>JARQOD010000001.1:705785043-705826034 GCA_033576555.1 Oophaga sylvatica
TTCCTCCCTGCTGTAAAACATGCAATCATACCTTCTATACTGAAGAAACCCTCACTTGACCCTTCTCTACTCCAATTACCATGCAGTTTCCTCCTCACATATACAATAAAACTATTCAAAGGCATTGTCTGTAACATACCAACCATAATTCAGCCAAGTTCTCAACTTTTTTTCTTGTTTTTTTACCGCTCAGCACATTTAACTAAAGTGATGCTAACAAAAGTGAACAATAACCTTGGAGGCAAAAGAAAAGGTCACTTTTCCCACTGCTTCTCTTCTTGATCGCTATTCTGCACTTGACACACCAGCCACCTCTTTCTCCTACTAGGTCTACACTCCCTGGGAATTCTTCTGCACACTGAAATCTTATGGCTTTTTTCTCTCTTCTTCAGGGCAGTTTACTTCAAAGGTGCATCATCTTCTTCCACTTGGCTTGCTGGTAAAGCACATTAATGTTCTGGCCATGGCCTACTGTTCTTGTCTGTGCAAACAGGCTTGGCATCCTTGGGTGGCAATCACACCTACTGTATGTATACATAGCTTTAACCCCTTCACCCCAAGGGTGGTTTGCACGTTAATGACCGGGCCAATTTTTACAATTCTGACCACTATCTCTTTATGAGGTTATAACTCTGGAACGCTTCAACGGATCTTCGCGATTCTGAGATTTTTTTCTCGCGACATATTGTACTTCACGTTAGTGGTAAAATTTCTTTGATATAACTTGCGTTTATTTATGAAAAAAAAACGCAAATATAGCGAAAATTTTGAAAATTTTGCAATTTTCAAACTTTCAATTTTTATTCCCTTAAAACAGAGAAATATGTCTTACACAAAATAGTTAAAAAATAACATTTCCCACATGTCTACTTTACATCAGCATAATTTTGGAACCAAAATTTTTTTTTGTTAGGAAATTATAAGGGTTAAAAGTTGACCAGCGATTTCTCATTTTTGCAACAAAATTTACAAAGCCATTTTTTTTAGGGACCACCTCACATTTGAAGTCACTTTGAGGGGTCTATATGGCAGAAAATACCCAAAAGTGACACGATTCTAAAAACTGCACCCCTCAAGGTACTCAAAACCACATTTAATAAGTTTATTAACCCTTCAGATGCTTCACAGTAGCTGAAGCAACGTGTAAGGAAAAAATGAATATTTAACTTTTTAGTCACAAAAATGATCTTTTACAAACTTTTTTTTATTTTCACAAGGGTAAAAGGAGAAAATGGACAGATAAAGTTGTTGTGCAATTTCTCCTGAGTACGCCAATACCCCATATGTGGGGGAAAACCACTGTTTGGGCACACGGCAGAGCTCGTAAGGGAAGGAGCGCCGTTTGACTTTTTCAAACCAAAATTGGCTGGAATTGAGATTGGACGCCATGTCGCGTTTGGAGAGCCTCTGATGCGCCTAAACAGTGGAAACCCCCCACAAGTAACACCATTTTGGATACTAGACCCCCTATGGAACTTATCTAGATCTGTGGTGAGCACTTTGAATTCCCAAGTGTTTCACAAAAGTTTATAATGCCTCGGTGTGAAAAAAAACAATTTTCCACAAAAATGATTTTTTAGTCCCAAATTTTTGATTTTTCCCAAGGAAATTGGACCCCAAAAGTTGTTGTCCAATTTGTCCTGAGTACGCTGATACCCCATATATGGGGGGGGGGAACTTTTTGGGCGCACGGTAGGGCTTGGAAAGGAAGTAATAACATTTTGGAATGCAGACGTTGATGGGGGTCATGTTCCGTTTGCAGTGCCCCAGATATGCCTAAACAGTGGAAACCCCTCACAAGTGACCCCATTTTGGAAACTAGACCCCTAAGGAACTTATCTAGATCTGTGGTGAGCACTTTGAACCCCCAAGTGCTTCACACAAGTTTATAATGCCCGGGCATGAAAATAAAAAATCCTATTTTTTTCCCACAAAAATTATCTTTTAGTCACCAATTTTTATTTTCCCAAGGGTAACAGGAGAAATTGGACCACAAAAGTTGTTGTATAATTTGTCCTGAGTATGCTGATACCCCATATGTGGGGGAGAACCACTGTTTGGGCGCACGGCAGAGCTCGGAATGGAAGGAGCACCATTTGACTTTTTCCATCCAAAATTGGCTGGAATTGAGATTGGACGCCATGTTGAATTTGGAGAGCCCCTGATGTGCCTAAACAGTGGAAACCCCCACAAGTGACCCCATTTTGGAAACTAGACCCCATAAGGAACTTATCTAGATCTAAGGTAAGCAATTTGATCCCCCAAATGCTTCACACAAGTTTATAACGTAGAGCCATAAAATTAAAAAATCATATTTTTTCTACAAAAATGATCTTTTCACCCCAATTTTTATTTTCCCAAGGGTAACAAGACCCTAAAAGTTATTGTGCAATTTGTCCTGAGTACGCTGATACCCCATATGTGGGGGTAAACCACTGTTTGGGTGCTTGGCATAGCTCAGAAGGGAAGGAGCGCCGTTTGACTTTTTCAACGCAGAATTGGCTGGACGCCATGTCATGTTTGGAGAGCTCCTGATCTGCCTAAACAGGGGAAACCCCATACAAATGACACCATTTTGGAAATTAGACCCCTCAAGGAACTTATCTAGATGTGTGGTGAGAACTTTGAACCCCCAGGTGTTTCACTAAAGTTATAACTCCCGAGCATGAATATAAAATAATCATATTTTTTCCACAAACATGATCTTTTAGTCCCCAACTTTTTATTTTCCCAAGGGTAACAGGAGAAATTGGACCCCAAAAGTTGTTGTCCAATTTGTCCTGAGTACGCTGATACCCATATGTGGGAGAAAACTACTGTATGGGCACAGGTCAGGGCTCGGAAGGGAAGTAGTGACGTTTTGGATTGCAGACTTTGATGGAATGGTCTGCGGGCGTCATATCGCGTTTGGAGAGCCCCTGATGTGACTAAACAGTAGAAACCCCCCACAAGTGACCCCATTTTGGAGAATAGACCCCCAAGGAACTTATCTAGATGTGTAATGATTACTTTGAACCCCGAAGTGCTTCACAGAAGTTTATAACGTACAGCCGTAAAAATAAAAAATCCTTTTTTTTTACAAAAATGATTTTTTTCGCCCCCAATATTTTATTTTCACAAGGGTAACAGAAGAAATTAGACCCCAAAAGTTGTTGACCAATTTGTCCTGAGTACGCGGATACCCAATATGTGGGAGAAAACTACTGTATGGGCACACGTCGGGGCTTGGAAGGGAAGTAGTGACGTTTTGGATTGCAGACTTTGATGGAATGGTCTGCGGGCATCATGTCGCTTTTGGAGAGCCCTTGATGTGCCTAAACAGTGGAAACCCCCCACAAGTGACCCCATTTTAGAAAATAGACCCCATAAGGAACTTATCTAGATATGTGGTGAGCGCTATGAAGCCCCAAGTGCTTCACAGAAGATTTTAACGAACAGCCGTAAAAACAAAAAAATATATTTTTTTGCTTACAAAAATATTATTTTCATCCCCAATTATTTATTTTCCCAAGGGTAACAGAAGAAATTGGACCCCAAGAGTTATTGTGCAATTTGTCCTGAGTACGCTGATACCCCATATGTGGGGGTAAACTACTGTTTGGGCGCATGGCAGAGCTCAGAAGTGAAGGAGCACCGTTTGACTTTTTCAACGCAGAATTGGCTGGAATTGAGATTAGACGCCATGTCACATTTGGAGAGCCCCTGATGTGCCTAAACAGTGGAAACCCCCCAATTCTAACTCCAACCCGAACCCCAACACACCCCTAACCATAGTCCCAACCCTAACCATAACCCTAACCACAAACCTAACCCTAACACACCCCTAACCCTAATCTCAACCCTAACCCTAATCCTAACTTTAGCCCCAACTCTAACCCTAACTTTAGCCGCAACCCTAACCCTAACCCTAATGGGAAAATGGAAATAAATACATTTTTTCAATTTTATTATTTTTCCCTAACTAAAGTAGTGATAAAGGGGGGTTTGATTTACTATTTATATAGCGGGTTTTTATGATTGGCAGCTGTCACGCTAGAAGACGCTTTTTATTGCAAAAAATAGTTTTTGCATCACCACATTTTGAGAGCTATAAGTTTTGCATATTTTGGCCCACAGAGTCACGTGAGGTCTTATTTTTTGCGGGACGAGTTGTTGTTTTTATTGGTAACATTTTTGAGCACGTGACATTTTTTGATCGCTTTTTATTTTGATTTTTGGGAGGTTAGAATGAACAAAAATCAGCAATTCATGAATTTCATTTGGGGGGCATTTATACCATTCCGCGTGTGGTAAAATTGATAAAGCAGTTTTATTCTTTGGGTTAGTATGATTACAGCGATACCTCATTTATATCATTCTTTTATGTTTTGGCGCTTTTATACAATAAAAACAATTTTATATAAAAAATAATTATTTTTGTATCTCTTTATTCTGTGAGCTATAACTTTTTTATTTTATCGCTGATGGCGCTGTATGGTGGCTCGTTTTTTGCGGGACAAGATGACGTTTTTAGCGGTACCATGTTGTTTATATCGGTCTTTTTGATTGCGTGTTATTCCACTTTTTGTTCGGCGGTATGATGATAAAGCATTGATTTTTTGCTTTTTTTTTTTTTTTTTTAGGGGTTCACTAAAGAGGTTAACTAGTGGGACGGTTCTATAGGGCGGGTCGTTACGGATGCGGCGATACCAAATATGTGTACTTTTATTGTTTTGTTTTTTTTATTTACAGAAAGAAATGAATTTATAGGGGAATATTTTTTTTTCCTTTACTTTGGAATTTTTTTTTTACACTTGTGATTTTCATTTTTTTAACTTTTTTACTTTGTCCCAGGGTGGGACATCACTGTAGAATGTCAGATCGCTGGTCTGACTGTGTGCACAGCACTCTGTGAGACCAGCGATCCCACAGGCACTGCTGCAGGCTTCCTCAGCGCCTGCTCTCAGCAGGCGCTGAGGAAGCCGCCTCCCTGCAGGACCCGGCGGCCATCTTGGATCCGGGGTCTTGCAGGGAGAAAGGCCTCAGAACAGCGCGATCACATCGCGCTGTTCTGAGGGTCTCAGGGGAGCACGCAGGGAGCCCCCTCCCTGCGTGATGCTTCCCTGTGCCCCCGGTACACCGTGATCATGTTTGATCACGGTGTGCCAGGGGTTAATGTTCCGGGAGCGGTCCGAGACCGCTCCTGGCACATAGTGCCGGGTGTCAGCTGTGATAATCAGCTGACACCCGGCCGCGATCGGTCGCGCTCCCCCCTGCGTCGTACTATCCTGTCCATGGTCAGATTGTACTGGGTTTCATGGATGGGATAGTACGTCGGATGGCAGAAAGGGGTTAAAGGAGTATTCTCATAAATTTGTGGCAGAATCAAATCAATGGGAATTCTGATCATCCCTCCACTGACATCGGTGTGTTTAGGGTCCTGCTCTTGAGATTGATGTATGTCCCACTGAAGGGACGTCCATCCACTGTACGTTTATGGCATAGCCTGTGGATATGCTATAAATTTACAAGATTTGAATGCCCCTTTATGGTGGATCTATCACCAAAGAATAGAAATTGCAAATATTATTAGACTAGACATCTTAGACCTTATGAGACTAGTGTATTTACTTTGAAAAATCATTGTGAGAATAGCTGAATAATCATTATTGAAGTTTCTTGCTTGATATTAAAATGTCTTTATTAATACCAGAAACTTTGGAAAAAGATTATACAACTATTTTGACATACTGTATATTTTCAAAGTACATACAACTTCTGGTGATAAAAGAGCATAGTTACATAGTAATAAACAAAATCAATTATCAGTAGTAATTTTCTTCATTATTAAGTATGACATATAATGTTAAAGGGAACATGTTAGCTACTTCATGCTGCCCTCTGATAACAGCACACAGTAGCAATAGGCGCTTTGTTTTAAATTGTGGGTTTATTAGTTACTAGCTGAAGAGCCCGACGTTGCCTGGGCATAGTAACTAACTGTGGTTAGTTGTAACAAATTATATTTCCCCCTCACATCTCTCATTTTCCCCTCACTCCTCTAATTTTCCCCCTCACATCTCTCATTTTCCCTCTCACTCCTCTCATTTTCCCCCCTCGCTCCTCACATTTTCACCTCACACCTCTCATTTTCCAATCACTCCACTATTTTCCCTCACTCCTCTCATTTTCCACTCACACCTCTTCATTTTCACCTCACACCTCTTATTTTCCCCTCACTCCACTATTTTCCCCTCACTCCACTATTTTCCCCTCACTCCTCCCATTTTCCCCTCACTCCTCTCATTTTCACCTCACACCTCTCATTTTCCCCTCACTCCACTATTTTCCCCTCACTCCTCTCATTTTCCCATCACTCCTCTCATTTTCACCTCACACCTCTCATTTTCCCCTCACTCCACTATTTTCACCTCACTTCACTATTTTCCCCTCACTCCTCTCATTTTCCCCTCACTCCTTTCTTCCCCTTACACCTGCACAGTAACTTCCTGTTATGAGCACAGTGGTGTAATCCATGAGGCTCCTCCCTTTCCCTTGATGTCATGCCTCACAGGAGCAAGTCCATTCTAGACACGACGGAGCTAGATGTGGCCTGTGCCTGCCGCGTACTGATACTCTGAAGGCGGCGGCCCTGGTTGTAGCTCGCAGTGGCTGGGATGTCGCAGCTGGTGAGTTTTGCAGAGTGACTTTCGAGGTGAATGTGTCTCCGCCCGTGTGCGCTAACAATGTGGGCCGTGTGGACGGGGCTTTGCGTGTGGAGTGAGTGTGACTATGCGGAGTGGGTGGGGCTATGTGGATTGGGCGTGGCTTGATACATACACACACCCATACATATTCTCAGTTTTATATATAAAGATGGTCACAATGTCATTAGGTCAAACAAACACTTTAATCCTAGTAGCAGGTGGCCTGCTCTGTGCAACAAGGTGTCAGTGATATCCACGAGCTGCAGGATTTGCAGGCACCATAGTAAATAATGACTGCAAGGGTTAATACATTTTTGACTTCACTAATATTAGAAATTCTGACTGGCTATGGAGAAAGAGGGAAGGTCATGAAGGGGTGTAATAGGTCAGAGGTGGGAGGAACCACCTCTTTCCTACCTCTGACCTTGATGCAAGCACTACAGTCAGGAGCAGAACCGGTACCGCCATGAGTGACCCCTTAGACACATCGGGTCATTTTGGTTTTGATGCTGTAGCTGCTTCACTCTGGTATCAGGGTGTCAGTCTGAGTGGCCTTCGGCCAGGTTTTACGGCCAGCCTGAGAGATGTCTGGGGGAGAATTAGTTTTGAACCTGGACGGTGCCAAGATGCGACCGTCCAGGCTGACAACCACTGGTGAATACGGTCAGCCTGAGAGATGGGTGCATCTGTCTGCCCATATACCCCACCCCGGGTGTGTTTCACAGGGTAAAATGGAGTCTGTTTGTTTGACACAAGGTCTGTGTGTGTGGAGGTAAGAAGGCCTCCTGTGTATTATGTCCAGACTGAGCCGGTATACTGGATGCTATACAGCCTGTGTGTCCTGGACTGTCTCTAAAGTGACTTTGTTGGAACTGTTTACTTTGTTTTGCCTGCACTGAAAGGCCGTTTATTTTCCTTTGCTTGTGGCATGGTTTATGAAGCAGCAATAAACCATTGTGAACATTTAAATGGAAATGGTTTCTGTGTTACCTCACCAGTCACCACGCATTCAAGTGAGCAGCATTCCAACACCTGACGTTACTAGAGTTATTTCCCATAGCATTTGCAATGGAGATTTGGAGTCTAGAAAAAGATGGATACATTTTCAGGCTGACAATCTATCCATCATAAAGGCAATTAATTCCTTATCAGCGTCCTCGTTGCCGGTAATAGCCATTTTATGACACCTGGTGTTACGTTGTTTTCGGTTAAACATGTGGTTTAGGACTCACTACGTTTTGCGTGTTGACAATAAAATTGCGGATTCTTTGTCTCGTTTGCAGATGGATCACTTCATGGAGCTGCATCTGAGTGCTGCGGATACTGGTTTCCATTGCCCGGATAATTTATGGACACTGGTAGAGTCGATCTTGCACGTTTAGTGGAGTCATCAGTGACTTAATCCACATGGCAGAGTCATCTTAGAATGATTGGCTGATATCAGCTGAGGGTAAATTTCTGGCTAGCAATCTGCAACATTTAGAAGTAACAATGTCACTGTGGCATTTGGAGAAAAAAAGGTCTGTCCAGTTCCAGTGCTCAGAAAAGCTCGCTGTGGTTGCCTTTATGTTAAAGCTTTTGGGCTTTAGAGATGTCACTAAAGAATTTGTTGTTGGACAGATTTTAAAAATTATGAATACGGAGCGTCCGTCTCAGGACAGGAGACGTCCGGTTTCATTTGTTTTACGGACTCTTCTTATTGGTAGCTTGGTAGCTGATACCCCTTTTGAAAGTAGTCCTTTTGCAGCCAACATTTCTCTCACTTTCTTCTCTGCGCTGCGGATTGGCGAATTGGTTGCGCCTTGCGCGAAGTGCAGAGGCAGTTTGGCAGCTAGAGATGTTATCATGTTTGACGGGTGCATGAACATCTGCATTCGTAGGTGCAAAACTGATCACTTTGGCAGGGGGGTTTTGATCACTATTTAAGCTCTTAATGGCTCCTTCTGCCCAGTGCAGGCAGTCAAGGAATACATGTCCAGATGTACAGTAGTTGCACAATTCTTCATAAATGAATTGGGAGACTTTTTGACTCTGCACCAGTTCAAAGTCATTTTCAAGTCTTGTTTGCGGCAGGTTGGCATTGATGCGTCACAATTCAGGACCCATTCTTTTAGGATCAGTGTGGCGTCAGAAGCTAATTCATTGGGTTTAGGCGAGGAAGCAATAAAGAACCGGAATTGTTGTAAAATAATTTTTGGATGGGTAGCTAAGTTGTGTTGTTTGGGTATATTGTTGCAGGTGCAACAACGTCTCATAACTGGATCATTGAACACTCACTGGACACATTCAGGAAAATGTTGTGATTCAGTGGGAAAGCTATCAGGGCCTGCGTTGGGTGCTGGCTCTAATTGAAGCGATATGCAGGGCATGTCAACATCCTGCTGTTTTAGTCATTAATGCAGATGGCAATGATCTGGGCAGAGTAAAATTGGCTGAGGTCATCGGCCTATCAAATTCGATTGTACCAGGTTTAGGAATTTGTTTTCACAGTAGTGCGTACTAGTATGGGCCAAAATAGTTCCCCGGAAGGTTTGGAGAGGAGCTTGGGATTTAGTGGCTCTGAAAAGGGCTCACAAATTACTTAATATGAGGGTGTCTCGCTTTATATGATCCACTATTGGCATAGCAGTTCAACACTATATGCTGGAAGGAGACAATTCAAACCTTTTAGCTGAGGGTGTACATTTGAATGCCAATGAAAATTATCATGCTGCTGCAATGCAGGTAGGTGCAGGCTCAACAAGATGGCAGTAGAGTGGAAGCAGGACTGCACCTAAACAGAGCTGGCCTGCAGTGCAGCAGTAAGGCTACCACAGGTGGCAGTAGAATAGTCAAACAAGCCGGGTCAAATCCTAGACTGTAGTGCAGTACCAAAGGAATAAGCAAACTCACAGTCAAAGACAAGCCAGGGAATCATCAACAGTGAGAAGGGGATAAGACAAAAGACACAAGACAGAAGCAGGTCAGGATACAAGCCAAGTCAGAACCAGGGAGTCAGCACACTAAAGGGAAACACTGAGTCAGGATGGGAATAGGGAAAAACAGAGACACGGGATCAGATAGCAAACATAGCAGGACCAATCAGAGCAATCAGAGTCAGCTACAGCAGCCCTAGGCAAAACTATAACTGACATCGCCTGCAGTAAGCAGCGGCGATAAATAGCCAACCTGAACCCAGAAAGAAACTGAGAAAGGTTAACCCCTGACATGACCAGACTGAGAAAAAGGGAAAACAGGACTCAAAACCCGGTCTGGATCACGAAAGTACCCTCCTCTCAAGGGGGGGCCACCGGACCCCCAGGTTTCCCAGGATACCGCGCATGAAACGCCCGAACCAATCGATTGGCATGAACTGATCGCGCCGGGACCCAGGATCAATCCTCAGAACCGTAACCCATTCAATTGACCAAATACTGCAGGGAACTGCGGACCAAGAGTGAATCCACAATCCATTCTACCTCATACTCAATCTGCCCATCCACAGAGGGAGAGGAGAATGACACGCACTCAATAAATTACATAGGTGCAGACTGAACTGGGAAACAAGCCCACTTTAACAAAGTAGAAAAGCAGTCGCACTCAAGAGCAAAATATTGTGCTAATGAAGTTTGCCCATCCACAGAAACTGGACCGGAGGGGATGGAGACCCATCAGAGGAAGGTATGAATGACTTCAGGAGAGACTTATGGAACACATTGGGGATCCGCAGCGACGGAGGTAGACATAGGCGAAAGGCAACTGGATTGACAACCTCAATAAGGACCTTTAAACCTGGGACCTATCTTAGCGGAAGGAACTTTCAGCCGAATATACTTGGTAGACAACCATACTTTATCTCCCACCAGGAATATGAGTCCTGTAGATAATCGTTAATCCGCAAACTGTTAATGTTCGCCCTGAGCTCCCCAATGTTCCTCTGGACTTCCCTCCATAACTCCCTCAGCCACTGAATGGCCGAATCAGCCCCAGGACACCCCGAGCCTATCCTGTAAAACTCACCAAAATGTGGGTGAAAGCCATAATTACAAAAGAATGGAGAGATGCCCATGGACTGATTAATATGATTATTAAAGGCAAACTCAGCCACTGGTAACAAAGAACACCAATCATTCTACTGGGACATGGCAAGACACTGCAAAATTTGTTCAAGAGACGGATTGGTCCTCTCCTTCTGACCATTGGTTTCGGGACAATAGGCCAAGGAGAAGGCCAAAGTAATACCTAACCTTTTACAAAAAGCCCTCCAGAATTTGGACACAAATTGTATTGTGAATGACTAAACTAAGAAAGATCAAAACTGAATGCTCCATTTTGTGCTTGTAACTCCATCTTGTCTTTATGAGATAAATTCTGTTACTAGGCAATAGTTTCTGGCTGGTAAAGAGCCAAATAGTTTTTTCTGATTTTAAGTAGAGTAAAGGTTATGGGCTGTAATAAGACCGGACTGCTCCAGTTTGGACAAGATATGAGACCTTGAGTGGTATCACTGTAGAATGTTTTGAGAACTGAGTATGTTATTGTTCTTTTCTATGTTACGTAGACATGACCATATATGTAGTTTTCTATTTTCTTGTATTCTTATAGGTTAATTTTCCTGTAATTCTTATAGGTCAATTTTCTTGCATTTTCATAGGTTAATTGTTGTAGGTGTGGTTTTATACTATTGGTTGAAATACAAACTTACTGAATACTATAAAAGATGATGATATAATACATGGGTAGAAATCTATTTTGATTCTCCCAAATAGAGACAAGTCTCTGTGTGGTCATTGCCGGCAATACCCTGTGAAATAATTTGGAAGTCACTTGGTCAACCGTGAAGGGTCACTTCAGATCCTCCCTCTACAGTTGGCGCCCAACGTGGGGCCCCCATATAGGGACGCTTCTACCCCCGGAGGACAGCAAGATAAAGGACTCTCGGACCGGACACAAGCACTGGAAAATTGGGACTGATCACCCCCCACAAACCACGGTAAGTTGGCAGATATACTGTTCAGACTGACCGTTTGGTGTGGTTTTCCTGTGTTTGTTGCTGGAAAGAGGATCTGAGGTTTGTCCCCGATGGTGGGGTGATTCTCGGGTGGAATCATATAGAGGTGTAGTTCCGTTGGGGGCCCAGTGTTCGAACCGTACCTCATAAGGGATGGACACCCCGGATTGACCAGTGATTGTAACTCTCTTTTTAGTCAAAATATCCTGAAATCCCGATCACTGTTAGAATCGGGCGTGGTGAAGTGATCGAAGATTGGTTAGGATACCGGAAATATATTTATATTTATACATATATATAACAAGAGGTGTCCGGAGGGATAGTCTAAGATGCCCTCCTCCTTTCACTGAGTACCACGTTGTGGGGCCTTCCCTGTGGGGGATAGATAGGCCCGGTGCGACAGACTATACGGCCGCTCTAGGACTGGGCACAATTTAAGTACGGATATTTTATTGAAAGAGAATGTTTCCGTGGAAGAAAAAGAAGAGTCTGGATATGTGTAATGAATCAGATACTGTTAGTCTTATGGTTCAAAGACGAGGAAAGAAGTCTATCAAAAATCCAAGGAAAATATTTTCGATTATGGGAATTCCTGAGGGGGGGAGACTACAGCCTTCGCAATGGGACGAAGGTATTAGGAAGAACAAAGGCAGGTTGATGGATGGCGGTTTGCTTAAAGATGCTGAATAATTCCGTGGCTTGGCACATGAATTGTGTGATGAAGGTTATATGGAGGTGGAAGAGGAAATGAATTCGGGTAGTTTTTGTTATCGCTATGTTGAAAAAGAAAAGCTGTCTACTACGACAAAGAATGGATGTTTTGTGATGCAAGAAGGAACTGTGAAAATTACTGAAAATAATGTACCAGAAAAACAAATAATTAAAAATGATGATCTCGAACAAGGGGTCTCTCTGCTAGATAATGAGGTCCCTCCCCAGGAAATTAAGCCTCTTCTCCCGATTGTAAGCTCTGTGCCCCTTAACCCCAGGGCACCAATATATCCTGAGTTGCCAAAACCCAGTGCGCCTCCACCCTATGATCCTGCCGGATGGATTTGTGATGTATGTGGGGTTACTAATCCTCAGTGGAGAGAGACCTGTTACAGTTGTGGAGCAAGGAGACCCGGAGTTGTAGTCCCAACTTTTCCCTTGGTAAATGCTGACGGCACTTATTATCAGCCACGCCAGCACCTGCTATGCCTAGTATTGCTAGCGGTCATGAGTATCCACACCCTCCTACGTTATTCACCCGGTCAGAGACAGGATACACAGAGGAAAGAGAAGATTTTCAGGAAATATATTCCAATGTTATTCCTGGACCCCAACATCATGATGTGCTCTTTAGGATAGGGACAGGGATCTTACGAAGCAGCATGTTGGGGCCATAGTAAATGCTGCAAATAATCAACTCCGCCATGCCGGAGGACTGTCCGCAACAATTTCACAGAAAGGCGGACCCATGATACAGGACGAATCTAATTCGTATATACAGACGTATGGCCAGGTAGAAACAGGACAGGTCGCAGCAACCAGAGCAGGACAGCTGCCGTGTCAATATGTAATACATGCAGTGGGACCACGATATAATTCTACCAACATTCCTAGGTCCCAACAATTGCTTACTGAGGCTGTCCAGAACGCAATCCTGTATGCCTCCTCTGTCCCCCCCAGTACAATGCCTCAACGTACAATGGCCATACCATTAATCTCTGCCGGTATATTCCAATATCCCAGGAAGGATGCCGCCACGGTCATAGTATCAGCAATAGAACAATGTATACAGGAAAATCCCATAAAATTAGAGGAGGTCCGATTTGTCCTTGACAGCCACCTAACGGCCCATCAGGCAATACAATCTCTAACTGTAACGGAGCCTCCAGCCCCGTACCCACAGCAGATGCCTCTTGTGCCCGCACTACCACCACCTCCTCCCACCCCTGAGTCAGTAATATCCGAATTTGAGGAGGATGATATGGAAACTACTCTCGACAGGCCAAAGTATACCCCCTTTTCTCCATCCCAAATAGGCACCCTTTGCAATCAACTACCTGATCCAGAGACTTCCCCCATGGCTTTCTACAGGCAAATGGCAGCGAATCGAGAGATTTATTCCACTCCCCGAAGAGATCTATTACACTTAGTTCGAGTAAAAGCTGGGGAGGGGTATTTTCCAATTATTGAGGGTGGCATAGTGTATAATGTGAACCTGGATGGGGGAACCTATGAGAGTGGTGTTGATTTCTGTAATGCTTTAAAGGTTTGGGCACAAGACAGACTAGCGGACCAAGCTACCTGTCTCACAGATGTTACACAGGACAAGGGGGAGACTGCCGAGAAATTCTATGGGCGTCTCATGGTAGTATTTAAAGATTTGGGTTTTTCATTATATAATAAAGCCCACTCACGTCTTTTTGTGGCAGCTTTGATGTCCGGCCTTAAATATGAATTGAAGGAGGCAATAACGTCAGTCAGACCTGATGTCGAGAATTCCACTCCAGACGATGGATTAAAAGTAATTAAAAGTTTTCAGAAAAATCTAGCCCGCTCTACTTCAGCAGGGAAATCGAAACCCAAACCAGCCGCTGCGGCTCTCACTCCAGTATCGACCCCCCCAGTTCCTTATCAGCATCAGTGTCCTTCACAGCAAATTCCATCTCCTGCTCTCCAGCAATATACCAGCTTAACCCCTTACTCTGTTCCTGAGAATATTGCTTCCCAGATCCGTCGCGCCAATTCTCGTCTACAATGCTGGCACTGTGGCCGACTCGGTCACTTTCAGAGAGATTGTCATACCCCCGCTGACAGGTGCTACCCTCAAGTTCCTCCAAAATCTAGAAGAAACCCTGATTACAGACAGTCTCAAAATTCTGATAATCGCCCATACTGAAGGGGTGGCCAACCAGGGTCTGCCATCATAATGTCCTCCACCAAAACTGGGCATGTTCATCTGTCACGCTTCCTGTAGGGGACACCCTTGTTAAGTTCATGGTAGACGCTGGGGCGGCCAATTCCATAATCAAGTCATCAGATGTACCTACGGATATCCCTATTGAATTCTCAGATCAAGAGCTTGTTTTAATTGGAGTAGATAGTAGACCCAATAAACATACTCTTACAAAACCCATCCCTGTGGGACCTTTTCCTGAAGTTACAGCTCAGTTCGTGATCTCTCCCACATGTCCAGTAAATTTACTGGGGGCAGATTTATTATCACAGTTCCGCTCCAGAATAGAATTCCAAGATGATGGTCAGATGGTTCTTACATTATATAACCCTTATACAGATGAAGGTAGCGAGGAAATCTGTATTTTACATGCCCTTCCTACGGTTATGATGGCCCTGATAAGCCCAGACCCTCCCCCGATGGTGCCTGATGATCAACGACTTGCCCATATCTCTCAGAGATACCATCTAAACTCTGGTCAAAAAGGCCAGATGATATAGGGAAAATGCCTGTAGAACCAGCAAAAGTGTTTCTCAAACCTGGTGCCCCTTTTCCCAAAGTTCATCAATATCCTTTGAAACATGATCAGGAGCGGGGCCTCAAGGGACAAATACAAACGTTACTCGATAATGGTGCTCTGGTACCATGTGTTTCCCCATGTAACACGCCCTTGTTTCCCGTTAAGAAAAAGACCCCACCTGGCCAACCCCCTGTATACCGGCTGGTACAAGATCTATGGGCAGTTAATGCAGTTACTGTTCTGGAAACTCCGGTGGTGCCCAATCCACATATTCTCTTATCCCAGATACCTCAGGATGCTGCTTGCTTCACAGTCATCGATTTTGCGAATGCTTTTTTCAGCATACCATTACACCCAGATTGCCAGTTTCTGTTTGCATTTACTTTTCAGGGAAGACAATTGTTGTGGACAGTTCTGCCACAAGGGGCCCAAAACAGTCCTAATCAGTTTGCAAAAAATACGGGCGAGTGTCTTTTACCCTGGCAATTGAACCACCCCTATGTCACGCTGCTCCAATATGTGGATGATCTTTTGTTGTGTGCGCGGACGGAGCAGGAAGCCATTGTTGCCACCGTTAGCCTTCTGAAGCATCTGGCAGATCTGAACTGTCGGGTTTCGGCCTCGAAACTTCAGTTCTGTCTTGGTCAAGTGATATTTTTGGGTCACTGTCTCCTTCAGGGTGTCAGACACCTCACAGAAGAAAGAAAAATAGCTGTCCTCTCCCTTCCTTTCCAAAAAGATGAAACTGAACTCCAGCGTTTCCTTGGACTATGTACTTATTGTCGTCAGTGGATACCGGAAGCATCCCGGATAATGCAACCCCTTTACAATGCCTTAAAAGACGGTATAATGAACTATAAGGAAAGATCACTGATTTGTATGGAAAGCCTTCGTTGTGCCTTCTCTGAATTAAAGCGGCTTATTGCTTCCACCCCTGCCTTGGGCATCCCGGACTATACTCAACCGTTCCATTTGTATGTGTCTGAGAATGAAGGACACGCTGCAGGGGTACTCACACAATCACATGGCGATAGGCATCGACCAGTGGGCTATGATTCGGCCCGCCTCGACCCCGTGGCCCGAGCATCACCAAGTTGCATGAGAGCAGTTCACGCCACTCACTCGTTGCTTGACAAGACTGCGGACATAATTCTTGGACATGAAACGCACATTTTTGCACCGCATGATATTGCAGCAATACTAACACTCCAACAGCCAAGACATTTGACTGTACAACGACATTTACGGCTGCAGTGTTCACTCCTTTTACCTGACTATGTCAAGTTGCATCGCTGTACTATAATCAACCCCGCTACTTTACTGCCGGTCCCCAAGAGAGATATCAGTAATGAGGATTATCTCCAACATGATTGTCTCCAACTTCTGACTGAAGAAACAGCTACTCTGCCAAATGTCAGTGAGAATCCACTTCCAAATCCTGATCTGGTGTTGTACACGGATGGTTCAAGATATGCTGATGAGTTTGGAAGATTCCACACGGGATATGCTGTCACCACAGAGGACACTGTAGTGCACGCAGCTGCGCTCCCGCCATCACAGTCAGCACAAGAAGCAGAACTTCAGGCTCTGTCTACTGCATGTACTTTGGCCAAAGACAGATGGGCTAATATATACACGGACTCACGGTATGCATTTGGTATTGCTCACGATTTTGGAGCTCTATGGGCCAATCGAGGGATTATTACTACTGCCGGAACTCCAGTGAAAAATGCTGAAGCTGTTAAAACCCTCATGGATTCGATCAAATTGCCTACTCAGGTGGCCATTATCAAAGTCAAGGCGCACGGTCCTAGGAACAGTCCACAGACTATTGGCAACGCATTTGCGGATATGCAAGCAAAGGCCGCAGCTCTTTTGCCCGTTGAACTAACCATACCAACTATGGTGACCACACGCTCCCAGCGTAAACAGTTGCAAGAGATCCTAACTCTACAAGAACCTGAAGATCTACAACAGACTGAGGTTTTCTGCCGGACCCCACGAGACCGCTTAATGACAATGCAGAGAATGTCTCCAAAAGAAGAGGTGAAGCAGTGGAAGGCTGATGGGGCACGTATGGACAATGGTCTCTGGAGAAAGGATCAACTTATGTGTCTCCCTAAGCGGATGTACCCTGCTATTGCCGCATGGGCACATGGACCTACACACCGAGGAAAAAACAGGCCCTAGCTCGGGTACAAAAATTCTACTGGGCTCCAGGTATTTCTACAGTCCTGACAGCACTCAACCGTGCATGTAATATCTGCCAGACCTGCAATCCCGGTCAACTTCAATGTGTACCTCCAAAGCATCTTGCTAAGCCTGACTATCCTTTTCAAAGGCTCCAAGTGGACCATATCACGTTGCCTAAGTCTGGACGGTATGAATACTGTCTGGTGGTTGTCGACATGTTCTCCAGTTGGCCAGAAGCATTCCCTGTTACCAACATGACTGCAAAGACCACAGCAAAGAAACTGGTGATGGAAGTCATCTGCAGATATGGAGTTCCAGAAGTCGTTGAAAGTGATTAAGGTCCGGCTTTTTCTTCTCATGTGTATCAGGAGGTTCTGACAATGCTTGGATCCACTGTAGCCCTCCATACTCCGTACCACCCACAATCCAGTGGGAAAGTTGAGAGGTTGAACGGCACACTGAAGGGACAATTGACCAAAATGATGCAGGAGACTACGGCTCCATGGCCAGAGCTCCTACCCATTGTACTATACCACATTCGCACGACCCCTATTGCAAAACATGGCCTGTCCCCATATGAGATCTTGTTTGGTGCTAGGCCCCCAGTTGCAAATTTCCAGCCTCAGCAGTTATCAGAAGAAACTGATCGTGTTGTTCAATATGTTATTCAGCTTAGTAAAAATCTTGCTAACACCCATGCTCTAGTTTCTTCTTCTCTTCCAGATTCAGCAGAAACCGACACTTGTCACAATTTGAAGCCTGGTGATTTTGTGGTTGTGAAAAGGCATGTCAGAAAACACGGACTAGAACCCTTGTATGACGGTCCCTATCAAGTCCTGCTCATCACCCCTACGTCAGTGAAACTGGAAGGAAGACCGACTTGGATCCACGCATCGCACTGCAAGCTGGTTAAACAAGCCAATGGCAAATAAAGGGGACATAATGTTTTGGTTTTTCACATTTTCCATGTTATTATTGGTGACCACATGGGACAGCCTAAATTCCCCAACGTCCTTGAATAATAAGTTTATACAACATCATGAAAAATTACTGAGAGATTTGTTGGACAATTCCCAGCCTCTGGCAGACTGTTGGATCTGCACGTATTCACCAGTGTCAGCCACGAGCATCCCCTTTTTGGCTATCCCTGTCCCACCTGAGGAGTTATTTGCTTGGACTAACTGTTCTGATACACTCGCTAATAATGCCACAGATAATGCTAAGTTATGGAATACTACTGTCGGTATACCTATTGTGGGATGGGTGGGGTACCCCTGGTGGCAAGGTAACCTTTCAGGAAGCGATACACACCTTCAATATTTAGTCTATAAAGGAGGGGCTTGGGTACCTAAGAATAGGACTAGTCTAACCAATCTAGGGCAAGTTCCAACGTATGGTTTACAAATTAGTTTTAATGTGACTTCACACTCTACTGATGCCTTCAAACCAATATTGTTAGAGAGAATGATACATAATATGTCATGGAAATTTTCTAGTCTGTTTTTACAAGGTTCTAAAAATATCTGCGCTAGTATTCCTGGAAATATACCTTGTAATGAGTCCTCTGAATATGTGCCAGGAACCCCCACCTGTGGAAATCCTAATGTGGGTTATTGTAGTCCTTTAGGACAATCTCCAGCTTGGTGCATGCTTCAGAATGTGTCTGCATTCATAGACTTAGTTCATAGATTGGTACTGCAACATTCAGCCCTATGGGATTTACCTAATGATATGTTCTGGGTATGTGGAGATAATGCTTATAAATGGTTGCCAGTAGGGGTAAGAGGTACTTGTACTCTGGCTCGCTTGACCCCAGCCACCTTTGTCCTCTCAAATAAACAGTTGGATACACAGGCTATACCTAAACATACATTATATAAAAGAGCTGCAGACAACTCACCCCCCCTTCAGGGAGACCACATATAGTACAGATGAGTGTGGCCAATAAAGTTGTCAGTTCTATTTTCATTTACCCTATGATTACGAAATGTGGGATAAATTGGTTAGGGCCACAGACTATCTAGATGATCAAATTTGGGATATATTGGATATACTTAATACTAGTGTTGCTGTTCAAAACCAACTCATTATAGTTACCAATCAACATACTATAGTACTGGACTATTTAACAGCAGCACAAGGCGGTATGTGTCAGATTATTGGACCCACTTGCTGTCATTATATAGATCCTAACAGTACTATGAAGTTAAGGGTATGCCACACTAAACAACATCGCTAACGGGATCGCTAAAAAAGTCACTATTTAGCGATCCCGTTAGCGATGTTGTTGTGTGCGGCATGCAGCAACGACGTGGCCCCTGCTGTGATCTCGTCCGTCGTCCTGATCGTTCCGGACCCTATTTTTATCGTCGGCGTCCCGCTGGGTAAGTATATATCGCTGAGTGTGGCACCTTTTTTAGCGATTTAGCGGTACTTTTGTACGATAGCGTCCTTAACGACATTGCTAAATGTGGCCGACACTAGCGATATTGTAAACGATCCCGCTAGCGATCTCATTAGTATGCGACGCTAACGAGATCGTTAGCGGGATCGTGTAGTGTGGCAGTACCAAGTTAAAGTTAGAAGATATTCAAATACTCAGAGATCAATATGATAAGGATAATAATCGTAATAAGGACAGTTGGTGGGCAGACACTTTCTCCTTTCTTAATCCAGCCAATTGGTTCAAAGGAATTGGGGGCTGGATAGCTGGAATCTTGCAAAGTTTGTTACACATCGTTGCCTTTATCCTTGTTATGTATGTAATACTAAAACTTGTTTTTTGGTGTATCTCTGTATGTATTAGGAAATTCTGCAATAGAACAGCTAATGATGATACCAAAGACGTTGTCACCCCTGCTCTTCTCTACACTGATTTCAAGAAGTTACCTGATGAAGATATTGAAGTCAAGCGCATGGCTACCTTCAAAAGACCCCCACCATCATTATCAAAAATTGTTATTCGTAAATTGTAGCATACTGGGGGGATGGGTACGCCGCAACAGACATGTCTGGTAACATGGCATCAGACATGTGAAGACCAGTACCCCTCGAGCTTATAGCTTGGGATAGTACCTCTGATGCTGCACATAAGTTAACAAAATTTATCTAGGGGGGTATGTGAAGGTATTAAACTAAGAAAGATCAAAACTGAATGCTCCATTTTGTGCTTGTAACTCCATCTTGTCTTTATGAGATAAATTCTGTTACTAGGCAATAGTTTCTGGCTGGTAAAGAGCCAAATAGTTTTTTCTGATTTTAAGTAGAGTAAAGGTTATGGGCTGTAATAAAACCGGACTGCTCCTGTTTGGACAAGATATGAGACCTTGAGTGGTATCACTGTAGAATGTTTTGAGAACTGAGTATGTTATTGTTCTTTTCTATGTTACGTAGACATGACCATATATGTAGTTTCCTATTTTCTTGTCCCAAATAGAGACAAGTCTCTGTGTGGTCATTGCCGGCAATACCCTGTGAATAATTTGGAAGTCACTTGGTCAACCGTGAAGGGTCACTTCAGATCCTCCCTCTACAGTATCCCCCATCTGAAACCACATTCAAAGGCACACCATGCAATCGCACCACGTGCTCAACAAACAACCTAGAAAGTGTTTCAGCATTAGGCAGTGCCGCCAAAGGTACAAAATGCACCTGTTTACTGAATCTATCCACCACCAACCAGACCACAGTTTTGCCATTGGAAGTAGGGAGATTAGTGATAAAGTCCATGGACAAATGAGTCCAAGGTCTATCCGGAATTGGCGATAGCACCAATTCCCCGGCCAGCCGGTAATGAGAGCTTTTAGCATGGGCACAAGTATCACAGGAAGGCACAAACATGGCGACATCAGAAGCCATAGAGGACCACCAAAACAGCCTAGCAATAGCTCTACGAGTGGCAAAGAGCTTGTTGTCAGGCAATGATGGAGGAGCAAGAGACTGGGCCTCACAAATCTCCCACTCCAAATCTGAGGACACCACTGCCACGACCACCCCATGATGAAGAATGGAGGAAGGAGGCTTGAGAGGCGATATCGGATCCAAGCTGCAAGATAAGGCATCCGCCTTGACATTCTTGAGACCAGGCCGGAAGGTGATAGAAAAATTAAAGCGTGAAAAAAAAGCGACCAAATCCCCTGTCTGGGAGTCAAATGTTTGGCCGACTCAATATAAGACAGATTCTTTTGGTCCGTAATCACCATGAGTCGATGAACAGCCCCCTCCAAAAAGTGCCTCCATTCTTCAAAGGCCAACTTGATAGCTAAAAGCTCCCGATTCCCAACATCGTAATTTCTCTCAGCAGGAGACATTTTTTTCAAGAAGGCACAGGGCCTCAGGTTATACAAATGGCGGGTCCTTGGGACAACACCGCCCCCAACCCCACCTCCAATGCCATATCTCCCAACCGTCCCGGATTGAGCGTGACAGTCCCGATTCTATCCCTCCCACCCTCTGTCCCGCTCGGGACGCTATGTTTCCCGCAGTGAGAGAAGCCGCCACGCCCCTCCATGCACCCTGTTGTGAATACCTTGGAGGCGACTTCTGAGCTGGGTCTCCCTCCGGTGGTTGCTGAGAGTAATGAACTAATTACTGAATGGCCTTCAGCTGGCTCTAAATGGTATGATATAAGTGACCTGAGTTCCCAGCAGCCTTGCCGGTAATCAATTGTTCCTCCTGCTCTTGCTTGGAGCACATCTTGCAATCCTGCTCTCATTCAGATAAGTGTTTTGCTTTTTTTTTCCTCTGTTGGATTTTCACTGCTGGTTTGCTGCTTGCAGTGGACTACAGCCTGGTCCCCTTTTGGGGTCTTGCGCTGCAATTGTGCTCATTACTGTTATGTTTCGGTAGCTGAGGAGAAACTGCAAAAAATAGCCAAAGTAGCAATACACCAGAGAGGCTGGAAACTATTGGATTGCAGTAACCTAAACTAACCGCCACACTAGAAGTAGCCGTGGAGCGTACCTACGGTGATCCTAGACGCCTCATCACAGTCGGAGAGATAGCTACACCTAAAGGCAGAAAGATGAATGCTATCTGCCCCGCAGCAGAATCCCCAAAGAAATAGGAAGCCCCCGAACATGTAATGGCGGTAATACAAGAAGAAAACACAGACAGAAAATAGAATGAGCAAATGCTGGGGCCCAATCTGTCTAGATAGAAAAGTATAGGAAAGAATTCTGACTGTAACCCAAAAAAAACCCTGACAAAAATACCAACACTTCTGATTAACAAAAAAAACTGAGATCACACAACCTCCACCACCTAAATCAGATCTCTGGTGTAACACAGAGCAACACAGCAAATAAAAAGTGACAAAGGAACAAAGCAAAAATGCAAACACACAATGAGCACAATTGCAGCGCAAGACCCCAAAAGGGGACCAGGCTGCAGTCCACTGCAAGCAGCAAACCAGCAGTGAAAATCCAACAGAGGAAAAAAAAAGCAAAACACTTATCTGAATGAGAGCAGGAAAGTAAGATGTGCTCCAAGCAAGAGCAGGAGGAACAATTGATTACCGGCAAGGCTGCTGGGATCTCAGTTCACTTATATCATGCCATTCAGAGCCAGCTGAAGGCCATTCAGTAATTAGTTCATTACCCTCAGCAACCACCGGAGGGAGCCCCAGCTCAGAAGTCGCCTCCAAGGTATTCACAACAGCACCCCATCCTCGCCCTCCCTGTCTCTCCACCTCAGCCGTTCACATTCAGCAATGACGTTGCTGGCTGTCCTCCTCTGTGTGCAAAGGACCTGTGATGAGGTCACAGGAGGGGAGGAGTTAAGTGTCACATGATCAGGCTCCTCGCTATGTGTGCAGGACTCTGCTGTGCTGGTTGTCATGGTGCTGGGTAAGGGTAAATTTATGTGTGGGGTCAGGAGGGGTTTACAGTGTGGATGTAGCAGTGCTGTGTGTGTATGAGGTGTACGGAGCAGAGCCGTGTGTGCGAGGTGTACAGAGCGGAGCCATGTGTGTACGAGGTGTACGGAGCGGAGCCAAGTGTGTACGAGGTGAATGTAGCAGTGCTGTAGTGTGTACGAGGTGTACGGAGCGAAGCCTTGTGTGTATGAGTTGGATGTAGCAGAGCCGTGTGTGTACGAGTTGGATGTAGCAGAGCAGTGTGTGTATGAGTTGGATGAAGCGGAGCCATGTGTCTGTACGAGGTGTACGGAGCCGAGCCGCACATGTACGAGGTGCATGGAGCCGAGCAGCGCGTGTACGAGGTGTAGGGAGCAGAGCCGTGTGTACGAGGTGGATGCAGCAGTGCTCTGTGTGTACAAAACGGAGCCCTGTGTGTACGAAGTGTACGGAGCTGAGCCGCTCAGCTCCGTACACACAGGGCTCCGTGCTTGAGCCTTGTGTGTACAGAGCGGAGCAGAGCCGTGTGTGTACGGAGTGCAGCCTTGTGTGTATGTAGCAGAGCTGCGTGTGTACGAGGTGTATGCTGCAAAGCCGCATGTGTACAAGGTTTACGGAGTGGATTCGTCTGTGTACAAGGTGTACAAAGCGTGGCTGCGTGTGTACAAGGTGTACATAGTGGAGCCATGTGTATACTGAGTGAAGCCTTGTGTGTGCGAGTAGGACGGAACGGAGCCGTGTGTGTACGAGGCATACAAAGTGGAACTGTGTGTGTGTATGAGGTGTGTAGAGCCGTGCGTGTACAAGGTGTATGGTGGGGAGCATTCATACCTCCCAACCATCCCGAATTGAGCGGGACACTCCCGATTTTGAGAGTCTGCCCCGCTGTCCCGGCCGGGAGCTTTTCCGGTGGACACAGGAGTACATGCCGGAGCCCCGAGGAGCACTTTAAAACTCGCACGTGATGTTCCACCAGAAGTGACGTGCTAGAAGATGACCAGAAATGAGATAATTTCGGGAGATTGTGACAGAACCATGGAGGCACTTCAGGGAATGCTTCAGATCCATCACCGTGACCTCCTCCGACAACGCGGACAGCAGGATCGCCTTGGAATCGGGGATGTCGGCCATGTGAGCGGATCATGATATGTCCTGCACCGGGAGGCTCAGGTGGGCACTACAATGGGAGCAGGGCTGCTATAGTATCTTTATAGAATCTTTATTTCTTTCTCTCTGTTTCTCTCTCTCTGTTCTTTCTTTCGCTCTGTTATTTTTTTCCCATCTTTCTTTTTCTCTGTTCTTTCTTTCCCCTCTTTCTTTCTATCTCTCTGTTCTTTCATTCTATCTGTTCTTTCTTTACTTTCTTTCTTTCTCTCTCTGTGTTCTTTCTTTCTTTCTCTCTGTTCTTTCTTTCCCCTCTTTCTTTCTCTCTCTCTGTTCTTTCTTTCCCACCTTTCTTTCTCTCTGTTCTTTTTCTTTCTTTCTCTCTGTTCTTTCTTTCCCCTCTTTCTTTCTATCTCTCTGTTCTTTCTTTCCCCTTTCATTCTTTCTTTCTGTTCTTTCTTTCCACTCTTTCTTTCTCTTTCTCTCTGTTCTTTCTTTCTCTTTCCCCTCTTTCTTTCTCTCTCTCTGTTCTTTCTTTCCCATCTTTCTTTCTCTCTCTGTTCTTTTTTTTCTTTCTCTCTGTTCTTTCTTTCCCCTCTTTCTTTCTATCTCTCTGTTCATTCTTTCTCTTTCTTTCTCTCTCTGTTCTTTCTTTCCCCTCTTTCTATTTCTCTCTGTTCTTTCTTTCCCCTCTTTCTTTCTCTCTCTCTGTTCTTTCTCTGTTCTTTCTTTTTCTCTCTGTTCTTTCTTTCTTTCTCTCTCTGCTCTCTTTCTTTCCCCTCTTTCTTTCTCTCTCTAATCTTTCTTTATCTCTAATCTTTCTTTCTTTCTCTCTCTCTGTTCTTCCTTTTTCTCTCTGTTCTTTCTTTCCCATCTTTCTTTCTCTCTATCTCTCTGTTTTTTTTTTTCTTTCTCTCTTTGTTCTTCTTTTCCTTCTTTCTCTCTCTCTCCCTCTCTGTTGTTTCTTTCTTTACCCTCTTTCTTTTTTTCTGTCCCCTCTTTCTTTCTCTCTCTGTTCTTTCTTTCTCTCTGTTTCTTTCTCTCTATCTCTGTTCTTTCTTTCCCCTTTCTTTCTTTTTCTCTCTCTGTTCTTTCTTTCTCTCTCTGTTCTTTCTTTCTTTCCCCTTTTTCTTTCTTTCTTTCTCTCTGTTCTTTCTCTCCCTCTGTTCTTTCTTTCCTTCCCCTTTCTTTCTTTCTTTCTCTCTGTTCTTTCTTTCTTTCTTTCCCCTCTTTCTTTCTCTCTCTGTTCTTTCTTTCTTTCCCCTCTTTCTCTCTCTATTCTTTCTTTCTTTCTCTCTCTGTTCTTTCTTTCCCCCTCTGCCTTTCTTTCTCTGTTCTTTCTTTCCCCTCTTTCTTTCTCTCTCCCTCTCTGTTCTTTCTTTCCCTTTCTGTTCTTTATTTCCCCTTTCTTTCTTGCTTTCTTTCTTTCTCTTTCTGTTCTTTCCTTCCCCCTCTGTCTTTCTTTCTCTCTCTGTTCTTTCTTTCCCCTCTTTCTTTCTCCCTCCCTCTGTTCTTTCTTTCTTTCCCATCTTTCTTTCGCTGTCTGTTCTTTCTTTTCTGTCTTTCTTTCTCTCTCTGTTCTTTCTTTCCCCTCTTTCTTTCTCCCTCCCTCTCTGTTCTTTCTTTCCCCCTTTCTTTTTTTTCTCTCTCTGTTCTTTCTTTCCCCTTTCTTTTATTTCTTTCTCTCTCTACTCTCTCTCTGTTCTTCCTTTTTCTCTCTGTTCTTTCTTTCTTTCTCTCTCTGTTCTCTTTCTTTCCCCTATTTCTTTCTCTCTCTAATCTTTCTTTATCTCTAATCTTTCTTTCTTTCTCTCTCTCTCTGTTCTTCCTTTTTCTCTCTGTTCTTTCTTTCCCCTCATTATTTCTCTCTGTTCTTGCTTTCTTTCTCTCTCTGTTCTTTCTTTCCCATTTTTCTTTCTCTCTATCTCTCTGTTCTTTCTTTCTTTCTCTCTTTGTTCTTTCTTTCCCTTCTTTCTCTCTCTCTCCCTCTCTGTTGTTTCTTTCTTTACCCTCTTTCTTTTTTTCTCTCTTTGCTCTTTTTTTCGTCCCCTCTTTCTTTCTCTCTCTGTTCTTTCTTTCTCTCTGTTTCTTTCTATCTCTGTTCTTTCTTTCCCTTCTTTCTTTTTCTCTCTCTGTTCTTTCTTTATTTATTTCTTTCTCTCTGTTCTTCTTTCTTCCCCTCTTTCTTTCTTTCTTTCTTTCTGTTTCTTTCTTTCTTTCTTTCTTTCTCTCTCTCTGTTCTTTCTTTCTTTCTTCCCCTATCTTTCTTTCTTTCTCTCTGTTCTTTCTTTCACCTCTTTCTTTCTGTTTTTTCTTTCCCCTCTTTCTTTCTCTCTCTATTCTTTCTTTCTTTCTTTCTCTCTCTGTTCTTTCTTTCCCCCTCTGTCTTTCTTTCTTTCTCTGTTCTTTCTTTCCCCTCTTTCTTTCTCTCTCCCTCTCTGTTCTTTCTTTCTCTTTCTGTCCTTTCTTTCCCCTTTCTTTCTTTCTCTGTTCTTTCTTTCCCCCTCGTCTTTCTTTCGCTCTTTGTTCTTTTTTTCCCCTCTTTCTTTCTCTCTCCCTCTCTGTTCTTTCTTTCCCCTCTTTCTTTTTTCTCTCTGTTCTTTTTTTCTGTCCCCTCTTTCTTTCTCTGTTCTTTCTTTCTTTCTCTCTGTTCTGTCTTTCTTTCTTTCTTTCCCATCTTTCTTTCCCGTCTTTCTTTCTTTCTCTCTCTGTTCTTTCTTTCCCGTATTTCTTTCTCTCTCTGTTCTTTCTTTCCCCTCTTTCTTTCTCCCTCCCTCTGTTCTTTCTTTCTTTACCATCTTTCTTTCGCTCTCTGTTCTTTTTTTCTGTCTTTCTTTCTCTGTTCTTTCTTTCCCATCTTTCTTTCTCTCTCTGTTCTTTCTTTCTTTCTTTCTTTCTCTCTTTGTTCTTTCTTTCCCTTCTTTCTCTCTCTCTCTCCCTCTCTGTTGTTTCTTTCTTTACCCTCTTTCTTTTTTTCTCTGTTCTTTTTTTCTGTCCCCTCTTTCTCTCTCTGTTCTTTCTTTCTCTCTCTGTTTCTTTCTATCTCTGTTCTTTCTTTTTCTCTCTCTGTTCTTTCTTTCTTTCTTTCTTTTTTCTTTCTTTCTCTCTCTGTTCTTTCTTTTTTTCCCTCTTTCTTTCTCTCTTTCTTTCTTTCTCTCTGTTCTTTCTTTCTTTCACCTCTTTCTTTCTTTCTCTGTTCTTTCTTTCCCCTCTTTCTTTCTCTCTTTATTATTTCTTTCTTTCTCTCTGTTCTTTTTCCCCCTCTGTCTTTCTTTCTTTCTTTCTCTGTTCTTTCTTTCCCCTCTTTCTTCCTTCCTTTCTTTCTTTCTTTCTTTCTTTCTCCCTCTCTATTCTTTCTTTCTCTTTCTGTCCTTTCTTTCCCCTTTCTTTCTTGCTTTCTTTCTTTCTCTGTTCTTTCTTTCCCCCTCGGTCTTTCTTTCGCTCTCTGTTCTTTCTTTCCCCTCTTTCTTTTTTTCTCTCTGCTCTTTTTTCTGTCCCCTCTTTCTTTCTTTCTCTGTTCTTTCCTTTTCTCTCTGTTCTTTCTTTCTTTCCCATCTTTCTTTCCCGTCTTTCTTTTTTTCTCTCTCTGCTCTTTCTTTCCCGTCTTTCTTTCTTTCTCTCTCTGTTCTTTCTTTCCCCTCTTTCTGTCTCCCCCCTCTGTTCTTTCTTTCTTTCCCATATTTCTTTCGCTCTCTGTTCTTTCTTTTCTGTCTTTCTTTCTCTGTTCTTTCCCGTCTTTCTTTCTTTCTTTCTCTCTCTGTTCTTTCTTTCCCCTTTCTTTGTTTTTTCTTTCTCTCTCTACTCTCTCTCTGCTCTTTCTTGCTTTCCCCTCTTTCTTTCCCTCTCTGTTCTTTCTTTCTCTCTCCTTTCTCTCTGTTTTCTTTTTTCTCTCTCTGTTCTTTCTTTTACTCAGTACCAGTGTGCCCACAGTACCAGTCACTGTGCCCTCAGTACCAGTCAGTGTGATCACCAGTGCTAAATGGGTGTGGTTGGGGCGTGGACATGGGTGTGACTAGTTGTGAAATGGGTGTGGTCGGGGCGTGGCCTAAAATTTGCCGCAACCTTTGTCCATCTTTCCCATTTTCAAAAGTTGGGAGTTATGAAATGCATCCGCCTCAACGATGAACGGTTTAGACTGATCAGGTTGGACCAAAACAGGGCAGACAGAAAGCATTTCTTTAATAAAGCAAACGCCTCCACAGTCGGAGCTGACCAGTTTTTGAGATCAGCCCCCTTAAGAGTCAGATCAGTGAGGGGCTTGACCACCTGTGAATACCCCTTAATGAATTTCCTATAATAGTTTGCAAACCCCAAAAAATGTTGAAGACCCTTTAAGTCTCTGGGTTGTATCCAATTCACAATGGCCCGTACCTTCCCAGTGTCCATACGAAACCCCTTGTCAGACAGAATGAACCCCATATAGGACAATTCTTGGACAAAAAATGTGCATTTTTCAGGTTTCGCAAAAAGCGAATTCGCCCGTAACCTCTGGAGAACCGCACATAGATGATCCATGTGGACTTGTTTGTTAGATGAGAACACGAGGATATCATCTAAATATAACACCATAAAGTGCCCAATAAATTCAGAAAATACATGATTAATAAAATTCTGAAAAACAGCTGGTGCACTGGTGAGACCAAAGGGCATAACCAAAATCTAAAATAACCCTTCAGAAGTGAGAAATGCTGTTTTCCACTTTTCCTTAAATGAGTTATCATTAGAACCAGAAAGTCCCAGGCAGCCCAGCTCCATCTCCCTTTGAACTCCTGACCCAGCTACACCGCTCTTCCTCCCTGCCAGGGACTTTGCAGTGAGTAGAATTGCAGTTCTAATGATGACTCATGCAGGGAAGAGACTTCCTGTTTCTACATACAGTTTAGAAGAATTCAGCTTGTCTGTTTTTAATCATGTGCTGTCATAGACCTAAAAGAAAAGAGAAGCATTAACTGGGTAGAAAAGCAAAATGAGCACAGTGCTATATAATAAAATGACTGCAATATATTATGAAGATAAAACGTTGATGGGAGTGCATCTTTAAGGCTGAGACCACATTATGTCTTTGACATAGGTTTTGTTGATGTGCAGCTGCTACATTTCAGCACAGTACAAGTGAATGGGGTCTCTGTAGAACACCTTGTGTTGGCAGCGGATTACACACGATACTCTCCAAGTGTGTGACAACAGAACTTGTTTATTCAGGAACAATCAGGAACAATATATGATAAGCTCAATAGATCAGGAATAAATTGTGTGTCTCAATCTGTGCAGTATCTGCAGCAGGCTGCTTCTCTCATACACAGACACAGGAAAACAGGAAATACAGTCACATGCTCTCCCTGTGTGATCCTCTGGGAGATTTTTCTTTTTGTTCTAACTTTATAAACAGCATACAAATCTAGCAACTGAACACTCATAGACAGGAATGGAGTTGTTGCACCAAACATATTCCAACACCTTGTTTCTTGTAACTAGCCAGTTCCAAGAAAATACTATACTTTTTGATTTTCGTGACTTGCTTGTCAGAGTCGCTGTACCCTAGTGGTCACAATACACGCCAGTTCACTTGTATTGTGGTGTGATGTAGCAGCTACACATAGCAATCTTTTGACGCATGACCAGGGTTGTGGCCAAAGTCACCATGTAACCCTAACCTTAGCCCTTTAGGACCGGTCAATTTTCGATTTTGCGCTTTGTTTTTTATTTCTTATACTTCTAAGGGTAGGTTCACATAAGAGTATAAAAATAATTTAGAGTTTCATCCAGAAATGTTGGATGATTTCTTCCTCACTTATCATTCATGTGCAGTCTCTATACAATCCATTTTTTTCTCAGCAGCAGCTATTAGTCATTTACAAAACCAGTTACAGGTTCCTTTGTTACAGAATTGCAAAGTTTCTGTAAAAATCAGATGTCGTACTGTGGCTCCTTATGGAATCCAATTTTATTTTGCGCACCCATAGTCTTGAATGGGTGAGTGTCAACCGATTTACAGAAGAGATTAGCGCATGCTACGACTTTTTTGACTCGCTGGTTCAGTCAGTGAAAAAAAATCGCTCAATTGCACTGTCCCATTGTATAACATTGGTCTGAGCATTGTCCTGAAATAGTGAAAAATAGTCATTGTTTTAGGAGTTTTAATGAGCTGCTTCAAGGGAACTGTTACGCATTCCTGAGGACAGGAGCCCCTAAATATGTGAGGAGCCCCAGATCCTGGTCAGGATGGCCAAAGAGTGTTTGTGTTCCCCCCCTGCTCCCTCTAAGTTTGTTTTAAGCATGTTACATTTGCCCCCTCCTGCTGGATTAAGGGACTCTGAACTCTTAAAGTGCCCAAGACCCTTTATGTACCTATGGACTGTGCTACTTAAAGGGACAGTTACCAGCGAAAGGGGCAGGGCAGGAAATGGATGATCCGGCCACGTCAGGACTTTATGGACTGCTTTAAAAGATATATGAGTGATCGTATGGACTGTGCTCATGGATTTGATGAGCCAACGTTGTGTGGGCCTAGAGGCCATTGTTATAGGTAACCATGAAATCGAATGGACACTATTTGTGCGCTTCTGACTGAGAGGACCACTCTTGTTTAAACAAAAGCACAGGAGGAGAACTCGAGATTTGCCCATGGACTATTGGGTCCTGGATTAAAATGACTGTTCTCTTTATCCTGGGGGGGGGTCAGTGAGCTGACCATGGACACTATAGAAAAATATTTAGAATTGAGAGTCCTCAGTAGTTGATACCTTTTAATGGCTAACTGAAAAGATGGTAACAAATTGCAAGCTTTTGAGACTACTCAGGTCTCTTCATCAGGCAAAGGCTAAAACTAATTCTGAAGAATCACATATACACAACACAGCACAGAAACAATGCAATAGGTAAGACAAGTGACGTGAAGCAGAACTTTCATTATGGGAGATAGAGATGAACATAAATATTGGAACAGTTCATAGATAAGGAGTGTGAAAGTTTTATTGCCCTCTGATTGGGGTCTGGTATTGTGTTGTTTTGCCCCAGAAGGTCTTAGGAGCAAATTCCTTAATTGATGTAAAAAGACATAAATCCATGCGATATATTCATTCCAGCACTGAGTGTATCAAAGGTCATCATATGTTTATATTTCCAAACTTTTCTTTCTCTCTCAGATTTAAATTTAGCTTATAATACAAGTAATTTCATGTCCATCATACTATGACCGGGGATACAAAAGTGTTTGGCCACAGATAGATCCATTCTTTTTTCTCTTATTGTGTGGCAATGAGAATTCATCCTTGTTCTCAGTTTTTGCCCTGTCTCCCCCACATACAGACCCCAGTTGGACATTTCGTACAAATAATTAGGTACACCACATTAGATGTGATGCAGCTGAAAGTACCTGGGATCTTGTAGTCCTGATGGGAGTTGGGGATCTTTATGTTGTCCGTGGTCATTATAGATGGACAGGTTTTACATTTTTTCTGGGGGCTGCCTAAAACACAGTAGTGGGTGGTCTGGAAATATGGATTGGAATCGGGCATCTTTTTGTAGTAGAGGTTGTAGTTTCCGTGCAGCTCCTCTTAGCACTTCCAGATTTGGATTGTAGGTGACCACTAGAGGCACCCGGTTATTTTCTTCTTTAGCTTTGTAAAGTAGCAGGTGATTCCTTGGTATTCTGGTGGCTTTTGTAATTTGGTTTTCAATTGTTCTTGGATGGTAGCCCTGATTCAAAAAGGTCTTTCTGAGGCGGCCAAGGTGTTCATCTCTATCCATGGGGTTGGAACGTATACGATTGTATCTGATGGCTTGGCTGTAGACAATAGAGGTTTTTATGTGTTTTGGATGGAAACTGTCGTTTCTGTGCTGTGTTGTGTATAAATATGTGATTCTTCAGAATTTGTTTTAGTCTTTGTCTGATGAAGAGACCTGAGTAGTCTTGAAAGCTTGCAATTTGTTACCATTTTTTCAGTTAGCCATTAAAAGGTATCAACCACTGAGGACTCTCAATTCTAAATATTTTCTATCTACTGGCTAACACGGTACGAAGATACACATCTTTCCTATATCAACATGGACACTACATAACTCAAGAAGAGAGATTACAAAGACTTTGTGTTGGAATGTATTAGAACTGTGTGGTTGTCTTCCAGGTTTCCAAATGGTCAAGGATCACTGTGAAAAGAGGGGAGCAATGTGAGGATGTGAACTGTCTTACCCCGTCCCTATCCTGAAGAAAACTGCCATATGCTTTTGTGTAATGTCAAAGGTGTTATGCGTTTTATGTATTTAATGTGTGTGTGTGTATAAACCCTATGTAATATGTTATGGTAATGTGCAGTATAGCGGGCATATGCCAAAACCCCATGATAGTGTATAAAGATAAGAGTTTATGGATATAAGGAGACAAGGATTATTAGTAATAAACACTGCTCAAAAAAATAAAGGGAACACTTAAACAACAGAATATAACTCCAAGTAAATCAAACTTCTGTGAAATCAAACTGTCCACTTAGGAAGCAACACTGATTGACAATCAATTTCACATGCTGTTGTGCAAATGGAATAGACAAAAGATGGAAATTATTGGCAATTATCAAGACACACTCAATAAAGGAGTGGTTCTGCAGGTGGGGACCACAGACCACATCTCATTACCAATGCTTTCTGGCTGATGTTTTGGTCAGTTTTGAATGTTGGTTGTGCTTTCACACTTGTGGTATCATGAGACGGACTCTACAACCCACACAAGTGGCTCAGGTAGTGCAGCTCATCCAGAATGGCACATCAATGCGAGCTGTAGCAAGAAGGTTTGCTGTGTCTGTCAGCGTAGTGTCCAGAGGCTGGAGGCGCTACCAGGAGACAGGCCAGAACCACCAGGAGACGTGGAGGGGGACATAGGAGGGCAACAACCCAGCAGCAGGAACGCTACCTCCGCCTTTGTGCATGGAGGAACTGGACGAGCACTGCCAGAGCCCTGCAAAATGACCTCCAGCAGGACACAAATGTGCATGTGTCTGCACAAACGGTTAGAAACCGACTCCATGAGGATGGTCTCAGCGCCCAACGTCCAAAGATGGGGGTTGTGCTGACAGCCTAACACCATGCAGGATGCTTGGCATTTGTCACAAAACACCAGGATTGGCAAATTCGCCACTGGCGCCCTGTGCTCTTCACAGATGAAAGCAGGTTCACACTGAGCACATGTGACAGACGTGACAGAGTCTGGAGACGCCGTGGAGAACGATCTGCTGCCTGCAACATCCTTCAGCGTGACCGGTTTGGCAGTGAGTCAGTAATGGTGTGGGGTGGCATTTCTTTGGAGTGCCGCACAGCCCTCCATGTGCTTGCCAGAGGTAGGCTGACTGCCATTAGGCACCGAGATGAGATCCTCAGACCCCTTGTGAGACCATATGCTGGTGCGGTTGGCCCTGGGTTCCTCCTAATGCAGGACAATGCCAGACCTCATGTGGCTAGAGTGTGTCAGCAGTTCCTGCAAGATGAAGGCATTGAAGCTATGTACTGGCCCGCCTGTTATGTTACGGTAGCTGAGGAGTGCAGGTAAAAAAGGAAATACACCAGAGCAGTTGGAATCTATGGGATTGCAGTACCCTGACTAACCACCACAACTAGAGGCAGCCGTGGAGCGTTCCTACGTTGGTCCTAGACGCCTCGTCACAGCCTGAGAAACTAACTACACCTAAAGATAGAAATAGGAAAGCTATCTGCCCCGGAGCAGAACCCCAAAGATAATAGAAAGCCCCAAACATGTAATGGCGGTTAGACAAGAGGAAATACTGACACAGAAAGAAAATAGTATGAGCAAACGCTGGGGCCCAAACTATCTAAATAGAAAAGGACAGGAAGGGTACTTACTGCAATCCCAGAAAACCCTGAAAAACACCAACTCTACTAATTTCAAAATCACCTGAGATCACACGACCTCTACCACCTAAATTAGTTCTCTGGTGTAAAAAAAACAAGACAGCAGCCACTGAAAAAAAACTGGAAAAAGCAAAAGTACAAAACACAGTGGCTGAACTAAACTGAGAGGGCAAAAGCCCCCGGAGGGGACCCAGAAGGCCCCCACAGAAGTGCAGGACAAAATGCAAAAATATAGCAAAAACACAAAATAAGAAATTGTCTTATCTGTTAGCAGGAGAAGCAGACACGACACAGCAGGCTACAAGGGAAACTGGAAAGAAGGATTCAGACCAGAACAATTGATCACCGGCAACCCTGATGGGAAAATGATTCCCTTAAATAAGACCAATCAGTAACACCTGATTCCCAATCCTCACTAGTACCGCTTGTAACCACCAGAGGGAGCCTCTGCTCAGAACTCATCTCAAACCCATTCACAACAGTACCCCCCCCTTGAGGAGGGGTCACCGAACCCTCATTTGAGCAACCAGGTCGGTCAGGATGAGTTCTATGATACGCACGGATAAGTCTCCTAGCATGGATGTCCGAAGCAAACACCCAAGAATTATCTTCCTGACCATAACCTCTCCATTTAACCAAATACTGGAGTCTTCGTCTAGAAAAACGAGAATCCAATATTTTCTCAACCACATACTCCAGATTGCCCTCAACCAAAACAGGGTCAGGAGGCACAGCAGCAGGAACCACTGGCTCAACAAACCTCTTCAACAAGGACTTGTGGAACACGTTATGGATCTTAAATGTCCCTGGAAGAAGCAAACGAAAAGAAACAGGATTAATAATCTCCATGATCTTATAAGGTCCAATGAACCTAGGCTTAAATTTAGGAGATGCTACTCTCATAGGAATATTCTTTGAGGACAACCAGACCAAGTCCCCCACTTTAAACCGAGGACCATCAGTCCTATGCCGGTTAGCAAACCGCTGGGCCTTCTCCTGAGAGAGGGACAACCTCTCCACTACCTGGTCCCAAATCTGCTGCATACGCTCAACAACAGAGTCAACACCTGGACAGACAGAAGCCTCCGTCTGTCCTGAAGAAAATCGAGGGTGAAACCCAGAATTACAGAAAAACGGAGACATCAAAGTGGCAGAGCTAGCCCTATTATTAAGAGCAAACTCAGCCAAAGGCAAAAAAGAGACCCAGTCATCCTGATCAGCAGACACAAAGCATCTTAGATAAGTCTCCAATGTCTGGTTTGTTCTCTCAGTTTGACCATTGGTCTGAGGATGAAATGCCGAGGAGAAAGACAATTGAACACCCAGTTTAGAACAAAAAGTCCTCCAAAATCTGGAAACAAACTGGACTCCTCTGTCAGACACAATGTTCTCAGGAATGCCGTGTAAACGAACCACGTGCTGAAGGAACAACGGCACCAATTCAGAGGAGGAAGGCAACTTAGGTAATGGCACAAGATGTATCATTTTGGAAAACCTATCACAAATTACCCAGATGGTGGTCATTCTCTGAGAAACAGGAAGATCGGAAATGAAATCCATAGAGATATGGGTCCATGGTCTCTTGGGCACAGGCAATGGCATCAACAAACCACTAGAGCGAGAGCAAGGCTTGGAGCGAGAGCAAGTCCCGCAGGACTGCACAAATTCCCTGACATCGCGAGACAAGGTAGGCCACCAAAAGGACCGACTAACCAAGTCTCTGGTACCAAAAATTCCGGGATGCCCAGCCAATGCGGAACAATGAATCTCAGACATCACACTCTTTTTCCATTGGTCCGGGACAAACAATTTTCCAACAGGGCAGCGCTCGGGCCTATCCTCCTGACACCCCTCCAGAGCAAGTCTCAAATTGGGCGAGATGGCGGAAAGAACTACACCCTCCTTCAAAATAACAGAGGGATCAGATAGCTCAGGAGAGTCCGCAAGGAAACTCCTCGAGAGGGCATCCGCCTTAACATTCTTAGTGCCAGGAAGAAAGGAAACCACAAAATTAAAACGTGTGAAAAACAAGGCCCACCTGGCCTGTCTAGGATTGAGTCGCTTGGCAGATTCCAGATAGACCAGATTCTTATGGTCCGTAAGGACCACCACCTGATGTTTGGCTCCCTCCAGCCAATGTCTCCACTCTTCAAAAGCCCACTTCATGGCCAATAACTCCCGATTACCCACGTCATAATTACGTTCAGTAGGAGAAAATTTTCGAGAGAAAAAGGCACAAGGGTTACTTTTAGAGGTCTCTGGATCTTTTTGGGACAAAACGGCACCTGCCCCAATTTCAGAGGCATCAACCTCCACCTGAAATGGCAGAGAAACATCAGGCTGCCGTAGAACAGGAGCAGAAGTGAATCTCTGCTTAAGTTCCTGAAACGCAGAGACTGCCTCAGGAGGCCAATTCACCACATCAGAACCCTTTCTGGTCAAATCAGTTAATGGTTTAACAATAACAGAGAAATTACCAATAAATTTACGATAAAAATTGGCAAAACCCAAAAATCTCTGAAGAGCCTTTAATGAAGTAGGTTGGACCCAATCACAGATGGCCTGAACCTTGACCGGGTCCATTTCAATAACAGATGGGGACAAAATGAATCCCAGAAATGAGATCTTCTGTACGCCAAAAAGACACTTTGATCCCTTCACATACAGAGCATTCTCTCTCAAAATCTGGAATACAGTTCGAACATGTTTCACATGAGAGTCCCAGTCATTAGAAAAAATCAAGATATCATCCAAATAAACAATCAGAAACTTGTCCACAAAATCCCTGAAAATGTCATTCATGAAGGACTGGAAGACGGAAGGAGCATTAGTGAGCCCAAAGGGCATCACAAGGTACTCAAAATGCCCTTCAGGGGTGTTAAATGCCGTCTTCCATTCATCCCCGTGCTTAATGCGAATAAGGTTATACGCCCCCCTGAGGTCAAGCTTGGTAAACCAAGTAGCGTTTTTCACCCTGGAAAACAGGTCAGAAATCAAGGGTAACGGGTATTGATATTTCACAGTAATATTGTTCAAGAGACGATAATCAATACACGGCCTTAATGAACCATCTTTTTTGGCCACAAAGAAAAAACCGGCACCTAAGGGTGAAGAGGATGGTCTGATATGACCCTTCTCCAATGATTCCTTGATATAAGACCGCATAGCGTCATGTTCAGGTACAGACAAGTTAAAAAGGCGACCCTTAGGGAATTTACTACCTGGCACTAATTCAATAGCGCAGTCATAGCTCCTATGGGGAGGTAAGGATGCAGATTTACTTTCGCTAAACACATCAGAAAAATCAAACAAAAAGTCAGGAACATCCTCAGCCTGGGGGGAGGCAGAAAAAACAGGAGTGTTGGTATTAACACATTGGCAGCCCCAACTGGTTACAGACACAGATTTCCAATCCAAAACAGGATTATGAGACTGTAACCAAGGGAAACCCAGCACGATAATGTCATGCAGATTATATAGAACCAAAAATTTGCAGCACTCCTGGTGATCAGGTTCAACCCTCATTATCACTTGAGTAGAAAACTGGGGTTTATTCTCAGCCAAAGGGGTAGAATCGATCCCCAGTAGGGGAATAGACTTCTGTAGGGGTATCAAGGGAAATCCACAACGTTTAGCAAAATCATAATCCATCAGGTTAATAGCTGCTCCAGAATCAACGAAAGCCTGAGCAGAAAATGAGGACAGAGAGCATATCAGAGTGACAGTTAATAAAAACTTAGTCTGAACACTACCCAAGACAACTGAGCGTGCAAAACGTCTTCCCCGCTTAGGGCAGACTGAAATAGCATGAGAGGCATCACCACAGTAGAAACATAACCCATTGCGCTTTCGAAACTCATGACGCTGTGCCCCAGACACCACTCCATCACACTGCATGGGCTCAGCAGCTGGCTCACAAGGCAACACCACTCCACGCATACTTCTCCGCTCACGCAAACGTCTGTCAATTTGAATTGCTAATGACATAGAATCATTGAGACCAGAGGGGACAGGGAATCCCACCATAACATCCTTTACATTATCCGACAGACCCTTCCGGAAAAGGGCCGCCAAAGCGTCATCAAGCCCCTGATTTAATGCCAACAAGGCTTTTTCAGCTTGATCAGTGACATTAGGCTCATCGTACAATAACCCCAAAGCCTGAAAAAATGCATCAACATCACTCAAAACAGGATCCCCAGGTGTCAGGGAAAAAGCCCAATCCTGAGGATCGCCGCGCAGGAGAGAGATGACAATTTGAACCTGCTGCGCTGCGTTTCCTGAGGACTTAGATTTTAAGGCAAGAAACAATTTACAATTATTTTTGAAATTCTGAAACTTAGCTCGATCCCCTAAAAACAAATCTGGCATGGGGATCCTAGGTTCCACAACAGGCAACCTAGCAAGATATGCAGCAATACTCCGAACCTCAGTGGCAAGCTGATCCACACGGCCAGACAACTGTGCAAACTCCATTGGGAGAAAAGATCCTCCCCAGCACCCAGAGATACAGAGGGAAAAAAAAAATGCAACAAACAGAAAAATATCTCTGACAACTTTTCTTCCTTCAAAATATTTTTTCCCTTCTGTGAGTACCATACAATTTTTATGGCCGGTGATACTGTTATGTTACGGTAGCTGAGGAGTGCAGGTAAAAAAGGAAATACACCAGAGCAGTTGGAATCTATGGGATTGCAGTACCCTGACTAACCACCACAACTAGAGGCAGCCGTGGAGCGTTCCTACGTTGGTCCTAGACGCCTCGTCACAGCCTGAGAAACTAACTACACCTAAAGATAGAAATAGGAAAGCTATCTGCCCCGGAGCAGAACCCCAAAGATAATAGAAAGCCCCCAAACATGTAATGGCGGTTAGACAAGAGGAAATACTGACACAGAAAGAAAATAGTATGAGCAAACGCTGGGGCCCAAACTATCTAAATAGAAAAGGACAGGAAGGGTACTTACTGCAATCCCAGAAAACCCTGAAAAACACCAACTCTACTAATTTCAAAACCACCTGAGATCACACGACCTCTACCACCTAAATTAGTTCTCTGGTGTAAAAAAAAACAAGACAGCAGCCACTGAAAAAAAACTGGAAAAAGCAAAAGTACAAAACACAGTGGCTGAACTAAACTGAGAGGGCAAAAGCCCCGGAGGGGACCCAGAAGGCCCCCACAGAAGTGCAGGACAAAATGCAAAAATATAGCAAAAACACAAAATAAGAAATTGTCTTATCTGTTAGCAGGAGAAGCAGACACGACACAGCAGGCTACAAGGGAAACTGGAAAGAAGGATTCAGACCAGAACAATTGATCACCGGCAACCCTGATGGGAAAATGATTCCCTTAAATAAGACCAATCAGTAACACCTGATTCCCAATCCTCACTAGTACCGCTTGTAACCACCAGAGGGAGCCTCTGCTCAGAACTCATCTCAAACCCATTCACAACACCCGCCCGTTCCCCAGACCTGAATATGATTGAGCACATCTGTGTCTCGCTCCACCAACGTCACGTTGCACCACAGACTGTCCAGAAGTTGACGGATGCTTTCGTCCAGGTCTGGGAGGAGATCCCTCAGGAGAACATCCGCCGCCTCATCAGTAGCATGCCCAGGCATTGTAGGGAGGTCATACAGGCACAGGGAGGTCATACAGGCCACACACACTACTGAGCATCATTTTGACTTGTTTTAAGGACATTACATTCCACTTTAATTTTATGTGTGACTCCAAATCCAGGCCTCCATTGGTTAATAAATTTGATTTCCATTGATGATTTTTGTGTGATTTTGTTGTCAGCACATTCAACCTTGTACAGAACAAAGTTTTCAATGAGAATATTTCATTTATTCAGATCTATGATGTGTTATTTGAATGTTCCCTTTATTTTTTTGAGCAGTGTATGTCACTAGATAGGAAATAGAAAATAAATAGTTAATAAATAGTTAGAGGTACTTCCTGGTTACGGATGGTTAGTGTCATGGTTATGGACAGGGTTCCTTCCCTGTCCTCTCGGGGTTAATTTGTATGGCCTCCTTTTGGTTTTGGGAGGGCTATATTTACACGCCTTCATCTCGGGATCCTTGTCAGTGATACATTCATTCCTGGCTGTGTGTCTGTCCCCCTGGTGTGCTTGCATACAGTGTTCTGTTTGTTTTTCTGTGTATGACCTGGTCCGTTTTCTCGTCCTGTGCTTTGCCTTGTGACTGTGTTATTACTGTTCTTTTCCAGCTCTGACCTTTTTGGCTTGATTACTCTTACTCCGCTCCTGTCTGCCCCATTTGTACTGTACCGCTATCTCTGGCTTCCTGACCTTCGGCTATGTCCTGACCACTCTTACATCTCACCCTTTGGCATCTCTGTGACATCCTGGCTTGAGTTCAGCATGTCCTGACTTCTCTCCGGCATCGCCGGTCACCGCGCTACTCGGCGCCTGACTCCGCCCCCCGGCTACTCTCCGGTTGTCACGTGCTTCAGGTCCTGCACTGCTGCAGGTAAGCTCACCGCAGTGCTCCTTACACACTCTCTGTCCTTCTGTAACACATGCACAGACTCCTGCGGGAAGTCTGCAGCACGGCTCTTGATTGGCTAGGAGTAGTGGAAGGTTTAAGCAAGTTCTTCATGGGGCTCAGTGCAGTGGACTACTATGACCAACATGGGTCTATCAGTCAGGGCAGTGGATTGCCATAAAACTTCCCCATGTGGATTTCCCTTCGTCAGGCACAGGACCTCAAAATTGGCATCAGGGGCATTGGGCACATCGCATCTGCAGACCTGAGGGGGAAAAGGACACAGCCTTTAAAAGGGAAAGGGGGATGGGGAAACCCGGGTGTAC
>JARQOD010000001.1:705826134-705866876 GCA_033576555.1 Oophaga sylvatica
CCCCCGGAGGGGACCCAGAAGGCCCCCACAGAAGTGCAGGACAAAATGCAAAAATATAGCAAAAACACAAAATAAGAAATTGTCTTATCTGTTAGCAGGAGAAGCAGACACGACACAGCAGGCTACAAGGGAAACTGGAAAGAAGGATTCAGACCAGAACAATTGATCACCGGCAACCCTGATGGGAAAATGATTCCCTTAAATAAGACCAATCAGTAACACCTGATTCCCAATCCTCACTAGTACCGCTTGTAACCACCAGAGGGAGCCTCTGCTCAGAACTCATCTCAAACCCATTCACAACACCCGCCCGTTCCCCAGACCTGAATATGATTGAGCACATCTGTGTCTCGCTCCACCAACGTCACGTTGCACCACAGACTGTCCAGAAGTTGACGGATGCTTTCGTCCAGGTCTGGGAGGAGATCCCTCAGGAGAACATCCGCCGCCTCATCAGTAGCATGCCCAGGCATTGTAGGGAGGTCATACAGGCACAGGGAGGTCATACAGGCCACACACACTACTGAGCATCATTTTGACTTGTTTTAAGGACATTACATTCCACTTTAATTTTATGTGTGACTCCAAATCCAGGCCTCCATTGGTTAATAAATTTGATTTCCATTGATGATTTTTGTGTGATTTTGTTGTCAGCACATTCAACCTTGTACAGAACAAAGTTTTCAATGAGAATATTTCATTTATTCAGATCTATGATGTGTTATTTGAATGTTCCCTTTATTTTTTTGAGCAGTGTATGTCACTAGATAGGAAATAGAAAATAAATAGTTAATAAATAGTTAGAGGTACTTCCTGGTTACGGATGGTTAGTGTCATGGTTATGGACAGGTTCCTTCCCTGTCCTCTCGGGGTTAATTTGTATGGCCTCCTTTTGGTTTTGGGAGGGCTATATTTACACGCCTTCATCTCGGGATCCTTGTCAGTGATACATTCATTCCTGGCTGTGTGTCTGTCCCCCTGGTGTGCTTGCATACAGTGTTCTGTTTGTTTTTCTGTGTATGACCTGGTCCGTTTTCTCGTCCTGTGCTTTGCCTTGTGACTGTGTTATTACTGTTCTTTTCCAGCTCTGACCTTTTTGGCTTGATTACTCTTACTCCGCTCCTGTCTGCCCCATTTGTACTGTACCGCTATCTCTGGCTTCCTGACCTTCGGCTATGTCCTGACCACTCTTTACATCTCACCCTTCGGCATCTCTGTGACATCCTGGCTTGAGTTCAGCATGTCTGACTTCTCTCTCGGCATCGCCGGTCACCGTCGCTACTCGGCGCCTGACTCCGCCCCCCGGCTACTCTCCCGGTTGTCACGTGCTTCAGGTCCTGCACTGCTGCAGGTAAGCTCACCGCAGTGCTCCTTACACACTCTCTGTCCTTCTGTAACACATGCACAGACTCCTGCTGTAAGTCTGCAGCACGGCTCTTGATGGCTAGGAGTAGTGGAAGGTTTAAGCAAGTTCTTCATGGAGCTCAAGTGCAGTGGACTACTATGACCAACATGGGTCTATCAGTCAGGGCAGTGGATTGCCATAAAACTTCCCCATGTGGATCCATTCGTCAGGCACAGGACCTCAAAATTGGCATCAGGGTCATTGGGCACATCGCATCTGCAGACCTGAGGGGAACATGGACACAGATCCTTAAAGGAAGAGGATGATGGAATCCGGGTGTACTGCCATTGGTGGAGAGGGATCCCCAGAGGTAGTGGAGGTAGTGGAGACAGCAGGAAGAGGTATGCTCTATCAGGAACAAGTGCTCTGGTTGAAGTTATGTCTGGTACCTGAAGGAAAGACTTTAACCTGTTGTGCCCTATCCCACATGTTCCACTGTATTAACTGTGAACTTTTCCGTAAAAGTTTGACTGTTGAAAAGCACTTGGTGTCCCCTGGACTGTGTGCAGCGGTACCTAAAGAGGGAAGCCTAAGGCCCACAAGTGTGATGCACCCTACACCTAAGAGCACACTAGGAATGGGACACGATTTTCCTGTAGGGTGCCAGAGCGTGCAGAAGCAGCAGCTTAATCACGACTACCTTGCTTGGGCACCTTACAGGTGTGGAGAAAAAAGAGCACAGAATTTCAGGAGAAGAACATCTAGCTAACCATTAAGCATGGGATTGGGTCAATCATGCTTTGGGGATGTATTGCAGGCAACGGCACCGGGAACATTTCTCGGGCAAAGAGAAGAATGGATTCAATGAAATTTCCACAAATTCTTGGTGCAAACATAACACCATCTGTAAAAAAGCTTAAGTTGAAAAGAGGATGACTTCTACGAATGGATAATGACCCTAAACACATTATTATTATACATTTTTATAGCGCTATTTATTCCATGGCGCTTTACATGTGAAAGGGGCATACAAGTACAATAAACATGAGCAATTGCAAGGCACACACAAGTACAGAAGGAGAGAGGACCACATGTCAAAATCCACAATAGACTACCTCAACAGGCGTCAGCTGAAAGTTTTACAATGGCCCTCACAGTCCCCTGATCTTAACATGACTGAAAATCTGTGGCTAGACCTCAAAATAGCAGTTCATGCAAGACGTCTCAGGAATCTAACAGAACTGGGAGAATATTACAAGGAAGAATGAATGAAAATCCCCCACACAAGAATTGAAAGACTATTGGTTGGCTACAAAAAGCGTTTACAAGCTGTGAGACCTGCAAAAGGGGGTGCTACTAGGTACTAACCATGCAGGGTGCCCAAACTTTTGCATCGGTCCATTTTCATTTTTGTAATTTTTAAAATGTAAAAAATGACAATATATATACTTTTTTGCCTAAATTACAAAGGAAATGTGTCATCTTTAACTTTAGGCCTTTTAGAAATCCTTTCGTCTTCAACTTGCACAATAACAGTAATTTTGGCCAGAGGTGCCCAAACTTTTACATGCCACTGTAGTCCAATGACAGACGTGTTAAATGTATGATATCAAAACTAATAACATGAATATAAATCATAAGCCTGACAGATATTTTCATCCAGTTTGTTGCGCTACTGATGAAGCATGAACACTTACAATTGATGCAATCTTACCTCTGGTAAATTATTCTACTCTCTGATGAGTCAGGGAACTCTCTCCAGAAGTTAGATAGATTTCTCAAAGTCCTTATCTAATAGAAATTACAGGGTTGTCTGTGGCTTTTCATGCTTCAGTTGCTGTGCAGTTTCCTGACTGTTGCTCTCAGCTCAATATACTCTTTTATCCATTCCTTTCATCTCAACATCTGTCTTATACATAAAACATAAGAAATATAGAAGGCTAGCACTCAACTCATATGGGTGTGACGGTGCTAGTGAACGGAGCCAATAGTCCCGTAAACAGTAGACTATATAATCACTGCACTCGTATAAATTGAAGAGTATGCTTCAAGTGGACGTTTATTAAAGGTGATTGGTGAAGCGACAGTCAAATAATGGCGTTTTGGCCAGTTAATGGCCTTGATCACATTGTCGCCTGGCTCCTTGCTTAGACACATGTGTCAGCATCTCCCACTTAGCCACCAACGTTGACTTGTGCAGCAATGCTGTCTACCCACTTAAGGACACAAATGTGTCTGCGCTTACGACTGTGCCACCAACTGATCAACAACCGTTTTACCTCTTATTTAACCAAACTTTGGCGTCATTTCAGACCTCTGCGCATACTTCCCCCAGTGTGGATTTTTTCATATACCCAACATCAATAATCACAGTGACATAACGTGTCTGATTTATGATGCACCTGCGAAAGGCGACAATGTGATCAAGGCCATTAACTGGCCGAAACATCATTATTTGCCTGTCGCTTCACCAATCACTATTAATAAACATCCACTTGAAGCATACTCTTCAATTTGTACGAGTGCAGTGATTATATACTCTACTATTATGCATAAAACATGCTTAGATGTATGTCACTTCACACATCATAAGGCACCCTGTCACAAGGGGTTAGGAAGATCAAAAGATCCGCCAATGGATCGCGGTGTAATTAATTGATGGAAAGATGAGGAATGTCACTGCTACCACCAGAAAAAAACAGACCACCATAAGTTTTTAAAGGCTTAATTGGAGGTGAGAGCATTTTTTTTTTTTATAATGGAGCGCTAATCAGGAAAGGACATGCCTGCCTAGAAATGTGAAAAAAATGTGAATAATGGGAAAGAAAGCCCATTGGTCCAACATTTACAGAATGAAAAAAAAGGGTCCATGAACTGAGACCATGAAGATCAGTAGCGTATGAGTACTTGTTATATACATGTTTGACCATACAACCTCCTCAAGGTACATTTGTTCAGATGTACATATCTTACTCGGTTGATATGCGGGGTACAAGCTACATACATAGAGCTTAAACTATCCTACTAAAAAACTTAGGAAACTCTATTAAAAAATAGACAATTCTTTATTTGATATAATGACACATAATAAGACATACACATTAAAATGGTACATGATTAGACAACACGTGGAACGTCCTTTTAAAACATGGTATCAATTATACAGATTCTTTCAGGACAAAAAAATCTGTATAGTTGATACCACGTTTTAAAAGGACGTTCCACGTGTTGTCTAATCATGTACCATTTTTAATGTGTATGTCTTAGGCTACTTTCACACATCAGTTTTTTTGTGTCAGGCACAATCCGTCATATACCTGATAAGACGGATCCGGCGCTGATTTTAAAAAACTGATGCAACTGATCATTTTTCTTGCCGGATCCGTCCTGACCTTTTCAACCCGGAAAGATAAATTTTCTATGTGGAAAATGCAGGTACGCATGTCCGGACTGAGGAGAGAGAGTGAGAGAGGGAGAGAAAGACCTTGATTTCCAGAATCCGGATCAGTCTTTTGACGGATTGCACAAAAGACTGGTCCGGTTCCATAGACTTCTATTATTTCCGGCCGCCTGATGCGCGCTTCAGGCACTATCAGGCGGCTCCGGAAAAAAAAAAAAAACGTTGCAGTCAGCGTCTTGTCCGGCCGCCGGAATGTACAGTTAAGCCGGATCCGGACAAAAACAGATGCAACGCAATGACATCAGGCGCGATCCGGCGCTAATGAAAGTCAATGCCAAAAAAACGCATCCGGTACCTAAGTTTTTAGTGTAGGATAGTTTAATTATTGATTGGTAAACTTAATATTTTTGCCCAAATTATCGGATAATTATACATAGAGCTTAGTGTATACATGTGGTGAGTGCGAGTATGGCAAAAAAAAGTCTTGGGGCTTTAACCCCTTTCTGCCATCTGACGTGCTGAGCGCGTCCGATCGTGGGCCGGGTGTCAGCTGATTATCAGCTGACACCCTGCACTATGTGCCAGGAGCGGTCACGGACCGCTCCCGGCACATTAACCCCTGGCACACTGCGATCAAACATGATCACAGTGTACCGGGGCACAGGGAAGCATTGCGCAGGGAGGGGGCTCTCTGTGTGCTTCCCTGAGACCCTCAGAACAGCGCGATGTGATTGCGCTGTTCTGAGGGCTTCCTCCCTGCAGGACGCCGGATCCAAGATGGCCACGGGGTCCTTCCGAGTCTTGCAGGGAGGCGGCTTCCTCAGTGCCTGCTGAGAGCAGGCGCTGAGAAAACCTGCTGCAGTGCCTGTGAGATCGCCGATCTGACACTGTGCTGTGCACAGTGTCAGATCAGCGACCTAACTATATACAGTGATGTCCCACCCTGGGACAAAGGAAAAAAGTAAAAAAAATAAAAATCACATGTGTAAAAAAAAAATCCTGAATAAAGAAAAAAAAAATATTCCACAATAAATTAATTTCTTCATGTGAATAAAAAAAAAAAACAATAAAAGTACACATATTTGGTATCGCCACATCCGTAACGACCCGCCCTATTAACCCCTTTAGTGAACCCCTTAAGAAAAACAAAAGCAAAAAACAATGCTTTATCATCATACCTCTGAACAAAAAGTGGAATAACACGCAATCAAAAAGACGGATATAAATAAACATGGTACCGCTGAAAACGTCATCTTGTCCCGCAAAAAACAAGTCGCCATACAGCATCATCAGCGATATAAAAAATTTATAGCTTGCAGAATAAAGCGATGCAAAAATAATTTTTTTATATAAAATTGTTTTTATTGCATAAAAGCACCACAACATAAAAAAGATATAAATGAGGTATCGCTGTAATCATACTAACCCGAAGAATAAAACTGCTTTATCAATTTTACCACACGCGGAACGGTATAAACGCCCCCTCAAAGAAATTCATTAATTGCTGATTTTTGTTCATTCTAACCTCCCAAAAATCGAATAAAAAGCGATCAAAAAAGTCATGTGCCCAAAAATGGTACCAATAAAAACGTCAACTCGTCCCTCAAAAATAAGACCTCACATGAGTCTGTGGGCCAAAATATGCAAAAATTATAGCTCTCAAAATGTGATGATGCAAAAACTATTTTTTGCAATAAAATGCGTCTTTTAGCGTGTGACAGCTGCCAAACATAGAAACTCCTATAAATAGTAAATCAAACCCCCCTTTATCAGCCCCCTAGTTAGGGAAAAATAATAAAATTAAAAAAATGTATTTATTTCCATTTTCACATTAGGGTTAGGGCTAAAGTTAGGGTTTGGGTTGGGGCTAAAGTTAGAATTAGGGTTAGGGTTGGGATTAGGGTTAGGGCTGTGTTAGGGTTAGGTTTGTGATTAGGGTTATGGTTAGGGTTGGGACTAGGGTTAGGGGTGTGTTGGGGTTAGGGTTGGAGTTAGAATTGGGGGGTTTCCACTGTTTAGGCACATCAGGGGCTCTCCAAATTCAACATGGCGTCCAATCTCAGTTCCAGCCAATTTTGGTTGGAAAAAGTCAAATAGTGCTCCTTCCATTCCGAGCTCTGCCGTGCGCCCAAACAGTGGTTCCCCCCCACATATGGGGTATCAGCATACTCAGGACAAATTGCACAATAATCTTGTGGTCTAATTTCTTCTGTTACCCTGGGAAAATAAAAATTTGGGGGCAAAAATATCATTTTTGTGGAAAAAAATTATGATTTTTTTTTTTATGGCTCTACGTTATAAACTTCTGTGAAGCACTTGGGGGTTCAAAGTTCTCCCCACACATCCAGATAAGTTCCTTGGGTGGTCTAGTTTCCAAAATGGGGTCACTTGTGGGGAGGTTTCCAATGTTTAGGCACATCTCAGGCTCTGCAAACGGAACATGACACCGATCAATGTCTGCATTCTAAAACGTTATTACTTCCTTTCCAAGCCCTGCCATGTGCCCAAACAGGCCCCCCCCACATATGGAGTATCAGCGTACTAAGGACAAAATGGACAACAACTTTTGGTGTCCAATTTCCTTGGGAAAAATCAAAAATTGGGACTAAAAAATCATTTTTGTGGAAAATTGTTTTTTTTTTCACACCCAGGCATTATAAACTTTTGTGAAACACTTGGGAGCTCAAAGTGCTCACAACAGATCTAGATAAGTTCCATAGGGGGTCTAGTTTCCAGAATAGTGTATCTTGTGGGGGGTTTCCACTGTTTAGGCGCATCAGGGGCTCTACAAACGCGACATGGTGTCCAATCTCAATTTCAGCCAATTTTGGTTTGAAAAAGTCAAACGGTGCTCCTTCCCTTATGAGCTCTGCCGTGCGCCAAAACAGTGGTTTTCCCCCACATATGGGATACTGGCATACTCAAGAGAAATTGCACAACAACTATCTGTCCATTTTCTCCTTTTACCCTTTTGAAAATAAAAAAAATGTTTGTAAAAGATCATTTTTGTGACTAAAAAGTTAAATGTTCATTTTTTCCTTACACGTTGCTTCAGCTCCTGCGAAGCACCTGAAGGGTTAATAAACTTCTTGAATGTGGTTTTGAGTACCTTGAGGGGTGCAGTTTTTAGAATGGTGTCACTTTTGAGTATTTTCTGCCATATAGACCCCTCAAAGTGACTTCAAATGTGAGGTGGTCCCTAAAAAAAAATGGCTTTGTAAATTTTGTTGTAAAAATGAGAAATCTCTGGTCAATTTTTAACCCTTTTTAATTTCCTAACAAAACAAAAAATTTGGTTCCAAAATTGTGCTGATGTAAAGTAGACATGTGGGAAATGTTATTTATTAACTATTTTGTGTGACATATTTCTCTGTCTTAAGGGAATAAAAATTCAAAGTTTGAAAATTGCAAAATTTTCAAAATTTTCACCATATTTCCATTTTTTTTAAAAGATAAACGCAAGTTTTATCGAAGAAATTTTACCAATAACGTGAAGTACAATATGTCACGAGAAAACAACCTCAGAATCGCGAAGATCCGTTGAAGCGTTCCAGAGTTATAACCTCATAAAGAGACAGTGGTCAGAATTGTAAAAATTGGCCTGGTCATTAACATGCAAACCACCCTTGGGGGTAAAGGGGTTAAATTGAGGATCAAATATTTGTAGCAGCATAAAAACATGTTCACATGGGATGGATATGCTGCTGATTTTTCCAGGCAGAAAATTCAGAGCACATTATAGCACCAGGAAGATAAATGAGGCTTTACTAAATCTAATCCACACTCACTGCGTAAATGAAAACTCAACATGAAGCTGTGAGAAAATTGACCTATGCCGGGACTTTGAAATCAATTTATGCTGTCGATTTTAATAACAGATTTCACCCTCTGCAGCAAACTTGCACGCACTGAGGATTTTCCCAAAGATTTGTCTTGGATTTTTTCCTGCCAAATTTATGAACTATTTAGATGTGCCATAACAAACCCAGATTCCAATAAAGATTAATGTACTGTTTGGAGACATTAACATTATGACTAAGAATCCTCATAATTGTTCAAGTACTTAATGATTATGCCCAGCTTTATTTTACCACTATTGTGAGCTGCATGGAAATTTCTCTTTCTCTCTGTTCATTTACTTTCCAACAGTCTTTTTATATTTTCTATCATATTATGAAATATATCTTCCAGATGTAACACTCTGGTGCTTTACCATTTTCTGATTCTTTTTTATTACACATACTATATTCACACATGCACATTGATAATTGTCTTCCTCCATTCTTTTCTGTATGTGCTTTAGTTAGATTGGATCGGTGAAGGGTTAAATTCCTATTCATGTCGTTATAGGAATACACCCTCTTCAGCTCCATTCCCTCTAATTCTGGCATCTACCTACCAGGACTTAAATGATTCTAATTAAAATTTAATGTGGACAGTAATATTTCCAGCTCAGTTTGTCCTAATCTCAGACCATCATGGTCAAAAAGGCTCAAATTACAAGACGGAGAGTGTTTGTGTGCGCGTGCACAGAGCGTTTCTACTAAAGGTCATATGAGTACAACCATACAAATCTGTCTCCATGGTCACTGCCTTTTTGCAGGAATCAACGATTTGGGATAGACAGATACAGTGTGTAATATCTAAATATATATATATATATATATATATATATATATCTCAAGGCTGAAATTGATAAGGAAAAGTTGTGGAATTATGAAAGTGATAATGATATGCAAATGATGACAAAAATGGAAACAAAATTTTGAAAACATCTCAATTTATTCTGTCTGGCTATCATACATTATGCCACTCTACACCATATTCCCAGGAGTAAGAAATGTGTGACGTTCCATTGTTCATTCCTCTCCATGTCTGGGTAGTCTCATCACATTTGAAGAATTTGTTGGAGCCCGACCTTGCGTTTTTGTATAGTTACTATTGAGCGCTATGCTCTTTCCCCTCTGTCAGCGCTATCTTGTACTTAAATAATTCTAGAATAATCTTTTGAGCCTAATCCTCACAGAGGAGATAACTAAAGGGCCCGTCTCACATAGCGATATCGCTAGCGAGATCGGTGCTGGGTCACTAGTTTTGTGACGCAGCAGCGAGCTCACCAGCGATATCGCTGTGTGTGACATTCAGCGACGATCAGCCCCCCTGCGGGTATCGCTGATCATCGCTGAAATGTCTGGACATTTTTTTGATCGCTGGTCTCCCGTTGACAGGCACGCATCGCTGCGTGTGACAGGCGGGAGACCAGCGACCCTGCTGGTAACCAAGGTACACAGCGGGTTTCCAGGCGCGGGGCTGTGCCTAGAAACCCGCTGTGTACCTTGGATACCAGCGCCCTGAAGCAGGGAGCTGGTATCCAAGGTACACAATGGGTTTCCAGGCACAGCCCCGCGCCTGGAAACCCGCTGTGTACCTTGGATACCAGCTCCCTGCATCAGCGCGCTGGTATCCAATGTACACTGCGGGTAACTAAGCGATGTTACCCGCAGTGTCGCTGTCCCAGATCGCTGCCTGAGCTGCCTGTTTGGCAGCTCAGCAGCGATCATGTAGCGATACACCAGCGATCCTGACAAGTGCATATCGTTGTCGGGATCGCTGGTGTATCGCTATGTGAGACCCAGCCTTTACTCCTAACTCTGAAGCTATGGCCTTCTTTCAATAAGACAAAGATGGGTAGCCGTGGTTTTAAAATGCCTAGAGTGATGAGTGTCTGCTGGTCAGATACAGCTCTAACTGTGAGATCAATTCCAACTCTAATATATTAGAACTCTAAAAATTCTTCTGTTTTAAATATAAAAAATATTTTATTAATCCTCTATATAAATAAATAATAAAAACAGAGATACTTTTTACTAATAAAGATTTATTTTCTTCAAAAAATTCTTATTAAATGTTTAACATAGCAAATGTTCCAATTTCTTCCAAAAAATGAAGGTTGTGTCAGTTGCAGTCCAATGGTTCTTGGGTTAGATGAACTGACTCTTATAACAGGAGAGCCCTTTTTTTGCAAGTTCACGGTATAGGTCCTTTCTTTTTTTTTTTTTTTTCTCTGTTACTTGTTTTTTTAATTCTTGAAATATTCTTTATCTTTCAAACTGCAAATTCAAACAAACATGGTATTAGAATATTTTTCTTTGGTACAGAAAATAATTTCTCCAAAACAATGTTGTATTTACCCTTGATCAACTTTGAACTTTGACATGTATCATCTGACTGCCTGGCGCCTGTTTTTTTGAAACCTAGATGTATTTAAGCAAGGTACTGTTAGAACACATGTAAGCTATATGTGGTATTTTCCTGAGGAAGGGGTGATAGTCACCCTGAAACGCGTAGATTAAACCACTTCTTAACTGCTACTACGTCTTGGAAATCTATTACTTGGTCAGCGCAGACTGGAATCCACATCTTTTCTGCAGTGCATTGTATTGTCGGGTCGTTGACCGACCTGTGGATCTGTGGCAGCCTCTCCTACATGTGCTTTAACCACCTAATACCAGGTGAGCAGCTTCCTACTTAAAAAGTGCTAACTTACTATCAGATAAGACCCTATTGTGCTTTGTGTCTCTCGCTTTATCTATCACATTTGAAGAATAGCACATAGTGATCCATTTTAGGTCACATACCAAGCCTAAAGGTACTGCCACACTTAGCGATCTCGTTAGCGATCACGATAACGACGCAAGCTAACGAGATCGTTGGTGTGATCGCTTTTAGGTCGCTAGTAGCTGCCAAACAGGAGATCTCATAAACGACACATCAGCGGTCAGCGATCTCTTTAACGACTTTGGCGGTCGTTAGGATGTCATTAGCATGTACTGAGCGCTTCTGATTCATAGGAATTTCCAGCATCGCTCCTGCTCTCTGCGTCCTGCTAGCCTGCTTTGCAACTTCTGCGATCCTCTCTGTGATGCAAAAGAGAACCTACAGATATTGCGATCCACTCCGTGACACTAAAGAGAACCTACAGATATTGCAATCCACTCCGTGATGCTAAAAACCCTAGTCCCGCCTGCGCCGCTGTCATATGCGTCACAAACGAGGTCGCTCGTTGTTCGCAAAAGGTGCCAAACACAGCGATATAGGCTCACCAGCGGGACGCCAACGATCAAAAAACGGTCCAGAACTCTAGTGAACGATCAGCGACATCACAGCAGGGGCCACATCGTTGCTACATGCCACACACAACGAGGTCGCTAACGAGATCGCTAAATAGTGACGTTTTAGTGATCTCGTTAGCGATCTCGTTTAGTGTGGCATACCCTTTAGCCACCAACCTGGTCTATGTAAGAAAATGGCAGGGGACCCTCACATGCCTACTTTCCCCTGGACACTGTTTATATGATTGCGTGCGGCACCTCAGTGTTTACTAATGTCATTATACTTGTTATATACTGTAATGTGATGTATTTGCCATTTACTGTGCATAGGGGAATTAGAGTAGAGTGGGGCATCATAGAGAATAGAATAGATAGGAGTGTTAGCATAGGAGTTTAACAGCTGTGAGGAGCTGCAGGGCAGGGCAGCGCAGAGTAAGGGATATAGGAGAAGGACTTCCTGGTTAGGCAGCAGAAGCCCGGGCAGTCTTGCCCAGAGCAAGTTGTGAGGAGTAGCGAAGCAGACAGCCGGCCGTGGGGATAAAGCTGCTATAGCAGTAAGGGGCCCCAATTCAAAAATACCATCCCCAAGAAGAATCAGGTGTCTACGACTGGAGCCGGAGTAACTGAGATGGCATTTCTGGCACTTTTCCCTTTTGGATCCAGACGAAGGGCTGACTGGGAGCTGGTGAAACTGAAGGCACGGATGGGACACGGACTGTCTAAACATATGGCAGGGATTGCCGAGAGAAGTGAGACAGAGCTGATAGAGAGGATAGAGACTGCCCAGACAGCAGGGAAAGATAAGATGTCTCTTTGTTCAACCTGTGCTGCCAGTGTGATGAATACCTTGCTGAATAGTAAAGTTAATCTGTTGTAAAAGAATTTTGACTCTGAGATGTTGTGTGGGAATGCGGAGCCAGAGTGACAGAACCTGAGAGGATCCTGGCAGTGAATGTAAGTGTATTGCGGCACATGCGGCAGAAGGGACATTGTATTTTATCTGTGGGGCGCCAGGGTGTGGGAACACTACAGCCCATTGCCACAACTACCACCCTGGCCGCCTTACATCTACACCAGTGGTCCTCAAACTTTCTTACCTTCAGAGCTACATTTAGCTCTGAGTGATGATCATGAGTCACATCCATTGTCTCTCTCAAAAGTAGTAACACCTAGAGCCTACTATAATAACAGCCAAAGCTTCTCCACAGAAAGCACACCAAGACCTTGTGCCTCCTTCCCTTTAAGGCAGCATAATTATATGCAGGGGTTCCCATCCAGTATTCTCACATCAAGCACACAACACACTATTGCATCTAGTTTCAAGCACCCCACTGTCAGTATCATCCTATCTCACCTACTTCTCCTCTACAAGTATATGCAGGCTCGGACTGGCCCACTGGAGAACCGGATTCTCCGGTGGGCCCAGGCACTGACACCTACTGGCATACTGGTCAGCAGCTGCCTAGGGCCCCCACTACTCCAAATGCCCCCACTGCTCCAGGGGCCGCCAGCCAGTGGCTATGGGGCCCCTGTGTCAAGAGGGCCCGCCTTGTACCAGCGTAACAGCAGCTGAAGACAGGATCCTGTCCCCGCTGCTAAAGCTAAATGAATATTCACGCTTCCCCACGCCCCTATGGGCGTGGAGTGGCGTGAATACCATTACTCTTTAATAGCGTGCAGCGTTAAATGCAGGCTGCAGCTAACACTGCCCGCGTGTAAAGCCCCACGCATCTCACACTGTCACACACACAGTCACAGACTCACAGCGCAGCACATTCCGGCATCCTGCACGGCTCTTCCTGTCTGAGACAGCCCAGCTGAATGACGTCTTCATCCAGCACCAGGTCTCAGACAGAAAGCTGCTGGCGAGGAAGAGGCTGACAGGATGTGCTGCTGCTGCGGGGAGGTGAGCTGTGCTGTGTGTCTGTGTGCCTGTGTGTGTATGTGGTGCTGTGCTTTGTGTGTGAGTGTGAGAGTGATGGTGTTTTGTGTGTGTGTGTGTGTGTGTGTGTGAGAGAGAGGGTTGGTGGGGGGAGGCAATGATGGAGGTGATGGGCAATGATGGTGGGGAGGCAATGATGGAGGTGATGGGCAATGGTGGTGGGGAGGCAATGATGGAGGTGATTAAATGGACAATGATGGTGGTGGAGGAGGAGGCAATGATTGAGGTGGTGGAATGGGCAGTGATGGGATGGTGGGGGAGAATGATAGGGGTGGTGGGGGAGAAGGCAATGATGGAGGTGGTGATGAGGACAATGATGGGGGTGGACAGGGTCTGCATTATACTTTGAGGGGGCTACATTATATTCTGTGGGGGACTGCATTATTCTCAGGGGACTACATTATATTCTGGGAGCTATATCATACTATATGAGGGGGCTACAGTATACTCATGTTTTGGGCCGGAATCATAGGGAAACAGCTGGTAGGGCCCTTTAAGGTTCCTGAAAGTGTGAAAATGACCTCTGCAAAGTATGTAGAGTTTCTGACTGACAACTTTCTTCCATGGTATAAAAAGCAGAAACGTGCCTTCAGGAGCAAACTCATCTTCAGGCATGACAATGCACCATCTCATGCTGCAAAGAATACCTCTGAGTCATTGGCTGCTATGGGCATAAAAGGAGATAAAGCTCATGGTGTGGCCAGCATCTTCCCCTGACCTCAACCCTATAGAGAACCTTTGGAGTATCATCAAGCAAAATATCTATGAGGGTGGGAGGCAGTTCACTTCAAAACAGCAGCTCTGGGAGGCTTCATGCAAAGAAATACAAGAAAAAACTCTCCAAAAACTCACAAGTTCAATGGATGAAAGAATTGTCAAGGTGATATCAAAGAAGGGTTCCTATGTTAATGAGCCGCCCAGCCAGGGCTGTGGGGTACTCGGACCCGAGCCCGTTGATCTCTATGGGGAATGTCACGGTGGCCACGGCTCGGTCCGTGGCCCTGGGCGCTCACCCTCAAAAAGGGGATATTTACAGGGGATAATGTCAGTGAATCGTGACGCCACCTGTGGTGTCTGGTGAGGATCACCAGCGCTGCAGCAGTCAGGGCAGCGTAAGTGTAGGGATGCAGGAAAGAGGGGACCCAGCCGGGTAAGAATAAGAATGGGAGAACACACAAGTCACTTCTGTACCTTTACTGGAGTCAGTGCAGGAACATCCCGGAGCACTGTAGGGTGAAGGGTGCATGTCCGGATTCTCCCCAGTGAGCAGGTGTAGGGCCTCCTGTTTCTTGCCTCTCTGTAGTAAGTTTCTGACCTGCCTGTAGCTAAGCCTAACTTTGTCTCTGTCCTGCACCAGCTGACTTTGTGGTAGGGCCTTCTCCTGGAGTACACACTCCCTGCTTGTAGGGTCTCCGTGTCCCCTGGCTCTGTTACGTATCAGCTTTTTGGTGCTCCTGGGACCTGTAGTCTTCCAGGAATTCCAGTTGTCTCCTACGGGGTCGTAGCGATCCCTGTAAGCTTGGACCCTGTGTCCGGTATGTGCTTTCTGGCGTGAGCTGGTAAGGCTCCTCTGCCCCCTTGCTACTCTCTCCTCTAGCCTTCGGCCTACTCGGGCCCTCACTAGGCTATACACACTGGCAGTTAGTTGGCTGCCTCTTCTGCCGCTCTCTAGAGCGTCGGCATGCTCCTAGCTCGCTGACTTGAGCTGAGTGAGTCTCACACTGCAGACTGACCTGTTTCAGTGTCTCAGAGTGTTCTCTGCTAGAGCGAACTGCACTGTTCCTAAAGTGTGATCTCTAAAGTGTGCCCACTTCCTGCCTTCTCCCTCCTTTTTTATCTACCTATACAGGCTCCCTCTGGTGGTCTGAGGAAGGGAGAAGGTGTGTGAATGCTCTGAGGGCCTCTTGTGGATGAATCCTTTAGTGCACCCTTCTAGGATTTGTGGCACCAAGCGCAGCTGGGCTCCACATTCCCCCCTAGCAAAGCTCAGCACTCCCGGGCTGAAGTACATTTTTGTTCCAACATAACAATAAACAATAAACAATCTTCCCTTTATGGGAGGTGAGGACACTTGAACGTTGCATAAAGGGTAAATTACTATATACATACAGTACAGACCAAAAGTTTGGACACACCTTCTCATTCAACGATTTTTCTGTATTTTCATGACTATGAAAATTGTAGAATCACACTGAAGGCATTAAAACTATGAATTAACACATGTGGAATTATACATTACACTTTACAAAAAAGTGTGAAACAACTGAAAATATGTCTTATATTCTAGGTTCTTCAAAGTAGCCACCTTTTGCTTTGATTACTGCTTTGCACGCAGAAAAGGTGAATGGATGGAATCTACATGCCTGGTTCCCACCGTGAAGCATGGAGGAGGAGGTGTGAAGATGTGGGGGTGCTTTTCTGGTGACACTGTTGGGGATTTATTCAAAATTGAAGGCATACTGCACCAGCATGGCTACTACAGCATCTTGCAGCAGCATGCTATTCCATCCGGTTTGCGTTTAGTTGAACCATCTTTTATTTTTCAACAGGACAATGACCCCAACACACCACCAGGCTGTGTAAGGGCTATTTGACCAAGAAGGAGAGTGATGAGGTGCTACGCCAGATGACCTGGCCTCCACAGTCACCAGACCTGAACCCAATTGAGATGGTTTGGGGTGAGCTGGACCGCTCACCGCTTCAATTTTGAATAAATCTCCAACAGTGTCACCAGCAAAGCACCCCCACACCATCACACCACCTTCTCCATGCTTCACGGTGGGAACTAGGCATGTAGAGTCCAGCCGTTCACCTTTTCTGCGTGCAAAGCAGTAATCAAAGCAAAAGGTGGCTACTTTGAAGAACCTAGAATATAAGACATATTTTCAGTTGTTTCACACTTTTTTGTAAAGTGTAATGTATAATTCCACATGTGTTAATTCATAGTTTTGATGCCTTCAGTGTGATTCTACAATTTTCATAGTCATGAAAATACAGAAGAATCTTTGAATGAGAAGGTGTGAGGACAAAATCGTGAGCACAACTCTTATAAGATACTGGTGCTTGAAGTCTAGGTTCCCACACTGAGAATATATATATAAAGAAGACTAAGCACTCATCTGATGAAATGAAGAAGATATGTTTAATAGTAGTGTATCCAAAAAACGTTTCGGTCGTATGAGACCTTCGTCAGTAACTACATAAATGAGAAATCATGTTATTCCAACATAATGGATTGTAACAAAAAATTCTAATATTCAGTATAATGATAACAAAAAGAAAGTACCTAAGTACAGATAGTGTCAGATAATATACAATAACTATGTACAAAATAATATAATATATCTATATCAAGGGTCAATATTTGTACCGATGAATGCAGTGATTATATGCCTAGTAACATCGTCAATCCCAGTGTTGAAATGAAGTGAAAATAAGAAGAGAAATAGAAGCGGAGAATACTGTACCTTCACTATTAAATCTGAAAACAACAGACTCCTTAGATATAGTGCCCGCAGAAAAATAAACGTGGACCTGAGAACATAATGTCAGATGAGAAGGTAGATCTGACAGTATTTCCACGGAATATGTATACATATATATACACCACAGTGAACCACACTCAAAATATACTCACTCATGACAAGAGTTATGATAAGCTGTTGAAAATGAGATACCACCAGTTATATAGCAATAGGTGCGGTTTTAGGTGTATACTGTCAGTAGGGCTAGTAAATACCTTTAGGCCAATGGAGGCTGGGTGTGCCTTCTTATTGCGGTATCCACCGCTAATATGGCTGGTGCTATAAGTGGGTACAAGGAAAGGAGAAACCTGTAGATCCAAAGTTACCTTTGCTAAAGCGGCAAAAATGCTTCGCTCATATGGGTTAACTATACCTCAATGTGCAGCTGCGGAGATAAAGCAGTCACGTCTGGTAAATCTGGTGTCCGCGGTCAGAGTAAATATCCAGCGAAACGCTGGGTTTTTTAAAGGGAAGGGGCGGGACTTTGCCGGCGCGTGTCATGAGTCATGACCAGAAATGACGAAGCGGAACCAGTATGGAGTTGCGTTCCAAGTGGTATAATGTTTGCGTGCCACGCGAAGAATGAGTAGTTTGGGTGGACCAGAATAAAGCTAATTTCATATAGCATTAGCGATTCTGCTAATAAACTCGTGGAGAGTTTGGGAGGTATAACAGAAAATACCTAACTGAAAGCAATGGTAACTTTTGGTGGTAAGATGAGGTACAGTAAACGAGTATGGTAACCTGTAGGTGATGGAGGTAAAATAAGGAGGTAAGGATATGGGAAGAGGAAGGAAGCAGATACAAAGTAATACAAAGTAATAGTGTGATCAAAACAGCGTTTTATTAGTGCAAAGCAACATTTTGTCTAAGTGAATAGCACAGGTGACACATATAGCGTGGAGTAGTGATCATAGGTGGATCCTAGGTAGAATTCCGGAGTGACAATAGGGTGATATTCTGTGATAGGTCCACAAGACATTTAGTATAACCGGCTCTATAGAAAAAAGAGAATATGTTATAATCATGTCAATCAGGAAACATAAGACATAGTTGCTATAGCTGATATGAGATTACATTCTGTTCCTAATATAGAATGATCACTAATTTTTATATGAAGGCAGACAGTTCATATTCTCTGTTCAAACCCCTAGGACTCAATGTATCCAGAGTGTGGATCCAAAATGCCTCTCGTTTTCTTAATTGTAAAATTCTATTACCACCTCTCCTGGACATTGGGACCTGTTCTATGACTTGGAATCTTAATTGAGAGATATTGTGACCTGTCGATGTGAAGTGGTGAGGGATGGGAAGAAGAAGGTTCTTGCAACGTATTGTAGATTTATGTTTAGAAACTCGGTCACGTATAGTTTGAGAAGTTTCTCCAACATAAAGAAGGCCACAAGGGCATTTAATGAGATAAATCACATGTGTGGAGACACATGTGAAAAAGTTTTTTATTTTGAAAACCTTGCCAGAATATGGGTGAGTGAAAGTGTCTCCTTTAATTACACTGTTACACTGTACACAGTGTAAACATGGGAAGGTACCACATTTAGGCGTTTGTAAAAATCGTTGTGTGGTTGTGGATTTTGGACCAAGGTCAGCATGTACCAGAGAATCCCGCAAATTAGATGGCCTCTTATAGCAAGGTAAAAATGGTTCCTTGAATTCTAAGACTTCGGGATGAGCTGTGGCTAGTAAATGCCAATTTTTTTCTGATGGATCTATGGATGACATTAGTAACAGGATGAAAGGTATGTACAAAAGGGATGCGTTTCCCGATTGTACTTTTTTGTCTAGTAGGTGAATTTTGGGATTTTTCCAATAATGGCCGAGGATAACCCCGTGTCTCAAATTTTTTAGACATTTCAAGGAGACGTTGTTCTTGGGTAATAGTATCTGTGACTATGCGTTTTACCCGTTGAAACTGAGATTTTGGTATAGCGTTCTTCATAAATGGAGGATGTGAACTCTGGTAGTGGAGAAGGCTATTTTTGTCAGTCTCCTTGATGTAGAGATCAGTAGATAAGGTACCTTCACGATTTTTGATTACCATTGTATCTAAGAAGTTAATCTGCAAAAGGTTGTGATTCATGGTAAATTGTATGCCTGGCCATGATATATTGAGAAAATCGAAGAAAGTCAGGAGGGATTCCAGTGGGCCTCCCCATATGCAAAAAATATCGTCAATGTATCATTTCCATGTAATAACATGTTGACGAAATAATGTATTTTGATATATAATCTGTTCTTCAAAATCGGCCATGTAGGCATTTGCGTATGGGGGTGCTGCGTTAGAGCCCATGGCGGTCCCCCGTATTTGGAGATAAAAATCATCCTGGAAAAGGAAAAAATTGCAGGTAAGTATAACCTTAAGAAGATCAGTGCAGAGATCTATTTGGTCTCTATCCATGTGTGTACCACGTAGTAGATTAGCAATGGATTGTGTCCCTTCTGAATGGGGAATCGAAGTGTAGAGATCTTTTACATCAAAGGTCACCAAGATTGAGTCTGGTGGTATAGTGTCTAGTTGTTGAATCAGTTTTAGAAAGGCCCCAGTGTCCAAAATAAAAGATCTAGTCTGATGTATAATTGGAGTCAAAATTTTTTCTAGATAAATAGCTAGAGGTGAGAGTATGGAGTTTGTGGAGGCTACTATAGGTCTCCCCGGGGGTTTTTCAAGGTTTTTGTGTACCTTGGGTAGAATATAAAAGACTGGTATGTTAGGATTTTTATTTTGTAAGAATTCACAGGTCTTTTGGTCCAATACTCCTAAGGAACTGTATTTATCAAGGATTGTATCAATTTTGAGACTAATATCACGAGTCGGGTTTTGTGACAAAGGTTGGTAGATAGATGTATCGTTGAGTTGACGTCTAATTTCCGTCATATATAGTGACTTGTCCATTACTACAAGGGCTCCCCCTTTGTCAGCTGGCTTAATGACAATAGAATTATCATTCTGTAAGGATGATAGTGCTTTCCTTTCTTCTAATGACAAATTAGAAGGATGGAAAATTTTTCCTTTCTCTATGTCACATTTTAGGTTCTGAAAGTATCATGAATGAAGCCAATAAAGGTTTCTACCGCATGGGAGGCTTGTGGGGGACGAAAATAACTTTTACTCCGAAGACCCAGACTCTGTGCTGAGAGTAGTTTTGGGTTACATTGAGTAATGGGTTCTGGAGTAGTAGATTTAGAGGAATAATAAGCTTTAAGTCTTATGTGCCGATAAAACCTCTGCAGATCCATCTCTAAGTCAAAAGTACGGCACTTGCTAGAAGGGCAAAATGACAGCCCTTTTTGTAGCACTGAATGTTCAATGTTGGTGAGAGTTCTAGATGATATGTTTATCACCAAGTTGTCCGTACCTTTGAGCGGGTGATCAGGCTCTGACCTTGTTCTTTTCTTCTGTCCCCGTCTGGTCTTCTTCTGAAGTTTCGTCCTCTCCGAGAGCCTAAAAAAGGAACCGTTGTGGAAGTAGTTGGACCTGATTCCTGGTCTGAACCAGAAGTAGAGTAGTCGGTTGACGTTTGTTGTCCATGTCTCAAGTCCCTTCTTCTGGAGCTGTTTTGCCATCTATATACTTGGTTAGAGCGATAATCTTCCGTATCCCTTGCAAACTTGTTGCGTTTCCTGGTCTCAGTGTCTCGTTTGTGGCGATTGATACGTTCTTGTATTTCAGTCTTAAGGGACCCAAGTTCTTCTGGTGTAGCAGTAGCTGACAGTTGAGCTTCAATCACTTTTATCCGTTCAGCACTAGAAATAATCTCCTTCTGTAAATATTCAACTGTCAGAGTAATTAGATCAAATGAGCATTTGTTAAGGATGTGTTCAAATTTCGTGCAGAAGTCGGGTGAGTCTCTAAAGAGTGTTGGACGCAAAGGAACCCGGAGGCCTCTAGGGATGCGTTGTACTCTTAGGTATTCAGATAGGGTTGCACAATGGAGTTCTAAATTGATAGAGGATCTGAGTTCCCTTTCCCAATCTCTACCTCGAACCTCTTGAGGTGGGATAAGTAAGAATTCACTGGACACTTTGGATCATGCTACAAAGAATACCTCTGAGTCATTGGCTGCTATGGGCATAAAAGGAGATAAACTAATGGTGTGGCCAGCATCTTCCCCTGACCTCAACCCTATAGAGAACCTTTGGAGTATCATCAAGCAAAATATCTATGAGGGTGGGAGGCAGTTCACTTAAAACAGCAGCTCTGGGAGGCTTCATGCAAAGAAATACAAGAAAAAACTCTCCAAAAACTCACAAGTTCAATGGATGAAAGAATTGTCAAGGTGATATCAAAGAAGGGTTCCTATGTTAATGAGCCGCCCAGCCAGGGCTGTGGGGTACTCGGACCCGAGCCCGTTGATCTCTATGGGGGATGTCACGGTGGCCACGGCTCGGTCCGTGGCCTGGGCGCTCACCCTCAAAAAGGGGATATTTACAGGGGATAATGTCAGTGAATCATGACGCCACCTGTGGTGTCTGGTGAGGATCACCAGCGCTGCAGCAGTCCACTGAGGCCGGTGTTGTGGCAGCTTAGGTGGTATCGCTCCCCACAGGTGGAGCGGGCCTTCAGGGCAGCGTAAGTGTAGGGATGCAGGAAAGAGGGGACCCAGCCGGGTAAGAATAAGAATGGGAGAACACACAAGTCACTTCTGTACCTTTACTGGAGTTAGTGCAGGAACATCCCGGAGCACTGTAGGGTGAAGGGTGCATGTCCGGATTCTCCCCAGTGAGCAGGTGTAGGGCCTCCTGTTTCTTGCCTCTCTGTAGTAAGTTTCTGACCTGCCTGTAGCTAGGCCTAACTTTGTCTCTGTCCTGCACCAGCTGACTTTGTGGTAGGGCCTTCTCCTGGAGTACACACTCCCTGCTTGTAGGGTCTCCGTGTCCCCTGGCTCTGTTACGTATCAGCTTTTTGGTGCTCCTGGGACCTGTAGTCCTCCAGGAATTCCAGTTGTCTCCTACGGGGTCGTAGCGATCCCTGTAAGCTTGGACCCTGTGTCCGGTATGTGCTTTCTGGCGTGAGCTGGTAAGGCTCCTCTGCCCCTTGCTACTCTCTCCTCTAGCCTTCGGCCTACTCGGGCCCTCACTAGGCTATACACACTGGCAGTTAGTTGGCTGCCTCTTCTGCCGCTCTCTAGAGCGTCGGCATGCTCCTAGCTCGCTGACTTGAGCTGAGTGAGTCTCACACTGCAGACTGACCTGTTTCAGTGTCTCAGAGTGTTCTCTGCTAGAGCGAACTGCACTGTTCCTAAAGTGTGATCTCTAAAGTGTGCCCACTTCCTGCCTTCTCCCTCCTTTTTTATCTACCTATACAGGCTCCCTCTGGTGGTCTGAGGAAGGGAGAAGGTGTGTGAATGCTCTGAGGGCCTCTTTTGGATGAATCCTTTAGTGCACCCTTCTAGGATTTGTGGCACCAAGTGCAGCTGGGCTCCACATTCCCCCCTAGCAAAGCTCAGCACTCCCGGGCTGAAGTACATTTTTGTTCCAACATAACAATAAACAATCTTCCCTTTATGGGAGGTGAGGACACTTGAACGTTGCATAAAAGGTAAATTACTACATACATACAGTACAGACCAAAAGTTTGGACACACCTTCTCATTCAAAGATTTTTCTGTATTTTCATGACTATGAAAATTGTAGAATCACACTGAAGGCATTAAAACTATGAATTAACACATGTGGCTTTATACATTACACTTTACAAAAAAGTGTGAAACAACTGAAAATATGTCTTATATTCTAGGTTCTTCAAAGTAGCCACCTTTTGCTTTGATTAATGCTTTGCACGCAGAAAAGGTGAATGGATGGAATCTACATGCCTGGTTCCAACCGTGAAGCATGGAGGAGGAGGTGTGAAGGTGTGGGGGTGCTTTGCTGGTGACACTGTTGGGGATTTATTCAAAATTGAAGGCATACTGCACCAGCATGGCTACTACAGCATCTTGCAGCAGCATGCTATTCCATCCGGTTTGCGTTTAGTTGAACCATCTTTTATTTTTCAACAGGACAATGACCCCAACACACCACCAGGCTGTGTAAGGGCTATTTGACCAAGAAGGAGAGTGATGAGGTGCTACGCCAGATGACCTGGCCTCCACAGTCACCAGACCTGAACCCAATTGAGATGGTTTGGGGTGAGCTGGACCGCTCACCGCTTCAATTTTGAATAAATCTCCAACAGTGTCACCAGCAAAGCACCCCCACACCATCACACCACCTTCTCCATGCTTCACGGTGGGAACTAGGCATGTAGAGTCCAGCCGTTCACCTTTTCTGCGTGCAAAGCAGTAATCAAAGCAAAAGGTGGCTACTTTGAAGAACCTAGAATATAAGACATATTTTCAGTTGTTTCACACTTTTTTGTAAAGTGTAATGTATAATTCCACATGTGTTAATTCATAGTTTTGATGCCTTCAGTGTGATTCTACAATTTTCATAGTCATGAAAATACAGAAAAATCTTTGAATGAGAAGGTGTGTCCAAACTTTTGGGCTGTACTGTATATATATTGCAAAAGCAGTAAGAAATGAGCAACCAGAAAGTCCAAGTCTCTTTCGGAAAGATTACTCAAAAGGGAAGCACTTGAGGAGTGCAACTATATACACTTAAAGTATTTGGGCTGCACATAGTCCTCAGCCACTGAGTTCTTGAATACCCAAAGGGTAGTAGAAAAGCAATTGAGCAAGTGTCCATATCACTTGGATTGTCCATTAGGGGGACAAAATATAAATTAGTAAGCAGGTATGTCAATGAACACATGGAAATACAAGATATACAGTCATGGACAAAAGTTTTGAGAATTACACAAATATTAATTTTTACAAAGTCTACTGCTTCACTTTTTCTAATGGCAATTTGCATATACTCCAGAATGTTATAAAGAGTGATCAGCTTAACAGCAATTACTTGCAAAGTCAATATTTGGCTAGAAAATGAACTTTATCCCCAAAAACACAATTCAAGATCATTGCAGCCCTGCCTTAAAAGGACCAGCTAACCTCTTTTCAGTGATTGCTCCATTAACACAGGTGTGGGTGTTGAAGTAAGAATGACACCACTGGACACTTTAAAAGGAGGCTGGTGCTTGGCATCATTGTTTCTCTTCTGTTAACCATGGTTATCTCTAAAGAAACATGTGCAGTCATCATTGCAATGCACAAAAATGGCCTAACAGGGAGGAGTATCGCAGCTAGAAAGATTGCACCTCAGTCAACAATCTATCGCATCATCAAGAACTTCAAGGAGAGAGGTTCCATTGTTGCCAAAAAGGCTCCAGGGCGCCCAAGAAAGACCAGCAAGCGCCAGGACCGTCTCTTAAAAGTGTTTCAGCTGCGGGATCAGGCTACCAGCAGTGCAGAGCTTGCTCAGGAATGGCAGCAGGCAGGTGTGAGTGCATCTGCACGCACTGTGAGGCGGAGACTCTTGGAGCAAGGTCTGGTCTCAAGGAGGGCAGCAAAGAAGCCACTTCTCTCCAGAAAAAACATCATGGACAGACTGATATTCTGCAAAAGGTACAGGCAGTGGATTGCTGAGGACTGGGGTAAAGTTATTTTCTCTGATGAATCTCCTTTTCGATTGTTTGGGATATCAGGAAAACGCCTCATTCGGAGAAGACAAGGTGAGCGCTACCACCAGTCTTGTCTCATGCCAACTGTTAAGCATCCTGAAACCATTCATGTGTGGGGTTGCCTCTCAGCCAAGGGAATCGGCTCTCTCACAGTCTTGCCTAAAAACACAGCCATGAATAAAGAATGGTACCAGAATGTCCTCCAAGAGCAACTTCTCCCAACCCTCCAAGAGCAGTTTGGCGATCAACAATGCCTTTTCCAGCATGATGGAGCACCTTGCCATAAAGCAAAGGTGATAACTAAATGGCTCAGGGAACAAAACATAGAGATTTTGGGTCCATGGCCTGGAAACTCCCCAGATCTTAATCCCATTGAGAACTTGTGGTCAATCATCAAGAGACGGGTGGACAAACAAAAACCTAAAAATTCTGACAAAATGAAAGCATTGATTGAGCAAGAATGGACTGCTATCAGTCAGGATTTGGTCCAGAAGTTGATTGAGAGCATGCCAGGGAGAATTGCAGAGGTCCTGAAGAAGAAGGGTCAACACTGCAAATATTGACTTGCTGCATTAACTCATTCTAACTGTCAATATAAGCTTTTGTTACTCATATGTTTGCAATTATATTTCTGTCTGTGATAAAAACATCTGTCAAACACACATAAAAACCAGAGGGCAGCAGATCATGTGAAAATATAATATTTGTGTCATTCTCAAAACTTTTGGCCATGACTAGTGTTGAGCATTCCGATACTGCAAATATAGGGTATCGGCCGATATTCGCTGTATCGGAATTCCGATTCCGAGTACCGATATTTTCGTCATATCGGATACCGGAATCGTAATTGTCCTGTCACTGTCAGTGTCCGTCGGTCGGGTCTGTCAGGAGTCAGCGGCACTTACCCGGCAGAAGATCTCCGGCGGTCACGTCCTGGACTGCTTGATGGCCGCCACCATCTTCTCCCTGGCGGTCACATGCAGTTTCTCGCGATAACTGCAGTGACTGCTGGGTAATCGCGGCCGTAAAGCAGTCCGATGACGTCACCGCCGGGGAAGCTGGTAAGCAGCTGTGCTGCGTCGGGATGTCAGGCTCTGCCTGGCATTCCGATGTAGCAGAGCTGGATCGTCGTGGGACACTCGTTACTATGGACTGCGTCGGACAGGTGGTATACTGTTGGTTTGTTTTTTTCCTTTTTTTACAGGAGATCGATGGCGTCGCAGGAATGAGAGAGTAATAAAAGAAATGAAAACTGTGTTGTCTCTTTTATTTCATTAAATACTTTTTTCTTGCTGTGTATTTTTTTAAACATTTAAAAACTTTGGGATTAATAATGGATCGGTGTCTTATTGACGCCTCTCCATTATTAACCGGGCTTATTGTCACCGTGCAATCAACGGTGACATTAACCCCTTATTACCCCGCTTGCCACCGCTACAGGGCAAGTGGGAAGAGCCGGGTAAAGTGCCACAATTGGCACATCTTTTGATGTGCCAAATGTGGGGCTGCTGTAGCCTGGTATTATCAGGCTGTTGAGGGCCAAAATCCATGGGCCTTGACAGTCTTTTAATACCAGGCCGCAGCAGTCTGCATTTTACTTGGCTGGTTAACAAAAATAGGGGGACCCCTACGCCATTTTTTTTTGAGGGGATCCCCTATTTTTGTTAACCAGCCAAGCTAAGCAGACTGCTGTGGCCTGGTATTATCAGGCTGGCAAGGTCCATGGATATTGGATCCTTACCAGCCTGAAAAACCAGGCCTCAGCAGTCTGCTTCATCTGGCTGGTTAACAAAAATAGGGGGGACCCCACGCCAATTTTTTTCGAGGGGATCCCCTACTTTTGTTAACCAGCCAAGATATGCAGACTGCTGTGGCCTGGTATTATCAGGCTGGCAAGGTCCATGGATCTTGGCTCCTTAACAGCCTGAAAAACCAGGCCTCAGCAGTCTGCTTCATCTGGCTGGTTAACAAAAATAGGGGGGACCCCACGTCAATTTTTTTTCGAGGGGATCCCCTACTTTTGTTAACCAGCCAAGATATGCAGACTGCTGTGGCCTGGTATTATCAGGCTGGCAAGGTCCATGGATCTTGGCTCCTTAACAGCCTGAAAAACCAGGCCTCAGCAGTCTGCTTCATCTGGCTGGTTAACAAAAATAGGGGGGACCCACGCCAATTTTTTTCGAGGGGATCCCCTATTTTTGTTAACCAGCCAAGATAAGCAGACTGCTGTAGCCTGGTATTATCAGGCTGGCAAGCAGGGTCGGACTGAGCCACCGGGACACCGGAGAAACCTCCGGTGGGCCCCAGCTCCTGCGTGGTGGGCCCTGATTTGAAAGGATAGGTCGCGGAGCAGAGGGGGCGGTGGCCCCGGGCCCCGCACTCTGAGGGGGCCCACCCGGAGCTACGCTACAGTAACTATCGGCGTGCACAGCACGCCGATACAGTTACATTCTGCGGCAGAGCAGGGAGAATCGCTCTCCCTGCTCTGCCGCCCGGAAGCTATGGGGCCTGAACAGGCGGTGGGGGCGCCCGGTGCCAGTAGTGGGCCCCCCACCCGTCATCGGAGGGTCAGCTGTATCGGCATCCAGCCGATACAGCTGACCGCATAGAGAGACAAGGAGTGAGCGCTCCTTCTCTCCCATAATCCCCCTCTCAGCGTCTGACAGCGGGCGCGATGACGTCACCTGCCGGCGCCCGCTGTCAGACGCTGAGAGGGAGAACAGTGAGCAGCACAGGAGCCGGGAGGTGAGAATTGTTTTTTTTTTTTTTTTAATGGGGGTGCATTATACTACAGAGGCTGTATATGGGGGGTGCATTATACTACAGAGGCTGTATATGGGGGCTGCATTATACTACAGAGGCTGCATATTGGGGTGCATTATACTACAGAGACTCCCTATGGGGATGCATTATACTACAGAGGCTGCCTATGGGGGTGCATTATAATATAGCGGCTGCCTATGGTGGTGCATTATATTATAGACTCTGCCTATGGGGGTTTATTATAATATAGAGGCTGCCTATGGGGGTGCATTATACTATATTGAGGACTATCTGGTGTATTATGCTGTATGGATGCTATCTAGGGGCCATCATACAGTGTTGGACCCATTAAATAGTTTGGGGACATTAAGGGGTCAGTATATATCCAGTGAGGGGCATTATTCTGTGTATAGGGGAGATGTACAGGGGGAGACTTGGGACATTATTAAATGTAAAGTGGACACTTATTGTTATAGGGGAACTCGGGTTACTGTGACTGTCAAAGGGGCACACACAGGGCATAATTACATTCTAGGGGACAAAATGTGGGCACTGTTTTCTAGGGCACTTGCACCCGGCATTACTATATTCTAGAGGGGTGCTTTAGAATTTAGAGGTCACACAGAACCACACAGCAGGTGCAGTAATAGGGACACATACGGCAGCAGCGGCTCAGTATTGGGGTATCAGGTGCAGTAATAGGGACACATACGGCAGCAGCAGCTCAGTATTGGGGTATCAGGTGCAGTAATAGGGACACATACGGCAGCAGCAGCTCAGTATTGGGGTATCAGGTGCAGTAATAGGGACACATACGGCAGCAGCGGCTCAGTATTGGGGTATCAGGTGCAGAAATAGGGACACATATGGCAGCAGCGGCTCAGTATTGGGGTATCAGCAGGATGAGGAGTTTGTGCAGGTTGAGAATAGTCCAATTGGTGACCGTGACAGTGCTAAAAATATGAGAAGTGAAATGTGTCTTTGTTGTAATCTCTGCAGTCGAGTCCTGGCTGGAGAAGTCGTCATGTCGGTCTGGGCCAGATGGAAAAGACATGAAAAGTGAACAATTCCATTAGAAAGAACATCAGCGGTAAGTCATTATCTGTACCTGTGCTGTAATCTATTATATGTTCTGTAGGACTGGTATTATTTACCACAGACCATATGGCGGTAATATCAATATTGGTCTTTTTATATATAGATTATTTTTGGCAACAGCGCGGTCATTTGCCGAGGTTCTCTGATTAGGGGCCACTCAGAAGTTTCGCCCCCACTAAACCAAAACCCTAGCTACGCCTCTGGCTCTCTCTCTAGTCTTTCTTTCTCTCTCTAGTCTTTCTCGCTCTCCTTTCTTTCTCGCTCTCTGTTCTTTTTTCTCTCTGTTCTTTCTTTCTCTCTTTTCTTTCTTTCCTCTCTTTCTTTCTCTGTTTGTTCTTTCTCTCTCGCTGCTCTTTCTTTCTTTTCCTCAGTACCAGCCACTGTGCCCTCATTACCAGTCAGTGTGATCAGTAGTGCTAAATGGGTACGCTTGGGGCGAGGATATGGGTGTGATTAGTTGTGAAATGGGTGTGGTCGGGGCGTGGCCTAAAATTTGCAGCGCGCAGCGCTATGCTGTATGACCTCCCTACAACTTCTGGGCATGCTCCTGATGAGCGCGACGGATGGTCTCCTGAGGGATCTCCTCCCACACCTGGACTAAAGCATCCACCAACTCCTGGACAGTCTGTGGTGCAACGTGGCATGGCCTAAAATTTGCTGCAGCAGGCACAGCGTGCCACAGCCTTTGTCCCTCTTTCCCTTCTTCAAAGGTTGGGAAGTATGATGGTGGGCCCCAAGAATAATTTTTCTCTGGTGGGCCCAAGGTACTCCAGTCCGACGCTGCTGGCAAGGTCCATGGATATTGGCTCCTTAACAGCCTTAAATACCATGCCTCAGCAGTCTGCTTCATCAGGCTGGTTAACAAAAATAGGGGCGACCCCACGCCATTTTTTTTTCGAAGAGAACCCCTATTTTTGTTAATCAGTTCCCTCTGACGTCACTGATTGTGTCCCTGGCTGACCTGAAGTGAAAGTGGAAAGCAATCAATTAAGCTTTCCACTTCCTCTCCTGTCAGCCAGGAGAGGAGCTCATTCATTTGGGGGTTTACTGTGAGGCTGCAGTATTAGCTGCGGTCCCTGCAGTAAACATTAACCCTTTCTGCAGGATTACACCGTGGGACCTGACTGTGCATGGGATAGGTAAGAATAATTTTGCTTTTTTATTTTATTTTTATTACAGGAAATGGTTTTTGCAGTAAAATAAAAGATGGTCAAAAACATGTGTCTTTATTTCATTAAAATGATTTTTAATTAAAGTGTGTGTGTTTTATTTTTATTTCATGCAATAGGATTAATAATTGATAGTTGTCTAATTCACAGCTCTCAATTATTAACCTGGCTTAAGGTCACCTTTCAATAGCAAGGTGGCTTTAACCCCATATTAACCCATTCGCCACCGCTACAGGGCAATGGGAATAGATGGGCAAAGTGCCAGAAAGGGCGGATCTAATTATAGATTTGTCTTTTCTGGGGTGTCTGGGGGCGGATGTTAGTAGCCAGGGGGGGGGGCAAAAATAATGGTCCCTCTCTGGGCTATTATTATCTGCCCCCACTCGCTGGCTTTGTCTGTCTGGTTGAGAAAATAGGGCGGGAGCCCACGCATTTTTTTTCAACAATTTTACACCTCATATATATATATACATGTCATTGAATTTGTGACACATATATATATATATATATTTTATATTTATAGTTCATACACTTCTACATAGTATAATAGCCGCTAATTCAATTGCCGGCTTTTGTGAAAATGCAGAACCCGACATGAAATGTCACATGGTTTACATAGAGTTAACCATGTCATTTCAAGTTGTTTGATCTATTGTTTTCACTAACAATTACATGAGTGTATGTGTGCAAAATTTCACACCTGTAGGGGTTAATTAAAGGTGTAAATTCGTAGCAAAAAAGTCCGTTTATTTTACAACGAATTTACACCTTTAATTAACCCCTACAGGTGTGAAATTTTGCACACATACACTCATGTAATTGTCTGTGCAAATCAGATATCAAACTACATGAAAAGACATGGTTAACTCTATGTAAACCAAGTGTCATTTCATGTCGGGTGCTTCTGTCTTTTCACAAAAGCCGGCTTTACCCGGCAATTGAATCAGAGGCTATTTTACTATGTAGAAGTGTATAAACTATAAATATATGTATATGTCACAATGACATGTATAATATATATATATATTATATGTATTCTATGTGTGTATATTTAGTGTTTACAAGGAAAGAAAGAGTTTTTTTTAGTTACGATATTTCTGTCCCATAGACTTGCATTGGATTTCCGGTATCGGAATCGGGTATCGCCGATACTTTTGGGGTATCGGCGATATCCATTCCGATCCGATACTTCTTGATATCGGAAAGTATCGCTCAACCCTAGCCATGACTGTACAGTAATATACAATACCCCAGGGGTAACTATCTACATCTGCCAGAGGTTTGACTATTCTCTGTACCTAGCAGGGGTTTGACCTGTTGTGCTACGTATTGATCTGCGTGGTGCGGTGGCTGTGAGGTATCAGTTACCCTGTCTGCTCTACGTGCAAGTGAGTTGTAGAATTGCCTTAACCTCTCGATGGGACTGGCAAATATACCATTGGCTGGGCCATCTGGCTCTGTTTCTGCAGGGGATCCTTCTTCCAGGGATTCTTCTTGAGCAGGCTCTTCTGCGGCACTAGGCTCTTCTGCAGCACTTACAGGTTCAACTTGCTGTGGAGGATCTTCTGGCTGTTGGAAGAATTGGAGTACTGGGATTATGACTGCTTCTCCGATTCGAGGCCAATCTGCCGGAAAGTCTCCCAACACAGTATGTATTACTGCTTCTTCAGGTTCCTCCGAGGTGATGAAAGGCACTTCTTCTTGGGGCTTTAGCAGATCTGGACACAACTTCAGGTGGTCCGTAGATACAGTTGCAGTCACTCTCCCTCCATCTTTGCTGATCAAACACGTTTTCCTGTTATCAAACCTTGAATTCAACACAGTGTAGGGCTCTCTCTCCCACTGGTCATCGAGTTTGTGAGTTTACCTCTTTCTCTTCAGCACGACTTCACCAGGTGTGAAGGGTTCTGCGGGCACACTTTTGTTGTAGTGGGCCTCCTGCTTGTCCCTCACCCGAGTGAGACTATCTTCGACACAGGCCTGTACTCTTCTGTACTGCTCCTGTCTGGTTGTGTCCCAGTCCTCGGTGGTCGCATCTGCTTCTGGTTCTACAACACCAAGCTCCAGATCCATGGGCAGCTTTCCTGGTCTTGCTCGCATGAGATAAGCTGGGGTGCAATTGGTGGAACTCACAGGTATGTGATTGTACAGATCTACCAGGTCAGGTAGTCGATCGGGCCACTGGCTTCTCTCCTCCAGTGGTAAGGTCTTCAGCAAGTCGATGACGATGTTGTTCATCTTTTCACAGAGACCATTGGTTTGTGGGTGGTACAGTGTAGTTCTTATCTTTTTACACCCGTACAGATGGCAGAACTCTTTGAACAATTCGGCCTCGAAGGCTGGGTCTTGGTCAGTTAGCACCTGCTCAGGGTATCCATGGGGTCTGCAGAAATATGCTTGGAACATCTTTGCTGCTGTCTCTGCCGTCAGATCTTTGACAGGGGCGACCACCAGGAACCTGGAGTAGTGATCCACCATAGTCAGGGCATAGGAGTATCCTGACCAGCTGGGTGACAACTTGACATGGTCCAGGGCCACGATCTCTAGGGGTCGAGTAGTCTTGATGGGTTGCAGGGGTGCCTTCTGGCTGCTGTAGTCTTTTCTTCTGAGGCCACAGGGTCCACAGTCTCTGCACCATCTCTCAATGGAGCTGCGCATTCCTACCCAGTAGAATCGACACTTCAACAGGTTCTCTAGCTTTTTCCAGCCAAAGTGCCCGATCTGATCGTGGTAGGCTTCCAACACCATCTGGATGTCTGTCCTGGGGACTACTATCTGCCATACCATCTCATGGGTCTTTGGATTGACGTACCTCCGGCACAGCTTCTCACAGTAGATAAACAGCCGGCTTCTCTCATTCCACAGCATCCTTCTCCAGGGAGGAACCTTCTTGAGTTATCAGCTCCTTGATACGACTGACAACCGGATCACTGTCCTGGGTCTACTTCCAGCTGTGGTGAGGTAAAGGGTTTAATGTCTTACCACGCTGCATCCTGAAGGCTCGTTGCTCGATGCTCATCCCATTCCTGTGAAAGGCAGGTAGTTCAATCTCCTCCAGGTCATCCACTTCTTCTTCTGTGTCTGACTGGTGAGGCATCCTGGACAGGGCATCAGCGTTGGCGTTCTTGCGGCCCGCCTGGTACTTGATTGTGAATTGGTAGTTCGACAGCCGAGCCATCCATCGTTGTTCCATGGCTCCCAGCTTGGCTGTTTCAAGATGCATCAAGGGGTTATTGTCAGTGTAGGCAGTGAACTTGCTGGAGGCTAGGTAGTGTTTGACCCTTTCAGTAATGGCCCAGACCAGCGCCAGGAACTCCAACTTAAAGCTTCTTATAGTTCTCTGGGTTCCTCTCGGTCGGCCGGAGCTTCCTGCTTGCATAGGCGATGACTTTCCCTAGGCCATTTTGCTTCTGACTTAAGACAGCTCCCAGTCCTTCATTGCTGGCATCCGTATACAGCAGGAACGGTTGGTTGTAGTCAGGGTAGGCTAGGATCTCGTCACCTGTCAGGATCTCCTTCATTTCTCGAAATTATTCAGCCTGTTCTTTACCCCAGTGGAACGGGGGATTTCTGCTCTTGGGGGACTGTCCTACCAGGAGGTATTGCAGAGGCGCTGCTTTCTTAGTGTAGTCTTTTACAAACCTCCGGTAGTATCCTGTCAGTCCCAGGAACTGACGCACCTCTTTGAGGTTCTTCGGCTCTGGCCATTTCTGGATGGCAGTGACCTTCTCTGGGTCTGGCGCTACTCCCTCTGAACTGACAATGTGTCCCAGGTACTGTACCTTTTGCTTGAGCAGGTGGCACTTTGAGGGCTTCAGTTTCATCCCATACTGGGACAGTGACTCAAATACTTCCGCGAAGGCCGTCTTCTCCCCATCCTCCTCAGCCACAGGTACTTGCCAGTACCCACTAGTGAGGTCAAGGGTGGAAAAGTAATTAGCAGACTTTAAGGCAGCCAGAGATTCCTCAATACGTGGAAAAAGGGTATGCATCTTGATGTGTAATGCGATTTACTTGTCTGCAATCCACACACATTCTCATGCTTCCATCCTTTTTCCTGACTAGAACTAGGGGAGCTGCCCAGGGACTACAACTATCCCTTATCACCCCTGCTTCCTTCATGTCACGCAACATCTCCTTGGCTTTCTGGTAGTGTGCTGGAGGTTTAGGCCTGTACCGTTCCTTAATGGGGGATGGTTTCCTGAGGGGATGTGATGTTGTACCCCCTTAATCTTCCCAAAGTCAAGTGGGTGTTTGCTGAATACCTGTGCGCATTCCTGGACCACCCGATGTACCCCTGTTTCTGGTGAGCTGGAGTGGTGTCTGTCCCAACATGGATCTGCTGACACCAATCCTCCACCTGGGTTGCCGGGCCATTAACCTCCACTGGTTCTGGGGAGGTTAAGGACTCCGTCGTGTGAATGGAGTTACTATCTACAGCATGTAACTTGGCAACAGTGGCATAACGTGGTAATTTGACTTCATCTTCCCCTCAGTTGAGAAGACGGATGGGCACCCTCTCATTGCGTACGTCCACTACCCCTCTGGCAGTTAAGAGTGTAGGTCTGTGCTCTGAGCAAAGGGGTTCTACTACTGCTTGGTAGCTCTGTCCTTTCAGACCTATTGCTGCTCTACACCAGATAAGCATTTAACTCATTGGGGGAATCACAATGGGTGTCGGGTCTGTTACCCACACATTACCAATCTCACCACCGGTCAGTTCCACTTGCTGCTGGCACATCAGGGCCCGGATCTCCTTCTGGATCACTCTCTGATGCCCAGGTCTGGCAACATCGGTGAGCTGTTGGAGTAAAAACACAACCTCCTCCAAACAGTTACCAATAACGTTAGTGCCTAGTACCACATTCAGTCCATTTTCCTCATTGACAGTCTTCACTACAATAAGTCCCTGGTTCTTTAACTCCACCCTCCCCACTTTTACGGCTACATTCTTGGCCCCAAGTAAGTCAAGAGTGAGGCCGTTAGAGGCGTAGACTGCAAAGTAGGGGTTTGGGGGTTGGAGACTGTCCATGGACCAGTATCGGTTGTAAAGGATATCAGGTATGATGGTTACCTGGGATCCAGTGTCCAGCAGGGCAGGTATTGCGATGCCATCCAGTATGATGGATAGGAAAGGTCTTCCTCCCACAAACCTGCGGTGCCAGTCTGAGGGGCCTGATGAGTCTATTCCTGGGTGCTGGCCCTCGGACCCAAGGTTTGCTCGTTTAAAGGACACTGGCGTACGGTGTGACCTTCCTTCTGGCAGCGGTAGCAGACGATCTCTCGGTGAGGATGGCGCTGGCAGTTGGTCCTTCCTGGGGGTGGCGTTGTCCTCCTCTAGGGTGGGGACATCCTCCTTCGGTTCATCCAGGGGACATCTCAGGGCAGTCGGCTAGCAGGAACTTTCCTTCTGTCTCCGGCTCCATCCGCAGTTGCAGGGCACTCATTACAGTGGCCAGGTTTTTGGTCAGCTGGCACACTTCTGAGCGTAGGCAGTCCAGCTCAGTAGGGGGCGCTGCCTGCGTTTTGACTTCAGCAACCAGCGGGAAAAGGTGGGTGCTGCTGGCGTTAGAGTGGCCTCACCCTGGTAACTTTGGGTTGCGGTATTTGCTGTTTCCAGGGGTTGCAGTCCCTTTATAGCCATGTCCTTAAGGGCATCAAAGGTAGCATCTGGATGATCCAAGGACCACCAACGCACAGTCCTGCTCTCCGCTTGGGACCTCAGCCCCCGTACAAATTGTTCTTTTAGCATTTTACTCTCATTGGTGACGCTGATTGGATTAACCTGTTTTAGAGCTCGCAGGGCCCCTTGTAAACGAACGTTGTCCTCCAGTTTCTGAGAGCATTGGTAGAACCTCATCCGGAGGTCTGCTTCAGTGCGGTCCTCAAAGGCAGTCTGTAACTTTTTGAAAATTGCGGGCACTGATTCCTGGTCCACGGCCGACCACATTTCTACTTCCCTCTCCGCAGCACCAGTCAATTGTCCCACAACTACTGCAGCCCTTTGCTTGTCTGACATAGAATACATGTCCAGTATGCTGCATATTTTGCGCTTGAATCCCGACAGGGTGTCTGGCTTGCCGCTGTACTGGGGCAGCCACTTTGCTCCAAGCATGTACGGTAGAGTCAGGGGTACTACAGGGGCTATAGGCCCAGGTGATGGGGCGGCTGCTCCAGCCTGCGCGGCAGCGGTCAGGGGCAGATCATCAAGGCTGTCAGCCTGGGCCGTGCCGTCGGACAAGGGCTGCGACATCTTGGCGCCCCCCTAGTGAACCGTGGCCTACCTTCCCTCTGTAGGCCGCAGCTCCGCAGGGCACAGTCTGTTGGTAGGACCTGCGTCGCCGACGCTCCCGCTTCAGAGCATTCACTGGAGCTCCCTGCCAGGACTTGCCACGGCGTCAGCGCGTGGGGCGTGTCCAAAACTAAGCGCGCTTTTACAGGTACGCCTCCTAGTTTTCCCGCGGTGACGTGATAATGGCGGACAATGGCGGGAAATCTTCACCACCATACGATATACAGTCGTTTAGTAAAGCGCACAGTACCCGGTGGCAACGGGCACAACTTCTTCCGTTGCCGCGGGCACGCGATCCTGTTCGTGATGCCAGTTAGATGAGCCGCCCAGCCAGGGCTGTGGGGTACTCGGACCCGAGCCCGTTGATCTCTATGGGGATGTCACGGTGGCCACGGCTTGGTCCGTGGCCCTGGGCGCTCACCCTCAAAAAGGGGATATTTACAGGGGATAATGTCAGTGAATCGTGACGCCACCTGTGGTGTCTGGTGAGGATCACCAGCGCTGCAGCAGTCCACTGAGGCCGGTGTTGTGGCAGCTTAGGTGGTATCGCTCCCCACAGGTGGAGCGGGTCTTCAGGGCATCGTAAGTGTAGGGATGCAGGACAGAGGGGACCCAGCCAGATAACAATAAGAATGGGAGAACACACAAGTCACTTCTGTACCTTTACTGGAGTTAGTGCAGGAACATCCCGGAGCACTGTAGGGTGAAGGGTGCACGTCCGGATTCTCCCCAGTGAGCAGGTGTAGGGCCTCCTGTTTCTTGCCTCTCTGTAGTAAGTTTCTGACCTGCCTGTAGCTAGGCCTAACTTTGTCTCTATCCTGCACCGGCTGACTTTGTGGTAGGGCCTTCTCCTGGAGTACACACTCCCTGCTCGTAGGGTCTCTGTGTCCCCTGGCTCTGTTACGTATCAGCTCTTTGGTGCTCCTGGGACCTGTAGTCCTCCAGGAATTCCGGTTGTCTCCTACGGGGTCGTAGAGATCCCTGTAAGCTCGGACCTGATGTCCGGTATGTGCTTTCTGGGGTGAGCTGGTAAGGCTAATCTGCCCCCTTGCTACTCTCTCTTCTAGCCTTCGGCCTACTCGGGCCCTCACTAGGCTATACACACTGGCAGTTAGTTGGCTGCCTCTTCTGCCGCTCTCTAGAGCGTCGGCATGCTCCTAGCTCGCTGACTTGAGCTGAGTGAGTCTCACACTGCAGACTGACCTGTTTCAGCCATAAAGAAGAAAACCTGGCACTCAACTTAAATGATGAATAAAATTTTTCCAATTTTATTGCAGTCAAGGTATAAACATAGGATGGAGACGTTTCGGTCTAAACATAGACCTTCATCAATCCGACTGCTTGTAGAAAGGTATTCTGTAGGGATATATTCTGTAGGCACTCAGTCTTATTTGTCTTAGAAAAAGAAAAGGACATGTAGTGGTGCCTTCTCTTATACAGTCAGCTGACAAGCGGCGGATACCGCATCAGCGTGGGAGAGAAGAACGCTGTACCAATATATACATAATTAGGAGCCCTATTGGACCTGATCTTTCCACTAAGAGTATACAGATCCTCTACCATATGTATAAGAGAAGGCACCACTACATGTCCTTTTCTTTTTCTAAGACAAATAAGACTGAGTGCCTACAGAATATATCCCTACAGAATACCTTTCTACAAGCAGTCGGATTGATGAAGGTCTATGTTTAGACCGAAACGTCTCCATCCTATGTTTATACCTTGACTGCAATAAAATTGGAAAAATTTTATTCATCATTTAAGTTGAGTGCCAGGTTTTCTTCTTTATGGTATATTGGGTTGGACCCCTACCTGTGCACCCTCACAGTAGTGCTACGATATACTTTCTCTGACCTGTTTCAGCGTCTCAGAGTGTTCTCTGCTAGAGCAAACTGCACTGTTCCTAGAGTGTCCTCTCTAGAGTGTGCCCACTTCCTGCCTTCTCCCTCCTTTTTTATCTACCTATACAGGCTCCCTCTGGTGGTCTGAGGAAGGGAGAAGGTGTGTGAATGCTCTGAGGGCCTCTTGTGGATGAATCCTTAGTGCACCCTTCTAGGATATGTGGCACCAAGCGCAGCTGGGCTCCACATTAACATGTAACTTGGCATTTTAGGAGGTTTTGGAGTTAAGTAGCTTTTTTGTTCAGTGAATGTGACCTCCTAATGCTGCTAATTCCACAAATGAGCATTTTCAGTTCTTTAAAACAGATCAAATGTTCAGAAATTCTACTGTGCCTAATAATTTGGAACAGTGCATTTTGAGGTTTTTTCCATTTTGGAGATTATACTGTTATCATTGGGAGGTTTCTTCAATAAAATTCGATGTATACTCTAACGGGTGATGACTTTTATTAGACTGACTGTCATTTGCACCGACCACTTAGGAAAATCAGAGAAAAATATAATTTGCATAATAATTTGGAACATAGTGTATTCTACTATTTGAGGGGGGCAGCATTATGCCCTATGGGGGGGGGCTACAGTATTATCTATGAGGGTGCTACATTATATTCTATGGTGGGGACTGCGTTATACCTTATGAGGGGGTTGCATTATATTTTGTGGGCTGCTGCATTATATTCTATGAGAGAGGGCTGCATTATATTTTATGAGGGGGCTACCTCTCTATGTTTCTACCCCAACCCCTGCTACATAATTAAGACATGTACAGTACTACCTTATAGTATACCCTGATATAGCGCATTTTACCGCACAATTGGCGGTCTTGTATTTATTTCTATGTAGCTACATAGTGGGCCCCAAGAATGATTTTCTCTGGTGGGCCCAAGGTGCTCCTGTCCGACGCTGAGTATACAGGTCCTTCTCAAAAAATTAGCATATAGTGCAAAATTTCATTATTTTCCATAATGTAATGATTACAATTAAACTTTCATATATTTTAGAATCATTACACACCAACTGAAATTTGTCAGGTCTTTTATTGTTTTAATACTGATGATTTTGGCATACAACTCCTGATAACCCAAAAAACCTGTCTCAAAAAATTAACATATTTCAACCGTCCAATAAAATAAAAGTGTTTTTTAACCCCTTCATGACCCAGCCTATTTTGACCTAAATGACCTGGCCATTTTTTGCAATTCTGACCAGTGTCCCTTTATGAGGTAATAACTCAGGAACGCTTCAACGGATCCTAGCGATTCTGAGATTGTTTTTTCATGACATATTGGGCTTCATGTTAGTGGTAAATTTAGGTCGATAATTTTTGCGTTTATTTGTGAAAAAAATGGAACTTTGGCCAAAATTTTGAAAATTTCGCAATTTTCAAATTTTGAATTTTTATTCTGTTAAACCAGAGAGTTATGTGACACAAAATAGTTAATAAATAACATTTCCCACATGTCTACTTTACATCAGCACAATTTTGGGAACAACATTTTTTTTTGTTAGGAAGTTATAAGGGTTAAAAGTTGACCAGCGATTTCTCATTTTTACAGCAAAATTTACAAAACCATTTTTTTTTAGGGACCACCTCACATTTGAAGTCACTTTGAGGGGTCTATATGGCAGAAAATACCCAAAAGTGACACCATTATAAAAACTGCACCCCTCAAGCTACTCAAAACTACATTCAAGAAGATTATTAACCCTTCAGGTGCTTCACAGGAACTAAAGCAACGTGGAAGGAAAAAATGGACATTTTAATTTTTCCAACAAAATTTTTCTTTTAGCATCAATTTTTTCATTTTTGCATGGGCATCAGGATAAAATGGACCCTAAAATTTGTTGGGCAATTTCTCCTGAGTATACAGATACCTCATATGTGGTCATAAACCACTGTTTGGGCGCACGGCAGGGCTAAGAAGGGAAGGAGCGCCATTTGACTTTTTGAATGGAAAATATGCTGGAATATTTAGCGGTTGCCATGTCGCATTTGGAGAGTCCCTGTGTGCCTAAACATTGGAGCTCCCCCACAAGTGACCCCATTTTGGAAACTAGACCCCCAAGGAACTTATCTAGATGCAGAGTGAGCACTTTGAACCCCCAAGTGCTTCACAAATTGATCCGTAAAAAAAAGAAAGTACTTTTTTTTTTCACAAAAATTTTCTTTTAGCCTCAGTTTTTTCATTTTCCCATGGGCAACAGGATAAAATGGATCCTAAAATTTGTTGGGCAATTTCTCCTGAGTACACCGATACCTCATATGTGGTCATAAACCACTGTTTGGGCGCACGGCAGGGCTCAGAAGGGAAGGAGCGCCATTTGACTTTTTGAATGGAAAATATGTTGGAATATTTAGCGGTTGCCATGTCGCATTTGGAGAGTCCCTGTGTGCCTAAACATTGGAGCTCCCCCACAAGTGACCCCATTTTGGAAACTAGACCCCCCAAGGAACTTATCTAGATGCAGAGTGAGCACTTTGAACCCCCAGGTGCTTCACAAATTGATCCGTAAAAAAAAGAAAGTACTTTTTTTTTCACAAAAATTTTCTTTTAGCCTCAGTTTTTTCATTTTCACATGGGCAACAGTATAAATTGGATCCTAAAATTTGTTGGGC
>JARQOD010000001.1:705866976-706010719 GCA_033576555.1 Oophaga sylvatica
GTGTTTTTTTTTTTTTGAGTGCACATCACGCTCCAGTTTACTTGTTCAAGCACTGCTGCTTGTACTCTGCTGAGCGTGTCTCAGTGCCTCATCCTTTTCATTTCTCTCCAATTGGTGCTGCTCCATTATATTGAAAAAAAACTAATCTATTAGTGTGACGCGCTTCCATCCGTATACAATACATTGGTTGCAAACACTATAGAAGTACAGAAAGGAGCCTTTCACAGATAGTGAACAGTTGTCTGCAGTGTTCACTGCAGTCTCTGAGGAATAACCACACTTAGGCCTTATAACTTTTCTGACTTTCTTTATCAATCTACCAAGATGAAGAAGGCAGGGAGTAAGGCACGTGGTCGTGGCCGTGGAGTTTCAGCAGGGAGAGGACGTGGGGATTCTGTGGCCGCACCCAGTGACACAGCATCCACCAGTTTTCCCCGTGAGCGTTCCTTTATGCGCACTTTTGTAGGAGCTCAGTGAGTCGCACTTAGTACCAGGGCAATGGGGTACTCGGAGCCGAGCCCATGGAAATCTATGGGAGTTGTCACTGGTAGCGGTGGCTCGGTCCGTGGCCCTGGGCGCTCATCCAATGGGGAATATTTACAGGGGATATTTAGGATAGGTAGTTCGTGACGCCACCTGTGGTATCTGGTTAATTGAACCAGCGCTGCTATAAGGACTTTCACAGGGATGTTATGGGGCAGCTGGGTGGTAGTCTCCACAGGTGAGACGGGTCCCTGGAAGTCTATGGTGATGATGATGCAGGGTATAGATAATAATTCAGTCACACACGAATAGCTTCTTTTCATACCTTTTACTGGTAGATGGTTCACGTAGATCCCGGGGAGCTGGTCGGGGTGGAGAATGCACATTCGGGTAACCGCTGAGCAGGTTAGAGGCCTCCTTTACTTCGAATGTAGGTGAGTCCAACTTGCCTAAAGCGAAGTTAACTCTGAATCTCCAGCTTTCTCAGTAGCTGTACTGCCCGGCCACGTTGTGGTGGAAACTTCTAAGTGGTGAAAACTAAGTCTATATTTGCTGATCAGGCTAGACTCCTGTTTTCCTGTCTCCGGTTACGTATTGACACTTAGGACTGCTCTCTGCGACCTGTAGTCCAGATGCCTCCGGTGTTCTTGTTACTAAGCTTGAAACTGTAGCAACGCTTCGGACCCCGGTGTCTGGCAATTTAGTGCAGGCAATCCAATACCTGTAGCACTTCTCTAACTTCTCCACTGCGCCCTTCGCCCTGCTTCTGCTCTTTGCATAAGCACTTGTAGCTTTCGATGGAAATAGTCAGCTTTCTCCCGAGCTCGCTGAGCAGCTCTCAGTTTCCTCCTTGTTTCAGCTTCTACTGAGGTACTGATTAAGGGTAGCTCTGACTAGGCTAGGATGATGCACTTCACCCGTACTAGCCTCCACTTCTCTGTCAGGTGAGCTACGCTAGCTCTACGAGGTTTCAGTCCTCTCTCCTCTCCAAGTCCAGACTGAACTGGCACAGAACTGCACTGTCTGAAGACAGGAAACTATCTGGTCTGCACTGTCCTGAGACAGGAAGCTTGACTGAGCTCTGCTACGTGTCACTACCTCCTATACCCCTGGTGTGTGTGTCTGAAAGTGTGAGTGAAGTGCATGAATAGCAAGCTTTTGCGATTACCTTCCTGTGCATTCTCCTGGATTTTATGTGTGCCTGCGTAGCTGGGCTACACATCCCCCCTTGGTAAAACACACACACTCCCGGGCTGTAAAAGACAAAAAGAACATTTTGTTTTGCATTAAACAACAACATTATAACTCTTCCCATCCGGGAGGTACGACATCTTTAACGTTACAATTTGTACTATATGAAAATATAAAAGTATCAAAATATCAAGATATCAAACGTGTTCATATATACAAGATACTTGTGGAGGACCCGCACCAAAAACCTCCCACGTGGGTCCTGGGTGGGCTGCAGGACTTCTGACTGCAGACCTCACTCTAGGCCACACCATACGGGTTTTTCTTCAGAGGTTGATAGTAATGGTTTCATGTCAAACCAAGATAATGCACCGAAGCGCAACTATTTACAGGATAAGTTCTGGGCTGGCACAGTCCACAGCCTCTCAGTCCATGAAGGGTTAAATCACATATATAAACCCAATTTTTAAGTTTTCATTTTTAGAAATCCACATTATAATTCAACTGAATTTACCCAACCGGGGTAGTCTATGCAACTATGCAATCTACATCTTCATTCTTTAACTTTTCAAATTCTATAAACTCTCACTTTACCCAGCCGGGTATTCTATTTTAAATATGTAAACACTATACATACACAGTAATAAAGTGCAAAAATGGCAATTCTCTCATCAAACTTTATACATTTCTTAGATGCGGTAAACCCCTGTCTGGGTCCTACCGGTCTTCACTTTTATAAACTTTCACTGACGTCTTCCACTCCTGGGGCTGCAACGACGCGATGCCCTTTGGATCCCATAACAAATAAGTCATGGACCGATATCTGCGTCTGAGTGGCCACAGTCCTTGTGCGAACCAACGAGGACGCAACGGGTGTCTCAGGCAAATAAGAACTTTTCATCAAAGATGCAGGTTTCAGCTGCGCTTTAACTGTAGTCGCATCCGGTTGCGATCCAGAATGAGTTGCAGTTTGCGTTGCGGGACACTTGGTTGATTGCGATGTAGGGGGCGATGCCGGGTAGGTCGCCTGTTGCGATGTAGAGCAAGTCGCTGATTGCGATGTAGAGCAGGTCGCTGTTTGCGATTTAGGGGGCGATGCTGGGGCACGGCCTAGTGCGGTGGGAGCTCTGAACTGGGACGCTTCAGTACCGGCGTCGGGGACGGGGTCACTAACAATGGAGACGTTCAGGGCATACCACCCCTTTAAACCCCAGTGACGGGTGTAGCTCACAATGTCCCCATTAATCAGGTCCCTCCCAGGATGACCGATGGGCAGGTGGGATTCTACGTCCCTGCGGCTTACAAAGACCCCTGGATAGAGGCCCGGCTCGCGGATGAAGCCCCAGCCCTTGCGGAGCTGGAACTCGGTGACGCACCCCTGCCGCCGCTGTTCCCGTAGGGTACCTTTATCCCGGCGGACGGTCTCCTTGTCAGCTATGAATTCCTCATGCTGTTTCTGTCGGGACCGCTGGATGTCTCTTTCTCTCTCTTGCTTTTGACGTTGCTGCTCCTCCTCACGACGGCGCCACTCACTTTCCCACTGTACGGCATAAGTGACGTCATCTAATCGCTCCATCTCGTCCCAGTCGACTTCCGGCAACGATGGCTGGGACCCCTCCGGTGACCTTACCGGGGAGCGGTGCTCTGCGGTGGCCTCCTGGCCTGACTGGCACTCCGGTCCGGGCAATACCTCCTCAGCCTCCTTCTCCTCCACCTCCGCATCGGTGGGATCAGGTACAGCACTTTCGGCGGTAACCTCCGGTCGTCCCTCAGCCTTCTCCAGCAGCGATTTCAGGAATTCAGGAGACGGCCCTTGGCTTGTGGAGAGAACATTGCGTCCCACAGCAGCCGCTGTGTTTGGGTGCGCCAGCGTCTCTCCGTCTCCTGTCGATCAGCACGACCCTGGAGCTTCCTCCTTAGCTCCTCATTCTCCTTCCGCAGCTCCATCATGGCGGGGTCGGTGTCCCTATCTGGGGACAGCTCCGGCACAGGTAGAAAATCTTCCGATCTTTGGCACAGATTCTCCTGTCCTTCCGCCATCTCGTCCCAGGCCAGAGTGTAGTTTCCATCAGGAACAATCTGGTCTCTTCCGTGGAGGCGGGATTTGCGTCTCCTCCTCTTCGCATAGAGGATGAAGAGGAGGCGGATTTCTTTAGCAGAGGGGCAGGACCGCACATTGTAGTAACATTTGGAGAGGGCGGCCATATCTTTCGTGCCTCAGGGGGGGTACACGCCCACGAATGCACGCCCACCTTCTTCACCAGCGCCTGAGGGCGCCAACTTGGCGGCAAAATGGCGGTATTTGGCGCCAAAAGCAGCAAACAGTCTTCTTCATGAAATAAACAGTTCAATAGGCACACAGGACTCACAATTGCAAGTTTCGCATCCTGTTCGTGACGCCAAAGATTTGAGTCGCACTTAGTACCAGGGCAATGGGGTACTCGGAGCCGAGCCCATGGAAATCTATGGGAGTTGTCACTGGTAGCGGTGGCTCGGTCCGTGGCCCTGGGCGCTCATCCAATGGGGAATATTTACAGGGGATATTTAGGATAGGTAGTTCGTGACGCCACCTGTGGTATCTGGTTAATTGAACCAGCGCTGCTATAAGGACTTTCACAGGGGATGTTATGGGGGAAGCTGGGTGGTAGTCTCCCACAGGTGAGACGGGTCCCTGGAAGTCTATGGTGATGATGATGCAGGGTATAGTAATAATTCAGTCACACACGAAATAGCTTCTTTTCATACCTTTTACTGGTAGATGGTTCACGTAGATCCCGGGGAGCTGGTCGGGGTGGAGAATGCACATTCGGGTAACCGCTGAGCAGGTTAGAGGCCTCCTTTACTTCGAATGTAGGTGTGTCCAACTTGCCTGAAGCGAAGTTAACTCTGAATCTCCAGCTTTCTCAATAGCTGTACTGCCCGGCCAACGTTGTGGTGGAAACTTCTAAGTGGTGAAAACTAAGTCTACAGTCATGGCCAAAAGTTTTGAGAATGACACAAATATTATATTTTCACATGATCTGCTGCCCTCTGGTTTTTATGTGTGTTTGACAGATGTTTTTATCACAGACAGAAATATAATAATTGCAAACATATGAGTAACAAAAGCTTATATTGACAGTTAGAATGAGTTAATGCAGCAAGTCAATATTTGCAGTGTTGACCCTTCTTCTTCAGGACCTCTGCAATTCTCCCTGGCATGCTCTCAATCAACTTCTGGACCAAATCCTGATTGATAGCAGTCCATTCTTGCACAATCAATGCTTTCATTTTGTCAGAATTTTTAGGTTTTTGTTTGTCCACCCTCTCTTGATGATTGACCACAAGTTCTCAATGGGATTAAGATCTGGGGAGTTTTCCAGGCCATGGACCCAAAATCTCTATGTTTTGTTCCCTGAGCCATTTAGTTATCACCTTTGCTTTATGGCAAGGTGCTCCATCATGCTGGAAAAGGCATTGTTGATCACCAAACTGCTCTTGGAGGGTTGGGAGAAGTTGCTCTTGGAGGACATTCTGGTACCATTCTTTATTCATGGCTGTGTTTTTAGGCAAGACTGTGAGAGAGCCGATTCCCTTGGCTGAGAAGCAACCCCACACATGAATGGTTTCAGGATGCTTAACAGTTGGCATGAGACAAGACTGGTGGTAGCGCTCACCTTGTCTTCTCCGAATGAGGCGTTTTCCTGATGTCCCAAACAATCGAAAAGGGGATTCATCAGAGAAAATAACTTTACCCCAGTCCTCAGCAGTCCACTGCCTGTACCTTTTGCAGAATATCAGTCTGTCAATGATGTTTTTTCTGGAGAGAAGTGGCTTCTTTGCTGCCCTCCTTGAGACCAGGCCTTGCTCCAAGAGTCTCCGCCTCACAGTGCGTGCAGATGCACTCACACCTGCCTGCTGCCATTCCTGAGCAAGCTCTGCACTGCTGGTAGCCCGATTCCGCAGCTGAAACACTTTTAAGAGATGGTCCTGGCGCTTGCTGGTCTTTCTTGAGCGCCCTGAAGCCTTTTTGGCAACAATGGAACCTCTCTCCTTGAAGTTCTTGATGATGCGATAGATTGTTGACTGAGGTGCAATCTTTCTAGCTGCGATACTCTTCCCTGTTAGGCCATTTTTGTGCATTGCAGTGATGACTGCACGTGTTCTTTAGAGATAACCATGGTTAACAGAAGAGAAACAATGATGCCAAGCACCAGCCTCCTTTTAAAGTGTCCAGTGGTGTCATTCTTACTTAATCATGACAGATTGATCTCCAGCCATGTCCTCATCAACACCCACACCTGTGTTAATGGAGCAATTACTGAAAAGAGGTTAGCTGGTCCTTTTAAGGCAGGGCTGCAATGATGTTGAAATGTGTTTTGGGGGATAAAGTTCATTTTCTAGCCAAATATTGACTTTGCAAGTAATTGCTGTTAAGCTGATCACTCTTTATAACATTCTGGAGTATATACAAATTGCCATTAGAAAAAGTGAAGCTGTAGACTTTGTAAAAATTAATATTTGTGTCATTCTCAAACTTTTGGCCATGACTGTATATTTGCTGATCAGGCTAGACTCCTGTTTTCCCTGTCTCCGGTTATGTATTGACACTTAGGACTGCTCTCTGCGACCTGTAGTCCAGATGCCTCCGGTGTTCTTGTTACTAAGCTTGAAACTGTAGCAACGCTTCGGACCCCGGTGTCCGGCAATTTAGTGCAGGCAATCCAATACCTGTAGCACTTCTCTAACTTCTCCACTGCGCCCTTCGCCCTGCTTCTGCTCTTTGCATAAGCACTTGTAGCTTTCGATGGAAATAGTCAGCTTTCTCCCGAGCTCGCTAAGCAGCTCTCAGTTTCCTCCTTGTTTCAGCTTCTACTGAGGTACTGATTAAGGGTAGCTCTGACTAGGCTAGGATGATGCACTTCACCCGTACTAGCCTCCACTTCTCTGTCAGGTGAGCTACGCTAGCTCTGCGAGGTTTCAGTCCTCTCTCCTCTCCAAGTCCAGACTGAACTGGCACAGAACTGCACTGTCTGAAGACAGGAAACTATCTGGTCTGTACTGTCCTGAGACAGGAAGCTTGACTGAGCTCTGCTACGTGTCACTACCTCCTATACCCCTGGTGGGTGTGTCTGAAAGTGTGAGTGAAGTGCATGAATAGCAAGCTTTTGCGATTACCTTCCTGTGCATTCTCCTGGATTTTATGTGTGCCTGCGTAGCTGGGCTACACATCAGCGTACCCCCCTGCTGCCGGAAGAACAAATTGAAGCCGTTGTTGGTTGGATGGCAGCCAATGCATCGACTTCAATTGCTTCCACCTCCTCCCAGGACCACAGCACTGTTGAACAACCATCTGTCTCTTCACCGCCTGCCAAATTGCCCAGGCAGTCAGAGAGTTCTGAACTGGAGCCAGCTGAGTCTCTGCTTCTGTTCTCAGAATCTGTTGGCTTGCAAACAGGGGCCCAGCCAAGCAGCATTCTGGAATGTGAAGAAGAGGCAGTATGCAGTGATGCGCAACAGCTGTGTCTCTCTGAATGTGAAGAGGCGGGTGAGCCAGTGCCGATGGTCAGCACACCGCAGAACGCATCTGATGATGATGAGACTCAGGTGCCATTTTCTGTTGAGCATGGTGCTGGCCAGACCACCCAACAGCAGCAGGTGTTGGAAGAGGGTAGTGGAGATGATGATGTCCAAGACCCAACATGGCGTGAGGAACAGGAAGGTGGTGGTAGCAGCTCTGAGGAAGAGATTGCCCCAACGGTCCAAACAGTAGGGAGAGGTAGGCTGCAGACTCGGTTGCCTGTAGCCTCCAGTTTGGCACCCGTTTGTAGCAGTTCTCTTCCAACAGCCAAAACGGGCGCTCCCAGGACTTGCACTGTGTGGTCCTTTTTTGACACACTTGCAGATGATATTTGCTATGTCAAATGCAAGCTGTGTAATCAAAAAGTAAAAAGAGGTAAAAATGTCAGTAACCTTAATACCACAAATATGTGGAAACATGTGCGGTCAAAGCACGTGGTTGAGTTACAAAGACACACTGGAGATGTAGGCCAACCTACAGCAGCACCTACATCTTCAGCTCGTGTTGGAGCCTCTTCCTCCAGCTCACACACAGCTGGTTCGGCTTCCTCACAGGATCGAGATGGAAGAACCTCTGTCACTGTTGTCCAGAGACCCAGTGTTATTCCACCCACAGCTGCAAGTTCCCTGTCATCCTCACACTCCCAGGCCACAAAACAGCCATCGGTAGCACAGGCATGGGATAAAAGACGGCCATACTCGGCAAACCATCCACGAGCACAGGCTCTGAATGCTGGCATTGCAAAACTCCTGTCCCTTGAAATGCTGTCATTCAGGCTGGTGGAGACTGACAGTTTCCGTAACTTAATGGCATTGGCAGTCCCACAATACAATGTGCCCAGCCGATTTTATTTCAGCAGGCAAGCCGTCCCTGCTCTGCAAAAGCATGTTGAGGGAAAAATTAAACATGCGCTACTAAACGCCGTCAGTAGCAAGGTCCACCTGACCACCGATGCGTGGACCAGTACCCATGGCCAGGGATGATACCTTTCCCTCACTGCCCATTGGGTCAATGTTGTGGAGCCGGGTACAGATCTTGCGAGTGGCGCTGTACGTGTTCTGCCAACTCCAAGGATTGCAGGAATCAAGTCTGTCCACATTGACTCCTCCTCCTACTCCAGTTCCTCAGAATCATCGCTGCAGGAGCCGTCACGGTCTACCTCCACATGGACCCGTGAACGCTTACCTGATGCGACCGATATGAGCACAGCCGTGGCCAAACGTCAACAGGCCGTCCTGAAATTAATTTCCATGGGGAATCGAAGCCACACAGCGCAGGAGCTCTGGAATGCCATCAAGCAGGAGAGCGACGTGTGTTTTTTGCCAGCGAATCTCCAGCCAGGCTTGGTAGTGTGTGACAATGGCCGAAATCTGGTGGCAGCTCTGGGCCTTGGCAACCTCACTCACATACCATGTCTGGCACATGTGCTCAACTTGGTCATGCAGAGTTTTTTGAGGGACTATCCGGATCTTGATGCACTGCTGCACAAGGTCCGCCTAGAGTGCGCTCACTTGCGACGTTCCAGCATGGCCAGATCGCGCATTGCAGCTCTGCAACGCAGATTTCGCCTTCCTGAACATCGCATCATATGTGACGTACCCACCAGGTGGAATTCCACGTTACATATGTTGGAGCGGTTGTGTGAGCAGCAGCCAGCAGTAATGGAGTATCAGCTGCATCAGGCGCAATCAACTCGCAATTTGCGCCGTTCACACTTCACCACTACTGAGTGGGCCTCTATGAAGGACATCTGCCACGTTTTGCGTGCGTTTGATGAGTCAACGCAGATGGCGAGTGCAGATGATGCACTAGTCAGCCTGACTGTCCCCCTTATCTGCCTGCTTCAAAAAACACTGCAAGCACTAAGGGATGAGGTTTTGGAAGAGGTGGAGGATGAGGAGTCACAAATTCCATCACCTTCTGGACAGTCAGCGCAACGTGGTTCCTCACAAAGGGCTGGGCAGGGCTCACTTTGTGAGGAGGATGAGGAGGAGTCAATAGAGGAGGAAGACATCGCTCCAGAGGGAGGTACACAACGCTCTAGTCAGTATGTAGAGCGAGGGTGGGGTGATGCAGAGCAGGCAGAGATGACGCCTCTTGCAGGGGACAGCGTTTGTTGGCCAGTTGGGAGTCTGCAGCACATGGTTGATTTCATGCTGCAGTGCCTGAGAAACGACCGCCGCATCGCCCACATTCTCACCACGTCTGATTATTGGGTGTACACCCTCCTAGACCCTCGCTACCGGGACAACTTACAAAGCCTCATCACACCGTTGAACCGGGAGCGTAAAATGCGGGAGTACCAAGACACACTGGTGCAATCCATAATGTTCTCCATTCCAGCCGAGAGCACTGCTGCTGCTACTGCTTTACAAAGCAGCTCTGTGCGTCGAGGCAGTGGAGACAGCTCTGCAACAAGAGGGAGCACAAGCAGCGCCTCTGCACAGGGCAAGACCAGTATGTTCCAAATGTTGCGAAGTTTTGTGGCAGCGCCACAAATGTCTACACCATCCGAGACGGCTCCAGTCAGCAGGAGGCAACGTTTCCGTAAGATGGTGACAGACTACATGTCTTTCCCTCTCAGTGTACTCCCAGATGGATCTTCCCCATTCAAGTTTTGGGTCTCTAAGCTGGATACATGGCCAGAGCTTAGCCAGTATGCATTGGAGGTGCTGGCTTGCCCTGCTGCCAGTGTATTATCGGAGCGCGTCTTTAGTGCTGCAGGTGGTGTACTAACAGACCGTCGCATGCGACTATCCTCCGATAATGTAGACCGGCTTACTTTTCTGAAAATGAACAAGGCATGGATCTCGCCAGAATTTGTCTGTCCGTTTTCAGATTAAATAACTGGTTCGCAACGTTATCCATGTCTCCTGTTATGTTCATCTTTCTACCACCTGAACTCTACTCCCTGGGCTACAACACTGGCAGTTGCTACTCAGAAGTGTCGTGTCCACAGACCAATACACAAGCTATAGTGTTACTGGGGTTCAGTAATGTCAGCTGTTCCCCTGCTGTGTGAATGGCAAAAAGTCATGCTGCCTCCACCCTGTTGTCTTCTCATCCCTGGGCTTCAACACCGCCAGTTGTTGCTCGGAAGTGTCATTGGCACGGGTACTCACTCCTGCCCAGACTGGTTACAGCACGCCATCTGTTTCCTGTCAGTGTAAACGTCACTTAGCCTCCAATAAGTTGTCCTGTCGTGTTGCGGTCGGGTTAGCCGACTCTATGGTGCTTGGAGTTTAGGTGCTTCCTATGTGTGCTGCGGGATATGCAAATAAAGGCTGTTTCCGTTGTGACAATAGGACAATCACCCACTGTAGTACTGTGGGATTCGGTAACTGCGGCCGGCTCGCGGCCTGTCAACTTAAATTTCCATGGGTACCTTCTGCTACCCGTCCGGGTTCCAGTACCGTCAGCTGGTCCTCCGCAGTGCCTTTGGCCTAGGTGCCTCCATCTCGGTATCCGAGTTCCAGCAACGTCTGCTGGTCCTTGGTAGTGCTTTGGAGCACAGGTACCTCCTGCTTAGTAACCGTGTCCCAGTAACGTCAGCTGGTCCTCGGTTGTGACATTGGCTCTTTTCCTTCTGCTGCCCCTCCGGGTTCCAGCACAGTCAGCTGGTCCTCGTTACTTGCATTGGCTCTTGTACCTTCTGCTACCCGTCCGGGTTCCAGTACCGTCAACTGGTTCTCCGCAGTGCCTTTGGCCTAGGTGCCTCCATCTCGGTATCCGAGTTCCTGCAACGTCTGCTGGTCCTTGGTAGTGCTTTGGAGCACAGGTACCTCCTGCTTAGTAACCGTGTCCCAGTAACATCAGCTGGTACAAGGTTGTGCTACAAATACAAGATACAGAACAAGAGACACAAGAACAATAAGCAGAAGATCTAAAAGCAGAAGAACATGAAGTATAAGACCAAAATGAAGAGCAAAATATATGCTCTAAATTATAAGCAGAAGAAGACTAAGCAGTGTATGGGGGTGAGTCCGTTCCTCCTCGTGGTGCCCCTGGAAAATGCCTGCTGCTGCAGGCTAAACTGAACACGGACAAATACTGTTGTAATTTAAATCTTTTGTGACAGCAAGAACGGAAGAATGAAAAATTCATACTTTGACAGATTACAAGTACAGGATTCTCTGTCACAAATAAGAATATGATGAAGAAGATGAAGTACAATATGAATAAGAATAATAGTTTAATAAGAAGAATATGAGTAATGTTAACAAAAAGATGAATAGCAAGAAGTTTAAGAAGAAGATAAAGAAGGTGAAGATGAAGAATAATTTGATGAAAAAGATGATGCTGCTGAAGATTATGAAGGAGAAAGTGTGTCAAAAGTTAAAAAGGTGAAGAGCATGGAAGTTGTGAAATATACATATTTGCCAAAATAGAAAAAACGTGAACAACATTGTCAATTTCTTCGTCAATCCGAACATCTTTAAAAAAAAATATATTTATGCTATTCCATTTGATTGGGTTAAACATCTATGCCTTTAATGTCTCCTCAACCTTCCCCAATACATTCTACATTACTCTTTGTTGTTTTTCCTTCATGTACAATTAACCAACAAGGCAAGAATGGGGTTTTTTTAATTCCGATATTTTGTTCCCATAGACTTACATTGGATTTCCGGTATCGGGTATCGCCGATATTTTTTGGGTATCGGCGATACCATTCCGATTCCGATACTTTTGGATATCGGAAAGTATTCGCTCAACTCTATCCTTGACTGATCTCACCATTCTTCTTCTCTGCCTTTCTGATGTTTTTCTTGGCCTGCCACTTCTGGCCTTAACAAGAACTGTCCCTGTGTTCTTCCATTTCCTTACTATGTTCCTCCCAGTGGAAACTGACAGGTTAAATGTCTGAGACAGCTTTTTGTATCCTTCCCCTGAACAACTATGTTGAATAATCTTTGTTTTCAGATCATTTGACAGTTGTTTCGAGGAGCCCATGATGCCACTCTTCAGAGGAGATTCAAACAGGAGAACAACTTGCAAGTGGCCACTTTAAGTAGCTTTTCTCATGATTGCATACACCTGGCTATGAAGTTCAAAGCTCAATGAGGTTACAAAACCAAAAAAAGTGCTTTAGTAAGTCAGTAAAAAGTAGGTAGGAGTATTTAAAACAAGAAAATGATAAGGGTGGCTGTTATGGCCCATGAATGAGACATTTTCCAGACTGTTATGTTTAGGTAGCTGAGGAGAAAAAGCAAAAACGGCAATACACCAGAGAGGCTGGAACCTATTGGATTGCAGTAACCTGAACTAACCACACAACTAGAGGTAGCCATGGAGCGTTCCTACGTTGATCCTAGACGCCTCGTCACAGCCTGAGAGATAACTACACCTAAAGGCAGAAAGATGAAAGCTATCTGCCCCGGAGCAGATCCCCAAAGAAAATAGGAAGCCCCTAAACATGTAATGGCGGTTAGACAAGAAGAAAGCACGGACACAGACAGAAAATAGAATGAGCAAACGCTGGGGCCCAATCTGTCTAGACAGAAAAGTACAGGAAAGAATTCTGACTGCAATCCAACAAAAAACCCTAAAAAATACCAACTGTTCTGATTGCAAAAACACCTGAGATCACACGATCTCCACCACCTAAATCAGATCTCTGGTGTAACAAAACTAAGCCGCAGCCACTGAAAAAAACAGGAGAAAGCAAATGAACAAATAACAGTGGCTACAGATAAACTGAGAGGAGCACAGGCCCCAGGAGGGGACCCGGCTGGCCTCCACAAAAGTGCAGAAAATTATGCAAAAAGCAAGCACAAAAAGAAAAGCAGAAAATTTCTTATCTGAAAGCAGCAGATGCATGCAAGACTCCAGCAAACTTCCAAATGAACCAGGAACCACAATTGAGACAAGAACAATTGATCACCAGCGACCATCATGAGAGGGAACCTCCCTTATATCAGTCCAGTCAGTGATCCCAGATTGCCATTCCTCGCTGGAAGGTTTAGTACTGTCTGTAACCACCAGAGGTAGCCTCTGCTCAGAAACCATCTGTAGCACATTCATAACACCAGACTGTCCTGTGTATTTTACATGCTGTATTGCAGTCTCTCATATTGTTTACTGTTGCTATGTGTCCCTGTGTTTGCATAGCTGAAATCCTTCCTTTACATCAAGTTTGTCCTTTCTGTCTCTCTGTCTCCCTCTTCTGGGCATGATGTCATTTCCTTCTTCTTTCTCTTGTGTTTCATTCTCCATCTTGGTTTTATCAGATTCACATGTGTTTTCAGTCTGTCTGAAGAAAGTCTTTTTTACCTGCTGCTGTTTGTATGCATTCAACAAGAATTCTTAAAGAATTCAAAGTCTCTTCTGGATTCTTCATAACATGTGTGCCGGCAGCTGAGTTAAGCTATCTGCAATCGTCGCCAATTGTAAGTACGGTGAAGAAATCCAGCATCTCACAGAGCCATATTTGCAGCTACAGGCCCCGGGGACAGAATAGTAGCCATACTTATGCACCTGTCAAATTTTGTTTGAATGCAGATTGGACATGTTCTGCTAGTACAATAAACCTCATTTCAAGGCAGAAACATTACTGTGTCCAATAGTTATTAGATATATCAAACTGAAATAGCTGTTGCGAAAACACCAATTTTTATCAAACATTAAGCTTAAGATTAATAGGGGTGCCCAAACTTTTTCATATAACTGTATGAACTGGACTATCAGACTGTGTGCACACGTTCAGAATTTACAGCATAAAAATCTGCTGCAAATCCTGACGTTTGGCAGGAAAAATGCTGCTTACAATGCAAATGTTTTTCCTGCTTTTTTCTATGTGTTTTTGATGCATTTCTCCCATTAATTAGAATGGTTGAAAAATGCTGCAAAAATGCTGAAAGAATTGACATGCGCCAGATATGAAAGTGCTTCAAATCTGCAAGGAAAAAACAAGCAACATGCATCAGATTTCAGAAATCTCATTCACTTTGCTGGGACATTAAGGTTCCTACATGAGTATTTAGTTTTTGATGTTGCAGATTTTCTCCAGCATTTCTGGACTTATATAAATCAGATTATTTGCGTTTTTTCATTGCATCTTCTTATATGCATTTTTATGGTTTTTCTGACTTTAAACTTTTTGTCTGTTCTTGGTACGTTGTGCTTTAAATAAAGCTTTAAATAAAGCTGCTTTGTTTGTGTTACCTCATGGTATTTGGCTTTAACAAAACTTTATTGATAAAGTCATGTGCGGATTAAATTAGTTTTTTACCTGAGTATTTCTCACTTCTAATGCAATTCTATGTGGAAAATCTGCATATAAAACTCAGTTCTCAGTGTACCGACAAGATAAATTGACATGATTCACATTTGAAACGTGCACTGCAGATCAGTTAACATGGAGTAAAAAAAAAGCTCAGTGAGCATCAGATTTCTAGAAATTACATCCACTTTTCTGGAACTGTAAGATGCTGTGTGTTTTCTGCAGTGAAAATGTGCAGCATCAGAAATTCACCAAAACTTAATCATGAGTACACAGCCTAAAATGCCGTGTTTCTTACTGAAAAACATGCAGAAAAAAGACAGATTGATAAAAATAATGTATCATTCATACATATACATATATGTATATAAATGAGCAGGGGCGGACACTGGCAGCTTGGGGCCCCTGTGCAAGAAATGTGTCTGGGCCCACTTTATGGCAACAAAGCTACATGTATATATTGTGGTGCAATGACCCCTGATGCAGCTAGGGGGCACTGTGTATGGCCCTCGGGATATGCATGGAGGCATGTGATGGTTGGACGTTATGTATCGCAGAGGTGGGTGGCCCTGTGATGGAAGCCTGAGCATGTTTTGTTCAGCAAATCTACTGCTGAGAGTTTTGCTATACATTGGGAGGCTTCCAGGTGACTTGGAGAGCTGGGCGGGTCCAGTCACCTACAAACCCACCCAAGGGGTATGTGTCTGAATACCCAAGATAAAGCCTGTAGTTGTTTATGTGTATCAAAAGGACCTGTGGTGAGGTCATAACCATGTGACCTAACCATGTGATCCTGACCTCACCTGTGGGCGTGGTTACGGCTACGTAACTGAGTGTGCTTGGCACCTGTTAGAGAGTGTGTGGGAGTCTGCCAGTGTGGACAGACTTCCATGTGGGACATTACAGAGAGGACTCTGTGACTGAGGAGTGAGGCTCCAGGCAGGAGCTGAAACATTGAAGATTTGTATTGCCTTTACTATGTGGTTTATGAAGCAATAAACCTAAGGACTTTTTGCATAGAAAGTGTCTCCTGATTTACCTCTGAAGCAGCCGAGTGAGTGAAACCTTACAATTGGTGGATGGAATGCTGGCAGCGGCCCAAGGAGCACATGTTCCAGGACTGGGAATCAGGAACCAGAGGAGGAACGGACGGTCTGTGAAAACCGTGAGTGTGACCAGTGGTCACGAATAAACTGTGTTCATGTTTATGGGGTGCCTCTGATATGAGGTATCTGAAGAAGCTGTTAAGCAGTGGTGACAGACAGGAGTCTGTGTTATGTTGACCGGGGTCATTGAAAATGGAGAAAAAAGCATGCTGATATGATACCTCAGAGGAGGTGTCCGGAAAATCTCTCTGGCCGAGAGTGTAACAGACAGGAGTCTGTGTTGTACTGACGGGTCAGTGAAAGACTGTTTTTTGTCCTTGTGGGATGCCTCTATGAAGAGGAGGTGTCCGGAAACCTGCGTGATCAACAGGTAACAGACAGGAGTCTGTGGTGTACTGACAGGTCAGTGAGACTGTTGTTTTTTCCTTTGTGGGATGCCTCTATGAGAGAGGAGGTGTCCGGAAATCTCTGTGGCCAAGAGTGTGACAGACAGGAGTCTGTGTTGTGCTGACGGGTCAGTGAGAAACTGTTTTTTTTTTGGTGTTTTTTTTTCTCTGGAACACGTGTAAGGTGTGTGCTGTGGCTCGTGGAGTCACGAAGGGGACAAGTGGCTGGCTGTGACTCGTGGGGTCACGAAGGGGACAAGCGGCAGGCTGTGGACCAGCGGGTTCACGAAGTCGGCGGTGCAGGGACTTGCGCTGTGGCAAGGACAGCAAGAGGTTCTGCAGCAGCAAGAGCTGCAGTGGCAGGAGCGGCTTGTGCGTGGCAGCCGGAGGTGCTGGCGGGGGGTGGCAGTACCATCAGGAGTTGGTGAGGTACCATAAGGACTTCAGGTCCAGAGTGGGTGACCTCTTAAAGTGACGGTACCAGCCCCGAGAGACATAAGGGTCTGTGAGAACTGGGGTCTGGTAGAGCCGTGGGGGGAGTCCACGGTGTATAACCCAGGAGGGGTGATGGCCCAAAAGGGGGCGGAGTCCAAAAAGGGGGTGGCAACCCAAAAGGGGATGATGGCCCAAAAGGGGGCGGAGTCCCAAAAGGGGGCGGCAACCCAAAAGGGGATGGTTGGAAAAAAAGGGGTGGAATATCCCAACGTTAAAGGGGAGGTGCAGACGAACTGTTGCCCGGGGCAAATATGTTGTGTGTGTCCAGTCTGCCTTACGAACTATCCACCCGGCACACTACTACGGGGGTGTGCCCTGCAGATAAACCATGAAGACGTGGTGGGTCTGGTTGACTCGGGGAGTCCGGTGACTCTAGTGAGGGTTGCACCTGACGGGTTTCAAATACCTGGAAGAAAGGTCGGGGTCATCTGTATCCATGGGGACACTAAAGATTATCCAGTGGCCAGGGTAGTCTTTGAGACAGGCTGGGACATTGCAGGACAGGATGTCGCTATAGTCCCTAATTTGTCGTGTCCAGTGGTCATAGGTCGGGACTCTAAACTGTTCTCTGGCTTGTGGGACAGGGGAGTTCCTCTACAGCAGGAGGGAGGCCTCTCTACTGTTGGGGTGGCAGACATTGGGACAGTGACACCTCCCAAAACTGACGAGTCAGACGGTGACACAGGAAGAAAGGATGCGTCTGCCCGACTTACTGACATGATGTCCTCTGAAATGTATGATAGTAGAACCAATGACGATGTAATAGATAAGACCTCTAGAACGGACACCCGGTTAGAGGGTAACGGGAGGGGCCCCGAGAGTGACTCCTGTCCAGACTGTGACTCGACTGCAAGGGAAAGCGAGTGCAGTAAGGTGGAGCCGAGTAAAAATGGCCGATCTTCCTCTCGCCGCAGGGGCCGCGGAAAGGCGGGACAGGCTGCATCCTCTAAGAAGAGAAATGATGAGGAAGAGTCAGGGTCAGGTACTGGTCAGATTACTGTCCTTGATAAAGAGGCCATGTTATCTCTGACAAATCCCAGCACAGAGGTAGGGCTGGAGGTAGAACAGACCTGTAGTAGATCCACATCTGCAATGCCCGGAAAGGGTGAAATGGCTCAGTATGATGAAGGCTCCAGGGTACCGGAGGCAGAGCTGGAGCTCTCTGAAGTTACTAAGAGTCGTGAGACAGTTGAAGCTGCGGATGCCGGAACAGGCGGAACTCTGAAGTAGCAGAGTGTGAGTGGACAAGAGTGCCCATCTGAAATTGTAATTAAAGAAGTGATGGTGCGACATGTGCTGGATAAAAGAGAGCAGGACCAGGAGGTAGAGCTGTTTAAAGAAACAGTGAAAGAGACAGTTGAGCAAGAAAGGGTCCTGAGACGAATAATTGAGCACAGAATGGAGGAGCTGGAGAAGGAAGTCTCTAAACTCAGAGATCATCTGTCAGCGTGTCTTAGTATGAACAAGGCCCTATGGAAAGATATGGAGGTGCTCAGAGAGGCCCAGGAGAAGCATCAGCAGGAGCTTCTCCGGAGGGAGGATGAGTGTCGCGGCTTGGCAGAGGAGCGAGATAAAGTTCTCCGTAAGCTCAAGATGGAGAAAGAGACTAATGCCCAGCTCCAGAAATCCACGGGAGACGAAGTACAGCAAGCGAAGTGCCATGCAGATGGCCACACAAGAAATGCTGAGGTCTTGGAGAACTGCGCTGATGCTCAGGATGAGGAGGTCCAACCGCATGTTCAGGAAAAGGAGACATCGCTTTTCAAGTGTATAATAGAGGTACCCGAAGACATGCAAGAAGCTTGTGCCAGTAAGGATGTACATGAGGCCTTTAGAAAAGCGGTAGAAGCATGTAGTGTGAACTGGGTGCCAGAGATGAAACAGTTGGTCATACTGTCGACTAAGGAAGTCACGATGAAGCGGGTGGCTATCCTGAGGGACATGTACCTACATTGTCTCCGCCCGAAGCAAATGATCCTAGTAAGAAATCACGAAGCCACTCGACGGTTGGAGAAAGCAAAAAAGGTTCAAAGTCAGCTAGGATTGATGGAAGACATCATTCAAGTGCCCAGAGGTCTGGTGAAGAAAGTTATCGGAAGACTGGGGAAAATGATGCAGGAGATGGTGAATAAGTCCGGTGTGACGAGAGTCAGGATTCCGGCTGATGACGAAGTCCAGGTCGTGGGTGAAGACGGGATGGTTCCGTTCCTCATTGTCGGATCCATGGAGAGCCTTGGGAATATCCGGATGCTCCTGGAGTATCGTGTGTCGTACCTGAGAGAAGTAGAGCAGCTACGACTTGAGAGGGAGCAGGTCAACAGAAACCTAAAAAAATGGAAAGAAGATGGCCGCCACATTCAACCCATGGTATTGAGAGGCGAAGAGGTTCGCTCGAGACTTCAAGTACTCAAGCTGGAGCTAATACAGGAAATAGGTCGCCTGATGGAAGAGGTAGAAGTAGCGATGCCTCAGTTAGCTCAGTGATGAGTGACCTAAGCAGGAGAACCTGTAGTAGACAAAACGAAAAGGACTCAGACCAGACAGGACGTATGGGTGCAAGAGAATTGCGACGCCGTACTGACCGCTGGGGATGCGGGTGGTCTGACAGGGGGGCGTCAGCAACAGATGTGACAGAGTCGGAGGACAGACGCCTACCAAAGAGATTAGTAGCAGGGTCCGACTTAGAGAGACGGTTTGACTGGATCTCTGGTCGGGTAAAAGTGTTCAACCCACAAGTTTGAACAGAGGGGGAGGTATGTGGTGTAATGACCCTGATGCAGCTAGGGGGCACTGTGTATGGCCCTCGGGATATGCATGGAAGCATGTGATGGATGGACGTTATGTATCGCAGAGGTGGGTGGCCCTGTGATGGAAGCCTGAGCATGTTTTGTTCAGCAGATCTACTGCTGAGAGTTTTGCTATACATTGGGAGGCTTCCAGGTGACTTGGAGAGCTGGCGGGTCCAGTCACTACAAACCACCCAAGGGTATGTGTCTGAATACCCAAGATAAGCCTGTAGTTGTTTATGTGTATCAAAAGGACCTGTGGTGAGGTCATAACCATGTGACCTAACCATGTGATCCTGACCTCACTGTGGGGGGTTATGGCTATGTAACTGAGTGTGCTTGGCACCTGTTAGAGAGTGTGTGGGAGTCTGCCAGTGTGGACAGACTTCCATGTGGGACATTACAGAGAGGACTCTGTGACTGAGGAGTGAGGCTCCAGGCAGGAGCTGAAACATTGAAGATTTGTATTGCCTATTACTATGTGGTTTATGAAGCAATAACCTAAGGACTTTTTGCATAAGAAAGTGTCTCCTGATTTACCTCTGAAGCAGCCGAGTGAGTGAAACCTTACAATATATATATATATATATATTATATATATATAGCCACAGACGCGCTGACCCTGGTCCCTGTGCTGTGCCAAGAAAGAGAGGTAATTTTACCCATACCCGATACTGGCTTAGGCCTCTTTCACACATCCGTTTTTTTGTATCAGGCATGATCCGGCGTGTTAGAAAAAAAAAGGGATCCGGTACCGGATGCGGTTTTTTTTACCATTGACTTTCATTAGCGCCGGATCGTGCCTGATGTCATTGCGTTGTATCCGGTTTTGTCCGGATCCGGCGGAAATGTACATTCCGGCGGCCGGACAAAACGGAGCATGTAATGTTTAATTTATTTGCCGGAGCCGCCTGATGTGCCTGAAGCGGCGCATCGGGCGGCCGGAAACAATAGAAGTCAATGGAACCGGATCAGACTTTTGTACAATCCGTCAAAAGTCTGATCCGGATTCTGGAAACCAAGGTCTACTACTACTATACTACTACTACTACTACTACTACTACTACTACTACTACTACATTTTACAGTGTCTCCGGGCATCCAAAACCCTCTTTTTCTGGGTTCAAAAGTTCAGGTCAGATCCAGCAAAAAAACGGATCCGTTGCATCAGTTTTTTTATTTCAGCGCCGGATCCGTCCCTTCAGGTGTTCGACGGATCATGCCTGATACAAAAAAAACGGATGTGTGAAAGAGGCCTAAATTGTTACTTGAATTGCTGTCATTTTGGCTTTGGCTCCGTTCTGTTCAGAGTGATTGTGGACATTGCGGCTTATTGTATCGGCCATTACTTAGACTGACGTTTATTGTACTTAAGATACTATTTAATATGGCTGGCACATGTCTTTGTTATTATTCCTAGCTAGGTTTTCATAGTATCTATTCCTTCTGTCGCTCTCTTCACTATTGATAGAGGACATAGTTTCTTCTTTTGCCAGGTTTTCAGGGTCAGTGCGTCTCCTCTCCCCAGGTTACGCGGTTTGTCCGTGCTGTCAATTGCTGTACATTGTCTTTGTCTCTTACTTCATTTTATACATCTGTGTGTATTTTTCAATAAAGATTTACTCTTTTATGTATTTATTGACCCATAATCGTTATTTGTGCCTTGCGAAAGTATTCGACCCCCTGGAACTTTTCAACCTTTTCCCATATATCATGCCTCAAACATAAAGATACCAAATGTAAATTTTTGGTGAAGAATCAACAACAAGTGGGACACAATTGTGAAGTTGAACGAAATGTATTGGTTATTTTAAACTTTTGTGGAAATACAAAAACTGAAAAGTGGGGCGTGCAATATTATTCGGCCCCTTTAACTTAATACTTTGTTGCGCCACCTTTTGCTGCGATTACAGCTGAAAGTCGCTTGTGGTATGTCTCTATCATTTTTGTACATCGAGAGACTGAAATTCTTGCCCATTCTTCCTTGGCAAACAGCTCGAGCTCAGTGAGGTTGGATGGAGATCGTTTGTGAACAGCAGTTTTCAGCTCTTTCTACAGATTCTCGATTGGATTCAGGTCTGGACTTTGACTTGGCCATTCTAACACCTGGATACGTTTATTTGTGAACCATTCCATTGTAGATTTTGCTTTATATCTGGGATCATTGTCTTGTTGGAAGACAAATCTCCGTCCCAGTCTCTGGTCTTTTGCAGACTCCAACAGGTTTTCTTCAAGAATGGTCCTGTATTTGGCTCCATCCATCTTCCCATCAATTTTAACCATCTTCCCTGTCCCTGCTGATGAAAACCATGCCCAAACCATGATGCTGCCACCACCATGTTTGACAGTGGGGATGGTGCGTTCAGGGTGATGAGCTGTGTTGCCTTTATGCCAAACATATCGTTTGGCATTGTTGCCAAAAAGTTCGATTTTGGTTTCATCTGACCAGAGCACCTTCTTCCACATGTTTGGTGTGTCTCCCAGGTGGCTTGTTGTAAACTTTAAAAGACACTTTTTATGGATATCTGTTTTGTTTCGGTAGCTGAGAAGAGATTGCAAAAATAGCCAAAGAAGCAATACACCAGAGAGGCTGGAAACTATTGGATTGCAGGACCCTGAACTAACCGCAACACTAGAAGTAGCCGTGGAGCATACCTACGGTGATCCTAGATGCCTCGTCACAGCCGGAGAGATAGCTACACCTAAAGGCAGAAAGATGAATACTATCTGCCCCGTAGCAGAATCCCCAAAGAAATAGGAAGCCCCCAAACATGTAATGGCGGTTAGACCAGAAGAAAATACGAACACAGACAGAAAATAGAATGAGCAAACGCTGGGGCCCAATCTGTCTAGATAGAAAAGTATAGGAAAGAATTCTGACTGCAACCCAAAAAAACCCTGACAAAAATACCAACACTTCTGATTAACAAAAAACCTGAGATCACATGATCTCTACCACCTAAATCAGATCTCTGGTGTGACACACAGCAATTCAAATAAAAAGTGACATAGGAACAGAGCAAAAGTGCAAACACAAACTGAGCAGAATTGCAGCGCCAGGCCCCAAAAGGGGACCAGTCCGAAGTCCACTGCAAAGCAGCAAACCAGCAAGAAAATCCAACCAGAGGAAAAAAAACAGCAAATCACTTATCTGAATGAGAGGAATGCAAGCTGAGCTCCAAGCAAGACCTGGAAGAACAATTGATTACCAGCAAGACTGAAGGGAATTCAGCTCACTTATATCAGACCATTCAGAGCCAGCTGAAGGCCATTCAGCAATTAGTTCATTACCCTCAGCAACCACCGGAGGGAGCCCCAGCTCAGAAGTCGCCTCCAGAGTATTCACAACAGATATCTTTGAGAAATGGCTTTCTTCTTGCCACTCTTCCATAAAGGCCAGATTTGTGCAGTGTACAACTTATTGTTGTCCTATCGACAGACTGTCCCACCTCAGCTGTAGATCTCTGCAGTTCATCCAGAGTGATCATGAGCCTCTTGATTGCATCTCTGATCAGTCTTCTCCTTGTTTGAGATGAAAGTTTAGAGGGACAGCCGGGTCTTGGTAAATTTGCAGTGGTTGATACTCCTTCCATTTCAATATGATCGCTTGCACAGTGCTTCTCGGGATGTTTAAAGTTTTGGAAATCATTTGTATCCAAATCTGGCTTTAAACTTCTCCACAACAGTATCACGGACCTGCTTGTTGTGTTCCTTGGTCTTCATGATGCTCTCTGTGCTTCAAACAGAACCCTGAAACTATCACAGAGCAGGTGCATTTATACGGAGACTTGATTACACACAGGTGGATTATATTTATCATCATTAGTCATTTAGGACAACATTGAATCATTCAGAGATCCACAATGAACTTCTGGAGTGAGTTTGCTGCACTGAAAGTAAAGGGGCCGAATAATATTGCACGCCCCACTTTTCAGTTTTTGTATTTTCACAAAAATTTAAAATAACCAATAAATTTCGTTCAACTTCACAATTATGTCCCACTTGTTGATTCTTCACCAAAAATTTACATTTGGTATCTTTATGTTTGAAGCATGATATGTGGGAAAAGGTTGAAAAGTTCCAGGGGGCCGAATACTTTCGCACGGCACTGTATATATAGCCACAGGCACATACATGTATATGTATTACATAGTCTCCTTTATTATGTATATTGCCGTTCCCTATAATACAGTGACCTCTCTTGTTCAGTACCGTCCCTTACATATTGGATTATATAGAGCCATGTTTGTTATTACATACCGTCCTGTCTTGTTAGTTGTATAATGCAATGATGGCTGATGGAGCATGGGAAAGCATTAACAAGAATACACTATGTAAGAGACAGCACTGTACATAACAGCAGAGGAAGCTATATAGTAAGGGACAGCACCATATATAACTAGAGAGGATGGTATGTAATAAGGGACGGTGTTATACATAATAAAAGATGAAACTATGTAACTAAGGATGGTCTTATAAAGAATTAGTGAGTATACTATATACTAAGGGACTGTGTTAGACATAATAAGCGATAATGTCTTCCTCCACCTCCCCCTGTTCCTAAGTCCATTATAAGTCCCCTTCCTCCCATCCCAATCCCCTACACCCCTCATTGTCCTCCTCCCCCCACATCCCATTTTTGTCCTCTCCCACCCCATCATTGCCCTCTTTATCACCTCCATCATTGCCTTCTCCCCCACCACTATCATTGCTTTCTTCCCTGCCACCCCATCATTGCCAATTCCACAACCTCCATCATTGCATTCTCCCCACCACCTCCATCATCTTTGCTTTTTCACCCACCACCCCATCATTGCCCTTTCCACCACCTCCATCATTGCCTTCTCCTACACCACCCACATCATTGCCTTCTCCCCATCACCTCCATCATTGCCTTCTCCCCACACCCGATCACCCCCATCATTGCCTTCTCTGCATCACCTCCATCAATGCCTTCTCCCCATCACCTCCATCAATGCCTTCTCCCCATCACCCCATCATTGCCTTCTCCCCATCACCTCCATCATGGCCTTCTCTCCATCACCTCCATTATGGCATTCTCCCATCACCACCACCATTACTTTCTCCCCATCACGTCCATCACTGCCTTCTCCCCATCACCCCCATCATTGTCTTCTCCCCATCACCTCCATCATGGCCTTCTCCCCATCACCTCCATCATGGCCTTCTCCCCATCACCTCCATCATGGCCTTCTCCCCATCACCTCCATCATGGCCTTCTCCCCATCACCTCCATCATGGCCTTCTCCCCATCACCTCCATCATGGCCTTCTCCCCATCACCTCCATCATGGCCTTCTCCCCATCACCTCCATCATGCCATTCTCCCCATCACCTCCATCATGGCCTTCTCTCTATCACCTCCATGATGGCATTTTCCTCATCACCTCCATCATTGCCTGCTCCCCATCACCTCCATCATGGCCTAATCCCCATCACCTCCATCATTGAATTCTCCCCATCACCCTCATCATTGCCTTCTCCCCATCACCTCCATCATGGCCTTCTCCCCATCTCCCCCATCGCTGCATTCTCCCCATCACTCCCATCATGGCCTTCTCCCCATCACCTCCATCATGGCCTTCTCCCCATTACCTCCATTATGGCCTTCACCCCATCACCTCCATCGATGCCTTCTCCCCATCATTGCCTTCTCCCCATCACCTCCATCATTGCCTGCTCCCCATCACCTCCATCATTGCCTTCTCCCCATCACCTCCATCATTGCCTTCTCCCCATCACCTCCATCATGGCCTTCTCCCCATCATCTCCATCATGACCTTCTCCCCATCATCTCCATCATGGCCTTCTCCCCATCACCTCCATCATGGCCTTCTCCCCATCATTGCCCTCTCCTCCACCTACACACACACACAGACAAATACAGCACCTCTCACCTGTCCTGCGTCCACACCGCGGGCACTCATGCAGCATCACCGGCGCCCGCGCTTTCTCTCTCTGCCACAGCCGGCTGCTGAATGATGATGACATCCAGCGGCGCTGTTGTCTGTGAGAGGAAGCGTGGGCGCCGGGCAGGAAGGATCCTTGCAGCTCCGCTCCTGCTATTCTCTCTTGTAGGCAGCGGAGCTGCTGGGATCGCTTCCTGCCCGCCGCACATGAGGGCAATCTGACAAGGGGCCCCCGAAGCCTCGGGGCCGGATACACAGGCCAGATTGCCCTCATTATTAGCCACCCTGCAGGGGCCCCCTGGAGCCTCTGGGCCCCGATGCAGCTGCATGTATACGAGGAGTGTTCAATGGGCTCTCAAGATGACACCACCAGGCTGTATGTTGCTCATACAACTGTGTGTAGCCTGCGCAGCCTAAATGTTCTCCCATGCACACCACTCACAAAGAGATATATCGAAAAATAGTATTAAATTTATTGAACTCACAGTAACATACACAATTACATATAATATAAATACAGAGGAAAGGAATAACCCAAATAAGTGCACAATAAATGACAGAAAGGATAAATACAGGCATATGGCGTATGTGATATACATATCTATAGATAGCAGATCAAGCAGCATAGATGGTATATAATAACCATCTTAAAGTGCATAGTTCAGCTGAAAGACACATCAATCAAAGTATAGATCTAATGGTGACACATACTCATTATAAAATTTATTATGGGTATGTGTCACCATTAGATCTAATTTGGTACGTTTTTACCAATTTTGAATAAATTCAGTCTTTTAATCAGCTGGACTCACATCATCGTTTTTTCATGTGCACTCTGGTTCCTCCACCTGAGAGTCCATGCAGAGGTCTACCACTGTGGTAAGCTGGCTCCTTCTGTTTTGTTGTTACGTTTGGATTTTGTGCTGTGCTTTTTCCACGTTTATGGATATTATTTTATCCGATTAAGCTAATTTTGTGATATTCCATAAGACTGTATATATGGCTGATATTACCCAGGACCGTGTCCGGAGTGCGGCACAGGTTTTTTCATTAAATGATGTACCATCAGATTCCTCTATGTTGGAACTTTCTCAGGAACAAGACAAATTGGAGAAGTTAATGTTTAATGAGAGTAAAGTATGGTGGGATCATACAACTCTGGAGAATTATTTGGATAACAATATGATTCATAGAGGACTTCGTATTAGGAAAATACCTACCACCATTTACTCTAAGGATTTTGTCAGCAAATGGAACACTATCCTCTCCGACTGTTCCTTAAAGCTAATCAAGCTTATTATTGAAGAGGAGGAAAATAAACTCAGGAACCTACAAGCTGAGATTGAGAAATTAAAATCTGGTTTAAAGATCAAGATTAATGCAACAGAATTTGATGATCTTATGCAAAGAGTGCAAACGTCTGTCTTGAAGTTGGAGGATGTCATCATTAATAGAAAACAAAATAAATTTCATCGGGACAGTAATGATTATAAACTTGACCAGGTTTATGAATGGGGACGTTGGGAGAAATATAATAAATCTCCGAAATCTATGTTGAAACGTCCACATAATGAAGACAGGAATTTCTCAAGAATGCATGTCAGCTTCAGCTCTTCGGATCCGGATCTCTCTGACTCTAATACTAACGAATCTGATACACATGTTCCTCGTCAGGATTTTTCTTATTTTCGAAACACAAAAAAGCGTCAAAAATGCATGGCAAACGAGCGGGACGTAAGCACCGCAAGCGGTTCAGGAATGGTGACACGCCGCATGAAACGGTTTTAAAAAAGTCTGAGTCTACCAATGTATTGAATTTGTCCAAGCATAATTTATCTGATATGCAAATCCAGGTATTAAGTTATGGCATGAATTTTGTTCCAGCTAAAACGTTTGATTTATTTCGTACTCTATTGGATATCAATCGCTTTGTTAGGAATCTTACTGTTAAAAGGCATTTTTTTCTAATGATAATGAGAATGCTAATATTACAGAGCAGGTTGTTCCTAATGAATATCGGTTGCTTAACCCCTTCACCCCCAAGGGTGGTTTGCACGTTAATGACCGGGCCAATTTTTACAATTCTGACCACTGTCTCTTTATGAGGTTATAACTCTGGAACGCTTCAACGGATCTTCGCGATTCTGAGACTGTTTTCTCTTGACATATTGTACTTCACGTTATTGGTAAAATTTCTTCGATATACCTTGCGTTTATTTTTGAAAAAAAATGCAAATATGGCGAAAATTTTGAAAATTTTGCAATTTTCAAACTTTGAATTTTTATTCCCTTAAAACAGAGAAATATGTCACACAAAATAGTTAAGAAATAACATTTCCCACATGTCTACTTTACATTACAATTTTGGAATCAAAATGTTTTTTTCTTAGGAAATTATAAGGGTTAAAAGTTGACCAGCGATTTCTCATTTTTACAACAAAATTTACAAAGCCATTTTTTTTAGGGACCACCTCATATTTGAAGTCACTTTGAGGGGTCTATATAGCAGAAAATACCCAAATGTGACACTATTCTAAAAACTGCACCCTCAAGGTACTCAAAACCACATTCAAGAAGTTTATTAACCCTTCAGGTGCTTCACAGGAGCTGAAGCAACGTGGAAGGAAAAAATGAATATTTAACTTTTTAGCCACAAAAATGATCTTTTACAAACTTTTTTTTTATTTTCACAAGGGTAAAAGAAGAAAATGGACAGATAAAGTTGTTGTGCAATTTCTCCTGAGTACGCCAATACCCCATAAGTGGGGGAAAACCACTGTCTGTGCGCACAGCAGAGCTCATAAGGGAAGGAGCGCCGTTTGACTTTTTCAAACTAAAATTGGCTGGAATTGAGATTGGATGCCATGTCGCGTTTGGAGAGCCTCTGATGCACCTAAACAGTGGAAACCCCCACAAGTGACACCATTTTGGAAACTAGACCCCCTAAGGAACTTATCTAGATCTTTGGTGAGCAATTTGAACCCCCAAGTGCTTCACACAAGTTTATAACGTAGAGCTGTAAAATTAAAAAATCATATTTTTTCCACAAAAATGATCTTTTCACCCCAATTTTTATTTTCCCAAGGGTAACAAGACTCCAAAGTTATTGTGCGATTTGTCCTGAGTACGCTGATACCCCATATGTGGGGGTAAACCACTGTTTGGGTGCATGGCAGAGTTTGGAAGGGAAGGAGCGCCGTTTGACTTTTTCAACGCAGAATTGGCTGGATGCCATGTCGTGTTTGGAGAGCTCCTGATCTGCCTAAACAGTGGAAACCCCCACAAAAGACACCATTTTGGAAACTAGACCCCTCAAGGAACTTATCTAGATGTGTGGTGAGCACTTTGAACCCCCAAGTGCTTCACAGAAGTTTATAACGTACAGCCGTAAAATAAAAAATCTTTTTTTTTTTTACAAAAATGATTTTTTCGTCCCCAATATTTTATTTTCACAAGGGTAACAGGAGAAATTGGACCCCAAAAGTTGTTGTCCAATTTGTCCTGAGTACGCTGATACCCAATATGTGGGAGAAAACTACTGTATGGGTACACGTTGGGGCTCGGAAGGGAAGTAGTGACGTTTTGGATTGTAGACTTTGATGGAATGGTCTGGGGGCGTCATGTCGCATTTGGAGAGCCCCTGATGTGCGTAAACAGTGGAAACCCCCCACAAGTGACCCCATTTTGGAAAATAGACCCCACAAGGAACTTATCTAGATGTGTGGTGAGCACTTTAAACCCCGAAGTGCTTCACAGAAGTTTATAACGTACAGCCGTAAAAATAAAAAATATTTTTTTTTTTTACAAAAATTATTTTTTTTGCCCCCAATATTTTATTTTCACAAGGGTAACAGGAGAAATTGGACCCCAAAAGTTGTTGTCCAATTTGTCCTGAGTACGCAGATACCCAATATATGGGAGAAAACTACTGTATGGATACACGTTGGGGCTCGGAAGGGAAGTAGTGATGTTTTGGATTGTAGACTTTGATGGAATGGTCTGGGGGCGTCATGTCGCATTTGGAGAGCCCCTGATGTGCCTAAACAGTGGAAACCCCCACAAGTGACCCCATTTTGGAAAATAGACCCCACAAGGAACTTATCTAGATGTGTGGTGAGCACTTTGAACCCCGAAGTGCTTCACAGAAGTTTATAACGTACAGCCGTAAAATAAAAAATATTTTTTTTTTTACAAAAATTATTTTTTTTGCCCCAATATTTTATTTTCACAAGGGTAACAGGAGAAATTGGACCCCAAAAGTTGTTGTCCAATTTTTCCTGAGTACGCGGATACCCAATATGTGGGAGAAAACTACTGTATGGATACACGTTGGGGCTCGGAAGGAAAGTAGTGACGTTTTGGATTGTAGACTTTGATGGAATGGTCTGGGGGCGTCATGTCGCATTTGGAGAGCCCCTGATGCGCCTAAACAGTGGAAACCCCCCACAAGTGACCCCATTTTGGAAAATAGACCCCACAAGGAACTTATCTAGATGTGTGGTGAGCACTTTGAACCCCGAAGTGCTTCACAGAAGTTTATAACGTACAGCCGTAAAAATAAAAAATATTTTTTTTTTTTACAAAAATTATTTTTTTTGCCCCCAATATTTTATTTTCACAAGGGTAACAGGAGAAATTGGACCCCAAAAGTTGTTGTCCAATTTTTCCTGAGTACGCGGATACCCAATATGTGGGAGAAAACTACTGTATGGATACACGTTGGGGCTCGGAAGGGAAGTAGTGACGTTTTGGATTGTAGACTTTGATGGAATGGTCTGGGGGCGTCATGTCGCATTTGGAGAGCCCCTGATGCGCCTAAACAGTGGAAACCCCCCACAATTGACCCCATTTTGGAAAATAGACCCCACAAGGAACTTATCTAGATGTGTGGTGAGCACTTTGAACCCTGAAGTGCTTCACAGAAGTTTATAACGTACAGCCGTAAAAATAAAAATATTTTTTTTTTTACAAAAATTATTTTTTTCGCCCCCAATATTTTATTTTCACAAGGGTAACAGAAGAAATTGGACCACAAAAGTTGTTGTCCAATTTGTCCTGAGTACGTGGATACCCAATATGTGGGAGAAAACTACTGTATGGATACACGTTGGGGCTCGGAAGGGAAGTAGTGACGTTTTGGATTGTAGACTTTGATGGAATGGTCTGGGGGCGTCATGTCGCATTTGGAGAGCCCCTGATGCGCCTAAACAGTGGAAACCCCCCACAAGTGACCCCATTTTGGAAAATAGACCCCACAAGGAACTTATCTAGATGTGTGGTGAGCGCTATGAAGCCCCAAGTGCTTCACAGAAGTTTATAACGTACAGCCGTAAAAACAAAAAAAAACAAATGATATTTTTGCCCCCAGTTTTTTATTTTCCCAAGGGTAACAGAAGAAATAGGACAAATTACACAATAACTCTTGGGGTCCAGAGTACGCTGATACCCCATGTGGGAGTAAACTACTGTTTGGGCGCATGGCAGGGCTCAGAAGGGAAGGAGCACCGTTTGACTTTTTCAACGCAGAATTGGCTGGAATTGAGATCAGACGCCATGTCACATATGGAGAGCCCCTGATGTGCCTAAACAGCGGAAACCCCCCAATTCTAACTCCAACCCTAACCCCAACACACCCCTAACCCTAGTCCCAACCCTAACCACAAACCTAACCCTAACGCACCCCTAACCCTAATCCCAACCATAACACTAATACTAACTTTAGCGCCAACCCTAACCCTAACTTTAGCCGCAACCCTAACCTTAACCCTAACCCTAATGGGAAAATGGAAATAAATACATTTTTTTAATTTTATTATTTTTCCCTAACTAAGGGGGTGATAAAGGGGGGTTTGATTTACTATTTATAGCGGGTTTTCATGATTGGCAGCTGTCACGCTAAAAGACGCTTTTTATTGCAAAAAATAGTTTTTTGCATTGCCACATTTTGAGAGCTATAATTTTTGCATATTTTGGCCCACAGAGTCATGTGAGGTCTTATTTTTTGCGGAACGAGTTGACGTTTTTATTGGTACCATTTTTGAGCTTTTTATTTCGATTTTTGGGAGGTTAGAATGAACAAAAATCAGCAATTCATGAATTTCTTTTGGGGGAGGCGATTATACCGTTCCGCGTGTGGTAAAATTGATAAAGCAGTTGTATTCTTCGGGTCAGTACGATTACGGCGATACCTCATTTATATCATTTTTTTATGTTTTGGCGCTTTTATAGAATAAAAAAAAAATTATTATTTTAGCATCGCTTTATTCTGCGAGCTATAACTTTTTTATTTTTTCGCTGATGATGCTGTACAGCGGCTCGTTTTTTGCGGGACAAGATGACGTTTTCAGAGGTACCATGTTTATTTATATCGGTCTTTTTGATCGCGTGTTATTCCACTTTTTGTTCAGCGGTATGATGATAAAGCACTGATTTTTTGCTTTGTTTTTTTTTTTTTTTAAGGGGTTCACAAAAGGGGTTAACTAGTGGGACAGTTTTATAGGGGGGGTCGTTACGGACGTGGCGATACCAAATATGTGTACTTTTATTGTTTTATTTTTTTTATTTACAGGAAGAAATGAATTTATTGGGGAATTTTTTTTTTATTTATTTTGGAATTTTTTTTACACATGTTTATTTTACTTTTTTTTAACTTTTTTACATAGTCCCAGGGTGGGACATCACTGTATAAGGTCAGATCGCTGGTCTGACAGTGTGCACAGCACTCTGTCAGACCAGCGATCTCACAGGCAGCGCTGCAGGCTTCTCAGTGCCTGCTCTCAGCAGGCACTGAGGAAGCCGCCTCCCTGCAGGACCCGGCGGCCATCTTGGATCCGGGTCCTGGGAGGGAGGAAGCCCTCAGAACAGCGCGATCACATCGCGCTGTTCTGAGGGTCTCAGGGGAGCTCGCAGGGAGCCCCCTCCCTGCGCGATGCTCCCCTGTGCCCCCGGTACACCGCGATTATGTTTGATCGCGGTGTGCCAGGGGTTAATGTGCCGGGAGCCGTCCGTGACCGCTCCTGGCACACAGTTCCGGGTGTCAGCTGTGATAATCAGCTGTGATAATCAGCTGACACCCGGCGGCGATTAGCTGCACTCCCCCCAGGAGCGCAGCTGATCGCTATGACGTACTATCCCGTCCATGGTCAGATTGTCACGGGTTTCATGGACGGGATAGTACGTCAGATGTCAGAGAGGGGTTAAATTTCATGAACAAATGTCTGTATTAAATCTACAGGAGTTGAGTAATATGGAGGGAGTTAACAAAGTGAACCTTGATAATGTATCCAAATTTCGGACACGTAATCCTTCATTTTATCCTGTACAGTCTCGTTCTAATTCTATGGATTTATTTCAGGATCTTATGCAACGTGAGTTGTGCAAATTACATTCATCAGCCATGTCCAGTAACAAGATTAGTAATTTATCTCGAGCTGAAACAGCAGCTCTGGATGAACTGAAGGATCTCAGTGATGTGGTGGTAAGAATGTCAGATAAGGGGGGTTTGGTGGTTGTTTTGGATCTTGAGGTATATAATTATCAAATGTCTCAATTATTATCTGATTCTTCTGTGTACACCAAAATTGTTAATAACCTCCTTTCTGATTATACTAGAAAAACACATAACATTATTAATGAAGGTTTTTCGTTAGGAATTTTTACCACATCACAGCGAGATTATTTCATTGTTGAACAACCACGATTACCCCATATGTATGGTTTACCAAAAACCCACAAAGGGTTATTTCCACCACCAATGAGACCTGTTGTTTCAGGTATTGGTTCAGTAACGGAGAGGGTTGGAGAGTGGCTTGATTCCATGCTGCAGCCCCTACTACAAAGAACATGCGGTTTTTTGAAAGATTCTCGGGATGTACTGGAACAGCTTTCCCTTATTTCTTGGGACAAGGATTTTTCACGGCTGAGTTGTGATGTGGTGTCATTATACACCTGTATACCCCACCATGTAGCTCTACAGGCGCTTGATTTTCATTTGTCACGTTTTAGCCTTTATGAAACATTTGAAAAATATGGGCGCACTACATATACTAAAAATAATAATTGGGAGGTGCGAATCGGTAGAGGATATAGACAATGAAAGCAAAAAAGGAAAGACACTACCGTAAGAAACGCACACCGCACCACAATTAATACGAGAAAAAATCAGCAATATTTATTATTGGTAATACAAACAGTGAAATAAAGCATAATTAAAAGCATGGTTCAATCCGTCCCACAAACCTAGCCCAAAATAATAAGACAGGGTAAATAACAATTCATGTATAACAACGTTACCAAAAAATCAATAAGAAACAGTTGTATGAAGCCATCCGGCACATAATGAAAGTAAAAACCTGTATGGACCAAAAATGTATGCGTAAAAAATTGTTTATGCAAAGGACAAAAGGAGCAAAAAGTAGCTCCAAAAGACCTAAAGACTATCAGAGAAAATGAAATAAAAAAAGGAAATTTGAGGAAGCAATCTCTATAAAAGAGACAGAGTCAGTCCCATGACTGAGAATGACCAGAGCGAAATAGCCATGATATATTCAAAAAGCTGTTGCACACAGAAAAATATCTGTGCAGGACGTAAGATCAGTCCTGATAGTGGTAGCAACCGCTACAAGGAAGTAATAATTACCCAAGAATTTCCTCATGATACGGAAGAAGAGGGCAGGAATGTGGACGGTGAAGCTAAACGTGATCCCACGCGTTACGCCGCAACCTGTGCGGCTTCATCAGGGAAAGTGAACAAAGTAAAACCAACGAAGTCTTCAATACCTGTTGTTGATTTAGTTCCAAACATTGTCAGCTGTGCGCAGTATGTGCCGCCCAGCCAATTCAGAAGGGCGTAGCTATGAGCCAATGGATATGAGTGTGTGGACGTCTCCACACATCTAGAGCTACTACGCAGGCGTGCAGTGGCACGCAAATAGTGTGCACTGATACGCACGCCTGGTGTTGCTTATGTTACGATGATATCAGCATGCACATGCGCAATGCTGGATGAGGAGGCAGATCAAGGTTCCCGGGAACACAGATAAAACAGACAGGATACATGAGGGAATACACAAAGGTCAACCATACACATCCAAACCACCCATACATAATAGAAACATGGGGCATAATCAGTTTCTAAATCGTTTATTAATAATTGGTGAGTATTTTAGAACAGAAAATAGATAAAATAGATAAAGAATAGTAATGGAAAAATAATAATATGAAGTATACAGTATATATAAAGGAGTGCATGAGGCATTTTAAATCCTGATAGGCAAAAATCCAGGCAACCTAAATAGCCAAGCAATTCCTATGTGCATCGAACAGTGCACATAGGATCAAGGTAGAAATGGAATGAAAAACTGCACCTCAATCACGCTGAAAAACCACCAGAAGGTAATTAATAACGAATCGTGATCCTGATATCCGGATAGTACAATGGTGTGATAACATAATCCAGACTGAGAGACAATATCTACCTGTACAGAAATATAATGTCCGTAGACAAATTGATAGTAAATTGGTCCATACAGGTAAAAATGGAAAGGAAAGAAAAAGAAAATAAATACTAACGATCCAACCCACTAAACCAAAAACAGTCGGTCAAAAATATTGAGGACCTCTTCATGCCTGTCATCAAAACTGGCCAATCGGTCAAAAATAAACCACCAATCATTATAATTCAAGAAAAAACGTACCAATATACGATATAAAGAAACCAACAGACCAAAAATTAAATAACAAAACACAAACAAAACAAGAGATACATGACATTAAGAACAATCTTAATAAGGAGAAACATGTGAGTTTAATAATATTCACAACTCCTATGAGAGTCCAAATATCCAGTGATAAACCGGGTCGTTGTTGGACAGAAAATCCGGCTTATTATATGCAGAAAAATCCCTTGGTATTCCAAATCTTGAATGGTATATCAAATAGTCGCTGGACCATAGGTAGGTCTCTCCAGATGCAGAGAAGAAGAAAACAGGAAAAACGGGGATCAATGTCCCAAGAATCCCGTAAATAAAAGTTCTTCGTTTAAACCTGTTGGAGCAGTAGAGTTAAGATTAAAAATCCACCTTTCTTCAATTTGCAAAAGAAGTTTCTTAGGAGAACCCCCTCTGTTGGACACCACTACCCGTTCCAAGCCACCACCCGAGTATCTCCAATCTTGCCCGCGTGGTGCTTCAAGAAGTGGGAGGCCACAGATGTAAGGGGCTTACTCTTCGATAAATCCGTACTTGCCAAATTGACCATAGAAAAATGCTTCTGTATGCGTCGTTTCAGTTCCTGCGATGTCTGTCCCACATAAACCTGGTGGCAAGGACAAATAAGAGCATAGATAACACAGTTAGTTTTACAATTAATATAACTGCGTAGCCCATGTCTACCTCCATCAAGGGGATTAGTAAAGAAGTCACGAACTGGGTTCATATAAGCAACACAATTCCCACAGGGAAAAGAACCCCTCAATTGGATCCCGCGGTTCAAATGTGTGGTTTGTCTAGCATAGTGGCTCCTTGTCAGTAAATCTTTTAAGTTGGGTGCTCGTCTTGCGGTCAAGAGTGGTTGTTCGCTAATCACCTTCGAAGTTTGCAAGTCAGTGGTAAGGATACCCCATTGTTTATTCAAGATGCTCCTAATATGACTCAAGTGGGTGTTATATCTGGTAATAAATCTAGGTCTATCATCCCGCATTTTAGTCTTGGGAATTAGAAGAGAATTTTGTGTGTGGCCTTTTGCCCTTTGGTAAGCCAAAGTGATGGTACGATGAGGATAACCTCTCTTTCTGAAACGGTTGGTTAGATTCAATGCTTCCTGAGAAAAGTCAAGATCGGAGGAGCAATTGCGTCTGACCCGTAAGAATTGACCCATGGGGACGCCTCTCTTCGTATGTGGTGGATGAAAGCTCTGGTACTCCAAAAGGCTATTAGTCGCAGTCGGTTTGTGAAAGAGCGTTGTATGGACCCTACCCTCATGAACATTCACCTGTAGGTCCAAAAATGTGGCAGAAACAAGAGACAATTGAAAGGTCAAGATAATATTAAGGGAATTCTGATTCAAGTCATGAATAAACTTTCGACAGGTGTCCATAGATCCCACCCAGACGAAAAATATATCGTCGATATATCGAGACCAGTATCGAACGTGATTCTTGAAAATTGTAGAAGGAAAAACCGTCGTGGTTTCCCACCATCCGAGAAATAGATTCGCAAAGGCCGGAGCACACCGAGCTCCCATAGCCACTCCTGACGTCTGTAAGTAAAACGAGCGATCAAACAAGAAGAAATTATGTGTCAAAACAAATCTAAGAAGATCTAGAATCAAGGAGTCATGCATCCTATCTGAACCCGATAGTATGTCAAGAAAATACATGACAGCCATAATACCCTCCTCATGACCGATATTCGAATACAGGGATTCTACGTCACAAGTGACTAAGATGGCTTCTGGTGGTAAGCAAATGTCTTGGCAAATTCTAACAAAGTGTGAGGTATCTTGTACAAATGATGGTAGATCTTTGACCAAAGGTTGTAAAAAACGTTTTAGCCTTTATTCCCCTGATATGTGTAGTTTTATATTGGACCTTGTCTCTTTTCTTATGACACATAATTTTTTGTATTTGAAAAAGACTTTTATGTTCAAAGCAAGGGAGTTTCTATGGGGGCTAAATTCTCTCCTTCTGTGGCAAATTTGGTCATGGCTTATTGGGAGTTAAATTGGTTGTATACCTCCACTAATCCCTATATTGATAACATTGTGTGGTATGGGAGATTTATCGATGACCTCCTCTTCATTTGGAGAGGTGATATGTCACTGATGCCACAGTTTGTCCAATTTATCAATTCTAATCCATGTAATATTTTGTTCACATCCAATTGTCACAAGAATTCTATTTAATTTTTAGATCTTCAATTAGTGGGCTCAGAGAATATTATTAGTACATCCACATTTCATAAACCCCTTTCTGGGAATAGTATCCTTCATGCATCAAGCTCCCATCCTAAGCACACGGTGAAATCAATTCCTGTGGGTAAATTCACCCATATAAAAAGAAATTGCAGTGATGATAATAAACTTGGGGGGGAACTAAGGGAATGCCAGCAGAAATGAAAAAATAGGGGTTATCCCGTGTGGATGTTAAACAGGGCAGACAATATTGTGAAACAAAAAAACGTTCTGATCTTTTGATTAATGATCCATGTAGATCTCGTAACGATTGGACAAATAAACCGGTATTGTCTTTACAATTCAGTCCCCAATTTTCTGAGATTAAAAATATTTTTTATAAATATTTGCCAATACTGGAGGAGGACAACACATTGGCTCAGATTTTGAAACCGGGTTGTGCTGTGGTTGCAAAGAGAGCGGTTACTATAGGTAACATACTTTCCAACACCAATAAAGCCCTGAATGACAGACATACGTAGCTCGATTGTAAAGGGATTTTTAGGTGTGGTGAGAATCGCTGTAGAATGTGTAAATTTGTCTCAGTAACCAAAACTTTTCACAACTCTGATTCATCAAGAAATTTTCATATAAGCAATATTTAAATTGCAATAGCGATCATGTTGTATATATTATTTTTTGCTTGAGTTGTTCTTTGATGTACGTAGGTTGTACTATCAGGAATTTTAAAAAAGCGCATTTCTGAACATCTTACCGATATCTATAATAATTGTGATTCTTTGCGTGCTATGTCACAGGCATCCAGACATTTTATTAGGATTCATGGAAGAAATACTTCATCTTTCAATGTATTTGCTATAGAAAAAAATCATTTGAATAAAAGAGGAGGAGATGTCAGGAAGCAGCTTCAGGATCGAGAAGCCTTTTGGATGCTTTATTTGAACACCTGTGCTCCTGCTGGATTGTACCAACGCAAAGAATTGTTATTTCATTATTAGTCTTGATATATTGGAGTTTTTCCTTATATATATATATTTCTTATATTTATTCATTTCCATGTGCATTGAATTTTGTCATGTTTGATCTAAACATTTTTTTTTTTTGTGTTTCTTTTTAAATTTTCACTTGTGTGTAATTAGTTTTATCACCTGTGTCTGTGGAATTTGTTTTATCAGCTGTGTATAAATTGTGGTCTATTTCATTGCATAGCAGCTTTGACAAAGAACACAGCATGTGTTCGAAATGCGTTGCTGCGTGTACTGGGTGCCATATGTAATTTGGTACGTTTTTACCATTTTTGAATAAATTCAGTATTTTAATCAGCTGGACTCACATCATCATTTTTTCATGTGCACTCTGGTTCCTCCACCAGAGGCTGGTTTCACACATCCGGCGGCGCCTTGCGGCGCCCTCGGCATTCTGCCGCAGCGCCGCATCTGATAACCTTTCACACTTCCGGCGGCCAAAATGCGGTTTTTGCCGGATGGTTTCTGATGCTTGGAGAGATCAGAAACCATCCGGCAAAAACAAAAAACGTTACATGCAGCGTTTTTCCCGGACGCCGCAATGTACATTTGCGCGCATCCGGACAAAACCGCATGCAACGCATTGACATGCGGCGCCATCCGGCGCTAATGCATGTCAATGCGAAAAAAGCCGCATGCGGCGCATCAGATTTTCAGATGCGGCGCTGCGGCAAAATGCCAGGGGCGCCGCAAGGCGCCCGCCGGATGTGTGAAAGAGGCCTAATCGCACAAATGTTTCCTGAACATTGATCCGTCTGTCATCCGATTGGAATGCGAGGATGCGATTTTGTTGCATCTGAGCATACGTTTCACATCCGTTTGACATCCGTCTGGTGAGATTTTGTCAGTGGCTAGCAAAACCGACATATAATTGATCCAAATGATAGTTTTTAAATCAGAAAAGAAAGAATAGATATATACACATAGAATACATATATATACATGTCATTGTGACATATATATACACATATATTTATAGTCATACACTTCTACATAGTATAATAGCCGCTAATTCAATTGCCGGTTTCTGTAAATGATTACAGAACCCGACATGAAATGACACATGATTTACATAAAGTTAACCATTTAATTTCATGTAGTTTGATATATGGTTTTCACTAACAATTACATGAGTGTATGTGTGCAAAATTTCATACATGTAGGGGTTAATTAAATGTGCAAATTCGTTGAAAAAAAATGCGTGGGCTTCTGTGGCATTTTCTCCACCAGACAGGGAAAGCCAGCGACTGAAGACAGATATTAGTAGCCCTGAGAGGGACAATTTTTTTTGTGCCCCCCTGGCTACTAACATCTGCCCCCAGGCACCCCAGAAAAGGCACATCTATTATTGGATGCGTCTTTTCTGGCATCTTTTCTGGCGCTTAGCCCATCTATTCCCATTGCCCTGTAGCGGTGGCTAATGGGTTAATAATGGGTTAAGGCCACCTTGCTATTGGAAGGTGACTTTAACCCCTTCCCGACCTGTGACACAGCGTATGCGTCATGAAAGTCGGTGTCAATCCGACCTGTGACGCATACCCTGTGTCATGAAAGGATCGCGCTCCTGCGGGTCGGGTGACGGGGTCAATGAAAGGTCACCCGACCCGCAGGCACAAAACCCTTTGTGCTTCACCACAGGGGGTTGGCTTAACCCCCACGTGGCTACGATCGCTCTGATTGGCTGTTAAAAGTGAAACAGCCAATCAGAGCAATCTGTAATATTTCACCAATGAAATTTTTTTTTTTTCCAACATGTTTTATTGATTACATTACAATATATTCATACAAATCATTGAAGTAACAAGCTTATTTGACAGATGTAAAACTCAAGATAATGATTTAAGGAACAAAACTAAGAAACAAGTCATACAGATTTGAAGATAGTAAGCTTAATAAACTCTTGTTTGAAAGGTACAATACTCTTAAATGTCTCCCCACCTCCCTCCACCCTCCCACCTCCCCAACATATAAATCCCTGAAACGTCCCGCATTCGATTAACAATCAACAAGTTTAAGGAATAGGATTATGTTCACTAATTTTCTGAAGAAGATACAACTGAGTGTTTTCAAAATGTGTCCCTAGTGTCTTGAGATAAGGATGGAATGAATAGTGACCATGTGCTTAGAAATTTTCCTGTCAATTTCTCTTTATTTGTCAGGGTATCTAGCCAGTCCATTTGAAAAATATACATTAATTTGGAGTATATGAGAGATTTGGGTGGTGGTAATGGATTTAGCCAGTGCTGCAAGATACTTTTCCTGGCAGCTGAGGCCCATATTATCAACATGGCCTTAACATGTTTGGGGAATTTGTGTTGAGAACTGTCTATAATATTAAATATTGCCCATTGCGGCATCAGTGGAAACACTATCCCACCAAGATTCTGTAGTTCTGCGTGTATAGACTGCCATAATTTTTGCACTTTGGGGCATCCCCACATGTGATGAAATATGTCTGTGTTTCCTGTCCCGCATTTGGAACATGTGAATGTGCCCCCTGGAGACATCCTAGACTTAATGTGTGGGGTAATATAAGCTCTATGAAGGAGTAATAAAGACATGTCTGCATAACTGCTGGAGGGGATCACCTTCCGTTGCAACAATGTGGCATCTAAGATTTCCCCGACTGTGATGTTCTGTAAATCGTTAACCCATCGTTCTGGACCTGTCTTTTTGCCTTCCCAAGACCAATGCTTACGCAACAGTGTGTAGATGGTGCTTGTCGAGGCTATCTGCACCCTGGCGGTCCTAAGGAAGCCATCCAAAGCGTTCCTCCCTCCTTCTCCACCCCCAGCAGCTATGCCCTTCAAGGTTAAGCTCCTTGCTTGAAGAAAAAGGAATGGCTTATTTACAAATGATGGGAAACGTTGTGCTGCTATGTCAAATGTAAGCAAGGAGAATCTATCATCTAAAAGATCAGCAGCCAAGATGCAACCCTGCCCAGCTAGCTCAATGTAAGATAAGGGTGGTTTACCTCCCATAAAGGGCACAAAAGGAGAGATATTGCCTCTCAAATGACAAAGTTTCCTACACCTCCTCCACGTCTGTATCGTTTGCCATAAGGTGGGGTGGTTTCTTATGTCTGCAATAAGGTCCTCGTTGGTCATATGTAATAAAGCTGGTAAGGAGACATGGGGACTTAATTGTTGGTCTAAGAGTACGTTTGCGAAATGTGAGTTGCCTCTCAACCAATCAATGATATATCTGAAATTTGCTGCTAGATTGTACTTTGCAATGTGTTGTGAATGGGTTTGAGATGAGTTCTGAGCAGAGGCTCCCTCTGGTGGTTACAAGCGGTGCTAGTCTGTCCAGTGAAGATTGTGAGGACTGGGAATCAGGTGTTACTGATTGGTCTTATATAAGGGAGGGTTGCCGGTGATCAATTGTTCTGGTCTGGATCCTTTATTCCTGTTTCCCTTGTAGCCTGCTGTGTCGTTTCTGCATCTCCTGCTAACAGATAAGACATTTTCTTCTTTTGTGTTTGTGCTATTTTTTTGCATTTTGTCCTGCACTTCTGTGGGGGCCTTCAGGGTCCCCTCCGGGGGCTTCTGCCCTCTCAGTTTTGTTCAGCCACTGATGTTTGTACTTTTGCTTTTTCCAGTTTTTTCAGTGGCTGCTGTTTTGATTTTGTTACACCAGAGAACTAATTTAGGTGGTAGAGGTCGTGTGATCTCAGGTGTTTTTGAAATTAGTAGAGTTGGTGCCTTTCAGGGTTTTCTGGGATTGCAGTAAGTACCCTTCCTATCCTTTTCTATTTAGTTAGTTTGGGCCCAGCGTTTGCTCATACTATTTTCTTTCTGTGTCAGTATTTCATCTTGTCTAACCGCCATTACATGTTTGGGGGCTTTCTATTATCTTTGGGGTTCTGCTCCGGGGCAGATAGCTTTCCTATTTCTATCTTTAGGTGTAGTTAGTTTCTCAGGCTGTGACGAGGCGTCTAGGACCAACGTAGGAACGCTCCGCGGCTGCCTTAGTTGTGGTGGTTAGTCAGGGTACTGCAATCTCATAGATTCCAACTGCTCTGGTGTATTGCCTTTTTTACCTGCACTCCTCAGCTACCGAAACATAACAGTATCACCGGCCTAAAAATTGAAAATTGTATGGTACTCACAGAAGGGAAAAAATATTGTGAAAGAAAAAAGGTTGTCAGAGTTGTCAGAGATATTTTTCTGTTTGTTGCATTTTTTTTTTTTTTCCCTCTGTATCTCTGGGTGCTGGGGAGGATCTTTTCTCTCAATGGAGTTTGCACAGTTGTCTGGCCGTGTGGATCAGCTTGCCACTGAGGTTCGGAGTATTGCTACCTATCTTGCTGGGTTGCCTGTTGTGGAACCTAGGATTCCCATGCCAGATTTGTTTTTAGGGGATCGAGCTAAGTTTCAGAATTTCAAAAATAATTGTAAATTGTTTTTTGCCTTAAAACCTAAGTCCTCAGGGAACGCAGCGCAGCAGGTTCAAATTATCATCTCTCTCCTGCGCGGCGATCCTCAGGATTGGGCTTTTTCCCTGATACCTGGGGATCCTGTTTTGAGTGATGTTGATGCGTTTTTTCAGGCCTTGGGGTTATTGTAGATGAGCCTAATGTCACTGATCAAGCTGAAAAAGCCTTGTTGGCATTAAATCAGGGGCTTGATGACGCTGAGTTATACTGTCAGAGATTCCGTAGGTGGGCAGTCCTGACCAAATGGAATGACGACGCTTTGGCAGCCCTTTTCCGGAAGGGTCTGTCTGATAATGTAAAGGATGTTATGGTGGGATTCCCTGTCTCCTCTGGTCTCAATGATTCTATGTCATTAGCGATTCAAATTGAGACGTTTGCGTGAGCGGAGAAGTATGCGTGGAATGGTGTTGCCTTGTGAACCAGCTTCTGAACCCATGCAGTGTGATAGAGTGGTGTCTGGGCACAGCGTCATGAGTTTCGAAAGCGCAATGGGTTATGTTTCTACTGTGGTGATACCTCTCATGCTATTTCAGTCTGCCCTAAGCGGGGAAGACGTTTTGCACGCTCAGTTGTCTTGGGTAGTGTTCAGACTAAGTTTTTATTAACTGTCACTCTGATATGCTCTCTGTCCTCATTTTCTGCTCATGCTTTCGTTGATTCTGGAGCAGCTATTAACCTGATGGATTATTGACGCGCACCACATTGGTGGTACCAGGGCTATGGGGTACTCGGCACCGAGCCCATTGATTTCTATGGGAGATGTCACTGGCAGCGGGACTCGGTCCGTGGCCCTGGCGGTCATGCAATGGGGGATATTTACAGGGGATTGAATAATAGATAGTTCGTGACGCCACCTGTGGTATCTGATCAATTGGACCAGCGCTGCTATATGGATCTTCACAGGGGATGTTATGGGGCAGCTAGATGGTAGGTCTCCCACAGGTGAGACTGGTCCCTGGAAGTCTATGGTGGTGCAGGGTGTAGGAAATGAAACAGTCTCACACAAGGCAATCTCTTTCCATACCTTTACTTGCAGATGTTTCAGGTAGGTCCCGGGGAGCTGGTCGGGGTGGAGAATGCACATTCAGGATAACCGCTGAGCAGGTTAGAGGCCTCCTTTAACTTTATATGTATGTGAGTACAAACTTGCATGAAGTCAAGTTAACTCTGTTAATCTCCAGCTTGTTCAATAGCTGCAACGCCCGGCCGACATTGTGGTAGAGCCTTTTCTGTCTCTGATTCTCAGATGTTGGAAAGAACGAAGTCCCTCTATGCTTGGCCTAGCTAGAAGTCCTTGTTCCCCTGACTCCGTTTACGTATCAGCGCTTAGGGCTACCTACTGTGACTTGAAGTCCAGAAGGATTCCGGTGTTTCTTATTACTAGGCGTAAAGCACTAGCAACGCTTCGGACCCTGGTGTCCGGTGAATTAGTGCGGGTAATCCGGTACCTGATGCACTAGTCTCTATCTCTCTCCACTGTGCCTCTCGTCCTGCTCTTGCTCTTAACATAAGCACTCGTAGCAATGATGTGAATGCCAGTTTTCCTCCAGAGCTCGCTGAACAGTTCTCAGTACACTCACTGTCGTAGCTCCTGTGATTCCATTCTTTCCTTCCTTTCTCCGACCCTGTCCAGAGCAGCACACAGGTACTCTGTCAACTGTGTAAATGCTGTAGCTCCGAGAGTCACCTTCCTCAGACCCTGTCCAGAGCAGCGCACAGGAACTCTGTCAACTGGGTACACGCTGTAGCTCCGAGAGTTACTTTCCTTCTTCCAAAGAATACAGGTAGCTTGTGCTGAGGTACTGGTCCTGCAGTTCTGACTGGGCTAGAGTGACTCCTTACACTCAAACCAGACTCCACTTTATGAACTGGCTCTGCCAGAATCTAGTCTGCACTCCTCTTCCTCCAAGACTAGACTGCACTGTCCTAAGACAGGAAGCTTGAATCAACTCTGACTGAACTCCTCTCCCTCCAAATCCAGACTGAACTGAACTGAACTGAACACTGACTGCTACGTGTCACTACCTTTTATACCCCTAGTGGGTGTGTTGGGAAATGTGAGTGACGTGAATGAACATCAAGCCTCACGGTTACCTTCTTGTGCATTTTCCTGGAATATGTGTGCCTGGCGTAGCTGGGCCACACATTATGATTTTGCTAAACGTTGTGGATTTCCCTTGATACCCCTACAGAAGTCTATTCCCCTACTGGGGATCGATTCTACCCCTTTGGCTGAGAATAAACCCCAGTTTTCTACTCAGGTGATAATGAGGGTTGAACCTGATCACCAGGAGTGCTGCAAATTTTTGGTTCTGTATAATCTGCATGACATTATCGTGCTGGGTTTTCCTTGGTTACAGTCTCATAATCCTGTTTTGGATTGGAAATCTGTGTCTGTAACCAGTTGGGGCTGCCAATGTGTTAATACCAACACTCCTGTTTTTTCTGCCTCCCCCAGGCTCAGGATGTTCCTGACTTTTTGATTGATTTTTCTGATGTGTTTAGCGAAAGTAAATCTGCATCCTTGCCTCCCCATAGGAGCTATGACTGCGCTATTGAATTAGTGCCGGGTAGTAAATTCCCTAAAGGTCGCCTTTTTAACTTGTCTGTACCTGAACATGACGCTATGCGGTCTTATATCAAGGAATCATTGGAGAAGGGTCATATCAGACCATCCTCTTCACCCTTAGGTGCCGGTTTTTTCTTTGTGGCCAAAAAGGATGGTTCATTAAGGCCGTGTATTGATTATCGTCTCTTGAACAATATTACTGTGAAATATCAATACCCGTTACCCTTGATTTCTGACCTGTTTTCCAGGGTGAAAAACGCTACTTGGTTTACCAAGCTTGACCTCAGGGGGGCGTATAACCTTATTCGCATTAAGCACGGGATGAATGGAAGACGGCATTCAATACCCCTGAAGGGCATTTTGAGTACCTAGTGATGCCCTTTGGGCTCACTAATGCTCCTTCCGTCCTTCATGAATGACATTTTCAGGGATTTTGTGGACAAATTTCTGATTGTTTATTTGGATGATATCTTGATTTTTTCTAATGAATGGGACTCTCATGTGAAACATGTTCGAACTGTATTCCAGATTTTGAGAGAGAATGCTCTGTATGTGAAGGGATCAAAGTGTCTTTTTGGCGTACAGAGGATCTCATTTCTGGGATTCATTTTGTCCCCATCTGTTATTGAAATGGACCCGGTCAAGGTTCAGGCCATCTGTGATTGGGTCCAACCTACTTCATTAAAGGCTCTTCAGAGATTTTTGGGTTTTGCCAATTTTTATCGTAAATTTATTGGTAATTTCTCGGTTATTGTTAAACCATTAACTGATTTGACCAAAAAGGGTTCTGATGTGGTGAATTGGCCTCCTGAGGCAGTCTCTGCATTTCAGGAACTTAAGCAGAGATTCACTTCTGCTCCTGTTCTACGGCAGCCTGATGTTTCTCTGCCATTTCAGGTGGAGGTTGATGCCTCTGAAATTGGGGCAGGTGCCGTTTTGTCCCAAAAAGATCCAGAGACCTCTAAAAGTAACCCTTGTGCCTTTTTCTCTCGAAAATTTTCTCCTACTGAACGTAATTATGACGTGGGTAATCGGGAGTTATTGGCCATGAAGTGGGCTTTTGAAGAGTGGAGACATTGGCTGGAGGGAGCCAAACATCAGGTGGTGGTCCTTACGGACCATAAGAATCTGGTCTATCTGGAATCTGCCAAGCGACTCAATCCTAGACAGGCCAGGTGGGCCTTGTTTTTCACACGTTTTAATTTTGTGGTTTCCTTTCTTCCTGGCACTAAGAATGTTAAGGCGGATGCCCTCTCGAGGAGTTTCCTTGCGGACTCTCCTGAGTTATCTGATCCTTCCGTTATTTTGAAAGAGGGTGTAGTTCTTTCCGCCATCTCGCCCAATTTGAGACTTGCTCTGGAGGGGTGTCAGGAGGATAGGCCCGAGCGCTGCCCTGTTGGAAAATTGTTTGTCCCGGACCAGTGGAAAAAGAGTGTGATGTCTGAGATTCATTGTTCCGCATTGGCTGGGCATCCCGGAATTTTTGGTACCAGAGACTTGGTTAGTCTGTCCTTTTGGTGGCCTACCTTGTCTCGTGATGTCAGGGAATTTGTGCAGTCCTGCGGGACTTGCTCTCGCTCCAAGCCTTGCTCTCGCTCTAGTGGTTTGTTGATGCCATTGCCTGTGCCCAAGAGACCATGGACCCATATCTCTATGGATTTCATTTCCGACCTTCCTGTTTCTCAGAGAATGACCACCATCTGGGTAATTTGTGATAGGTTTTCCAAAATGATACATCTTGTGCCATTACCTAAGTTGCCTTCCTCCTCTGAATTGGTGCCGTTGTTCCTTCAGCACGTGGTTCGTTTACACGGCATTCCTGAGAACATTGTGTCTGACAGAGGAGTCCAGTTTGTTTCCAGATTTTGGAGGACTTTTTGTTCTAAACTGGGTGTTCAATTGTCTTTCTCCTCGGCATTTCATCCTCAGACCAATGGTCAAACTGAGAGAACAAACCAGACATTGGAGACTTATCTAAGATGCTTTGTGTCTGCTGATCAGGATGACTGGGTCTCTTTTTTGCCTTTGGCTGAGTTTGCTCTTAATAATAGGGCTAGCTCTGCCACTTTGATGTCTCCATTTTTTTGTAATTCTGGGTTTCACCCTCGATTTTCTTCAGGACAGACGGAGGCTTCTGTCTGTCCAGGTGTTGACTCTGTTGTGGAGCGTATGCAACAGATTTGGGACCAGGTAGTGGAGAGGTTGTCCCTCTCTCAGGAGAGGGCCCAGCGGTTTGCTAACCGGCATAGGACTGATGGTCCTCGGTTTAAAGTGGGGGACTTGGTCTGGTTGTCCTCAAAGAATATTCCTATGAGAGTAGCATCTCCTAAATTTAAGCCTAGGTTCATTGGACCTTATAAGATCATGGAGATTATTAATCCTGTTTCTTTTCGTTTGCTTCTTCCAGGGACATTTAAGATCCATAACGTGTTCCACAAGTCCTTGTTGAAGAGGTTTGTTGAGCCAGTGGTTCCTGCTGCTCTGCCTCCTGACCCTGTTTTGGTTGAGGGCAATCTGGAGTATGTGGTTGAGAAAATATTAGATTCTCGTTTCTCTAGACGGAAACTCCAGTATTTGGTTAAATGGAGAGGTTATGGTCAGGAAGACAATTCTTGGGTGTTTGCTTCGGACATCCATGCTAGGAGACTTATCCGTGCGTATCATAGAACTCATCCTGACCGACCTGGTTGCTCAAATGAGGGTTCGGTGACCCCTCCTCAAGGGGGGGTACTGTTGTGAATGGGTTTGAGATGAGTTCTGAGCAGAGGCTCCCTCTGGTGGTTACAAGCGGTGCTAGTCTGTCTAGTGAAGATTGTGAGGACTGGGAATCAGGTGTTACTGATTGGTCTTATATAAGGGAGTCACCTTCCCATCAGGGTTGCCGGTGATCAATTGTTCTGGTCTGGATCCTTTATTCCTGTTTCCCTTGTAGCCTGCTGTGTCGTTTCTGCATCTCCTGCTAACAGATAAGACATTTTCTTCTTTTGTGTTTGTGCTATTTTTTTGCATTTTGTCCTGCACTTCTGTGGGGGCCTTCAGGGTCCCCTCCGGGGGCTTCTGCCCTCTCAGTTTTGTTCAGCCACTGATGTTTGTACTTTTGCTTTTTCCAGTTTTTTCAGTGGCTGCTGTTTTGATTTTGTTACACCAGAGAACTAATTTAGGTGGTAGAGGTCGTGTGATCTCAGGTGTTTTTGAAATTAGTAGAGTTGGTGCCTTTCAGGGTTTTCTGGGATTGCAGTAAGTACCCTTCCTATCCTTTTCTATTTAGTTAGTTTGGGCCCCAGCGTTTGCTCATACTATTTTCTTTCTGTGTCAGTATTTCATCTTGTCTAACCGCCATTACATGTTTGGGGGCTTTCTATTATCTTTGGGGTTCTGCTCCGGGGCAGATAGCTTTCCTATTTCTATCTTTAGGTGTAGTTAGTTTCTCAGGCTGTGACGAGGCGTCTAGGACCAACGTAGGAACGCTCCACGGCTGCCTCTAGTTGTGGTGGTTAGTCAGGGTACTGCAATCTCATAGATTCCAACTGCTCTGGTATTGCCTTTTTTACCTGCACTCCTCAGCTACCGAAACATAACAGCAATGTCTGGGAGATTGATGCCACCCTCATCCTTAGGGGCTTGTAGTTTGATTAGGCCTATTCTTGTACGCTTTTTGTCACCCCAAATGAAATTCCTAAAAGCAGTATTTAGAGTTTTAACATCAGCACGTGTCAACAAAATAGGTAGTGTTTGGAAAATATACAATAGTTTTGGAAATATTATCATCTTAATTAAATGACATTTTCCAGAAAAAGATAAAGTAAAATGTTTCCAGGAGTTTAGAAGGTGAAGTATGGACGTAATTAGGGGTCTAATATTAATGTGGTATAAGGACGTCAAATCTGCTGGGAGATGGACACCCAAGTATTTGATAGATGATGTGCTCCATTGGAAGGGAAGTGTTGAGTTATTTAATTTTCCTTGCTCAAACAGGGCCAAGGCCTCTGATTTGTTATAATTTATTTTAAAACCTGAGCATTTGCCAAAATGTTTTAAGGCCTCCATGATAACTGGTATTGCCGCATTGGGATTGGAGATAAATAGGAGTATATCGTCGGCAAATGCCGCAATTTTAAGTGATGTGGAACCTACCTCTATGCCCCTATATATTGAAGAATTTTGGAGGGTTCTGAGTAAAGGATCTAAAGCAAGGTTAAAAAGCAAAGGCGACAAGGGGCAGCCCTGACATGTTCCTCTTTGGATTTCAAACGTGGAGGAGAGTGTGCCATTTATGGCCAGCCTGGACACCGGGCTTTCATATATCAACTTTATCGCCTCACAGAACCATGGGCCAAAGTTTCTAAACTCCAGGATGTCGAGGAGATAATCCCATGTGACCCTGTCAAACGCTTTGTCAGCATCCAGGCTGACCACAACAGACTCTAAACAGCCATGAGATTTTCCATGGGAGATAACTCCCAAAGCCGTCCGTATGCTGTATGTTATGGATTTACCGTGAACAAACCCAATTTGTTGAGGCAATATCAGTTTAGGGATTATTTTTTGCACTCTATTTGCTAAAATTTTTGTGAAGATTTTAAAGTCGGAATTTAAAAGCGAGATTGGTCTATATCCTTCCACTAGTGAAGGATCTTTGCCTGGTTTGGGGAGCACTATTATGTCTGCTTCATTGAAACGGTCCGGGAGCTGCCCCGATCGAACCAACTGATTAAAGACGTCACAAAGATGTGTCCCTATACTGCCACCCAATATTTTGTAAAATTCATTACTATACCCATCTGGGCCAGGGGATTTAGGAAGCTTCAAGGAGCTGATAGTTTGGATAACTTCTGAAGGGGATATGGGAGCATTAAGAATTTCTCTGTGCTCCTCTAATTATTAGGGGTGCCACCTCTGTTTGCATAAAATTTAGAATATCGTCCCCTTCTCTCTTCTATGCTTTGTACAAGGAACCAAAAAAAGATCTAAATTCCTCTATAATCTCCTCATTCTCTGTCGACACTCTGCCCTCTTTGGTCCGAATTTTGTGAATCCTTGTGGCTTTTCTGTATGGTCTGGTGAGAGATGCAAGTAATTTGCCAGGTCTATTGCCCCATTTAAAAAATTTGTGCTTTTGAAGATCAATACTATAAGTGGCCCATTCATGAGCCAGTGCCTCCGCCGACTCCTTTGCTTCGGTATATTGTTTTTTCGTGAGGGGTGAATTGTTAAGTTTAAAATTTTTATATGCTAGGGTTAAAGCCCTCTGCGTTGACAAGGTCCGCTCCTGCAACTGTTTTTTTATGGCTTATATACGCAATTATTTGCCCTCTCAGCACGGCTTTGGAGGTATCCCAGAAAAGAATTGGTGTTTCACAATGTATTTGGTTGTCTGATTTGTACATGTCCCATGAGAATTGTATGAATTTTTTGAAATCATCTGAGTGATATAGGTATGACCGGAACCTCTATTTTCTATGGGAATAGATTGGTTTAGTTAGTTTTAGGCTGAACGTTATCGGTGCATGATCTGAGATGTGCACGTTCAGAATTTTGATGTGTGTGATTCTTGACAAGAGTGAGGGGCTCAACAACCAGTAATCAATTCTAGCATGGGAGTTATGAACATGTGAATAATGAGAGTAGTCTCTTTCAACAGGGTGTTGCACTCTCCAGACATCTAACAGTCCCAAGTGATCTAAAAAAAATTGTATTAGTTTCCCCTGTGTAGGTATATGAGGAGATTGAGAATTAGATCTATCTATCTCGATGTCATGCACCTCATTAAAATTGCCACCCACAATCATATGGGAGGTGTCCCATCCTGCTTTTTGTTTTAGCACATTGGCCTGAAAGAGCGGATCCGATGAATTTGATGCATAAATATTTATTACACTGTAGGTTGTCCCCTCTATAACCAGCTTAACGCAGACAAACCTCCCTGAAGGATCTTCTAACACATCCACTATCTCATGGTAAATATTTCTGTTTATCATAATAGCGACACCCCTCTGTTTTTTAGTAAAGGAAGCCTCTGCACATAACACAAATTTTTTGCTAGAAAACACCGGATGGTTGCCCTTCACCCAGTGTGTCTTCTGCAAAAGTACAATATGAAATTTTTTTTGATGTAAATAATTTAAATTTTTTTTCCTCTTGACCGGGGAATTCATGCCATTGACATTCCAAGAACACCAAAGGAGAGATGTCATAGCGGACATTTTTTGCTTGTTGATATCAGCCATTAACCCACTCCAGTGCGGGACTTATGATAAGATATGACCGTTACATAAAAATAGGATTCCTGCCCATCCCAGCGAGTAGGCATTAGAATCCCTGAAATATTGAATACCTGAAATCGAATGCAGAGACTCCCTCCCCAAAAAACCTCCCCTTCCCATAAAACCCGTAACTGTGTGTCACATTCAACATTTCCCCAAAACCTGCATCCCAACGCTAGATGCAGAGGTAAAAATACAGCAAAAAAAAAAACAACATAACCAACGGATGTCAGTTGACATCACCTTATATGATTCATGGTATTGTCGCTGAGTAAGTCACTCTATATCTTACTCATGGTGGCTGGGAAATATCCCGGACAATCTCTAGAGCCTTCACCGGGTCGTCGATAGCCCAGTTTTTCCCAGATAGATTAACCCTTAACGACCAAGCCATTTTGTAGGTTAAAGACCAGGCCAATTTTTACAATTCTGACCACTGGCACTTTATGTGCTTATAACTCTGGAACGCTTCAACGGATCTTGGCGATTCTGAGATTGTTTTCTCGTAACATATTGTACTTCATGATAGTGGTAAAATTTCTTCAATATAACTTGCGTTTATTTATGAAAAAAACGGAAATATGGCAAAAATTTTGAAATTTTTGCAATTTTCAAACTTTTAATTTTTATGCCATTAAATCAGAGAGATATGTCACAAAAAATAGTTAATAAATAACATTTCCCACATGTCTACTTTACATCAGCACAATTTTGGAACCAAAATTTTTTTTTGTTAGGAAGTTATAAGGCTATGGTTCCACGGTCCGGAACCATAGCGCTTTTGACGGAGCGGAAATTCCGCTCGTCTAAGCCCCGCCCCCTTTCTGAGCGCGCTCTTTCGGAGGTGTTCAGGACACCTCCGGAACACCTCCGAAAGAGCGCAGGGCTACATAGCCCTGTGTTAATTATGTTGCGGCGACGCACCGTCGCCGCAATACGCGAGGACATGCTGCGGTCTGAAAAGACGCGCCGCATGTCCGTTTACGCAGGTTTGCCACCTGCGTATTGTTACGCATAGTGGAGACGGGATTTCTTGAAATCCCCTCCACTATGCTGTAACATCTGGACGCTGCGTGTTTGGCGCTGCGCCAGCGCACAGCGCCAAACACGCAGCATTTCCTGACCGTGGAAACTCACCTCAGTGTTAAAAGTGACCAGCAATTCTCATTTTTCCAACAAATTTACAAACCATTTTTTTTAGGGACCACCTCACATTTCAAGTGAATTTGAGGGGTCAATATGACAGAAAATACCCAAAAGTGACACCATTCTAAAAACTGCACCCCTCAAGGTGTTCAAAGCCACATTCAAGAAGTTTATTAACCCTTTAGGTACTTCACAAGAATTGAAGCAATGTGGAAGGAAAAAATGAACATTTAATTTTTTTTCCCAAAATTTTTCTTTCGACACAATTTTTTAAAATTTTATAAAGGGTATCAGTAGAAAATGAACCACAATATTTGTTGTACAATTTCTCCTGAGTACACCTATACCCCATGTGTGGGGTAAACCACTATTTGGGCGCATGGCAGAGCTCGGAAGGGAAGCAGCGCCATTTGACTTTTTAGGCTGGAATTGAGATTGGACGCCATGTCGCATTTGGAGAGTCCCTGTGTGCCTAAACAGTGGAAACTCCCCACAAGTGACCCCATTTTGGAAACTAGACCTCCCAAGGAACTTAGCTAAATGTGTTGTGAGAGCTTTGAACCCCCAAGGGCTTCACAGAAGGTTATAACGTAGAGCCGTAAAATTAAAAAATCATATTTTTTCCACAAAAATGATCTTTTCATCCCAATTTTTATTTTTCAAAGGATAAAAGGACCCCAAAAGTTATTGTGCAATTTGTCCTGAGTACGCTGATACCCCATATGTGAGGGTAAACCACTATTTGGGCGCATGGCAGAGCTTGGAAGGGAAGCAGTGCCATTTGACTTTTTTGGCTGGAATTGAGATTGGACACCATGTCGCATTTGGAGAGTCCCTGTATGCCTAAACAGTAGAAACCCCCCACAAGTGACCACATTTTGGAAACTAGACCCCCCCAAGGAACTTATCTAGATGTATGGTGAGAGCTTTGAACCCCAAGGGCTTCACAGAAGGTTATAACGTAGAGCCGTAAAATTAAAAAATCATATCTTTTCCACAAAAATGATCTTTCCACCCCCAATATTTATTTTCCAAAGGGTAACAGGACCCCAAAAGTTATTGTGCAATTTGTCTTGAGTACGCTGATACCCCATATGTGGGGGTAAACCACTATTTGGGCGCATGGCAGAGCTTGGAAGGGAAGCAGCGCCATTTGACTTTTTTGGCTGGAATTGAGATTGGATGCCATGTCGCATTTGGAGAGTCCCTGTGTGCCTAAACAGTGGAAACCCCCCACAAGTGACCCCATTTTGGAAACTAGACCCCCCAAGGAACTTATCTAGATGTATGGTGAGAGCTTTGAACCCCAAGGGCTTCACAGAAGGTTATAACGTAGAGCTGTAAAATTAAAAAATCATATCTTTTCCACAAAAATGATCTTTCCACCCCCAATTTTTATTTTCCAAAGGGTAACAGGACCCCAAAAGTTATTGTGAAATTTGTCCTGAGTACGCTAATACCCCATATGTGGGGGTAAACCACTATTTTGACGCATGGCAGAGCTCGGAAGGGAAGGAGCGCCTTTTTCAACTGCAGACTTTGATGGAATGGTCTGCGGGTGTCATGTCACGTTTGGAGAGCCCCTGATGTGCCTAAACAGTAGAAACCCCCCACAAGTGACTCCATTTTGGAAACTAGACCCCCCAAGGAACTTATCTAGATGTGTGGTGAGCACTTTGAACCCCCAAGTGCTTCACAGAAGTTTATAACGTAGAGCCGTGAAAATAAAAAAAATCATATTTTTTTCCACAAAAAAATCATTTTGCCCCCAAATTTTTATTTTTATAAGGGTAACAGGAGAAATAGGACCCCAAAAGCTATTGTGCAATTTGTCCTGAGTATGCTGATACCCCATATGTGGGGGGAACCACTATTTTGACGCATGGCAGAGCTCGGAAGGGAAGGAGCACCGTTTTTAAATGCAGACTTTGATGGAATGGTCTGCGGGTGTCTTGTCGCGTTTGGAGAGCCCCTGATGTGCCTAAACAGTAGAAACCCCCCACAAATAACCCCATTTTGCAAACTAGACCCCCAAGGAACTTATCTAGATGTGTGGTGAGCACTTTGAACCCCTAAGGGCTTCACAGAAGTTTATAACGTAGAGCCGTGAAAATAAAAAAATCCTTTTTTTTTCCACAAAAGTGACCTTTTTGCCCCCCAATTTTTATTTTTATAAGGGTAACAGGAGAAATAGGACCCCAAAATTTGAAGTGCATTTTGTCCTGAGTACGCTGATACCCCATATGTGGGGGGGAACCACTGTGATCGCCTTATTGTGATCTTTGGGAGGCAGAATGAACAAATCCACAAAAGGTGAAGAATTGGTTTTCTTTTTTACGCCGTTCCTCGTGCGGTATAAGTGATTAGGCGACTTTATTCCTCGGGTCGGTGCGATTACAGCGATACCAGATTTACACCCTTTTTTCATGTTTAGCTTCTGTCACACTCTAAAAGATGCTTTTTTTTGGAATAATTTTTTGTAAGAAATTTTTGCATTGCCGTATTTTGAGAGCTATAATTTTTCCATATTTCGGCTGACAGAGTTATCTGTGGGCTTATTTTTTGCGGGACGAGCTGACGTTTTTATTGGTACCATATTCGGGCACATAACGTTTTTTGATCGCTTCCTATTCCGATTTTTGTGGAAGCAGAATGAACAAAAACCAGCAATTCAGGAATTGTTTTTTTTTTTTCTTTTTTTCCTCCGTTCCGCGTGTGGTAAAATTGATAAAGCAGCTTTTACAGCAGCGATTACAGCGATACCTCATTTATATATTTTTTATGTTTTGGCGTTTTTTACACAATAAAAAGTTTTATAGAAAAAATAATTATTTTGCATCAGTTTATTCCGCGAGCAATAACTTTTTTATTTTTTCGCTGATGATGCTGTATAGTGGCTTGTTTTTTGCGGGACAAGATGACGTTTTCAGCGGTACCATGAATATTTATATCTTACTTTTTGATCGCGTGTTATTGCACTTTTTTATAATTTACTACTTTTTTTTTTTTTTACGGCTTTCACTGAAGGGGTTAACTAGGGATGCGCTTTTATTGATAGGATTTTTACGAACGCGGCGATACCAAGCATGTGTGTTTTTTTTGGTTTTTTGTTTTTTTTATTACATAAAAATGTGTATTTTTTAGGGGATTTTTTTAAAATTATTTTTCAATATTTTTTTTAAATTTTTTTAAAAAAATGCTTTTTTTACTTGTCCCTTTATGGGACTTTCACTTTTTTACTTTTTATTGCAGTTACAATGCATTGCAATGCTCCAGCATTGCAATGCATTGTATCTATGGTGAAAGCTGCTGTGAGCATGATCACAGCAGCTTTCCGTAGCTACATGACCCGGAGGTTGTCATGACAACCCCCGGGTCATCAAGGCAGAGATCGGGCCCTGCAAATACATTGCAGGGCGCCGATCTGAGGCAGAGGGAGCTCCCGACCCTCTGCCTCCCCCCCCCCGAGCGCTGCGATCGCGCTCGATCACAGCAGTCAGGGGGTTAACAGCCAGGGGCGGCGGGGGCGCCGCTCCTGGCTGTCAGTGCAGGAAGCCTGGCCACTGCAGCGCCGGCTCCTGCACTGATCGCGCTGGAGATGCTGAAATTTCAGCCTCTCCTGCGCGATCGCTGCTGTGTTTGGTCAGTCAGATTGACTGACCAAGCACAGCGCTGTAGGTGCGGGGACTAACGGCAAAGGTCCCCGCACCGCTTTCCGTGCCTGTCAGCTGTCTGTGACAGCTGTCGGCACTGATCTACCACTGCGTGTTTACACGCAGTGGTAGATCAAAGGGATGACGTGCACAGTCCGTCCTGGTGCCGGAACTGACACCTTGCCATGACGGACTGTGCACGTCATTGGACATTAAGGGGTTAAATCGCAATAGCGCTGGGTATTGTAGGCCAAACCTAATATTTTTGTCGGCCAGAAACTTACACACCGTGTTGAAGGCCCTACGTCTGGTCGTTACCATGGCCGAATAGTCCTGAAACATCAGAACTTTGTGCCCTTCGTAGGATAGATGCGCTTTCTTCCTGTAAGCATTGAGTAGACGAATTTTGTCTTGGAAGTCAAGGACCTTGAATATCACCGGTCTGGGTCTATCATTGTCCTTACCCCTCTGCGGGCCTATTCTGTGAGCTCTCTCTACCGCCATTGATCCAGATGTTAATTGAATGTCCAAGGCTCCCGGCAGCCACTCAGATGTTAATTTTAGCAAATCAGAGGGAAGAATGGACTCCGGTAGTCCTATCAGTTTTAAGTTATTGCGTCTAGATCGGTTTTCTAAGTCGTCCACTTTGGATTGAAGCTCTGTGACGACTTTCTCTTTTCCCTCTAGACTTTCTGCCATTTCCTTGGTAATCTCCTCCAGATCAGAGATACTTTGTTCAGCTTCATCTAAGCGAGTGCCCTGACTATTAACTTGTGATATTATAGAGTCTATTGAGGTTTGAAGAGTGGCAAATCTAGAGTCTATTTCGGGCATAAGGCGGTCCATGATGGCATCCACTATTGAATGAGAAGTCTCGCTACTGGTATCCGAGGTAGATTTAGGCGAGGATGAGCCTTGTTGGTTTCGAGTAGAGGCTCGGCCTCCTTTAGATTGTTTGCCCACAAATTTATCCATACTCAGCGACATTAGTGAGAAGATAGAAGGCGGTGATGTCTCAGTTAAGAAATGTTACATTAGAATCTGCTGTGTAGCATGTATCTCCTGTGTAGAGCATATAGCATAGCTGGCACTCGACCCGTGTCACGCTGCACGGCGTCCCCCGCGCCCAGAGCCTCCCGAGGAGCCAGGAGAGGTAGGCCCAATACACAAGCCCCCCATCCAGGTATTCCCCCCGCTGATTGAGGCTATATCTCCTCTTACAAATTGAGGGACAGCCACCGATGGTAGTAGGCCAACGGGGAGTTCCGTTAAAAAGCGACCAATCCTTGGCTCCGCCTCCCGGAAGTCTCTGCTTAATACTTTTGAGAAAGCGTGGGGGGTAGTCCGTCCAGTCTAATAGACCAGGTCCATCATTTGCAGTTCCCTACCAGTCTGAGCGACTATGTATAAGCGGTAACAAAGATTACTCCTGCGTAACAAAATTCTGTGATTGCTGTAGTCAAGTCTGAGTGGAGGGACCCAGGTCGTGCATGTAACAAGGGGGATCTCCCAGTGAGACTGAGTGTTAGGTGGAAGGCCACAATACAGCGAAAACAAGGCGAGTGCAGCAGTGACAGTCAGATCTCCGTAGTAATGTGACAAGATTGTGCGTCACGGCCACGGAGCGATGAGTCAATGGCCTCCGCCGGGAGCGGCAAGCCGCAGGCGAGCGATCGCCGAGAGTGCCGACCACCGAATCCACTTTCCCTTTTATAGATTTTTGCTCTCTTACTCCTATTCTCCTAAACTGGGTCTCTACATCAAAGCTCTAATGCTTTGCAACTGTCCCTCTGTCTTTAATTGGCGGATTGGCGCCAAAATTGTTCAGGAGAGTAGCTTCTCTAATTTCAGGGGTATTCCCTGGAGTTCCCTCTATCCTTGAAGCAGTAAAAGCGGGTCATTTCAGGGACAGCAAAAGAGGGGAGCGGGGATGTATATATAGGCCGCGTACCTCTCCAAGTCTCAGCCTCTCCGGCTCTCTGAGGCTGTCTGCAACAGGGCAATATGGCCACTGCAGGTGTGCTTCCTCTCGGCCCCGCCGGCACCCCACACTCACCGGACCACCTCCACTCGGCTCTCAGTCCCCCACACCTCTCACTTGCTCGCTCCTCTTCAGCGGTCCGGACCGATCTTCCCAGGTCACCAGGTTAGTCTCCTCCACTCAGCTGTATGATGCCGGGGCTGAGCCGGGGCTGAGCCGGCAAGATGGCGCCCGTCTTCTTCCCTCCGGGACCGCACGCCCGGCCTCACGGTGCTTGCAGGTAAGAGAGGGTCACTCCGAGATCAGAAATTCTCCCAGGGAACGCAGAAGGGCTTCTCCCAGGTCCGAGGGGCCAGATAGGAGCCAAACTCCTGCCTCTTCTTGTCAATTTGCCCTGGTCTCTCAGGAGCTCAAGCAATGCACGTCCTCTCCTCAGTGTAGCCAGGCCACGCCTCTCACCAATGAAATTTGTTGAAATATTACAATCCAGCCATGGCTGATGCTGCAATAGCATCTGCCATGTCTGGAGACCGAGATCCGACCTCCCCACACCGAGTCACGGCGGCGATCGGCCGCCGCCACCGATAGATGGCGGCGATCGGTCACCACCGTCACTAAATGCTCCCCTCCTCCTTGCCTCCGCTCCCACCACATTCCGATCCCCCCCTTACCTTCCGACACCCCCTACTCACCTCTCCCGGTCCTCCGATGTCCCTGGATCCGTCCGGGATGTTTCATGGGCGCCGCCATCTTGCAAAATGGCGGGCTCGTGTGCAGTGCGCCCACCGGCCGCGCATGCGCAGTGCGCCCTCCAGAGTCCAGAAATTTATTTTGATCACTGTGATAAACTCTCACAGTGATCAAAATAAAAAAAAGTAAATAAACGCCCTATTTATCACCCCCATAGGTAGGGACAAATAAAATAAAAAAAATATATATATATATTTTTCTTATTAGGATTAGGGTTACGATTATAAGGCTGTGTTCATATTGCGTTATGGCAGTCCGTTAGACGGACTGCGTTACACCACGGTATAACGCGGTGTAACACAGTCCTTTAACGCTGCCATTCACCCCCATTTGCGGGCGCATCGCTACACATGCCATAAAGCGGCATGCGTTCGTGACGTGCCGTCATTCAGTGACGGAGCCTCGGATGCGGCCTGCAGCGTCTGGGCTCCGTCACCGCTAGCGCAGATGAATCATCTGCTGATTCATCTGCGCTAGCTGGTATAGCATAACGCGATCGCATTATACTATACCGTTACCAGCCAGTCAACGCTATGTGTTGAACAGGCTGGTAAAACGCAATATGAACCCAGCATTAGGGTTAGGGTTAGAACTAGGGTTAGGGTTAGCCTTAGGGTTAGTATTAGGGTTAGCATTAGGGTTAGAATTAGGGTTAGGGTTAGAATTAGGGTTAGGGTTGGAATTAGGGTTAGGGTTGGAATTAGGGTTGGAATTAGGGTTAGGGTTGGGATTGGGGTTAGGTTTGTGGTTAGAGTTAGGATAAGTGTTAGGGGTGTTTTTGGGTTAGGGTTGGGATTAGGGTTAGGCTTGTGGTTAGGGTTATGGTTAGAGTTGGGATTAGGGTTAGGGATGTGTTGGTGTTAGGGTTATGGTTAGGATTTGGATTAGGGTTAGGGGTGTGTAGGAGTTGGGGTTAGAGGTGAGTTGGGGTTAGGGTTGGAGTTAGAATTGAGGGGTTTCCACTATTTAGGCACATCAGGGGGTGTCCATACACGACATGGCGCCACCATTGATTCCTGCAAATTTTGCATTCAAAAAGTCAAACAGTGCTCCCTTTATTCCGAGCCCCGACGTGTGCCCAAACAGTGGTTTACCCCCACATATGGGGTATCAGCGTACTCAGGAAAAATTGCACAACAACTTTGGGGGTCTAATTTTTCCTGTTACACTTGGGAAAAAAAATTGGGGACTAAAAAAATTATTTTTGTGGAAAAAAAATGATTTTTTATTTTCACAGCTCTGCGTTATAGACTTCTGTGAAGAACTTGGAGATTGAAAGTGCTCACCACACATCTAGAGGAGTTCCTTGGGGGATCTAGTTTCCAAAATGGGGTCACTTGGGGGGGTTTCTACTGTTTAGGCACTTCATGGGCTCTGCAAACGTAACATGACGCCTGCAGACCATTCCATCAAGTCGGCATTTCAAAACGTCACTACTTCCCTTCCGAGCCCCAACGTGTGCCCATACAGTAGTTTTCTCCCACATATGGGATATCAGCGTACTCAGGACAAATTGGACAACAACTTTTTGGGTCTAATTTCTCCTGTTACCCTTGGGAAAATAAAAAAAATTGGGGACTAAATGATCAAGTTTGTGGAAAAAAATATGATTTTTTATTTTCATGCCTGGGCGTTATAAACTTCTGTGTAGCCCTTGGGGGTTCAAAGTGCTCACCACACATCTAGGTAAGTTCCTTGTGGGGTCTAGTTTCCAAAATGGGGTCACTTATGGGGAGTTTCTACTGTTTAGGCACATCAGGGGCTCTGCAAACGTAACATGACGCCCGCAGACCATTCCATCAAGTCGGCATTTCAAAACGTCACTACTTCCCTTCCGAGCCCCGACGTGTGCCCATACAGTAGTTTTCTCCCACATATTGGATATCAGCGTACTCAGGACAAATTGGACAACAACTTTTGGGGTCCAATTTCTCCTGTTACCCTTGTGAAAATAAAAAATTGCGAGTTAAAAAAATCAGTATTTGAGGAAAAAAATGATTTTTTATTTTCACGGCTCTGCATTATAAACTTCTGTGAAGCACGTGGGGGTTCAAGGTGCTCACCACACATCTGGATAAGTTCCTTGGGGGGTCTAGTCTACAAAATGGGGACACTTGTGGGGGTTTCTACTGTTTAGGCACATCAGGGGCTCTACAAACGTAACAAGATGCCCGCAGACCATTCCATCAACTCGGCATTTCAAAGCGTCACTACATCCCTTCCGAGCCCTGACGTGTGCCCAAACAATGGTTACCCCCCACATATGGGGTACCAGCGTACTCAGGACAAACTGGACAACAACTTTTGGGGTCCAATTTCTCCTGTAACCATTGTGAAAATAAAAAATAAGGGGCTAAAAAAATCATTTTTTTAGAAAAAAAAAAGGATTTTTTATTTTCACGGCTCTGCGTTATAAACTTCTGTGAAGCACATGGGGGTTCAAAGCGCTCACTGTGCATCTAGATAAGTTCATTAGGGGGTTCTTTTTCCAAAATGGGGTCATTTGTGGGGGAGCTCCAAAGTTTAGGCACACAGGGTCTCTCCAAACACAACATGGTGTCCGCTAACGATTGGAGCTAATTTTCCATTAAAAAAGTCAAATGGCGCTCCTTCTCTTCTGAGCCCTGCCATGCGCCCAAACAGTGGTTCCCCCCTACATATGGGGCACCAGCATACTCAGGAAAAACTGGACAACTGGACAAAAAGCCCCCTAATGAATGAGTGCATCTCCCAGGCTCACAGGAGATGAGCTGATTAGTGTGGGAAGCTTAATGTCCCCACACTATTCAGTTCACTTCAGGTTAGCCGGGGACTCCCTCTGATGTCACTGATGCTGTGCAGAGTCCCCGGCTGACCTGAAGTGAACTGATTACCGTGTGGAACAATCAATTAACGCAACCTTCGATCCTCTCAAGATCTCCTCCTCTACTCCCTCTTATCTCTTCTTCCCATAACCGCATACAAAGCTTCTCCCGTGCCTCTCCCATACTCTGGAACTCTCTACCCCAACACATCAGACTTCAAAAAGAACCTGAAGACCCACCTCTTCCGACAAGCCTACAACCTGCAGTGATCATCAGTCTACTGAACCACCGCACGACCAGCTCTACCCTCTCCTAGTGTATCCTCACCCATCCCTGTAGACTGTGAGCCCTTGCGGGCAGGGTCCTCTCTCCTTCTGTACTTGTGTGTGCCTTGTATTGCTCATGTTTACTGTACTTGTCTATATTTGCCCCTCTTCAAGCGCCAGAGAGGTAAGAATAATGCTGTTTTATTTTTTTTTATTACAGGAGAACAAGGGAATCGAAGGATTACCATTGCAATAAAATATGGTCAAAAACTGTGTATTTATTTCATTAAAATGATTTTTAATTAATGTGTGTGTGTGTTTTTTTTTTTAATTTCATACAATAGGATTAATGATTGATAGTTGTCTAATTGACAACTTTTAATTATTAACCTGGCTTAAAGTCACCTTCCAATAGCAATTAACCCCTACATGTATGAAATTTTGCACACATACACTCATGTAATTGTTAGTGAAAACCATATATCAAACTACATGAAATGACATGGTTAACTGTATGTAAACCATGTGTCATTTCATGTCGGGTTCTGTAATTTTACAGAAGCAGGCAATTGAATTAGCGGCTATTATATATATATATATATTTATAGTTCATACACTTCTACATAGTATGTGTCACAATGACATGTATATATATATATATATATATATATATATATACATATATGTATTCTATGTGTGTATATGTATTCTTTCCATTCTTTATTAAACCTGTCAGTGTGATTTTACAGTATAGCTCGGGATGAATTGCCGGCTTTTCTAAATGACACCGATGCGATTTTCTCGCAAGTCACACGTGTGGTCCGTTTGTAATCCAATTTTTCATCGCACCCATAGACTTGCATTGGCGATTCTCGACTGATAATGCTGCGATTGTCTCGGTCCGAGGAAAACGGCCGAGAAAAAATTGGATGCTGTGAGCTGCTCCATAGATTAACATTGGTCCGAGTGCAATGCGATATTTTATCGCATTGCACTCGTCCGTTTTTGTCGCCAGTGTGACCCCGGCCTAAGTGTTGCAATCTCAATGTTGAGGAGTGTAACATTGGGTCCAATGAGTAATCTATAATATAACTCTAGGAGCGTCACTCTGTCCGAAGCCTTTATAGACTGCGCAAGCGCAACACGCCTGCGCAGTCTGGCTCCAGACAGATTGAGGCATCCAGCGGTGAGGACTGTGTATGGCGCCGAGATTGCGGTATGGGTAGACACTGGATGCATACCGCGATCTCCGGCGCCATACTTACCTGACAGGGAGGAGCGCTGCCGCGGCGTTTCTCTTCTCGCCGGGGCAGGAGACCAGGAGTGCGCGTCGGAATCGCGCATAGCGCTATCCGGTGCCATTTTGCAGAAGACACATTTACAGTGTGTTTTCAGCAATATGGCGCCGGACAGCGCGGTATGGGCATGCGCGTGCTCCGGCGCCACTCTCCTCCCCCGGCGGCAGAACGGGACAGCGCTGGAGCACAGGGAAGAAAGGTGAGTATAAATGTTAGGTTTTTTTTGGGTATGTGTGCAGTTTAATAGCAAAATCAGGATAGGGGTGAGAGGACCATGCATACCAGGATAGGGGTGAGGGGATCATGCATATCAGGATAGGGGGGTGAGGGGATCATGCATATCAGGATTGGGGGTGAGTGGACCATGCACATCAGGATTGGGGGTGAGGGGACCATGCACATCAGGATTGGGGGGTGAGGGGACTATGCACATCAGGGTTGGGGGGTGAGAGGACCATGCATATCAGTATTGAGGGGTGAGGGGACCATGCACATCAGGATTTGGGGGTGAGGGGACCATGCACATCAGGATTGTGGGGTGAGAGGACCATGCATATCAGGATTGGGGGTGAGAGGACCATGCATATCAGGATTGGGTGGTGAGGGGACCATGCACATCAGGATTGGGGGGTGAAGGGACCATCATATCAGGATTGGGGGTGAGGGGACCATGCATTTAAGGATTGGGGGTGAGGGGACCATGCATATCAGGATAGGGGGGTGAGGGGTAGCATGCATACCACGATAGGGGGTAAGAGGACCATGCATACCAGGAATGGGGGGGTAAGAGGACCATGCATACCAGGATAGGGTGGTGAGAGGACCATGCATACCAGGATAGGGGGTGAGAGGACCATACATACCAGGATTGGGGGGGTGAGGGGACCATGCATATCAGGATTGGGGGTGAGGGGACCATGCATATCAGGATAGGGGGGTGAGGTGACCATGCATATGAGGATTGGGGGTGAGGGGACTATGCATATCAGGATATGTGTAATGTATGTAGTACAGTTCATATAGTGTCTTGTGCTTGGGTGTGATGAAAACACAGGAGTCACAGGTTTGATATAGAAGGTCTTGTATTACTTCATACAAGTGGCAATAATAGTCACACAGTTTGCAGATACAAAAGCAGGAGACACAGCAGGCCAGAGTAACTTAAGCTCAGCAATCACTCTCCACAACAGGTTCAGGATCTCTTCTTTGTTACCATAAGTCCATGCAAACGTGGATTTATCAAATAGCAAGGTTCCAAAGTCCACGAGTGTTCCAAAGTTCCACAATAGGAAATAACTGGAGTACAAGGTCCAAGGCCTCCAGGAGTCAGGTCACAGGTTCACTGCAGGCTTGATTCTGAAGCACTGATTGCTCAGCTGTGGCTGCTTAAGAAGCAAGAGGGAGAGAATCAGGGCGGGAACATGCAAGCTGGAAACTCCATATTGACTAGGGCAAGACAGCTGCAGCAAGACAGAAAGTAAAATGGCGACGGAAAAACTGAGTTTCAGGAACATGTACACAGAACCTTACATTACTCCCCCCTTAGGGACAACCTCCGGATGACCTCAGACCAGGCTTGTGTGGGTACCTCTGATGAAACTGACGGAGCAAGCGAGGAGCATTAACGTTATTGACTGGTTCCCATGAGTTGTCCTCCACTGGGTAGCCCTGCCATTTAATCAAATATTGTAACTGATTTCTATACAACCTGGAATCTAGAATCCTTTCCACCACAAATTCTTCCTGACCATCGACTAGCACTGGGTCAGGGCAAGGAGAAGAACGTCCAGGAAACGTATTGGGTGTCGCAGCCTTTAGTAGAGATACATGAAAGACAGGGTGGATTCTCATAGTTCTGGGCAGTTGAAGACGACAAGCGACAGCACTTATAATTTTACTGATTTTATAAGGTCCAATGTATTTATGTCCCAACTTAGATGATGGAATTCTTAACTTAAGATTTCTGGTTGACAGCCAGACCAGGTCTCCTACCTTGAAAGCTGGTGCAGGTTTACGAAATTTATCTGCGGCTTTCTTGTACCTTTCCTGAGCCAATTCCAGATTTCCCTTTAGAAGATCCATATTCTTTTGTAAAGACGTGATTCTTTCAGCCACTGCTGGCAAAGGCGTTTCTATGGGAAATCGAGGAAGAATATTAGGATGATAACCTAAATTGGAGTAAAAAGGAGACTGCTTAGTGGAGGCGCTCTGAGAGTTGTTATAAGAGAACTCAGCCAGTGGAAGTAGATCCACCCAATCATCCTGTAGGTGGCAGATAAAGCAGCGGAGATACTGCTCCAGGGTCTGATTGGTTCGTTCCGTCTGTCCATTAGTCTGAGGATGAAAAGCAGAAGAAAGGTTCACTTTAATGTCCAATGCTGCACAGAAATTTTGCCAAAACCTTGAAGTGAATTGCACCCCTCGATCCGAAATAACCTCATCTGGTACTCCATGTAAACGAAACACATTTTTAATCATCAAATCTGATGTCTGTCTTGCAGTGGGTAAGCCGACACAAGGGATAAAATGAGCTGCTTTTGTTAAACGATCAACCACCACTAGAATGGTGCTCTTCCCTTGAGAGGTTGGTAACTCCACAATGAAGTCCATTGAAATGGATCCCCACGGGCGGGACGGGGTGGGAAGGGGTTGCAACCGACCAGTTGGTGAGGTGCGAGGTGTTTTGCATCTTGCACAGACTTCACATGAAGTGACATAGTTTAAAACATCTTTCCTGTAAGTGGGCCACCAAAAGAAACGAGAAAGAAATTCCTGTGTCTTTAGAATTCCTCTATGCCCAGCTATCTTGGAATCGTGAATGAGTTGCAATACTCTTAATCTGACTGTTTCAGGAATATACAGACGTTGTCCCTGAATCCACACACCATTCTTAAAGACAAGACTTACGTCCCTTGGGGGTTGTGCCAAAAAGGAATCCGCATGGTATGCTTCCTTGATGTCCTCAAGTAGGTCTTGATTATGAATCACTCCAGGAATCTAGAGTCAGGAAGAATAGTCTTAGGAGGAGTAAGTGGACGTGTCTCTGCTGAATGAATCCTAGAGAGTGCATCAGCCTTTCCATTGCGCGATCCTGGTCTATAAGAAATGATAAAATTAAATTGGTTTAAGAAAAGATTCCAGCGAGCCTGGCGAGGAGTCAGGCACTTAGCCGACCTGATAAATTCAAGGTTACGATGGTCTGTCAGGACGACTATTTGCTGTGCAGCTCCCTGAAGAAGGTGTCTCCATTCTTTGAAGGCGGCAATAATGGCCAACAACTCTCTATTGCCCACATCGTAGTTCCTCTCAGCCGAAGACAACTGCTGGGAAAAGAAGGCACAGGGATGCAAGACATTCTTCTCACCTGTTCTCTGAGAGAGTATAGCTCCAACTGCACAGTCTGAAGCATCCACCTCTATTATGAAGGCAAGTTCGGGGTTGGGATGTACTAAGATAGGTGCAGTGGTAAATTTATCTTTTAGACGGGAAAATGCTTCCTGGGCTTGGGGAGTCCAGGAGAACCTAGACTCTTTCCGGGTAAGTTGGGTGATAGGTGACACTACCTCAGAGAAATTCCTAATGAAATGTCTATAGAAGTTGGCAAACCCGATGAAGCGCTGCACCTCCTTCACATTTCTAGGACTTGGCCAATCCTTGATGGCTTGGGTCTTGCTTCCATCCATACTAATTCCTTGTGTAGACAGTACATACCCCAGAAATTGAATTTCGGTCCTATGGAATTCACACTTTTCAAGTTTGGTGTAAAGATGATTTTGTCTTAGACGTTCCAAGACCATTCTCACATGTCCATGATGTTCCTCTGTGGAGTTAGAAAAAATTAGAATATCATCCAAATAAATCACCACGAATGTATCTAGGAGATCCCTGAAGATGTCATTCACCAAGTGTTGGAAAGTGGCTGGGGCGGTACTCAGACCAAAAGGCATAACTAGATATTCAAAGTGTCCATAGCGTGACCTGAATGCAGTCTTCCATTCATCCCCAGGTCTAATACGGACTAAGTTATAGGCCCCACGGAGATCTAGTTTAGAGAAAATTTTGGCATGTCGCACTCTCTCCAATAACTCAGGGATTAAAGGCAATGGATAACGGTTTCTAATAGTAACCTTATTGAGTTCCCTATAGTCTACGCAGGGTCTCAGAGATCCATCTTTCTTTTTTACAAAGAAGATGGGTGCACCTGCAGGAGATGAAGAGGGGCGTATGAAGCCCTTGGCTAGATTTTCGTCTATGTAATCCTTTAAAGCCTTTAGCTCGGGCCCCGCCAGGGGGTAGATCTTACCAAAAGGTATCTCTGCTCCAGGCAATAATTCAATTGGACAATCATATGGACGGTGAGGGGGAAGCTGGTCAGCGTTCTTCTTGTCACATAAATCCACATAGTCCTGGTATACAGCTGGTAGTTCAGGGACTGACATGGTTCCTTTAGGAACAGAGCAAGCTGAAACTTTTGGACTCATCTGTTTCTCTGGAAAGTGTAATTCCTTGGTCTCCCAGTTAATGGTAGGATTCTGAGCCTGCAGCCATGGTAGCCCTAGAATAATGGGAAAGTGGGGAGAAGAGATAAGCATAAAGGACAGTTTCTCTTGATGATCTTTACCCATAAGAACCCTCAAAGGCTCTGTTTCCTGATCCACTGGTCCAGAGGTCAGCAGGGAGCCATCCACAGTTTCCATCTGTACTGGAGTAGCCTTCTTCACTGAACGTATCCCCTGTTTCAGAGCAAAGGAGACATCCATAAAGTTTCCACTTGCCCCTGAGTCGATCATAGCAGAGCTAGACACCCAAGCTGAGTCAACCCAGAGTTTGATGGAAAGAAAGCAATGAGAATTGTTTTTCTTACAACTCAGCTGGGACACTGCTGAGGAAACTTGAAAAATTGCAGCGTTTACACAGTCAACGTCCTCAGAAGTAACGGAGTTTAAGTCCGAGAAATCAAGATCTGTTGCTGCAGATCTCTCTGGAGCCTGAGACTCGGACCTGACAGATCCCCTCTCGCAACACTCACAGTGAATGAGTGCTGCAGTAGTCTTACGAGAACAGCTGGGGCAGTTTATAATGAAGTGCCCTGACTTACCACAATAGAAACATAGATTCTCCTTAAAGCGATGTTCCTTGCGTGCATCACTAACCCGTCGTTGTAAAGAGTCTACCTGCATGGGTTCAGGTTCCCGTGTGATCCTACTCAAAGGTTCCTTAGCTGGAGAGGAAGGTAGGAAAAGGTTAGTGCGATTGCTTTCGAACCATCTCTCTTGCCTGCGTTCAGTCAGACGAGTATCAATACGGATGCAGAAGTTAATAAAGTCACCTAACGCAGTGGGAGGGTCGGCACGAGCAAGTTCATCCTTAATCAGTGGAGATAACCCTTTTCGAAAAATAGATTTTTTGGCGGAACTGTCCCAGGTGGTATCAAGGGCCCATCTCCTGAAATCCAAGGCATATTCAGCTACCGAGTGCTTACCTTGGCGCAAAGCTAACATGGCTGCTTCAGCTGTTGCACCTCGATTGGGGTCATCAAACACCTGTCCCATGGCTGAAATGAAAGCATCAAGATGATCCAAACATTCATCCTCAGTCTCAATCAGAGGGTTTGCCCACATCAAAGCCTTGTTGGTAAGCAACATAATTATAGTAAGCACTTTAGATCGTTCAGTGGGAAATTGTGAAGCATGTGCAGAAAAAAAAAGATTGCATTGATTAATAAATGCCCTGAATTTCTCACGTTCACCGCCAAAACGAAAAGGGGGCAACTTGGGAATCCCAGAACTCGGGGCTACGGCAGGAGCCTGGACTCGCTCCTCTAGAACCTCAATCCTGGCTCGCAAATCCTGAGCAGTCTGTCCAAACACTTGCAAATTGTGATTAGTGAGGTCCTGTAGGTTTGTAAAACGGGTTTTTATAGTCTGCAAATCTGCAAGGATATGATCAGTCACTCCGCAAAGTTCCTTTATGCGGGCCTCCATTTTCCAGATCTTTTAAGACAGGAGTACTGGAAGGAGAGGAGAAGAGAAAAAAAAAAAACAATAGTGTTTACCTGTGGTAACACTGCAGAGAGAAAAAAAAATTAAGGGAACTGCTCACCTGGAATGGTTGTGAGAAGTCACAACCACTATCATCACAGAAAGTTCAACCGGACATCTGATATCCACAGTTACAGCAGACACAAAAGAGGAAAGAAAAAAAAAAAAAACAATAGTGTTTACCTGTGGTAACACTACAGAAAGAAAAAAAAAACTTAAGGGAATTGCTCACCTGGAATGGTTGTGAGAAGTCACAACCACTGTCATCACAGAAATAACCGGACATCTGATATCCACAGTTACAGCAGACACAGCCTTTCCAGACCCAGCAGACACTAACGTTTGGCTTCAGAATCTTGTAATGTATGTAGTACAGTTCATATAGTGTCTTGTGCTTGGGTGTGATGAAAACACAGGAGTCACAGGTTTGATATAGAAGGTCTTGTATTACTTCATACAAGTGGCAATAATAGTCACACAGTTTGCAGATACAAAAGCAGGAGACACAGCAGGCCAGAGTAACTTAAGCTCAGCAATCACTCTCCACAACAGGTTCAGGATCTCTTCTCTGTTACCATAAGTCCGTGCAAACGTGGATTTATCAAATAGCAAGGTTCCAAAGTCCACGAGTGTTCCAAAGTTCCACAATAGGAAATAACTGGAGTACAAGGTCCAAGGCCTCCAGGAGTCAGGTCACAGGTTCACTGCAGGCTTGATTCTGAAGCACTGATTGCTCAGCTGTGGCTGCTTAAGAAGCAAGAGGGAGAGAATCAGGGCGGGAACATGCAAGCTGGAAACTCCATATTGACTGAGGGCAAGACAGCTGCAGCAAGACAGAAAGTAAAATGGCTGACGGAAAAACTGAGTTTCAGGAACATGTACACAGAACCTTACAATATGATGTTGAGGGGTAGAATGCATACCAGGATAGGGGGTGAGAGGACCATGCATACCAGGATAGGGGGGTAAGAGGACCATGCATATCAGGAAAGGGGGGTGAGGGGCATGCATACCAGGATATGGTGGTGAGAGGGCCATGCATACCAGGATAGGGGGGTGAGAGGACCATGCATACCAGGAAAGGGGAGAGGGGATCATGCATAGCAGGATAGGTGGGTGAGAGGACCATGCATACCAGGATTGGGGGATGAGAGGACCATGTATACCTGGATTGGGGGATGAGGGGCCAATGCATATAAGGATTGGGTGGTGAAGGGACCATGCATATCAGGATTGGGGGGTGAGGGGACCATGCATATAAGGATTGGGGGTAAAGGAACCATGCATATCAGGATAGGGAGTGAGGGGTAGCATGGGCGTGGAAGCAGTGAATATCATTACTTACCTGTCACCCGCTCCAACCGCTGAGCGCCGCTGTGTCCTCGGGCTCTCTCTTGCTGGGATTTTCAGGCAGAGGGCACGATGACGTCATTAGTGAGCACCGCGCCCCCTGCCTGAGCATTCACTGCCGGAGGACCGAAGACAGCGGCGCTCAGCAGTGGACCCGGTGACAGGTAAATATCGCAGGTGCCAGGGCCCTGAGCCAGCGGTGACACCGGCACCTGTCCCCCATAGCGCGCCAGTGTCCCCGCCTGCTCAGGACACCAGCACCTGGCCCCCAGCGACAAGAGGTGAGTATGTCTTTTTTTTTTTTTGCAGCATCTATGGGGGCACAGTCTGTGGAGCAGCTATGGGGGCATAATCTATGGGGGCATAATCTGTGGAGCATTTATGGGGGCATAATCTATGGGGGCATAATCTGTGGAGCATTTATGGGGGCATAATCTATGGGGGCATAATCTGTGGAGTATTTATGGGGGCATAATCTATGGAGCATCTATGGGGGAATAATCTAAGGAGCATTTATGGGGGCATAATCTATGGAGCTTCTATGGGGGCATAATCTAAGGAGCACTTATGAGGGCATAATCTATGGAGCATCTATGGGGGCATAATCAATGGAGCATCTATGAGGGCACAATCTATGGAGCATCTATGGGGGCATAATACATGGGCAGCATATGGGGCACAATCTATGGAGCATCTTGTGGGGCATAATACATGGGGCAGCATGTGGGGCATAATCTCATTTTCCACCCTAGGCTTATACTCGAGTCGATAAGTTTTCCAAATTTTTTGTGGCAAAATTAGGGGGTCGGCTTATACTCGAGTATATATGGTATCTATCTATTATCTATCTATCTATCTATCTATCTATCTATCTATCTATCTATCTAAATATATATATAGCATTATACCTTATGAGGGGGGCAGCATTATCCCCTATGAGGGGGGCAGCATTATCCTCTATGAGGGGGGCAGCATTATCCTCTATGAGGGGGGCAGCATTATCCCCTATGAGGGGGCTGCTTTATAATCTATGATGGAGGCTACCCCAACTCCTGCTACATAATTAAGACATGTACTACCTTATATTATACCCTGATATTAGTGTGTTTTACTGCACAATTGGTGGTCTTGTATTTATTTCTATGTAGCTACATAGTGGGCCCCAAGAATGATTTTCTCTGGTGGGCCCAAGGTGTTCCAGTCCGACGCTGGGTGAGAGGACCATGCATACCAGGATAGGGGGTGAGGGGACCATGCATACCAGGACAAAGGGGTGAGAGGACCATGCATACCAGGACAGGGGGGTGAGGGGACCATGCATACCTGGATAGGGGGGGTGAGGGGACCATGCATATCAGGATTGAGGGTGAGGGGACCATGCATACCAGGATTGGGGGGAGAGGACCATGCATACCAGAATTGGGGGGTGAGGGGGCCATGCATACCAGGATTGGGGGATGACTCTAAAGCCCCCGTCTCACATAGCGATATCGCTAGCGAGATCGGTGCTGAGTCACTAGTTTTGTGACGCAGCAGCGAGCTCACCAGCGATATCGCTGTATGTGACATTCAGCGACGATCAGCCCCCCTGCCGGGTATCGCTGATCGTCGCTGAAATGTCAGGACATTTTTTGATCGCTGGTCTCCCGCTGACAGGCACGCATCGCTGCGTGTGACAGGCGGGAGACCAGCGATCCGCTGGTAACCAAGGTACACAGCGGGTTTCCAGGCGCGGGGCTGTGCCTAGAAACCCGCTGTGTACCTTGGATACCAGCTCCCTGAAGCAGGGAGCTGGTAACCAAGGTACACAGCGGGTTTCCAGGCACCGCGCAGCGCCTGGAAACCTGATGTGTACCTTGGTTACCAGCTCCCTGCATCAGGGCGCTGGTATCCAAGGTACACTGTGGGTAACTAAGCGATGTGACCCGCAGTGTCGCTTGTACTGATCGCTGCCTGAGCTGCCTGTTTGGCAGCTCAGCAGCGATAATGTAGCGATACACCAGCGATCCTGATCGTTGTCGGGATCGCTGGTGTATCGCTATGTGAGACCCAGCCTTAACAGGCAAAGAGGCCCCTTTCACTAGCAGCAGTGAAACAGAACCTTATCAGCCCGGTAGGACTGCCACCAGCTCCTTGTTAGATTTAAGCCTTGTTCATTAATGGGATTATAATGTGCCAGAATTGAGCCCTGGTAGCATGGAAAGTTAAAACCGAGAACACAGATGTGTGTATACGTGGATCGAGATAAAAGAGGAACCCAAGGTTAAATTATATATTTAATCGCCTTAAGGGCACACTAGACAAAACACTATATACGGTTGTGTGAAAAAGTGTTTGCTTGGCAGAGGCCTGGGTGTGGCCGGGGAATTTGAAGTCAGCTTCACAAAGATGTGATAAACCACAGTTAATTTATGTTTTAAGGGGGTGTAGTGCAGCGGGATTGGTGCAGTGTGACAGGCAGGGACCTCAGGAAAGTTCACAGCAAATGTGTTTAAAGTCCAAACAACTTACACAGTGCACAGCACACAGTATCCTCCGGATCACAGCTGTGGCATCACAACAGTCCGTACGCAAGACGACCATCACCGTATCACGCTGCGGGGTCCAAGGCATTAGTGAGTCGCACAGCCAGAGCTTTGGGGTACTCGGCACCGAGCCCGTTGATGTCTATGGGGAATGTCACGGGTAGCACAGCTCGGTCCGTGCCCTGGGCGCTCACTGTAATGTGGGATATTTACAGGTGACTTGAATGATGATATGGGGATTTGTGACGCCACTTGTGGTGCCTGGTCAGGATGACCAGCGCTGCTATGCAGATCCACTGGAGGGTTAATATTGTGCAGCTAGATGTGAAGCCTCCCACAAGTAAGGCTGATTCCTCCAGGGCAGATGGATGTGTAGGGGTGCAGGACAGACGGGACCCGGCAGTCAGGAGTAATAAGGGAGACACACACATAAGTCACTTTGGTACCTTTATCTGAAGATGTTGCTGACACTCCCCGGAGCACTATAGGGTGAAGGGTGCACATCCAGATTCCTCCACTTGGTAGGTGTGTGGCCTCCTGTCCTCTGCCTTTATGTGATAAAGTCCTGACCTGCTTGTAGCTAGGTCTAACTTGGTCTCCGTCTTGCACCTGGCTGATCTTGTGATTGGACCTCCTCTTGAAGCACACAGTCTCTATTTGCAGTGCACTGCTAGACTCCGTCCTCCTGATCCAGCTACGTATCAGCTCTGTGGTACTCCTGGGACTTGTAGTCCTCCAGGAACTCCGGTGTTCTCCTATTGGATCGTGGAGATCCCTATAGGCTCGGACCCCGGTGTCCGGTCAATACTTGCTGAGGTAAGCTCTAAAGGCTTTTCTACCCTGTTGCTGCTCTTTCCACTCGCCTTCGGCCTACCTGGGCCCTCACACAATCACACACTGGCAGTTGGTGGGCTGCCTCTTCGCCGCTCTCTAAGCGTCGGCACGCTTTCTACTGAGCTACACTCCTAGATTCAGCTCTGACTAGGCTGGAGTGATTTCTCTGTATCACTCTTTACTAGACTCCACTTACTTGGAACTGAATAGCTCTGCAGCCTCTCTAACCTCAGCTCTGCACTTCCCTTTCTGCAGACTGACTGGCTGACTGAACTAAACTGAAACTAAACTGAAACTTCTTTTATATGTCTTACACAGCTCCTCTGGTGGTGTTTGGGAATAAATGAACGTGTGTGCATGTGAATAATGACCTCTAGTGGGATATTCTTTCAGTGCACCCTTCTGGAAGATATGGATCCAGTCGCAGCTGGGCTCCACATTCCCCCCTAGTAGAACTCAGCACTCCGGGGCTGAAATACAAAAACAGATAACAATAAACATTGTATAATAACTCTTCCTTTACAGGAGGTAAGGCACTCTTGAACTGTTGCATAACAGTAAATAAACAACTATGTACATTAGCACAATGAGGGATTGAGGAATTGAGCAACCATAAAAGCCCCAGTCTCTTTTGGAAAAAGGATGCTCAAAGGGGGTAGAGAAAACAAGCAAAAATAATGTCCATTCCACTTGTTTCAATATTATAAGGAAAAATAGGTTAATAAATAACGGTATACAAAGGCATGTTATAACAACAATATATACATTCATATACAGTGGTTCTTGATAATTATTTACATGTGTTAGGCCCTACTCTCTGTACCTAACAGGTAATTGCCCCCTTGTTATGCGTACTGACCTACGTGGTTAGGTGAGGTGTCAGTTACCCTGTTATTCCTGCATGCAGGTAGGTTGTAGTACTGCCTTAGCCTCTCTAGGGATCTGGCAAGCATACTGTGAGCTGGGTGAACTGGCTCGACTTCTGCAGGGGATCCTTCTTCCTGAGATTCAGCTTCTTGGGATTCCGCTTCTTGGGGTGCTGCTTCTTGGGGTTCTGCTGGGGCAGGTTCTTCTGGAACTGACTCTACTGCAACAACTGGTGCAACTGGATGTAGAGGTTCTCCTGGTGGTTGATAGAATTGAAGCACGGGAACGATTACGGCATCTCCAATTCTGGGCCAATCCGCGGGGAAATCTCCTAAGTCTGTATGTATGATTGCTTCATCACGCTCTTCCTGATTGACAACAGGTTCTTCCTCTTGAAGCTTTAATGGATCCGGACACAACTTTAGGTGATCTCTGGATACGGTTGCAGTCGTTCTTCCTCCATCCTTGCTAATTATGCACGTTTTCTTGTTGTCAAACCTTGAATTCTGTATGATGTAGGGCTCTCTTTCCCATTGATCGTCGAGTTTGTGTATCCTCCTCTTTCTTTTCAGCACGACTTCACCAGGTGCGAAAGGTTCATCTGGCGCACTTTTGTTATAGCGATCTTCTTGTTTATCCCTTGCTCGATTGAGACTATCTTCAACGCAGGCCTGTACTTTTCTGTACTGTTCCTGTCTGTTTGTGTCCCAGTCTTCAGTAGTCACATCTGCTTCTGGTTCTACAACACCAAGCTCCAGATCCATGGGCAGCTTTCCTGGTCTTGCCCGCATGAGGTAGGCTGGGGTGCAATTGGTGGAACTCACTGGGATGTGATTGTACAGATCTACCAGATCAGGTAGTAGGTCTGGCCACCGATTTCTCTCTTCAAGTGGTACAGTCTTCAGCAGGTCAATGACGATGTGATTCATCTTCTCACAGAGACCATTGGTTTGGGGGTGGTACGGTGTGGTTCTTATCTTCTTACACCTGTACAAGTGACAGAACTCTTTGAACAATTCGGCCTCGAAGGCTGGGCCTTGGTCAGTTAGCACCTGCTCATGATATCCGTGTGGTCTGCAGAAATACGCTTGGAACGTCTTTGCTGCCGTCTCTGCCGTCAGATATTTGACAGGGGCGACCACCAGGAACCTGGAGTAGTGATCCACCATAGTCAGGGCATAGGAGTATCCTGACCGGCTGGGTGACAACTTGACATGGTCCAGGGCCACGATCTCCAAAGGACGAGTCGTCTTGATGGGTTGCAGGGGTGCCTTCTGACTGCTGTAATATAAAGAAGAACTTGGCACTCAACTTTAATGAAAAAAAAGGAATTTATTGCAGTCAAAAACCAACGTTTCGGTCCTATTCGGACCTTTGTCAAAGTACCGACTGCTTGATGAAAGGTACTCTTATAAGTGGATTAAGACATGTCCAGAATACTCTTTAAATGTTCTATGGACTATTTCAGATTTGAGATATGTGCAGGTGTCAAAAATTGAGATACAAATAATGCCTGATATATATCTCTCTGATAATGAATGTAGCCAGTGTCCACTGGAGAATAAACGACTTTATATCAAGGAGAAAAAAAACAATTTATGCACACTGAATCAAAATTCCGGTACGTCCTGAATTGTGGCATCAAATAGCGGTATCACATCTAATAATGAATATGGCCAGTGTCCACTGGGAAATAAACGACCTTTGTAGAGGTGAAATGAACCCAATAATACCGCACTGAGTCAAATTCCGGTGCGTCCTGAATTGTGGCCCCAAGAAGGCTGTAAAGACATGGCAGTCACTGAGGATGAAGCTGCTGTGCTCAAGATGCAAGTGTGATCGCTATCAGAGTGGATGCTTACCGGTGGTGTATAAAGTGGAAAAGACGGGTCCTCACTGAACACGGTGGATGCCGCGTTCAGTGAGGACCCGTCTTTTCCACTTTATCACCACCGGTAAGCATCCACTCTGATAGCGATCACACTTGCATCTTGAGCACAGCAGCTTCATCCTCAGTGACTGCCATGTCTTTACAGCCTTCTTGGGGCCACAATTCAGGACGCACCGGAATTTGACTCAGTGCGGTATTATTGGGTTCATTTCACCTCTACAAAGGTCGTTTATTTCCCAGTGGACACTGGCCATATTCATTATTAGGCCGGCGTCACACACAACGACAAAAAATCGGTCCGTTTTAGACGGTCGATTGTCGGATCAAAATGCAAACATCACACATCCTTCTGGCATCCGATTTTCCTTCAAAGATGCGATTTAGTCGCATGTGTGTGTACCTTGTAACATCCGATTTTCATCCGACTTGCGAGAATTTCTTGCAGGCTTGCAAAACTGACATATAATGGATCCAAAAGAATAGTATTTCAATCACAAAAAAAAGAATAGATATATACACATAGAAACAATATATATATATATACATGTCATTGTGACATGTATATATACATATATTTATAGTTCCTAGACTTCTACATACTGTTATAGCCGCTAATTCAATTGCCGGCTTTTGTGAAATCACAGAAGCCGACATGAAATGATACATTGTTTCCACACAGTTAACCATGTCATTTCCTGTATTTTGATATTTGTTTAGAACTTACAATTACATGAGTGTATTTGTGCAAAATTTCAGACATGTAGGGGTTAATTAAAGGTGTAATTTCGTTGAAAAAAAATGCGTGGGCTCCCGCTGTATTTTCTCCACCAGACAGACAAAGCAAGCGAGTGGGGGCAGATAATAACAGCCTAGGGAGGGTACATTTTTTGTGCCCCACTGGCTACTAACATCTGCCCCCAGACACCCCAGAAAGGGCAAATCTATAATTAGATTCGCCCTTTCTGGCACTTTGCCCGTCTATTCCCATTGCCCTGTAGTGGTGGCGAATGGGTTAATAATCTCACCTTAATGTCACCTTAGTATTGAAAGGTGACCTTAAGGCAGGTTAATAATTGAGAGCTGTCAATTAGACAACTATCAATTATTAATCCTATTGTATGATAGAAAAATCAAACACACACAGTTTAATAAAAAAGAAGTTTAATGAAATAATCACACAGTTTTTGACAATATTTTATTTTCCTGCTAAAACCATTTCCTGTAATAAAAATAAAATAAAAAAGCAAAATGATTCTTACCAATCCGAAGTACAGTCAGGTCCCACGCTGTAATCCATCAGAAAGGGTTAACAGGTTACAGGTCGCAGAGAGCTAATAATGCTGTCTCAGACCTGTATTCCCCTGAATGAATCAGTTACTCTCCCAGCGAAAGGAGAGGAATAGATTCATGAATGGAGCTTAATTGATTTATTACAACTTTCACTTGAGTGACCTGACCTAAGGTGAAAGTGGATACAATCAATTAAGCTTCATTCATTAATCACATCCTCTCCTGTCGGCAGGAGATAAGCTCATTCATTCAGGAGCTATCAGATGAGCACGCAGGATTACTTGCGCTGCTTATCTGATTGCTAGTTAACCCTTTGTGAAGGATTACATCGTGGGACGTGACAGATTGCCAGATAGGTAAGAATAATGTTGTTTTATTATTTTATATTTATTTTAGAAGAACAAGGGCTTTGAACGATTAAGACTTAAATAAAAGATGGTCAAAAATATGTGTTTTTATTTCATTAAAATTATTTATTATTAAAGTGTGTGTGTGTTTTTTTTATTTACTTCAATAGGATTAATAATTGATAGTTGTCTAATTGACAGCTCTCAATTATTAACCTGCCTTAAGGTCACCTTTCAATACTAAGGTGACATTAAGGTGAGATTATTAACCCATTCGCCACCGCTACAGGGCAATGGGAATAGACGGGCAAAGTGCCAGAAAGGGCGAATCTAATTATAGATTTGCCCTTTCTGGGGTGTCTGGGGGCAGATGTTAGTAGCCAGGGGGGGCACAAAAAAAAAGTACTCTCCCTAGGCTATTATTATCTGCCCCACTCGCTTGCTTTGTCTGTCTGGTGGAGAAAATACAGCGGGAGCCCACGCATTTTTTTGTCAACGAATTTACACCTTTAATTAACCCCTACATGTCTGAAATTTAGCACAAATACACTCATGTAATTTTAAGTTCTAAACAAATATCAAAATACAGGAAATGACATGGTTAACTGTGTGGAAACAATGTATCATTTCATGTCGGCTTCTGTGATTTCACAGAAGCCAGCAATTGAATTTGCGGCTATTACAGTATGTAGAAGTCTAGGAAATATAAATATATATATATATACATGTCACAATTACATATATATATATATATATGTATTCTATGTGTGTATATCTATTCTTTCTATTCTTTATTAAAGCTGTCAGTGTGATTTTACAGTATAGTCGGGAATGAATTGCCGGCTTTTCTAAAGGACACCGATGCGATTTCATCGCAAGTCACACGTGCGGTCCGTTTGTAATCCGATTTTTCATCGCTCCCATAGACTTGCATTGGCGATTGTCGACCGACAATCGGTGACAATCGCAGCATGCTGCGATTGCACACGGACGTTTAAAACGGACCACAAAAAATCTGATACTGGGAGCTGCTCCATAGATTAACATAGGGCAGACTGCAATACGATTTTTCATCGCATTGCAGTTGTCCGATTCTGTCGCCAGTGTGACGCCGGCCTTAGATGTGATACCGCTATTTGATGCCACAATTCAGGACGTACCGGAATTTTGATTCAGTGTGCATAAATTGTTTTTTTTCTCCTTGATATAAAGTCGTTTATTCTCCAGTGGACACTGGCTACATTCATTATCAGAGAGATATATATCAGGCATTATTCGGATCTCAATTTTTGACACCTGCACATATCTCAAATCTGACATAGTCCATAGATCATTTAAAGAGTATTCTGGACATGTCTTAATCCACTTATAAGAGTACCTTTCATCAAGCAGTCGGTACTTTGACAAAGGTCCGAATAGGACCGAAACGTTGGTTTTTGACTGCAATAAATTCCTTTTTTTTCATTAAAGTTGAGTGCCAAGTTCTTCTTTATATTATTATTGGGTTGGGTTCCTACTTGAGCACCTTCCACAGTAGTGCCACGCTACACTATCACTTCTGACTGCTGTAGTCCTTTCTTCTGAGGCCACAGGGTCCACAATTCTGGCACCACCTCTCGATGGAGCTGCGCATTCCCACCCAATAGAAACGACACTTCAACAGGGTCTCCAGCTTCTTCCAGCCAAAGTGTCCCGCTTGATCGTGGTAGGCTTCTAACACCATCTGGATGTCTGCTCTGGGGACTACTATCTGCCATACCATCTCATGGGTCCTTGGGTTGACGTACCTCCGGCACAGCTTCTCACGGTAGATGAACAACCGGCTTCTCTCATTCCACAGCTGCTTTGCTTGTAGAGTCGCATCCTTCTCCAAGGAGGAACCTTCTTGAGTTATCAGCTCCTTGATTCTGCTGACAACTGGATCGCTGTCCTGAGTCACCTTCCAGCTGTGGTGAGGTAAAGGATTTAACGTCTTACCACGCGGCCTCCTGCTGGCTTGTTGCTCGTGGATCATCCCATTCCTGTGAAAGCAGGTAGTTCAATCTCTTCCAGATCATCCACTTCTTCTTCTGTGTCCGATTCATGAGGCATCCTGGATAGGGCATCAGCGTTGGCATTCTTGCGGCCCGCTCGGTACTTGATTGTGAATTGGTAGTTGGACAGCCGAACCATCCAGCGTTGTTCCATGGCTCCCAACTTAGCTGTTTCAAGATGTGTCAAGGGGTTGTTATCAGTGTAGGCAGTGAACTTGCTGGAGGCTAAGTAGTGCTTAAACCTCTCCGTGATGGCCCAGACCAGTGCCAGGAACTCCAACTTGAAGCTGCTATAGTTCTCTGGGTTCCTCTCGGTCGGGCGGAGCTTCCTGCTAGCATAGGCGATGACTTTCTCCAGGCCATTTTGCTTCTGACTGAGGACAGCTCCCAATCCTTCATTGCTGGCATCGGTATACAACAGGAACGACTGGCTGTAGTCAGGATAAGCTAGGATCTCATCACCTGTCAGGATCTCCTTCATTTCCTTGAATGCTTCAGCCTGTTCTTTACCCCAATGGAATGGAGAATTTCTGCTCTTGAGGGACTGTCCCACCAGGAGGTCTTGCAGAGGCACTGCTTTCTTGGTGTAATCCTTCACAAACCTCCGGTAGTATCCTGTCAGTCCCAGGAACTGTCGCACCTCCTTGAGATTTTTCGGCTCCGGCCATTTCTGGATGGCGGTGATCTTCTCAGGGTCTGGCGCTACTCCTTCTGAGCTGACAATGTGTCCCAGATATTGTACCTTTTGTTTGAGCAGATGGCACTTTGAAGGCTTCAGTTTCATCCCATACTTGGACAGTGACTCGAATACCTCCGCCAGATGCTTCAAGTGATCTTCATACGACTTGGAGTACACAATTACGTCGTCCAGGTACAGCAACACAGTTTCAAAGTTGAGATGTCCCAGGCAGCTCTCCATCACTCTCTGGAACGTTCCAGGGGCACTGCTGAGTCCAAACGGCATTCTGTCGAACTCACAGAGTCCCATCGGGGTGGTGAAAGCCGTCTTCTCCCGATCCTCCTCAGCCACAGCTACTTGCCAGTACCCACTAGTGAGGTCAAGGGTGGAAAAGTAGTTAGCAGTCTTTAAGGCAGCTAAGGATTCCTCAATGCGTGGTAAAGGGTATGCATCTTTATGTGTAATGCGATTTACTTGTCTGTAATCTACACACATTCTCATGCTTCCATCCTTTTTCCTGACTAAGACTAGAGGTGCTGCCCAGGGACGGCAACTATCCCTTATCACCCCCGCTTCCTTCATGTCACGCAACATCTCCTTGGCTTTCTGGTAGTGTGCTGGAGGTATAGGCCTGTACCGTTCTTTAATGGGAGGATGATTGCCTGTGGGGATGTGATGTTGAACCCCTTTAATTTTCCCAAAGTCAAGTGGGTGTTTGCTGAATACCTGTGCATACTCCTGAACTACTCGGTATACTCCTTGTTTCTGGTGGGCTGGAGCGGTGTCCGTCCCGACATGGAGCTGCTGATACCAATCCTCCACCTGGGTGGTCGGACCGTTATCCTCCACTGATTGTGGGGAGGTTAAGGGCTCCGTCGTGTGAATGGAGTTATTATCCACAGCATGTAACTTAGCAACAGTGGCATAACGTGGTAATTTGACTTCATCCTCTCCCCAGTTGAGAAGACGCACTGGCACCCTCCCATTATGTACCTCCACTACCCCTCTGGCAGTCAAGAGTGTAGGTCTGTGTTCTGAACAATGGGGCTCTACTACTGCTTGGTAGTTCTGTCCTCTCAGACCTATTGCTGCTCTACACCAAATAAGCATTTCACTCATTGGGGGTATCACAATGGGGTTCGGGTCTGTCACCCGTACATTACCAATCTCACCACCGGTCAGTTTCACTTGCTGCTGGCACATCAGGGCCCGGATCTCCTTCTGGATCGCTCCCTTGAGCTTTGGTCTGGCAATATCGGCGAGCTGTCGGAGTAAAAACACAACCTCCTCCAAACAGTTACTAATAATGTTAGTGCCTAAAACCACATTCAACCCATTTTCGTCATTAACAGTCTTCACTACAAGAAGTCCCTGATCCTTTAGCTCCACTCTCCCCACTTTTACGTCTACGTTTTTAGCCCCCAGTAAGTCAAGAGGGAGGCCATTAGAGGCGTATACGGCAAAGTCAGGGTTTGGGGGTTGGAGACCGTCACTGGACCAGTACCTATTGTAAAGAACATCAGGTATGACGGTTACCTGAGATCCAGTGTACAGCAGGGCAGGGATTGCAATCCCGTCCAGTATGATGGACAGGTATGGTCTTCCTCCCACAAACCTGCGGTTCCAGTCTGAAGGGCCTGATGAGTCTATTCCTGGGTGTTGGCCCTCGGACCCAGGATTTGCTCGTTTAAAGGACACCGACGTGCTGGGTGACCTTCTCTGTGGCAGCGGTAGCAGATGATCTCTCGGCGAGGATGATGCTGGTCGCGGGTCCTTCCTGGGGGTGGCGTTGTCCTCCTCCGGTGGGGCGACGTCCTCCTACTCCTCCGGTTGATCCAAGGGACATCCTCTGGGCAGTCAGCTAGCAGGATCTTTCCTTCCTCCTCCGTCGGCAGTTGCAGGGCACTCATTACAGTGGCCAGGTTTTTGGTCAGCTGGCGCACTTCTGAGCGCAGACAGTCCAGCTCGGTAGGGGGCGCCACCTGCGTTTTGGCTTCCGCAACCAGCGGGGAAAAGGTGGATGCTGCTGGCTTTAGGGTGGCTTCACTCAGGTGACACTGGGTTGCCATCTCGGGTGTTTCCAGGGGTCGCAGTCCTTTTATAGCCATATCCTTAAGGGCATCAAAGGTAGCATCAGGATGATCCAAGGACCACCAGTGCACAGTCCTGCTTTCAGCTTGGGACCTCAGTCCCCGTACAAATTGTTCCTTTAACATTTTATTCTCTTTAGTGACACTTATGGGGTTAACTTGTTTAAGTGCTCGCAGGGCCCCCTGTAGTCGGCAGGCGTAGTCCCTAATGCTGTCATCTGGTTTCTGGGAGCATTGGTAAAACCTCTTTTCGGAGATCTGTTTCAGTGCGGTCCTCAAAGATAGTCTGTAGCTTTAAGAAAATTGCAAGCACTGATTCCTGGTCTGCAGCTGTCCATGTCTCTACTTCCCTTTCTGCAGCACCAGTCAATTGTCCTACTACCACCGCAGCTCTCTGCTTTTCTGTCATAGGGTACATGTCCATTATGCTGCATATTTTTCGCTTGAACCCTGACAGGGTGTCTGGCTTGCCACTGTACTGAGGGAGCCACTTCGCTCCAGGCATGTATGGCAGCGTTAGCGGTACTATTGGGGCCACCGGACCAGGTGAGGGGCCAGCATTTCCAGCCTGTGCGGCAGCGCCGAGGGGTAAGTCATTAAGGCCGTCGGCCTGGGCTGCGTTGTCGGCTGGCTGCTGCGACATGTCTGCGCCCCCCTAGTTAAGCGTGGCCTACCTCCTCTGAAGGCTGCAGCTCCGCAGGGCACAGTGATGTGTAGAAGGACCTGCGTCGCCGACGCTCTGACGTCAGAGCGTTCACTGTAGCTCTTCACAGGACCTGCCGCCGCGTCAGCATTGGGGGCGTGTCCAGGACTCAGCGCGCTTTTGCAGGTACGCCCACTAGTTTTCGCGCCGTGGCGCTGTAAATGGCAGGCAATGGCGGGCAAATGGCGGGAAATCTTCACCACATACAAAACACAGTCTTTAGGCACACAGTACCCGGTGGCAATGGGCACAAATTACTCCGTTGCTGCAGGGCACGAAATTCTGTTCGTGACGCCAGGACAGATGAGTCGCACAGCCAGAGCTTTGGGGTACTCGGCACCGAGCCCGTTGATGTCTATGGGGAATGTCACGGGTAGCACAGCTCGGTCCGTGCCCTGGGCGCTCACTGTAATGTGGGATATTTACAGGTGACTTGAATGATGATATGGGGATTTGTGACGCCACTTGTGGTGCCTGGTCAGGTTGACCAGCGCTGCTATGCAGATCCACTGGAGGGTTAATATTGTGCAGCTAGATGTGAAGCCTCCCACAAGTAAGGCTGATTCATCCAGGGCAGATGGATGTGTAGGGGTGCAGGACAGACGGGACCCGGCAGTCAGGAGTAATAAGGGAGACACACACATAAGTCACTTTGGTACCTTTATCTGAAGATGTTGCAGACACTCCCCGGAGCACTATAGGGTGAAGGGTGCACATCCAGATTCCTCCACTTGGTAGGTGTGTGGCCTCCTGTCCTCTGCCTTTATGTGATAAAGTCCTGACCTGCTTGTAGCTAGGTCTAACTTGGTCTCCGTCTTGCACCTGGCTGATCTTGTGATTGGACCTCCTCTTGAAGCACACAGTCTCTATTTGCAGTGCACTGCTAGACTCCGTCCTCCTGATCCAGCTACGTATCAGCTCTGTGGTACTCCTGGGACTTGTAGTCCTCCAGGAACTCCGGTGTTCTCCTAATGGATCGTGGAGATCCCTATAGGCTCGGACCCCGGTGTCCGGTCAATACTTGCTGAGGTAAGCTCTAAAGGCTTTTCTACCCTGTTGCTGCTCTTTCCACTCGTCTTCGGCCTACCTGGGCCCTCACACAATCACACACTGGCAGTTGGTGGGCTGCCTCTTCGCCACTTTCTAAGCGTCGGCACGCTTTCTACTGAGCTACACTCCTAGATTCAGCTCTGACTAGGCTGGAGTGATTTCTCTGTATCACTTGTGGTGTAATGACCCCTGATGCAGCTAGGGGGCACTATGTATGGCCCTCGGGATATGCATGGAGGCATGTGATGGATGGACGTTATGTATCGCAGAGGTGGGTGGCCCTGTGATGGAAGCCTGAGCATGTTTTGTTCAGCAGATCTACTGCTGAGAGTTGTACTATATATTGGGAGGCTTCCAGGTGACTAGGAGAGCTGGGCGGGTCCAGTCACCTACAAACCCACCCAAGGGGCTTGTGTCTAAATACCTGGGATAAAACCTGTATGTAATGGTGTAGCTAAAGGACCTGTGGTGGTCATACTGTCAGGTTCTTCATTTCCTTGATGCTTCAGCTGTCTTTACCATGGAATGAATTTCGCTTGAGATGTTTAATTCCTGACCTCACCTGTGGGTGGAGTTACACCTATGTAATGGAGTGTGTTTTGCACCTGTGAGAGAGTGTGTGGGAGTCTGCCAGTGTGGACAGGCTTCCATGTGTCCAAGGCAGGACATTACAGAGAGGTCTCTGTGACTGAAGAGCGAGGCTCCAGGCAGGAGCTGAAGCATTGAAGAGTGTATTGTATGTTACCATATGGTTTATGATGCAATAAACCTAAAGACTTTTTGCATAAGAAAGTGTCTCCTGAATTACCTCTGAAGCAGCCGAGTGAGGAAAACCTTATGTGTAGCCCTGGTGTGAAGGCACACGCAGTACCCTGGAGGATGTGCGGAGAGGTAACAGTTTAATGCTCAATAACCATTCACTCCACCACACACTTGGACACACCCATAGGGTACATAAGCTCAGTCAGTCAGGATTCAGTCAGTTTCCCACCAGTGTGCAGTCTGTGCAGGAGGAGAGGAGAGCAGATGGCATTTCCTGTCAGAGCTCTGTGTGAGCTAAAGTCAGACAGACAGTTTGAAGAAAGAAGAGTTAGCAGCAGAGACTTCAGTCGCCTGTCCCAAGGACAGTGAAGTTCAGTCGACGTGCTCCTGAACTAGAAGAATACTGAGCATCTGTTAGCGAGCTCCAAGGAAGAAGCAAGAAAGGAATTAGTTTGTATTACCCTAGGAAGTGTGGAGTGCTTATGCTACAAGCGCGAACAGGGCGAAGGGCGCAGTGGAAGAAGTTATAGCAGTGCCTTAAGGATTGGACTATCCTGCACATTGTTCACCGGTCATTGGGGACCGAAGTGCCGCTACAGCTTCAGGCGTAGTGGTAGGAAAACCAGAGTCTTACTGGACCTTAGGTCACAGAAAGCAGCCCTTGGAGTGTCAGTACGTAACAGGGGTCAGGGAGAGTGGGAACCTTGAGTCAGTGCACGACAACAGTAGGAACTCAGCTGTCTCAAAGGAAGGCTCCGACCACAAAACTGACCGGGCAGTACAGCTAAGGAGTTAGCTGGAGAAATCGGAGTGAACTTAGCTTTATGCTGGTTGGACTCATCATATTGGAAAGTAAAGGAGGCCCCCAACCTGTTCAGCTGTTATCTCAAAGCACATCCTCCACCCGACCAGCCTCCCTGGGACCTGCCTTATCATCTGACAAGTAAAAGGTATGGAAAGACGCTGGATGGTGTGAGACTGATTTATTTATCTGCACCCGACATCATTAATTCCATAGACTTTGAGGGACCAGTCCCACCTGTAGGGGACCCGACATCTAGCTGCCACACCATCCCCTCAGAGATCTACAGCAGCGCTGGTCTTAGTGATCAGAGAACTACAGGTGGCGTCACGAACTGTTATACACCTATCCCCTGTAAATATTCCCCCCAACATACGCCTGACCGCCAGGGCCACAGACCGAGCCACCGCTACCTGTGACAACCCCATAGACTTCCATGGGCTCGGCTCTGAGTACCCCATTGCTCTGGTAACCCACAATTGTGGTGCGGGTCACAACAAAAACTTGGCGTCACGAACAGGATGCGAAACTCGCAAAATTGCGAGCCCTGTGTGCCTGTGGAGGTGTTTTTGTGAAAAAGGACTGTTTGCTATTTTTGGCGCTAAAATCCGCCATTTTGCCGCCAAATTCGCGCCCTCAGGCGCTGGAGAAGAAGGTGGGCGTGGATTCGTGGGCGTGTGCCCCCCCCTGTGGCGCGAAGAGAATGCCTGCCCTCTCAAAGTGCTATTACAATATGCGATCCTGCCCTACAGCAAAGGAGGTCCGCCTCCTCTTCACCTTCCCTGCGAAGAGGAGACGCAAACCCCGCCTCCACGGAAGAGACCAGACGGCTCTAGAAGAAGAGAGAGTGTTCTGGAACATGATAGAGGCAGGATGTGTGCAGCCGAGCAGGGAAGCGGTGGAAGGCAGGCCCCGTTCCCCAGCCAAGCTGCCACTAGAACCGGAGCCATCAGTGGTCCGGCACCTGCAGCAAACCATGCTGGAGCTGCAGAGGGAGAATGCAGTGCTCAGAAGATTAATCCAGCGTCATGCAGACTTGCAGGAGACAGAGAGACGCTGGCGTGCCCAGATACAGCGGCTGCTGTGGGACGCAGTGCTCTCTCCCACAAGCATAATGCCGTCACCTGCTTTTCCAAGATCCCTGCTGAAGAAAGCTGAAGGACGACCGGAGGCTGCCACCAAAAGTGCTGTACCTGATCCCACCGGTGGAGAGGTGGAAGCGAAGGAGGCTGAGGAGGTTCTGCCTGTTCCGGAGTACCAGCTAGGCCAGGAGGCCGCAGCAGATTACAGATCCCCGGTAGGGACACCGGAGGAAACCCAGCCGTCTGTGATGGAGCAGCGACAGCAGCAGGTTAGTGCGTCCCCAACTGAGCCATTGCGCACACCTGCTTCCTGCTCTGCATCACACCAGCATTGTGCATCGGCATCGCCCTCTGCGTACACCTCCGTATCGCAATCTGCATCCCAATCTGCATCGCAATCGGCGATCTACTCTACATCGCAAACTGCGGTTACAGCTGAATCGCCCCCTGCTACGGAAACTGCGACGCAATCGGCGTCTCACAAGGAGAAAGCACCAGGCCGTGCCCTGGCATCGTCCCTGAATGTCAATTGCAGTTTGAAGCGCCCCAGTGGTTCGCACAAGGACTGTTGCGACCCAAACCCTGATAGCAGGTCACGACCTGTTTGTCATGAGCTCTAAGGAGCATCGCATTGTTCCAGCCCCCGGGATGGAAAGTGTAACTGAAGTTAGCAAGAAAATGTGAAGAACGGTAGGACCCAGACAGGGTTTACCGCAGCTAAGAAGATGTAAAAAGTTTTTGATAAAAGAAATAATTGCTGTTTTGCACTTTATTGCTATGTATAGGGTTTACATAGTTTTATATATAATGAGTAGAATGCCCGGCTGGGTACCAGAATGAAAATTTGAAAAAGTTGATTGCATAGTTTTACTTATAAAATACCCTGGTTGGGTAAGGTGAAATTAAAGTTAAAACAAGTATATATATAGATATATAATGTAAATATTGAAGTGAAAAGAATATATATGTGTCCTTTTATTATGTCATGGACTTTGAGGCTGAGGACTGTGCCAGCCCAGAACTTATCTTTGTACATAGTTGCGCTTCGGTGCATTATATTGGTTTTACATGAAACCACCACAACTACCTCTGAACAGAAAACCCGTGTGGTGTGGCACTGAGTGAGGTCTGCATTCAGATGTCCTGCAGCCCACCCAGGACCCACGTTGAAGGTTTGGTGCGGGTCCTTCACAAGAATATTGTTGATATGATATATTTATGGAAAGTATGTTTTGTATTTTTCTATGTCTAATGTTTGAATGCAACGTTTAAGAAATTCTTACCTCCCGGATGGGAAGAGTTTAATGTTTATTGTTAATATAAAAACAAAATGTCTTCTTGTATTTCACAGCCCGGGAGTGCTGTATTTTACCATGGGGGAATGTGTAGCCCTGGTGTGAAGGCACACGCAGTATCCTGGAGGATGTGCGGAGAGGTAACAGTTTAATGCTCAATAACCATTCACTCCACCACACACTTGGACACACCCATAGGGTACATAAGCTCAGTCAGTCAGGATTCAGTCAGTTTCCCACCAGTGTGCAGTCTGTGCAGGAGGAGAGGAGAGCAGATGGCATTTCCTGTCAGAGCTCTGTGTGAGCTAAAGTCAGACAGACAGTTTGAAGAAAGAAGAATTAGCAGCAGAGACTTCAGTCGCCTGTCCCAAGGACAGTGAAGTTCAGTCGACGTGCTCCTGAACTAGAAGAATACTGAGCATCTGTTAGCGAGCTCCAAGGAAGAAGCAAGAAAGGAATTAGTTTGTATTACCCTAGGAAGTGTGGAGTGCTTATGCTACAAGCGCGAACAGGGCGAAGGGCGCAGTGGAAGAAGTTATAGCAGTGCCTTAAGGATTGGACTATCCTGCACATTGTTCACCGGTCACTGGGGACCGAAGTGCCGCTACAGCTTCAGGCGTAGTGGTAGGAAAACCAGAGTCTTACTGGACCTTAGGTCACAGAAAGCAGCCCTTGGAGTGTCGGTACGTAACAGGGGTCAGGGAGAGTGGGAACCTTGAGTCAGTGCACGACAACAGTAGGAACTCAGCTGTCTCAAAGGAAGGCTCCGACCACAAAACTGACCGGGCAGTACAGCTAAGGAGTTAGCTGGAGAAATCGGAGTGAACTTAGCTTTATGCTGGTTGGACTCATCATATTGGAAAGTAAAGGAGGCCCCCAACCTGTTCAGCTGTTATCTCAAAGCACATCCTCCACCCGACCAGCCTCCCTGGGACCTGCCTTATCATCTGACAAGTAAAAGGTATGGAAAGACGCTGGATGGTGTGAGACTGATTTATTTATCTGCACCCGACATCATTAATTCCATAGACTTTGAGGGACCAGTCCCACCTGTAGGGGACCCGACATCTAGCTGCCACACCATCCCCTCAGAGATCTACAGCAGCGCTGGTCTTAGTGATCAGAGAACTACAGGTGGCGTCACGAACTGTTATACACCTATCCCCTGTAAATATTCCCCCCAACATACGCCTGACCGCCAGGGCCACAGACCGAGCCACCGCTACCTGTGACAACCCCATAGACTTCCATGGGCTCGGCTCTGAGTACCCCATTGCTCTGGTAACCCACAATTGTGGTGCGGGTCACAACACTTACACACTCTTTACTAGACTCCACTTACTTGGAACTGAATAGCTCTGCAGCCTCTCTAACCTCAGCTCTGCACTTCCCTTTCTGCAGACTGACTGGCTGACTGAACTAAACTGAAACTAAACTGAAACTTCTTTTATATGTCTTACACAGCTCCCTCTGGTGGTGTTTGGGAATAAATGAACATGTGTGCATGTGAATAATGACCTCTAGTGGGATATTCTTTCAGTGCACCCTTTTGGAAGATATGGATCCAGTCGCAGCTGGGCTCCACATTAGCTGCTCTTGGCTCTGTGTTACCTCACACAGGCTGGACGCTGCAGAGCCACCTGCTCTGCTACTTGAAAACAAACACTGAAACACCCAATCCCTATACTGCAGGATTTTTAACTGGAATCTGTAGCCATGGGCCACTTGGAAGATCCGGCTTGGAGGAAGTGGAGCGCCCCACTACCATCCTGTAGTCCACTTAAAAAATAAAAGCCCTTAACGGGTTTTCCTGAACATTGCCTTGGCCAAATAACTTGACCAGGTCCACACTTACTTTTACTTTGCCTTGCGCCTCACAGGCGTCCTGCTGTGAATAAAAGGCACTCCAGCGGGTCTAATAGGACTTCATCCGCATCCTGGGGGATACATATCGACCCTCGCATATGATCCCCCTCACTGCCTCACAGAGGGGATCACTTTTTCACACAGGGCCCTGTAGGTTTGGATTTATTTTTCCTTTAATAATAAAGTCTTCCATTTAAAAACTACATTTTGTGTTTACTTATGTTATCTTTGTCTAATATTTAAATTTTTTGGTGATCTGAAACATTTAAATGTGACAACCATACAAAAGAATAGGAAATCAGGAAGGGGCAAACACTTTTTTACACAACTGTACACAATGGTTATACATATACAATGGTCAGATATGCAAATACAGTTTAAGTAGAAAAGATATAAGCAGATGAATCATGTCAGTTACTGGTGTGATGTACGACCATGCGTGCTGGGCCGCATGGGGGCATGGGGTTGCCAGATGGTTCCAGATCCTTCACAGCACATTACTTGATATGGCTCCCCCTTTTGAAGTGAACAGCAAGCATGACAAAGTGAGGGAGCACATAAATTTACACAAGCCTTTTATCCACTTTGTCGGTAACTCCCGTCGACCCCCAGAAAGGGCCTTATTCCCCTACTCTGGGTGTTTGAAGCTGAAACTTCCAAAACCTATGAAGGATCATAACTTCCCAATGTAAGGTCATAGTGCAGCGGTTCTGGGGGCCATCAGATCCGGCTGGGCCTCTGTTAGGCTTGGAGACCAAACACGGCTTTGGTACCTGGCTTCTACTAGATGTTCTCCATATCTCCCCAACCTGGGGTGCTAGAACAGATCAAGACCCTGGAAGGCATTCAGCTCACTCCAGAGCTCAAAAATGTAACCGGTATTTGGCTAGGATGTACGATAACACCATATTTTCCTTAATTCTCTAATCACTAATCTGTTAAAGGTGATGCCTAAGGCTGGAAACAGACTAGCATATGACATCCAATAAAAGAGCTCGTGTGTGGGAGTAGTGTGCCTAACCAATTTTTTATACTCTGCACCCATGTCTGTGCTAGAAGTGTGCCTTGCCAATTTTTTATACTCTGCACCCGTGTCTATGCGAATAGTGCACCTAACCAATGTTTTATACTCTGCACTCGTGTCTGTGAGCATTGTGCCAAACCATTTTTTTATACTCTGCATCCATGTCTGTGCAAGTAGTTTGCCTAACCAATTTTTTATGCCCTGCACCCGTATCTGTGCAATTAGTGTGCCTAACCAAGTTTTCATACTCTGCACCTATATATCTGTGCGAGTAGTGAGCCTAAAAATGTTTTCTACTCGGCATGTGTGTCTGTGGGAGTAGTATGCTTAACCAATTTTACAACAAGATTATCTTGTTTTTCAAACTGAGCGCATTAACCAATTTTTTCTACTCTGCACCCGTGTCTGCGAGTAGTGTGCCTAACCAATTTTTAATACTCTGCACTTGTGTCTGTGTGATGAGTGTGCCTATCCAATTTTTTGTTTTCTGCACACTTGTCTGTGGGAATAGTATGCCTAACTAATTTTTTATACTTTGCACTCGTGTCTGTACGAGTAATGTGCCTAACCAATTTTTTATACTCTGCACCCATGTTTGTGCGAGTATAGTAGTGTGTCTAAAAACACTTAAAAAATAAGGAGAGCATCAAATAGGGGACATGGCCGTGGTGGTGCTGGTGTAGCTTCTGCTAGTAGTGGTAGTGTAGCTGTTGTAGGGAGAGGATGTGATCGTTCTGTGCCTGTTACATGCCCTAATCAAAAGTTTTCTCAGGTGCATGCAGACGACAGGATGTTCAACATAATTTTGTAAGGCCAAGTACCACTACACGAATGGTGAGGCCAAAAGATGTTGAGGCAGTGTTAGATTGGCTGAGAGTGTCTCCAGTTCCTTCACATTATCTTCCACCCTGTCCCCTGCAGAAAGCACATACCGTATATACTCATGTATAAGCCGACCAGTGTATTAGCCGACCCCCTAATTTTGCCACAAAAAACTGGGAATACTTATTGACTCGCGAATAAGCATAGGGTGAAAAATGATTATGCCCCCATATGCTCCACAGATTATGCCCCCATATGCTCCACAGATTATGCCCCCATATGTTCCACAGATTATGCCCTCATATGCTCCACAGATTATGCCCCATAGTATAGGTCCCTTATGCTGCCGCGCTGCTGCTGCAAAAAAAATGACATACTCACCTCTCGTCGCTGTGGGCCAGGTGCCGGTGTCACCGCTCGCTCAGGACCCCGGCACCTGAGATATTTACCTGTCACTGGACCGCTCCACCGCTGCGCTGCTCCCTCTTCCGGGTCTTCGGCAGTGAATGATCAGGCAGGGGGCACGGCGTTAACTAACGACATCATCATCGCGCCCTCTGCCTGAACATTCACAGGCAGTGGAGTCGGACAAGGGAGCAGCGCAGCAGTGGTCCGGGGACAGGTAAATATCGCTATACTCACCCCTCCGCCGCGTCTCTGCAGCCTCTCCTCTTCTCCTGGCGGTCTCCGCAGATCTTCCTTCCTACAGCGGTGCATATTCATGACTTTAATGAGCGGTACCATGTGACCGCTGCAGGAAGGAGCAGGAGATCGTGGGAGAAGCAGGGGGGCTGCAGAGACGCGCCGGCGGAGGGGTGAGTATGATCCGACACCCCCGCTCCCCCTCCCCCGCCGACCCTCGTATATGACTCGCATATAAGCCGAGAGGGGGACTTTCAGCCCTAAAAAATGGGCTGAAAATCTCGGCTTATACACGAGTATATACGGTAATTGACATCTGAGGACCATGGTCATCCGGCTTCCACCTCACCTTCTTGCAAATCAGCCAAGCAGTCTGAGACACAAGTTATGCAGCAGTCTCTTCTGCTTTTTGATGAGTCCACTGGCTGGGGTTTCATGGTCCATCCACCTGCCCCTGTCCCAGAAGTGGAAGAGACTGAGTGCACTGATTCCCAACCACTCATTAGGTTGGAGGATGAGTACGTGGGAGAGCTAGTGCACACGGTCAGTGAACCACTGCAGCACATCTCAGAGGATGACAAAACACAGTTGCCAACTGCAGGGTCTTTCTGCAATGTGTAGACTGGCAAAGAGCGGAGGGGTGAGGAGTGGGTGGAAGATGATGCAGGGGAATGATGAGGTCCTAGACCTCACATGGAGCAAAGGCCATTCTAGTGACGTGCGCAGTTCGAAGGAAGAGGAGGTGGTCATGCTGCCTCAGCAGCACAGGAAAAGAGGGAGCAGGGTGCAAAAGTATAGCGGGCGGCCGCTAACCAGTATGTTGACTGCTATCACTCACCGTGCCTCTGAAATGAGCACACCAAAGCCAGTCTAAAAAAGCTTGTTGGCATGGCATTTATCCAGGCAATAAGATGACGACAAGAGACGGATGGTTTGAACGCTATGCTGTCAGAGCTTGAAGCAAGACACAAATCTTCTGAACCTGAGTACCACCAGGCAATTGAATTTAAAGCATGAGGTGCAGTGGAGTACACACCTTAAAAAGCATGGCAGATCAGAGCCTCCCTCTGCTCCCTCTTCTGCTGTGGTGCTGGCTTCTTCCTCCAGCTCGAGATCAAAAGGGCCACCTGCCTCCCCACAAAAAGAGGATGTGTCAGCATCACCACCACCAGTGTCACCAAGCATCTCCACACTGTCCCATTGATGTGTTCAGCTCTCCATCCTCCAAACCCTCAAGAGGAAGAGGAAATACTCCCCTACCCACCCACGTGCCATGGTCCTGAATAACAGCCCTTTCAATTCCTGGCCTTTGAAATGCAGCCATTCCGTCTGGAAGAGACAGACAGTTTTAAAACTGATGGCGGTGGCTGTCCCACAGTATGTTGTTCCCACTAATTTTCCAGGCATGCCATTCCTGCCCTACAAACACATGTTGCGTACCAAATCCGGTGTGCACTGCGCAATGTCATCTGTTGTGAATGAGCAGAGACTCCCTCTGGTGGTTACAGACAGTACTGAACCTTCCAGCGAGGAATGGCAATCTGGGATCACTGACTGGACTGATATAAGGGAGGTTCCCTCCCATGATGGTCGCCGGTGATCAATTGTTCTGGTCTCAATTGTGGTTCCTGGTTCATTTGGAAGTTTGCTGGTGTCTTGCCTGCGTCTGCTGCTTTCAGATAAGATATTTTCTGCTTTTCTTTTTGTGCTTGCTATTTGCATAGTTTTCTGCACATTTGTGGAGGACAGCCGGGTACCCTCCTGGGGCCTGTGCTCCTCACAGTTTGTCTGCAGCCACTGTTGTTTTTTCATTTGCTTTTTCCTGCTTTTTCAGCGGCTGCGGCTTGGTTTTGTTCACACTGAGATCTGATTTAGTGGGTGTCGAGATCGTGTGATCTCAGTATTTTTGTAATCAGAATTGTTGGATTTTTGTAGGGTTTTCTGGGTTGCAGAAAGTAATCTCTCCTGTCCTATCCTATTTAGTCAGCTTGTGGCCACAGCGTTTGCTCATTCTATTTTCTGTCTGTGTCCGTGCTTTCTTCTTGTCTAACCGCCATTACATGTTTGGGGGCTTCCTATTTTCTTTGGGGATCTGCTCCGGGGCAGATAGCTTTCATCTTTCTGCCTTTAGGTGTAGTTATCTCTCAGTCTGTGACGAGGCGTCTAGGATCAACGTAGGAACGCTCCACGGCTACCTCTAGTTGTGTGGTTAGTTTAGGAATCTGCAACCCATTAGTTACCAACATCTCAGGTGTTCGGCTGCCCGGCTGTTGTTCCTGTCCTCCTCAGCTACCTAACATAACAGTCATCAGTTGCAAAGTCCACATAACCACTGATACGCGGACCAGTAAGCACAGCTAGGGATATTACATTTCCCTTACTGCCTACTGGGTAAATGTAGTGGAGGATGGGAAGAGGCGGAAGGCATTCTAGCGCATGTCCTACCATCATCAAGGATTGCTGGACGCTTCTCTGTCCAGGTTGAGTGCTCATACTACTCTGCTTCCTCAACCACCTCCTCATCCGGTCACAGTAAGATCTGCACCACCAACTTCAGTACAGTCAGAGAGAAATGACAGCAGGCTATTCTGAAACTCATCTGGAGGACAGATCCCACAATGCACAGGAGCTGTGGACAGGGATCAAGCGCAGACAGATGAGTGTTTGGTGCTGCAAGCCAGGCCTTGTGGCATGTGATAATGGGCAAAATCTTGTAGCAGCTTTGGGCCTAGCCGGTTTGATGCACATCCTTGCCTGGACATGTGTTCGATTTAGTGCAGAGCTTCTTGAAAAATTACCCACATATGTCAAAACTGCTGCTGAAAGTGCGGAAAGTGTGTGCGCGCTTCCGGAGTTCTCACCTTGCTGCTCGCTTGCCGGACTTCAGCATCACCTCTGCCTTCCTGCTCACCCCCTCATATGTGACCTACCAACAAGGTAGAACTCCAGCTTGCATATGCTGGAAAAACTGTGTGAGGACAAGCAGGCAATAGTGGAGTTTCAGCTGCAGCATGCACATATGAGTTACGCTGCAGATCAACACCACTTCATCACCAATGAGTGGCCCTCCATGTGGGTTGTGTGTGCTGTGTTGCACTGCTACAAATACTCCAGTAGGCCAGGGTTGATGATGCCATCATCAGCGTTATTGTACCACTTTTATGTCTGCTGAAAAAAAACAATTCAGTAGATGATGAATGAGGTAGTGGCACAGGACAAAGAGGAGCATGGCCAATTCACATCGTTATCAAGCCTGTCTTCCACATATGGCTCAGAGGGTGGATTCCTGAACCAACAGTGGCTAGGTACACAACTGTCCAACCAGGGGACAGTTTTGGAGGGTGAGGAGAAGTTAGAACAGTGTTCACAGCAGGGTGGTACTCAAAGCAGCTGATGGGCATCAATGGAGCATGGCTGGAGGTATACAGAGGACCCAGACCATACATCTCTTACCCAGGACAGCTTGTCGTTGCCTCTGGGCATCGTGGCACAAATTAGCTAATACATGCTGCTGTGCCTGCGCAACGACCGCCGAGTTGCCCGTATTGTTAACAGTGCTGATTACTGAATGGCCACTTTGTTGATTCCCTGTTGCAAGGACATCGTACCATCATTACTATCGTCACTGGAGCGGGATCGAAAAATGCGTCAATACAAGCGAACACTGGTAGAAAAACTACTGACGGCTTTTCCAATTGACAGCAGGGGCTCCCTGGAAGAACAAGGCAGAGGAGAAAGTTGCCAAAGCAGCAGGGGCATCGCCATCATCTTGGAAGACAGGGTTAGCATTGAAGAACTGTGGCAAAACTTTCTCAGTACATCACATCATTCAGCACTACCATTTATACGATCAGTATTAGCAGGAGGCAGCGTTACAACAACATGATGGAATAGTACGTGTCCACACGTTTCCAAGTACTAACTGATGAGTCTGCCCCATTTAACTGCTGGGTCTCCAAATTGGACACATAACATGATCTTGCCCTTTACACCTTGGAGGCACTAGTCTGCCCTGCAGCAAGTGCACTGTTGGAACATATGTTTAGCACGGCAGGGGAAGTGATAACAGCCAGGTGCATCTGCCTGTCCACAGCAAACATGGGGAAGCTAAGATTCATAAAAATGAACCAGTCGTAGATCTCACAGCACTTGTCCATACCTTTGGCTGACTAGACAACTATTCTAGCCACAGCCAGTATTCAACTCTATTTGCTATATGTTTAATTTGGGTGCCTCCTCAAATAAAAATAACAGTGTTTGCTACGTCCTCCTCTGCCTCTTTCACCTACAATGCCACGTGTACCTCCACCTCCTCCTCCAGCTGGACCTCCACCCCCTGGTTTTAGATTTTTTTAATCCTATGTTCTTTTAAGTTAGTTCCCTTGAAAAAAAAAAAAAACCCTTTCAAAATTTTTGACATATCCACACGTCCAAGTCAGTAAGTACTTACCGACCTTTGATGTATTATGGCGATTTTGCGCGCACAGAAACTCAAAGTTGACGCCCGGTACTCACTGCCAGGAGCAGTGCTTGCACCACTTTCGGCTGGTTTAACCCTCTAAATGCTGCGATCGACATTGATTGCAGCATTTATAAGGAAGGAAGAGGGAGGGAGCCCCCACTGCCCTCTGATCGGCGCACCCGCAACGTCATCGTGGGGGCCTAATCGTTGCCTTGGTGACCACGATATAGTCATGATGACATCTGGGTCACCAGGCTCTAGCAAGTTAGATTGTGCACAGTGCATGATCTAACTAACTTGTGTCAGTGCAGCACTGACAGTTACAAATCATTGCAATGCTTTATAACTGCGATCAGAGTGCTGAAAGTGAAAGTCCAATGTGTGTTAAAAAAAGTAGTAAAAATATTTTTTAAAAAAAATCACTACATAACACCGTAAAAAAATAAATAAAAAAAGAAGAAAAAAATGTTGATTTATCATCATACTGCCCAACAAAAAGTGGATCAAACGTGATCAAAAAGACAAATGTAAATAAAAATGGTATAGCTGAAAACATCATCTTGTCTTGCAAAAAAACTAGCTACCATACAGCTCTATCAGGGAAAAAATAAAAAAAAGTATAGCTCTCAGAATAAAGCAAAGCAAAAATAATTATTTTTTCTATAAAATAGTATTTATTGTGTAAAAGCCCCAAAACATAAAAAATTTATAAAAGTGGTATCGCTTTTAATTGTAAGGACCCGAAGAATAAAGTTGCTTTATCAATTTTATCAGATGCAAAAGGGTATAAAAAAATCACTAAAAAACTAATCTTGAATTGCTGGTACCAATAAAAACTTAGTTTTTGCAAAACAAGTGTCTTTTAGGCCTCTTTCACACATCCGGCGGGCGCCTTGCGGCGCCCCCGGCATTTTGCCGCAGCGCCGCATCTGAAAATCTGATGCGCCGCATGTCAATGCGTTGCATGCGGTTTTGTCCGGATGCGGCGCAAATGTACATTGCGGCGGCCGGACAAAACGCTGCATGTAACGTTTATTTTTTTTGCCGGATGATTTCTTATCTCTCTAAGCATCAGAAATCATCCGGCAAAAAAACGCATTTTGGGCGCCGGAAGTGTGAAAGCTTTTCACATGCGGCGCTGCGGTAAAATTCCGGGGGCGCCGCCAGGCGCCCGCCGGATGTGTGAAAGAGGCCTTAGTGTGTGACAGCAGCCAAACATAAAAACCCGATATATAAATCTATAATCGCAACGACCCAAAGATTAAAGTAATCTAATCACTTGTACTGCATGAGGAACAATGTGAATATAAATAAAACCAATTTTTCACCTGCTGTTGATTTGTTCATTGTGTCTCCCAACGATCACAGTAAGTCTCGGCGCACATTTATCCTGTGCTCTGCTCTGAGTGCTCACACTGGGGTTTCTATGTAAATCTCTGAAATACGCGATTCAGACGCAACCCCCAATGAATTGTTTCCTATAATGAGGCAGATGTAGACACTGTGGACTCTGTCTGGCTTATGAGCCAGCTGCTTACGTTTATTTAGGGGTGTATAAAAGTTTAGTCGGCCACAGTTTTGTGCACTTCTGAAAAGAAGGACACCACTGAACAGAGGCCAGATGAAATTTAGAGTAGCTCTGCTGCCTCAACATGACTCCTTTTGGGACAATAGAGGAGGGCACTTTAGTATACAGTTCCCATACTTTTGGGTAAATATAGTTCTGTTGTGGGCCACTAGGTGGGGGCAGACTAGTGGGCCTTGTTAAGCATAGTGATAGGAAGTTCTCATAGGGTTAAGTGTAGGAGGGGCTGCCGGGTAGTAGTGAGAAGGTTCTAGTTAGATTAGCTCAGACGGGGCCAGTGTGCCCAAGTCTCCACATCGGCTTAGGCCCGGACAACCGGCAGCCATGCAACATTTAAGTACTGCAGCCCACGTTACCCATGGCCACTGCATAGCCTAGCAGTGGGCCTGTATAGAGAAGAAAGATGCGGCATCATACCACCTGGGCCAATGTTTTTAGGGCAGAAGTTGATTGGACTAAGGAAATGAAGGGAGCAGGAGCTTCGACGAGTTCGGTACAGATGGGCCGGATGCTTTACCGGGGGCCACCGAACGTAGTGATTGATAAATTCAGTACTGGGGACAAGCAGTCTGAAGGAAATGTCATTATAGCAAGGTCAGGCCTGGAAGGAACTGGGGAGCAGTCTAGTACGGTCCAGTCCAGGTGTGTACTGCACAGAAGAGACCGCAGAGCAGGGCAAGAAAAGGAAATGAGTGAAACACCTTATGTGCCTTCTGAGCTCTCCCGTGCGCCCAAACATCAGTTTTCCCCCGCATATGGGCCATCTGCGTACATCAGGAAAAATTGCACAACAGATTGTGTGTTGCAATTTCTCCTGTTACTCTTATAAAAATAAAAAAATTGGGGCTAAAAAAACATTTGTGTGGGAAAAATTTGATTTTTTTATTTTCACAGCTCAACATTATAAATTTCTGTGAAGCAACTGGGGGTTCAATTTGCTCACCATCCATCTAGATAAGTTTCTTGAGGGGTCTAGTTTCCAAAATGGGGTCACTTGTGAGTTTTTTTTTCCACTTTTTAGGCACATAGGCACATTAGGTGCTCTTCAAACAAGATATGGTGTTAGTTAATGATTCCCGCAAATTTTGCATATAAAAATTCAGATGGCACTCCTTCCCTTCCAAGCTCTCCTATGCGCCCAAATAGCAGTTTTCCCCCACATATGGGGTATCTGCGTACAACAGGAGAAATTGCACAACAGATTGTATGGTGCAATTTCTCCTGGCTAAAATAACATTTGTATGTTAAAAATTAGATTTTTTTTTATTTTCACAGCTCAACTTTATAAACTGTGAAATTTCTATGAAGCACCTGGAGGTTCAAGGCGCTCACCACACATCTAGATAAGTTCCTTGAGGGGTCTAGTTTTCTTTTCCAATAATTTTTATTGGTATTTTAAAATTTCTAAAGGGTATGAAAATATGTTAAGGAACATAGGGAGAGTAGGAAAGTAAAACAAGGGAAAAATAGATAAAAAAGAACAATCCCTGTAAAGACAGGGAAAGCCCTCACTATATGGGGAATAGACAGGCAAACATACAGATAATACAGTAATTTACAGAAGCATATTATCGATCATCCGGGTACAAAAATCCTTATACTGAGAGAAATCAACCGTTCCTTAGTATCAATACCTGTAAACAAAAAAGTTAAAAGACACTGACAAATGCAAAGATCAATATACATATATAGAAACATTTAAATGATCGTTAGGAATAATTAAGTACGACTAAAAAAATATTTAGACTTGAGAGTCCTCAGTGGTTGATACCTTTTAATGGCTAACTGAAAAGATGGTAACAAATTGCAAGCTTTCGAGACTACGCAGGTCTCTTCATCAAGTCTAAATATTTTTCTATCTACTGGCTAACACGGTACGAAGATACACATCTTTCCTATAAGTACGACTAAGAAATTAAATCAGTTCACAATTTATGCTATAATGTTTGCATAATTGTGATAGCTTAATAAACATATACTAAAGTACTCATTACTAAGCCCTGAGATAGAGAAGAGAAAAAAAAAGTATTAGTACCTAACTAACTTAAAAAAGATCAATGCATTTATTATACCTCTAATGCTTCAGAAAAAAAAGTTATTAAGTATATTATGAAAAATATGAGAGCCTGTCCTGTTCGGATCATCCTGTGATGTCCTTAGGACTGAGTGGAGGCAAAAAAAAATGGTTTATTCAAAAAAAAACATAAAAGAGGAAAAGAAAATTCCTTAGACTATTCTATAAATAAAGCTAGATTAAACAACGACAATTAGATTACGGTTCTCTAAGCCGGGACGAAAAACCAATTTCGAGAGTGAAGAGCATTAAAAAAAGAACATAATTGCAGAGTTCAAGTCATTCAGTTTGGACGAAGATCCGACTTGGGCAACGAGGAAGGTCCAGAATAGGTGGGATCACTCCGGCGGATTTCAAGAAGTCGATTCCTTCTTCTGTAGAGGAAACAGGAATTCTTCTGGACGCAAAGTTCACTTGCAGGGTGGAGGATTGAGTCCAGTTATTTGGGATTCCACTGCGCAGGAGCTCTCAGGTGGTAAAGTGAAATGATTTACGCTTTTGTAGGGTCAATCTAGACAAATCTTTGAAGAACATCAGATGTTTATATGGAGACTGTAAAAGTAGGAAGTTCTTTGATAATCCCAATAGTGCGTTCCTTATCCAATTGGGGTAAAATGAGACTATAACATCTCTACTTAGATTTGATGGTAGAGAAGGTGGTCTGCGTATTCTGAAGACTTTTTGGATCAAATTAGTTTTCTTAAGGTTTGGGATCAAGTGAGAGGCCATCATAGAGATGTATTCTTTTAGTTGCGAGGAATGCCCCCGATTCAGGGATTCCTCTGATCTTTAAATTATTTTTCCGTTTGTAATCCTCGAAATTAGCCAAGGAATCCTTAAAAGTGTCAATATCCTTTAGAATTATGACCAAAGAGTCTAAAGTTGTAGAGAGAATCTGTGATTGTTCTACACACAAAGGCTCCTGATTGTTCTTAGCGTCAGATATTTTCAGATTTTCAGTAACGCTATTAGAGTCTTTAATAGAATTCGGGTAAGAATCGTTGGTTAAACGCATCAGGGTATCCTTAAAGAGGCTTTTCACAAAAACTTCAGATGCTTTAGATTTATTTTGTATCTTAAACGGGTTACTCTGAAAGGTAGGAATCTTAATAGAGACATTCAACAATTCCAAAAGAGCTATGCACATTCTGGCTAAAAAACCTTCGGTTGGATAGTCCTCAGATGCAGGTATAGCGTCTATTAGGGAGGTGGTTATCTCACTTTTAGATCCCGTCTCAGAACATGAGAAAGAAGATAGAAAACCATCAGAAGCCCCAGCACTGTGAGAATCACTCCCATGTTCTGCATATGAATCATCATCCACAACGAATTCCCCTGAATATAGACTATCAAGATCCAAAAAATGAGTTACAACTCACTGAATATCCCAATTGATCGTCATTGTCAGACACGTCCCCCCCAAATGACTGTAAGGGCTCAGGATATCCATCTTTATGTGTATGATTGGTTCCATTTAGTTGCGCTTCCCCATCAGGTTCCTTCTGTATATCCCCTTTTAATATGGGAAAGTCAGTAAAGGGGGTGGAAGATAATCCCCGATCTTCAGCCCCTGTAGGAGATTTATTTCTATGGTCTATTTGTTTTCGGTCCCCCATTGGATATCCTGTGTTTTATGGCTTTTTCTTTATCCCCAGGGGAGTATTGTACCGCCATACACTATGTTACAAATTATTATGCAAATGATATTTTTCTCAGATTTTCCTAAGTGGTCGGTGCAAATGACAGTCAGTTTAATAAAAGTCATCACCCGTTAGAGTATACATCGAATTTTATTGAAGAAACCTCCCAATGCTAACAGTATAATCTCCAAAATGGAAAAAAAACTCAAAATGCACTGTTCTAAATTATTAGGCACAGTAGAATTTCTGAACATTTGATCTGTTTTAAAGAACTGAAAATGCTCATTTGTGGAATTTGCAGCATTAGGAGGTCACATTCACTGAACAAAAAAGCTAATTAACTCCAAAACATCCTAACAGGCCAAGTTACATGTTAACATAGGAACCCTTCCTTGATATCACCTTCACAATTCTTGCATCCATTGAACTTGTGAGTTTTTGGAGAGTTTCTTCTTGTATTTCTTTGCATGAAGCCTCCCAGAGCTTCTGTTTTGAAGTGAACTGCCTCCCACCCTCATAGATATTTTGCTTGATGATACTCCAAAGGTTCTCTATAGGGTTGAGGTCAGGGGAAGATGCTGGCCACACCATGAGTTTATCTCCTTTTATGCCCATAGCAGCCAATGACTCAGAGGTATTCTTTGCAGCATGAGATGGTGCATTCTTATGCATGAAGATGATTTTGCTCCTGAAGGCACATTTCTGCTTTTTATACCATGGAAGAAAGTTGTCAGTCAGAAACTCTACATACTTTGCAGAGGTCATTTTCACACCTTCAGCAACCTTAGAGGGCCCTACCAGCTGTTTCCCTATGATTCCGGCCCAAAACATGACTCCTCCACCTCCTTGATTACGTCGCAGCCTTGTTGGGACATGGTGGCCATCCACCAACCATCCACTACTCCATCCATCTGGACCATCCAGGGTTGCTCAACACTCATCAGTAAACAAGACTGTTTGAAAATTAGTCTTCACGTATGTCTGGGCCCACTGCAACCGTTTCTGCTTGTGAGCACTGTTTAGGGGTGGCCGAATCGTAGGTTTATGCACCACAGCAAGCCTTTGAAGGATCCCACACCTTGTGGTTCGAGGGACTCCAGAGGCATCAGCAGCTTCAAATATCTGTTTGCTCATTTGTAATGGCTTTTTACCAGCTGCTCTCTTAATCCGATGAACTTGCCTGGCAGAAACCTTCCTCATGGAAAACATGTATTTGGAAGTCGCCTTGCTACACTCATCAGGAGAGCTTTAAACTAGAACAAAGTGGGAAGGGAAGCAAAAGGCCAGAAAAATCCATACACCTGACAAACGCTATTAAGAACTCGGCTATTAGAAGTGGAAAGGGAGAAGGAAGACAAAAAAATCTAAATAATAAAAATATTGGAGGAAGAGAAACCAATCACAAACTAAAATGTTTTTATACAAATGCACAAAGCATGGGAAACAAACAAGGAGAATTGGAACTACTAACGCAGGAGAAGTATGATGTCATTGGAATCACTGAGACTTGGTGGGACGATACACATGATTGGAATACAAGGCTAGTGTCATGTGTGCATCGCCACGAAGATCGTCGCGGTTGCACATTCTGACTTCTCACAGCTGAGTTGCTGTTTCTTTGTGTTTGGCAGTTAGGGAGTTAATTCTGTCTGTGCTCAGTTCTGGGACTGGGTGTGTGTCGACCCGCCACCACAATTGTGGGTTACCAGGGCAATGGGGTACTCAGAGCCGAGCCCATGGAAGTCTATGGGATTTGTCACAGGTAGCTGTGGCTCGGTCTGTGGCCCTGGCGGTCTGGCGTATGTTGGGGGAATATTTACAGGGGATATTTATATACAGTTCGTGACGCCACCTGTAGTATTCTGGTAATATGTACCAGCGCTGCTGTAGATCTCTGAGGGGATGGTGAGGCAGCTAGATGTCGGGTCCCCTACAGGTGGGACTCTTCCCTCAGGTCGGTAGCCAGGTAGGGACTGTGCAGGCATGCAATAATAACTCAGTCTCACACGGTCAGCGTCTTTCCATACCTTTACTTGTAAGATGTTCAAGCAGGTCCCAGGGAGGCTGATGGGGTTGATGGAGGATGAGCTTTGAGGCAACAGCTAAGCAAGTTAGGGGCCTCCTTTACTTTCAACACAATGATGAGTACGACCAGCCTGAAGCGTAGTCCCCTCTATGATTCCAGCTTATCCAAAGCTGTGCTTCCCAGTCAATTTAGTGTTAGGAGCCTTTCTATGAGGGAGCTGAATCCTTATTTTGTCCTGCAGAGACTCAAAGTCTTCACTTCCCCTGACCCCAGTTACGTACTGACTATAAGGGGTGTTTGCCGCGACCTAGGGTCCGGTAAATCTCTGGTTTTCTCTTCACTATGCTTGTAGCTAATAGTGATCCTTCGGTCTCCAGTAACCGGTAGCAATGTGCAGGACTTTTCCAAGCCAAACGCACTTTTCCAATAATCTTCCTTCCACTTTGCCCTTCGATTTGCTCGACTCTTAATAGATAGTTCAGTCTTTCTTCCAGTGGGGCACAGCTCTGACTAGACTAAGGTGAATTAGACCACCTGTACCAGCCTCCACGTTCTGAACTGATGACAGGCTCAAACTGGACACGTCTACTCTGTCCAAGGACAGGAAACTGACTGACTAGAAAATCACTCCCTTCCACACCCCTGCTGGGTGTGTCAGAAGTGTGCATGATGTCATGAAGAGACCTTAACTGTTACCTCTCCACTCATCCTCCTGGTATTGTGTACCAGGGCTACACATTCCCCCATGGTAAACGACAGCACTCCCGGCTGTAAAATATAAAGAGACAGTTTTGTTTATGCATGAAAATATTAACAATAACATTAATTCGTCCCATCCGGGAGGTGAGGATATCTTGAACGTTGCAAACAATAACATCATAAAGAAATACAAATATTAAATAGCATTTAATAAATATACAGTATACTTGTGAAGGACCCGCACCAAACCTTCAACGTGGGTCCTGGGTGGGCTGCAGGACATCCAATGCAGACCTCACTCAGTGCCACACCACACGGGTTTTTGGTTCAGAGGTAAGTCAAGGTTTCATGTGAAACCATTAAAAAGGCACTTTAGTGCAACTATTTACAGGATACAGTTTTTGGGCTGGCTCAGTCCTCAGCCTCTGAGTCCATTGTTAAACGAAGACATAATAGGGAAAAACACATTTATATATATAGACTTTTACAATGTTCACATAAATTCGTTATAACTACTGCTGATATCTAATGGGTAATTTCCCTTTTGTGATTCTCTCTGATCTACGTGGTGTAGTTTCAGGTATATCAAGTTGCGATCTGTCTGCACTGCGTAACGGCAAACTATAGAACTGCCTTAATCTTTCTATGGATCTGGCAAGCGTACTGACGGCTGGGCGGTGTGAGTCAGCTTCACCAGGGGATCCCATAGTATGGGGCGCTGCTTCAGATGATCCATCTTGAGGTTCCACAGGTTGAGGTGTTGCTGGGATGGGTAACTCCTGAGCGGGCTCAACTGGCACCACAGGCACAACTGGAGGTAAAACTTCCTCTTGTGGCTGATAAAACTGCAACACTGGAATTATCACAGCATCTCCCAGTCTAGGCCAATCCGCAGGAAAATCTCCCAGATCGGTGTGTATGACCTCTTCCTTTCTTTCTCTTTGATTGAGGACAGGGTTCTTTTCACAACTCTTTAAGTGTTCTGGACACAACTTCAAATGATCTCTGGACACAGTGGTCGTTGTTCTTCCTCCGTCTTTACTGACGACACAAACTTTCCTGTTGTCATATTTAGAATCTTGTATGACGTAGGGTTCTTGCTCCCACTGATTATCCAATTTGTGCATCCTTTTCCAAGGAGGAACCTTCCTGTTTTAACAACTCCTTGATGCGGCTGACCACTGGATCACTGTCCTGAGTCTCTTTCCAGCTGTGATGGGGTAAAGGATTTAATGTTGCACCATACTGCTTTCTGTGGACTCGATGCTCGTGGACTACCCCATTTCGATGGAACGCAGGTAGCTCAATTTCTTCCAGGTCGTCCGATTCTTCTTCCGTATCAGAGTCATGCGGCATTCGGGACAACGCATCAGCATTAGCATTCTTTCGACCTGCCCGGTACTTGATAGTAAACTGGTAATTGGACAACCGGGCCATCCATCGCTGCTCCATGGCACCCAGCTTGGCGGTTTCCAGGTGCGTTAACGGGTTGTTGTCTGTGTACGCCGTGAACTTATTGGAGGCCAGATAGTGCTTAAATCTTTCAGTAATGGCCCAGACCAGCGCCAGAAACTCCAGCTTGAAGCTGCTATAATTTTCCGGATTCCTCTCCGTTGGCCTGAGTTTTCTGCTAGCATAAGCGATGACTTTTTCTTGGCCATTCTGCTTCTGACTGAGAACTGCTCCCAGCCCTTCATTACTGGCGTCGGTGTACAACAGGAACGGTTGGCTGTAATCAGGATAGGTTAAGATCTCATCACCTGTCAGGATCTCTTTCATCTTTTGGAATGCTTCAGCCTGTTCTTTACCCCAATTAAAGGGAGGGTTTCTGCTCTTTAAGGATTGTCCTACCAGGAGGTCCTGTAAAGGAGCTGCCTTCTTCGTGTAATCTTTCACGAATCTCCTGTAGTAACCCGTTAGTCCCAGGAACTGTCGCACTTCCTTAAGGTTCTTCGGCTCCGGCCACTTCTGAATGGCAGTGACTTTCTCTGGGTCCGGCGCTACTCCTTCCGAACTGACGATGTGCCCCAAGTATTGTACCTTCTGTTTGAGTAGATGGCATTTTGAGGGTTTTAATTTCATCCCGTACCTGGACAGGGACTCGAATACTTCTGCCAGGTGCTTCAGATGGTCCTCATATGTCTTGGAATACACGATAACGTCGTCTAGGTATAGCAGCACGGTTTCAAAATTGAGATGTCCCAGACAGTTTTCCATCACTCTCTGAAATGTTCCTGGGGCACTACTGAGCCCAAACGGCATTCTGTCGAACTCACAGAGCCCCATTGGGGTGGTGAAAGCCGTTTTCTCACGATCCTCCTCAGCCACAGCCACTTGCCAGTAACCACTAGTCAGATCAAGGGTAGAAAAGTAGTTAGCCGTTTTCAGAGCAGCTAATGATTCCTCTATACGTGGTAACGGGTATGCATCCTTGTGTGTTATGCGGTTCACCTGCCTGTAATCCACACACATTCTCATACTACCATCTTTCTTTTTAACCAGAACTAGAGGGGCTGCCCAGGGGCTACAACTATCCCTTATCACCCCAGCTTTCTTCATATCATTCAACATTTCTTTAGCCTTCTGATAATGAGCTGGAGGTATGGGCCTATACCGCTCTTTGATGGGAGGATGACTGCCTGTAGGGATATGATGTTGTACTCCCTTAATTGTCCCAAAATCAAGTGGATTTTTGCTAAACACTTGGGCGTACTCTTGCACCACCCGTAATACCCCTTGCTTCTGGTGAGCGGGATGGTGTCCGTCCCAACATGGAGTTGCTGACACCACTCCGCCACCTGAGTTGCTGGGTCATTGTCCTCCTCTATTTGACAGGAGTCTAAGGACTCAGCCGGGAGAATAGAATTATTATCAACAGCATGAAGTTTAGCAATGGTTGCATAACGGGTAAATTTACCTCATCATCTCCCCAATTGAGAAGCCGTACCGGTACTCTTCCATTCACCACTTCTACTACTCCTCTAGCAGTCATAAGTGTAGGTCTATGTTCTGAATGGTGGGGTTCTACTACAGCTTGGTAATTCTGTCCTCTCAGACCTATGGCTGCCCTGCACCAAATGATCATTTCACTCATTGGGGGTATCACAATAGGATCTGAGTCAGTGACCCGTACATTACCAATTTCGCCGTCGGTAAGCTTCGCTTGCTGCTGACACACCAGGGCCCGGATCTCTCTTTGGATTACTCCTCTCTGCCTTGGTCGGGCAATCTCAGCGAGCTGTTGGAGCAAGAACACAACTTCTCCCAAACAATTACCGATAATGTTAGTACCCAAAATGATATTTAAAAACCGTTCTCCTCATTTACAGTCTTTACTACCAGAAGCCCTTGGTCTTTCAATCCTCTCTGCCCACCTTTACATCTACACATTTTGTTCCGAGTACTTCTACAGGAAGACCATTCGAAGCATACACAGTAAAGTCAAGGCTCGGAGGTTTAAGACTGTCCATTGACCAGTACTTGGTATATAGAGCATCAGGTATTAGGGTCACCTGCGACCCAGTGTCTAACAATGCTGGAACAGCAATACCATCTAGAATAATAGACAGGTAGGGTCGCCCGCCCACATACCTGCGGTTCCAGTCTAGGGGGCCTGACGGGTATTCTCCTGGGTGTTGGCCCTTGGACCCAGGTTCTGCCCGTTTAAAGGACACTGTGTAGACAGATGACCTTTCCGGTTGCAGCGATAACAGATGATCTCTCGACGAGAAGGGTGTTGATCAGAGGTTGCTCCTGGGGGTGGCGTTGTCCTCCTCCGGGGGGGCGACGTCTTCTTTCTTCTCCGGTGCATCCACGGAACGTCCTCTGGGCAGTCAGCTAACAAGATCTTCCCTTCCTCTTCTTTCCGCAGCTGTAGGGCACTCATCACAGCGGCCAGATTTTTAGTCAGCTGGCGCACCTCTGAGCGCAGACAGTCCAATTCACTAGGAGGTGTCACCTGCGTTTTGGTTTCTGCCACTAGCGGGGAACAGGGGGTTACTGCCGGTTCCAGAGTGACTTCACCCTGATGATGTTGGGTGGCCACCTCAGGTTTGCCCAGGGGCCGCAGCCCTTTTATTGCCATGTCCTTTAGGGCATCAAAGGTAGCATCCGGATGATCTAAAGACCACCAATTTACAGTTCTGCGTTCCTCTGGGGATCTCAATCCCTGTATAAATTGTTCTTTCAGCATTCTATTCTCGTCGATAGCATTTAAATTGTTAATTTGCTTGAGGGCTCTCAGGGCTCCCTGTAGTCGGCAAGCATAGTCCCGGATGCTGTCACCTGGCTGTTGTGAACAGTGATAGAAGGCCATCCGGAGATCCGTTTCTGTGTGGTCTTCAAATATGGCATGTAGCTTAAGGAAGATCGCAGGTACCGACTCCTGATCAACGGTATCCCAAGTCTCCACTTCCCTCTCAGCAGCGCCAGTTAGCTGCCCTATTAGCACAGCAGCTTTTTGTCTCTCAGGCATGGAGTACATTTCTAGGATGCTGCATAACTTCCGCTTGAAGCCTGCTAATGTGCCTGGCCCACCGCTGTATTGGGGAAGCCATTTCGCCCCAGGCATATATGGGAGCGTTAGTGGCATGATCGGGACTACCGGACTGGGTGCAGGGCCTGCGCCCCCATCTGGCGCTACAATACCAGACGGTGCGGGATTGGGGCCTCCGGCCGGGGCCGCACTGTCAGCCGGTTGTTGTGACATCTTAGCGCCCCCTTGGTTAAACGGAGCCTACCGGTTTCAGATGCTGCTATTTCACAGGCACCGCAGTGGGAACAGGACCTTCGTCGCAGGCGCTCTGATGTCAGAGCGTTCACTTCCTGTTGCAGGACCTGCTGCTGAGTCAGAGCCGGGGGCGTGTCCAAGACTCTGCGCGCTCTTTCAGGTACGCCCACCTTCTTCTCCAACGCCTTAGGGCGCGAATCTGGCGGCAAATATGGCGGTATTTGGCGCCAAACAACAGCAACAGTCTTTTTCGCCAAAACACTCCACAGGCACACAGGGCTCGCAATGCTGCAAGTTTCGGATCCTGTTCGTGACGCCAAATTTTTGTGTCGACCCGCCACCACAATTGTGGGTTACCAGGGCAATGGGGTACTCAGAGCCGAGCCCATGGAAGTCTAGGGGATTTGTCACAGGTAGCTGTGGCTCGGTCTGTGGCCCTGGCGGTCTGGCGTATGTTGGGGGAATATTTACAGGGGATATTTATATACAGTTCGTGACGCCACCTGTAGTATTCTGGTAATATGTACCAGCGCTGCTGTAGATCTCTGAGGGGATGGTGAGGCAGCTAGATGTTGGGTCCCCTACAGGTGGGACTCTTCCCTCAGGTCGGTAGCCAGGTAGGGACTGTGCAGGCATGCAATAATAACTCAGTCTCACACGGTCAGCGTCTTTCCATACCTTTACTTGTAAGATGTTCAAGCAGGTCCCAGGGAGGCTGATGGGGTTGATGGAGGATGAGCTTTGAGGCAACAGCTAAGCAAGTTAGGGGCCTCCTTTACTTTCAACACAATGATGAGTACGACCAGCCTGAAGCGTAGTCCCCTCTATGATTCCAGCTTATCCAAAGCTGTGCTTCCCAGTCAATTTAGTGTTAGGAGCCTTTCTATGAGGGAGCTGAATCCTTATTTTGTCCTGCAGAGACTCAAAGTCTTCACTTCCCCTGACCCCAGTTACGTACTGACTATAAGGGGGTGTTTGCCGCGACCTAGGGTCCGGTAAATCTCTGGTTTTCTCTTCACTATGCTTGTAGCTAATAGTGATCCTTCGGTCTCCAGTAACCGGTAGCAATGTGCAGGACTTTTCCAAGCCAAACGCACTTTTCCAATAATCTTCCTTCCACTTTGCCCTTCGATTTGCTCGACTCTTAATAGATAGTTCAGTCTTTCTTCCAGTGGGGCACAGCTCTGACTAGACTAAGGTGAATTAGACCACCTGTACCAGCCTCCACGTTCTGAACTGATGACAGGCTCAAACTGGACACGTCTACTCTGTCCAAGGACAGGAAACTGACTGACTAGAAAATCACTCCCTTCCACACCCCTGCTGGGTGTGTCAGAAGTGTGCATGATGTCATGAAGAGACCTTAACTGTTACCTCTCCACTCATCCTCCTGGTATTGTGTACCAGGGCTACACAGGTGCAGTTTCTCCCGGCTGCAATTAATTATTTGTTGATTGGTTTCCTTTAAATCTCTGGTTGTCTGTGTTGGGAGTTGCCAGTGAAATTCTTCATGCAGACCACAGATAGGATTGTATCTGTATAGACTTAAGTTAAAGAGCTCCTTAGTTGTTTTAAGCTCACTTTGCTTAGAGTTTAATATCCCAGATCATTTATGTTCCTTCTGTGTTTGAGTGTGTATGCAAGTCTGTGTTTTCTCCAGTCTGTCTTATATGTCTAATCTGTGTATTTGGCAGAGATCAGCCCATGTCCCTTTGGTGGTAGTCAGTATCCTTCTTGGGACTGATTACAGGGTTCGGGGACTGATAGGAGACAGGGTTAGGCTGGAGACTTGGACCTCTGAACCATTATCAGTACCTCCAAGGTGAGGGATTAGTTAGGACCCCAGTTTAGGGTCAGGTTAGACCCCCGGTCCTCCTCTTTCCTGTGACAGTGTATCAAGTCCTCAAGATTAACCCTGAGTTCAACGGATATCGTGTCAGGTAAATCTATTCTATATTTACATGCTGATGTTGCTAATCTATATGTTGTATAGAGTGTTGTTCTTTTAAGAATAGTTTACTGACATCGTACACATATCATAAGACCGCGTGACATTTTCACTGGCCCATAAAATTATTCCCAGTTGCCATGGATCCAGTAGCCCAGCTGGCTCTGCAGTTGCAGGGATTATCCATGGAGCTGACGGACATTAAGTCCAAAGTTTTGTCTCCCTCGGAGCAAACCAGATTTGAACCTAAAGTAGCTCTCCCGGACAGGTTCACTGGTGGGCGAGACAAATTTTTTACCTTCAGGGAAGCATGTAAATTGTATTTTCGGCTTCGGCCTCGATCATCAGGGAGTGAAGAGCAGAGAGTGGGAATTGTTATCTCGCTCCTACAAGGGGACCCTCAATCCTGGGCCTTCTTCCTTCCTCCGGGATCCCCGGCTCTACAGTCAGTAGATCGATTTTTTACTGCCCTGGGTTTGGTATATGATGACCCAGATCGGGTCTCTCTTGCTGAGACAAAATTACGTAAGATACAGCAGGGAGATCGTCCGGCGGAGGAATTTGCTTCTGAGTTCCGTAGATGGGCCACAGATACTCAGTGGAAGTGCGGGGAGGAGGGGATGTCTGCTGCCCCCACATCCAGCGCCAGACGTCAGGTGTGTGATGTCCCTCCCGAGCGGTGTCGGTGCGCGGTGTGATGTCCTCGCTGGACCAGGTGCAGATCCTCCTGGGCGCCCGGTCGTACTGCGTGCCCCGCGAGCGGCTGGAGGCGCAGAGCGGCTTCTTCCAGGAGCTCTTCCGCTCTGGGATGCGTGAGAGCAGCGGAGACGCGGTGACGCTCCACGGGCTGAGCCAGGAGGGATTAGAGGGGGTCCTGCGCCACATCATGGGGAGCCCCCTCCAAGACTGCATCCCCCCCGCAGAGACCAGACGTAAGAGGCCGAGTGCGGAGGAGCCGGGGTGCGAGGTGGCCCCGCTGCAGTCGCTGGTGGAGGCCGCCTGCTACCTCCAGGTGCACGGCCTCCTGTCCCTCCTGCAGACCTCGCTGTCAGCCGACACCTGCCTGGACCTCCTGGACGTCTCCCAGCTGCATGGTCAGTGGGATCTGGCGTCCGCCGCGCTCCGGTATATTGCGGCTCACTACCACTGCATGCTGCAGAGGTCGGACTTCCAGGACAGCCCCGAGTCTCTGAAGGAGCGGGTGCTGGAGGAGCGGCTCCGGGGGGCCCCGGCACTGCTTGTGCTGTCCCAGCAAGGCGCCGGCTCCTGGGTGCTGCTCCGCTACCTGGAGGAAGCTGGCGGATGGCAGGTGATGCCCGGGACCGTCCCTCCCAGCATGCTGCGGGTGCACGGCTACGGCGCCACCGTCCTGAATAATTACCTGTGCGTGGCCGGAGGCTCCCGGGACAATGGACAGGAGGTCAGCGCCGTGCACTCCTACAATCCGAGCACCGGGAGCTGGAGCGAGGAGCCGGCCATGAACCAGAAGAGGTACAACTTCCGCTTGCTGGCAGTGAATGGGGCTCTGTACGCAGTCGGCGGCCATTCCCTGCAGACCATGGAGTCTTACAACCCTGCGCAGAACACGTGGACGCTCGCGGCCCCGCTCCCGGACACGCTGGTGGAGTTCTCAGCCTGCGAAAGTCTGGGGAGGATCTACGTGGTCGGAGGCTACACCCCACGGGGTCGGAATATGAGCGTCCTGCGTTACTGTCCGTCATTGGACGAGTGGTCGGTGTTTGACCTTTGCCGGCAGCATGTGCGGAAGCAGCAGATGGTGTCTATAGAGGAGACCTTGTTCGTGGTTGGGGGCTTTAGACGGGACCCCCTGTCCGGACTGAGGACTCGCTGAGCGTGCACTCCTATAGCACCAGCAGCAGAGAGTGGAGCTGTCTGAAGGTCAATACCTCCAAGTCCGGCCTGAGCGTCAGCTGCTCCCTACACAACGACGGGATCTACATCCTGAGCCGGGACGTGAACCCCAACACTGTGGGGCGACACCGCATATTCCTCAAATACTGTGTGTTTACAGGGGTCTGCGAGTACGTGCGTGGACCCCCGAGCGAGGGGAACAATATGCAGCTCTTCTCTATGTACGTCAACCTCCATAGCGGCTGAGGGGCGAAACTAGCAAAATCTGCAGCCCCCACATGTAGACTGCGACCGTCCCTCCCACCGGAGACCACAGTCACTGCAAGAGTCTTATTAAAGGGATTGTCCACATTCCATGTACCCTGATGAGCTATAGGTGGTGCCCCTTTACCCCCCAATCGGGATGTCCCTCTGTAAGCAAAAAAAGTGTGACCCCCGTAGTCCATTAAAGGGGCGCCCGCCGACATTCCTTGTCGATGTGCATTGTGTCACTTTGCCCTTCACCGTGCTGTTCTGCAGATGATGAAAGAACACCTGCCCACTGGAAAGGGGGTTGCCTCCAGTGGACCGCCCCTTTAAAGGGTAGAACTATGTCAATAAAGGGAATTGAAATGAATGAATGTCATATGTTGCAATTTGATCTCTGGTCCTGGGGATCGCAGAATGATGACGTTGCCCTATAAATGGTCGTTTCAACAAACTTTGCATAAATCAATGCTGCAAGTAACTAATAAATTTGGTAATTTATTATACCCCAAAAAAAAAAAATGGGTTGCCTTCTGATGTGGTGTCAGATAGGGGGTCTCAGTTTGTGTCCAAGTTTTGGAGGGCATTTTGTTTACGTCGGGGGATGCAATTGTCATTTTCCTCGGCTTTTCATCCGCAGACCAATGGTCAGACAGAGCGTCTGAATCAAAGCCTAGAGACTTATCTTCGGTGTTTTGTCTCAGAGAACCAGGAGGACTGGTCTTCTTTCTTGCCTCTGGCAGAGTTCGCTCTTAACAACAGGCGGAGCGAGTCCACTGGTAAGTCCCCGTTTTTTGGGGCATATGGTTTTCATCCCCAGTTTTGTACATTCAATGGGGGGGGCCCTTCTGGGGTTCCTGAGGAGGAGCGTTTCTCGTCGTCACTTGCTTCAGTGTGGAGAGGTGTATTGAATAATCTGAGTGCTATGGGGAACCGTTATAAACGTATGGCTGATAGGAGGAGAGTTTCTGGTCCAGATCTTAATGTGAACGATCTGGTATGGTTGTCTACCAGGAATATAAAACTTAAAGTTCCCTCCTGGAAGCTGGGCCCCAGATTCATCGGGCCGTACAGGATCAGTTCCATAATTAATCCTGTGGCATTTCGTCTGGACCTCCCTCCTACGTTTAAAATCCACAATGTGTTCCACAAGTCATTACTTAAGAGGTACGTGGCACCAGTCATACCATCACCTCTACCTCCTCCTCCAGTGGTGGTCAATGGTAACTTGGAGTTTCAAGTGTCAAAGATCATTGACTCACGTCTGAATCGCCGGTCCCTTCAGTACTTGGTGCATTGGAAGGGGTATGGTCCAGAGGAGAGGACGTGGGTTCCTGCGTCTGACATTAACGCAGATCGTTTGGTGCGGACCTTCCACAGAACTCACCCGGGCAAACCTGGCCCTGAGGGTCCGGAGGCCCCTCGTAGAAGGGGGGTACTGTCATGTGTGCATCGCCACGAAGATCGTCGCGGTTGCACATTCTGACTTCTCACAGCTGAGTTGCTGTTTCTTTGTGTTTGGCAGTTAGGGAGTTAATTCTGTCTGTGCTCAGTTCTGGGACTGGGTGCAGTTTCTCCCGGCTGCAATTAATTATTTGTTGATTGGTTTCCTTTAAATCTCTGGTTGTCTGTGTTGGGAGTTGCCAGTGAAATTCTTCATGCAGACCACAGATAGGATTGTATCTGTATAGACTTAAGTTAAAGAGCTCCTTAGTTGTTTTAAGCTCACCTTGCTTAGAGTTTAATATCCCAGATCATTTATGTTCCTTCTGTGTTTGAGTGTGTATGCAAGTCTGTGTTTTCTCCAGTCTGTCTTATATGTCTAATCTGTGTATTTGGCAGAGATCAGCCCATGTCCCTTTGGTGGTAGTCAGTATCCTTCTTGGGACTGATTACAGGGTTCGGGGACTGATAGGAGACAGGGTTAGGCTGGAGACTTGGACCTCTGAACCATTATCAGTACCTCCAAGGTGAGGGATTAGTTAGGACCCCAGTTTAGGGTCAGGTTAGACCCCGGTCCTCCTCTTTCCTGTGACAGTGTATCAAGTCCTCAAGATTAACCCTGAGTTCAACGGATATCGTGTCAGGTAAATCTATTCTATATTTACATGCTGATGTTGCTAATCTATATGTTGTATAGAGTGTTGTTCTTTTAAGAATAGTTTACTGACATCGTACACATATCATAAGACCGCGTGACAGCTAGAAGGATACAACTTATTTGCAAGAAACAGACTTGATAAACGAGGAGGAGGTGTGGCATTGTATGTTAGAAAAGCGTATATCTGCACAGAGATTGACGCTTCAGAGACTGGGAGTTCTGTGGATAGGACTAAAAGAGTGGTAGTAAATGGCTGCACATCGAGTTGGAAGAATGTATCAAGTGGGGTACCACAGGGCTCTGTCTTGGGCCCTGTATTGTTCAACATCTTTATAAATGATTTAGATGAAGGAATTGAGGGTAAACTGATTAAATTTGCTGATGACATAAAGCTAGGAGGGATAGCTAATACTAGAGAAGAGAGAGAGAGGATTCAAAAAGATATAAATAAACTGGAGCAGTGGGCAGCAACTAACAGAATGGTTTTTAACAGGGAAAAATGCAAAGTACTTCATCTGGGAAATAAAAATGAAAAAAGCGTATACAGAATGGGAGGAATAAGGCTAAGCAACAGCACATGTGAAAAAGACTTGTGTATACTAATTGATCACAGACTGAACATGAGTCAACAGTGTGATGCAGCAGCAAAAAAGGCAAATACAATTCTGGGATGTATTAACAGAAGCATACAGTCTAGATCACGTGAAGTCATTATTGCCCTCTACTCCTCTTTGGTCAGACCTCATCTGGAATACTGTGTCCAGTTTTGGGCACCACATTTTAAAAAAGACATCAACAAACTGGAGCAAGTTCAGAGAAGAGCGACCAGAATGGTGTTCGGTCTGCAAACCATGTCTTATGAGGATCGGTTACAGGATTTGGGAATGTTTAGCTTGCAAAAAAGAAGACTGAGAGGAGACTTAATAGCTGTCTACAAATATCTCAAGGGCTGTCACATTGTAGAAGGATCATCTTTATTCTCATTTGCACAAGGAAAGACTAGAAGCAATGGGATGAAACTGAATGGGAGGAGACACAGATTAGATATTAGAAAAAACTTTTTGACAGTTAGGGTGATCAATGAGTGGAACAGGCTGCCACGAGAGGTGATGAGTACTCCCTCAATGGAAGTCTTCAAACAGAGGCTGGACAGACATCTGTCTGGGATGATTTAGAGAATCCTGCTTTGAGCAGGGGGTTGGACCAGAAGGCCCAGGAGGTCCCTTCCAACTCTACCATTATATGATTCTATGCTTTCTTCCCGCTGCAACACCTGATTCACCGCTGGCGTTTCCTAGCGGTGTCAGCTGTTTCTCAGACTTCAGACTCGCCGCGCTGTCTCTGCTACTCCCCACGTATCTGTCAGTAGGCGCCGGGGCTGCGGTAATTGCTTGCTTTCTCTCCACTGGAGCAGCTGATTCCTCGCGAGCGCATCCCCGCCGCATTAGCTGTTTCCCAGCCTTCAGACTCACCACGCTCTACCCGCTTCTCCCCTTTTGTCTGTCAGATGGCACCGGAGCTGCAGTGGTAACTGGTTCTTCCTCCGCTGGCTGCCTGTAATAGCTCCATTTTAGCTGCTGCTTGACGGGTAATGCTTGCTTGAGGAGCCGGTCTGGGTTGCTTACTTCTGGCTGGCATTAGGCCTCCGCTGAGCTTTCTCCCGTCGCTTGAAAGTCTTTGTGGAGGGTTTTTCTTGATGGGAACAGGTCCCTGCTTTTTGTTATCAGCTCCAGGCATAATTTAGATGCTTTCAGTCCAAAAATTCCCCTTTGCCAGTAGGTTTAAGCCGCTTAAATAGGGGTAGGTGCATGTCTGCTCCCTTCCCCTGCAAACCACGCCTCTCGAGGGGTCTAGTTTCCAAAATGTGTTCATTTGTTTGGGATTTTTACTGTTAAAGGGTTGATTGTGACTTGTAGGATCGCTACTTCCAATAGGTGGCGCTATAGAGTACAAGTCCTCTTTTTTTGAAGAGGCAATTTACATATAAAATTTCCCAGAGGAGCATTGCACGGCGAATAAGCCTCCTTACCTCGACACGCCAGAGCTGGTTTGTCACTCTCCACAAGGAGAAACCTTACCCCTTAGACCTCAGTCCAGAGCCTCTCATCTAGCCAAATCAGATCTCTCCTACGTTGCACTGACGAGGACCAATAGTCCGAAACACCGTGTCTGCAAATGGAGATACTGATTTGGCTTTTATACTAAGTCATATTACAAGACTCGTTAAAGGGTTGATTGTGACTTGTAGGATCGCTACTTCCAATAGGTGGCGCTATAGAGTACAAGTCCTCTTTTTTTGAAGAGGCAATTTGCATATTGATTCTGAAAAAGGCCTATTCCATGAGTTTTTTTTTTTTTTTTTTAATTCTGTTGGAAGCATGGTTGTAAAACAATGTCTGACTTTCATTTATTCATTTTTATAGATTTTTGATTTATTATTACCTTTGTCAGATTCAAGTTATTTCTGTCATCATTGTGGGCTTTTCTGTCATTAACCCCTTTACTCCCGAGAGTTGTTTGCATGTTAATGACTCGGCTAATTTTTACAATTCTGACCATTGTGCCTTTATGAAGTTATAACTCTGGAACGCTTCAACGGATCTTAGCGATTCTGAGACTATTTTCTCATGACATATTGAACTTCATGTTAGTGGTAAAATTTTGTCGATATAACTTGCGTTTATTTATGAAAAAACGGAAATATAGCGAAAATTTTGAAAATGTTTCAATTTTCAATCTTTGAATTTTTATGCCCTTAAAACAGAGAAATATGTCACATAAAATATTTACTAAATAACAATTCCCACATGTCAACTTTACATCAGCACAATTTGGAAACAAATTTTTTTTTTGTTAGGAAGTTATAAGGATTAAAAGTGGACCAGCAATTTCTCATTTTTACAACAAAATTTACAAAACCATTTTTTTAGGGACCACCTCACATTTGAAGTCACTTTGAGGGGTCTATATGGCAGAAAATACCCAAACGTCACACCATTCTAAAAACTGCACCCCTCAAGATACTCAAAACCACATTCAAGAATTTTATTAACTCTTCAGGTGCTTTACAGGAATTTTTCGAATGTGGAAGAAAAAAGTGAACATTTAACCTTTTAGTCACAAAAGGAGAAAATTGACAGAAAAAGATGTTGTGCAATTTCTCCTGAGTATGCCGATACCCCATATGAGGGGAAAACCACTGTCTGGGCGCACGGCAGGGCTCAGAAGGGAAGGAGCGCCGTTTGACTTTTTCAAACCAAAACTGGCTGAAATTGAGATTGGACGCCATATCGGGTTTGGAGAGCCCCTGATGTGCCTAAACAGTGGAAAATCACCACAAGTGACACCATTTTGGAAACTAGACCCCTTAAGGAATGTATCTAGATGTGGGTGAGCACTTTGAACCCCCAAGTGCTTCACACAAGTTTATAACGTAGAGTCGTGAAAAAAAAAATCATATTTTTTCCACAAACATGATCTTTTAGTCCCCAATATTTTATTTTCCCAAGGGTAAGAGGAGAAATTGGACCCCAAAACTTGTTGTCCAATTTGTCCTGAGTACACTGATACTCCATATGTGGGGGTAACCACTGTTTGGGCGCACAGCAGAGCTCGGAAAGGAAGGAGCGCCATTTGACATTTTCAAAACAAAATTGGCTGGAATTGAGATCGGACGCCATGTCGCGTTTGGAGACCCCTGATGTGCCTAAACAGTGGAAATCCCCCAATTCTAACTTCAACCCTAACCCCAACACACCCCTAACCCTAATCCCAACCTTAACACTAATCCCAACCCTAACTGTAATCCAAACCCTAACCCCAACTCTAGCCCCAACCCTAACCCTAACTTTAGCCCCAACCCTAACCCTAACACTAATGGGAAAATGGAAATAAATACATTTTTTTTATTTTATTATTTTTCCCTAACTAAGGGGGTGATAAAGGGGGTTTGATTTACTATTTATAGCGGGTTTTATGTTTGGCAGCTGTCACACACTAAAAGACACTTATTATTGCAAAAAATAGTTTTTGCATCACAATATTTTGAGAGCTATAATTTTTCCATATTTTGGCCAACAGAGTCATGTGAGGACGAGTTGACGTTTTTATTGGTATAATTTTCTGGCACATGACATTTTTTGATCGCTTTTTATTCAGATTTTTGGGAGGCAGAATGAACAAAAACCAGCAATTCATGAATTTCTTTTGGGGGGGTGTTTACACCGTTCCGCGTGTGGTAAAATTGATAAAGCAGTTTTATTCTTCGGGTCAGTACGATTACAGTAATATCTCTTTTATATATTTTTTTAACCCCTTAACCCCCAAGGGTGGTTTGCAAGTTAATGATCGCGCCAATTTTTACAATTCTGACCACTGTGCACAGCTCGAGGTCTCATCAGCATTGCATGAAAAAGTGAGAGCAGAGAGTGACATGACCAAGTGGGCGTGCTACACGTACGGGATTATCAATGCAAAGTGAATAATCATGTGCACAGCCGTATAGGAGTATCTGAGTAGGTTCCCACACCATATAAATATAGCAAATAAACTCAGAACTCAACTTCAGTAGAGTGATGATTTTTAATCGTGTCCACAGTAATAACAGAAACGTTTCGGTCCTGAACTTGGACCTTCATCAGAAGAGAAATTGGACCCTAAAAGTTGTTGTCCAATTTGTATTGAGTACGCTGATACCCTATATGTGGGAGAAAACTACTGTGTGGGGGCACGTTGGGGCTCGGAATAGAAGTAGTGACGTTTAGTAATGCAGACTTTGATGGAATGGTCTGCGGGTGTCATGTCGCATTTGGAGAGCCCCTGATGTGCCTAAACAGAGGAAACCCCCCACAAGTGACCCTATTTTGTAAACTAGACCCCCAAAGGAACTTATCTAGATGTGTGGTGAGCACTTTGAACCCCCAAGTGCTTCACAGAAGTTTATAACGCCCGGACGTGAAAATAAAAAAATCATATTTTTTCCACAAACATGATCTTTTAGTCCCCAGTTTTTTATGTTCCCAAGGGTAACAGGAGAAATTGGACCCAAAAAGTTGTTTTACAATTTGTCCTGAGTACGCTGATACCCTATATGTGGGAGAAAACTACTGTATGGGCACACGTCGGGGCTCGGAAGGGAAGTAGTGACGATTTGCAATGCAGACTTTGATGGAATGGTCTGCAGGTGTCATGTCGCGTTTGGAGAGCCCCTGATGTGCCTAAACAGTGGAAACCCCCCACAAGTGACCCCATTTTGGAAACTATACCCCCAAAGGAACTTATTTAGATGTGTGGTGAGAACTTTGAACCCCCAAGTGCTTCACAGAAGTTTATAACGTAGAGCCATAAAAATAATAAATCATTTTTTTCTACAAAAACAATATTTTCGCCCCCAATTTATTATTTTCCCAAGGGTAACAGAAGAAATTGGACCCCAAGAGTTATTGTGCAATTTGTCCTAAGTATGCTGATACTCCATATGTGGGGGTAAACTACTGTTTGGTCGCATGGCAGAGCTCAGAAGGGAAGGAGCACCGTTTGACTTTTTAAATGCCAAATTGGCTGGAATTGAAATCAGACGCCATGTCACATTTGGAGAGCCACTGATGTGCCTAAACAGTGGAAACCCCCCAATTCTAACTCCAACCCAAACCCCAACACACCCCTAACACTTATCCCAACCCTAATCATAACCCTAACCACAAACCTAACCCTAACACACCCGTAACCCTAGTCCCAACCCTAACCCTAGCTTTAGCCCCAGCCCTAACCATAACCCTAATGGGAAAATGGAAATAAATACATTTTTTTAATTTTATTATTTTTCCCTAACTAAGGGGATGATAAAGGGGGTTTTGATTTGCTATTTATAGCGGGTTTTTATGATTGGCAGCTGTCACGCTAAAAGACGCTTTTTATTGCAAAAAGTAGTTTTTGCATCATCACATTTTGAGAGCTATAATTTTTCTATATTTTGGCCCACAGAGTCATGTGAGGTCTTATTTTTTGCGGGACGAGGTGACGTTTTTATTTGTACCATTTTTGGGCACATGACATTTTTTGATCGCTTTTTATTACGATTTTTGGGAGGCAGAAAGAACAAAAACCAGCAATTCATGAGTTTCTTTTGGGGGAGGGCCGTTTATAGCGTTCCGCGTGTGGCAAAATTGATAGTGGAGTTTTATTCTTCGGGTCAGTACGATTACGGCGATACCTCATTTATATAATTTTTTTATGTTTTGGCGCTTTTATACAATTAAAACGATTATATATAAAAAATAATTATTTTTGCATCGCTTTATTCTGCGAGCTATAACTTTTTTATTTTTTTGCTGATGATGCTGTATGGTGGCTCGTTTTTTTGCAGGACAAGATGACGTTTTCAGCGGTACCATGCTTGTTTGTATCCGTCTTTTTGATCGCGTGTTATTCCACTTTTTGTTCGGTGGTATGATGATAAATCATTGTTTTTTAGACTTGCTTTTTTTTTTTTAAGGGGTTCACTAAATTTGTTAACTAGTGGGACAGTTTTATAGGGTGGGTCGTTACGGACGCGGCGATACTAAATATGTGTACTTTTATTGTTGTTGTTTTTTTTTTTACATTAAAGAAGTGAATTTATTGGGGAATTTTTTTTTTTTTTTCATTATTTAGGATTTTTTTTTTACACGTTTATTTTTATTTTTTCAACATTTTTACTTTGTTCCAGGGTGGGACATCACAGTATGGGGTCAGATCGCTGGTGTGACAGGGTGCACAGCACTCTGTCACACCAGCGATCGCACAGGCAGTGCTGGAGGCTTCTCAGTTCCTGATGAAGCCGCCTCCCTGCAGGACCCGGCGGCCATCTTGGATCCGGGGTCCTGCAGTGAGGAGAGTCCCTGTTCATCGCGCTGTTCTGAGGGTCTCAGGGGAGCGCGCAGGGAGCCCCCTCCCTGCGCGATGCTTCCCTGTGCCCCGGTACATCGCGATCATGTTTGGGGTCAATGTGCCGGGAGCGGTCCGTGACCACTCCTGACACATAGTGCTGGGTGTCAGCTGTGATAATCAGTTGACACCCGGCGGCGATCAGCTGTGCTCCCCCCGGGAGCGCAGCTGATCGCCCTGGACGTACTATATTCCGTCCATGGGAATTAAGTACCAGGTCACATGGACGGAATATTACGTCCAATGGGATTAAGGGTTAATGTTTTGGCGCTTTTATACTATAAAAACTATTTTATAGAAAAAATAATTATTTTTGCATCGCTTCATTCTGACAGCTATAACTTTATCTTTTTGCTGATGGTGCTGTATGGTGGCTTATTTTTTGCGTGAAAAGATGACGTTTTCAGCTGTACCACGTTTATTTATATCCGTTTCTTTGATCACGTGTTATTCCACTTTTTGCTCGGTGGTATGATGATAAAGCATTGTTTCTTGCCTTGTTTTTTTTATGGTGTTCACTAAAGGGGTTAACTAATAAGACAGTTTTATAGGGCAGGTTGTCACAGACGCGCAATACCAAGTATGTGTACTTTTATTGTTTAGAATTTTTTTAATTAAAATATTTATTTATTGCTGGAATAAATATTGTTTTTTTTATTTTTTAAAATATTTTTACAATTTTTTAAAAAAATTTAATTTAATTCTTTGTTTTTTACACTCATTTTCTGCAGGCTGATCGCTTCTGTCAGCGCTGCAGCTCCTATAGCACTGACCTGAGAGACTTCCTGGTCATCACTGCGCATGACAGGAAGTCCCTCAGGCCTGGAGATTCGGATGCCGTGGGGTCTCCAATCCAAAAGCAGAAGGGCTGTGAGCCCCTCTGCAGCTGCTGGAACACTGCGATCATGTTTTTGTGCGTGACCGCTCCTGGCACTTAGTGCTGGGTGTCAGCTGTGAAAATCAGCTGACACCCGGCCGCGTACTATCATGTCCCTGGGACTTAAGGCTCAGATCACATGGACGGAATAGTACGTCATATGGTAGAAAGGGTTAAACGAGGGGTACCAACAATTTTGACCACGTGTTTATGGGGTATCGGCGTGCTCAGGAGAAGTTGTACAATAAATTTTGGGGTCAATTTTCTCTTTTTACTCTTATAAAAATAAAGAATTGTGGGTCTAAAGTAACATTTTTGTGAAAAAAAAGTTCAATCCACCTTGAAAAAATACCTGTGAAGCATCTGAAGGGTTAATAAACTTCTTGAATGTGGTGTTGAGCATCTTGAGGGTTGCAGTTTTTTGAATGGTGTCAATTTGGGGTATTTTCTGTCATATAGGCCCTAGAAAAATGGTTTTGTAAATTGTGTTGGAAAAATGAGAAATCGCCGGTGAACATTTAGCTTTCTAACTTCCTAACAAAAAATGTTTCAAAAATTGTGCTAATATAAAGTAGACAGGTGGGAAATGTTATTTATTAACTATTTTGTGTGACATACCTGCCTAGTTTAAGGGCATAAAAATTAAAAGTTTGAAAATTGCTACATTTTCAAAAATTTTGCCAAATTTCTGATTTTTTCACAAATAAACTCAAGTCATAGCAAACAAATTTTACCACTGTCATTAAGCACAATATGTCACGAAAAAACAATCTCAGAATTAGTGGGATCCGTTGAAGCATTCCATAGTTATTACCTCATAAAGTGACAGTGCTCAGAATTGAAAAAATTGGCCTGGTCAGGAAGGTGAAAACAGGCTTCAGGTTGAAGGGGTTAATAAAAAAAATATAGTGTTGGATTTTTTTCCTCCCTTGCCTCTTCCACCTACACACTGCCACGTCCACCCCCTCCGGTTGGACCCCTGCCCCTTAGTTCTAGGTAGTTATTTGCTTTTTTTTTATTCTATGTTCTTTTAAGTCAGTTCCCTAAAAAAAAAAAAACCTAGAACAAAAACAAAAACAAAAAAAATTAAAAAACATGCAAACATTAAAAATGGTTTTATTACTGCTCCCTTGCCTCTTCCACCTACACCGCCACGACCACCTCCTCCACCAGGTGGACCTCTGCCCCCTGGTTTTAGATAGTTATTATTTTTAATTATATGCTCTTTTAAGTCAGTTCCATAAAAAAAGCAAAAAATAACAAAAAAGGAAAAGAAAAACAATAAAAAAAATCGAAAACAGTGTTGAATTACTCCTCCCTTGAATCTTTCACCTACACCACCACGTCCATCTCCACCTCTTCCATGTACTCGACCTCTTCCTCCACTTGGACCTGCATCTCCTGGTTCAAAATTATTATTTTTTATTTCTGCTCTGTTAAGCAGATGAAGTGAGGGACTGTATTAGGTTTTGTGTGTTCGCAGTTTTCCAAAAAGACTATGTGTACTATGCACCCGCGTCTGTGATAGTACAATGCATACCCAAATTGTTTTCTAATCTGCAACTGTGTCTGTGGGATTAATGCGCATAAAAACAAATTTTTCACATCTGCAACCGTGTCTGTGGGAATAATGTGTATAAAAGTACATTTTTTTACTTTTATGCACCCGTGTGTGTGATAGTACTGAGTGTAAAAACAAATTTTTCTAATCTTGTGTGCCCGTGTGTGTAAAAGTATTGTGCGTAAAATCAAATTTTTCCAATTTACAAATGTGTCCGTGGATTTACTTTGCCTAAAAACCACTTAAAAATGAGACCATCAAATAGGGGACATGGAGGTAGCCATCAAATTGTTGCTTTTTGATATTTTGTTGGTTCTGTTTCTTGTTGTCTCTTATCGGTATCATCTGCTGGAAATGAGTGTTCATTCTCGTCATATCCACAGTCCATAACGTGAAAGCTTTTTTTCCATACATTCATTGACAGATTCATGTTTTTTACGGTGATCTGTAGTCAGAAATTCATCAAAGCAGACTAAAATAACTTTTTAATGACCATTTGCAGCTTCAACATACTATCTGTGTGTACGCAGTAGTCGTGGTACAGGACCTCATCTTCAAAACTTTTCTTTTAATTCAATCCACTTCACAATCTTTTGAAATTCGCCCCCAAATTTTTCAGAGGCCAAGTCAAGTTGTTGCTTTTTTCTTTGCGCTTCTTGTCGTCTCTTATCGGTTTCATCTGCTGGAAATGAGTGTTCATTCTGGTCATATACAGCTCGTCCACAGTCCATAACTTGATAGCTTTTTTCCATACGTTCATTGACAGATTCATGTTTTTTACAGTGATCTGTGGTCAGAAATTAATCAAAGCAGACAAATTAACTCTTTAATAACCATTCGATTTGCAGTTTCACTGTACTAGCCATATGTACGCGATAGTGGTGGAAGTCATCAGTTTACGCTACTGGAACTGGAATTACCACAGTTGCTGGTACAAATCTGTCTTGTGGTTGTTGTTTAATCTGTATTTTCAGTTTTCAGTTAATGAGATTCTCGTGCTTCATGGCGGCCTGTGGGTGGGGGTCTTAGGTATTCAAACTGCCCTGCTTAAGTATTCATACTAATGGCTTATGACCGGTCGCTGATCCTTCAGTGACCTGCACCCTAGTTTACATACTGAATGTAATATGTATTTAAAAAAAAAAAATCACATTCAGCAGGCAGGAGAAGGCAGTAGCGCCTGCGCTGCAGCATGATCACATGTATAATATGCATTTAATTATTTTATTTGTATTCAGAAAAAAACATTCTCTCTTTTACTGGCGCCGGGCGCGCCTACGCAGTAGCAACTATCGGTCCCAACTCTCTTCAGGTCATTGACCAGGTCCTCCCATGTAGCTCCGGGCTGATTTCAGACCTTTCTCAGAATCAGCCTTACCCCACGAGGTGAGATCTTGCATGGAGTCCCAGACCGAGGAAGATTAACAGCCATCTTCTGTTTCTTCCATTTTCTAATAATTGTTCCAACAGTTGTTGCCTTCTCACAAAGCTGATTGCCTATTGTCCTGTAGCCCATCCCAGCCTTGTGCAGGTCTACAATCTTGTCTTTGGTGTCTTTAGAAAGCTCTTTGGTTTTGGCCATGGTGAAGAGGTTGAAGTGTGATTGATTGTGTGTGGACAGGTGTCTTAGATACAGGTAATGAGTTCAAACAGGTGCAATTAATACAGATAATGAGTGCAAAGTAGGAGGGCTTAAAGAAAAACTAAAAGGTCTGAGAGAGCCAGAATTCTTGCTGGTTGGTATTTGATCAAATATTTAATGCAATAAAATGCAATTTAATTGTTTAAAAATCGTACAATGTGATTTTCTGTTTTTTTATTTTTAGATTCTGTCTCTCATAGTTAAGGTGTACCTATGATAAAAATTACAGACCTCTCCATTCTTTGTAGGTGGGAAAACTTTCAAAATTGGCAGTGTATCAAATACTTATTTTCCCCACTTTATATGGCTTCTCATTGTGTAGTTACGTATTATGATTCCGATCCTTTAATGCATCCAGTACAATGAATGCAACCATATTCTGTATTACACACAATAACTGTTCATTCAAAATATATTTTACATTGCAACTTTGATATCATTTAAAGTTTTATTATTTTAGCTTTATTTTAAATTATATATTTTTTTGCATCTTTCAGGTTCAGTCAAAGGCAAAATACTGCTACAAAAATAGGAGTGGAGTGCATGCTCTGAAACGGGGCATGAAGCATGAGGCAACAGGGGCACAAGGCAATTAAAGGAGATAAATAGGTGGTAGATTAAAGCAAGGGTTCAGGCAACATGGCAGGACATACAGAAGTCAATAAGAGGCATGGTGAAATGAGGAAGCACTGGAAAAGGATGTGAAAAAAGGAGTACTGCAGGCAAGGGGAGAGCATATCCATGGGGGGTTCATTTTGAGGCTGTTGAAAGAATGAGTTTAGGTGCAAAATTTGTACTGCAATGGAAAAGAAATACTGCAAATATACTGAACGGGATCATCACATTCCTTGAAAGCATACTTAATTGGGAGACAAAAGGAAGAAATGAAGAAAACAGTACAGAAGAAAAGAACACAATTGGTAGAAGTGTTTCAACAGTCATAGTCCATTTTTTATAGGGATTGATGGAACTACTAATATTATAGCTGGCTACACAATCAAAGGTTTTCTCATTGGTCATTTTACTTAATATATGCCGAGTATGTAGTTTGTGCCACGTGTGACCTCAACTTGTGTGATCAAAATCTGATCACTAATATAGATTTAAAAAAAAATAGTCAAGTTGATGAGCACACTGACATATGTGAGTTGGCACTGGTTATCAAGGTGACAAGTTTGGAATCCTCTACTCCTTAACTGGATCTTTGTAACTGTGCGATATTTTAGACAAAGACACTTGAGAGGAGTAAAAAGTCAGATTTAAATGTGTTGCCAGCAAAAGAGAGAGATGAAGATGTCGTAACAATGGGAGACATAGAGAGATAATGAGAGACAGAAGACAGGAAGAGAGAGAAGCCCTTTTCATGTAAACATTAGGGGTAGAGAGGTAGAGAAGGAGAGACAGATAGAAGAGACTTTGTGAGAGTGTCATAAAAGAACACTTTTTCATCTCATGTCATAAAATACGAGATGAGGAATGCGAGCGAAACATCAAGAAACAGCACGACAGCCACCACAAGAGGGTCAGCATCCTGCAGAAGAGGAAGATTAATATCAGAGAGAAGCATGAAAAGCATACATGGAGAAAACGCAGAAAGATAACACAAGAACAAATCACAGATCCCTTATTAAATCTCACCATTTGCATACAAGGTTTTAGGGGGGGCTCTTGTGTCCCCCCTGTATCCGCTGGTTCTTCCATGCATTCTATGCTGGGTGAAGGGTTATTCAGTTCTTTTTCAGGCATGGATTCAATGGTTTCCTGTTCCACTGAGTGATCAACAGCATGTGCAGGGGTTCCCACCTGAGATGGAGTATCTTCCTCTTGGATGGGTGGGCATGGAGTCCCGTCTCTGAGATGGCTGCACAACAGACCTGGGGGAGTATCGGGGTGGCTGGGAGGCAAGCTTGGTTCTGGGGTTTGGTCAGACAAAGGTGTTCCATCATTACACATCTCAGTTGAACACTGCCTAAGCCAGGACATATCACCTTCAACACTGTGCTCCTCTTCATCCTGTACACATTGTGAGCCTGTAAAGATATAAACAATTTCCAGAGAATAAAGACACATCAAATACTGGCCTTGCCAATACATACAAATACATTTGATATATTTGAGACAGTTGGCACCAGAGGCATTTGACCGATACTGTGGGACGATACTCTTGGCATCAGTCATCACGATAGCAAGCAGCCTGAATGGTACAATCACCACCTCTGCTGGCTGTCTTTTCTGCTGCAATATATCCTAATGGTAATCAAATCATTCAACCTCTGAATTGTCCTGTCTTCATGTGTGCACTCCATTCATTGTTAGGAAGCAGCCCGAATGGTACAATCCCCATCTCTGCTGGCTGTCTTTTTTGCTGCAATATATCCTAATGGTACAACTCCATACTTCTGCTTGCTTTCTGTCATCTGCTGCTTTACCATTTTGCTACATATTTTAATGGGCCTGCTAAAGCTTTGGTATAATTCATTTGTTGCACTGTATTTAATACTTACTGATTTATACCTGTGACTGGGGCCTCTCTAGATCTTATCAAGTGGAAGGTGCTATAGCATATAGATGTAGCCAGGTCTAGTGCCTTTGATCATCTAACCACCCCCTGGTGTGCTGGCCCCAGCTGCCAAATTATCCCAAACCAGCTCCCACAATCCCTCTCTCCTGACCCCGTAGTGTGGCCTATATATTTAGTAGTATTCTAAGGGTTGCTCGCAGTGTGGAGTGCTGCACGCAAGCATCCCATAAAGCAAAGCATCACAGAAGCTAAGCATCATGCAAACGGCAGTTATCCATGGCAGTTAATCAGGGCAGGAGTCAGGTAACACACACTTTGCTCTCCCTTTTAACCATATGCCTTATTTCTATCCTCCTGTGTTCCCTTGCCATTTACATTCACCGCCCCATCCTGTTATGAATGTGCTAGAGATGGTTTCTGAGCAGAGGCTCCCTCTGTTGGTTACAGACAGTACTGAACCTTTCAGCGAGGAGTGGCAATCTGGAATCACGGACTGGTCTGATATAAGGGAGGTTCCCTCCCATGATGGTTGCCGGTGATCAATTGTTCTTGTCTCAATTGTGGTTCCTGGTCCATTTGGAAGTTTGCTGGAGTCTTGCCTGCATCTCCTGCTTTCAGATAAGATATTTTTTGCTTTTCTTTTTGTGCTTGCTTTTTGCATTGTTTTCTGCACTTTTGTGGAGGTCAGCCAGGTCCCCTCCTGGGGCCTGAGCTCCTCACAGTTTTTCTGCAGCCACTGTTATTTGCTCATTTGCTTTTTCCTGTTTTTTCAGCGGCTGCGGCTAGGTTTTTGTTCACACTGAGATCTGATTTAGTGGTGGCGAGATCGTGTGATCTCAGTATTTTTGTAATCAGAATTGTTGGATTTTTGTAGGGTTTTCTGGGTTGCAGAAAGTAATCTCTCCTGTCCTATCCTATTTAGTCAGCTTGTGGCCCCAGCGTTTGCTCAGTCTATTTTCTGCCTATGTTTGTATTTTCATCTTGTCTAACCGCCATTATATGTTTGGGGGCTTCCTATTTTCTTTGGGGATCTGCTCCGGGGCAGATAGCTTTCATCTTTCTGTCTTTAGGTGTAGTTATCTCTCAGGCTATGACGAGGCGTCTAGGATCAACGTAGGAACGCTCCACGGCTACCTCTAGTTGTGTCGTTAGTTTAGGAATCTGCAACCCATCAGTTACCAACATCTCAGGTGTTCGGCTGCCCTGCTGTTGTTCCTATCCTCCTCAGCTACCGAAACATAACACCATCCCCCCTCCATCACGACTCATACACATCAGCCCCTCTATACTTGCCTCTCCCATGTACAGCTCCCATTCACTCCTCACCTTCCTGAAAAACCTCAGCCCATCTTGCCCAAACACATTGCAGAAAAAAACTACTTACAATTCCAACAACTACTTTCTCTTTATCTTCCTACTCCTACTGATTTCAGGGGACATCTCCCCCAACCCTGGTCCACCATCCCCCAACCTCAACCCCTACCATACCTCATATCGAAACCATAATAATCTAATTAATATTACTTGCACTCCCTCATCTCCTTCTTTTAATTGTGCCCTCTGGAATCTATGGTCGGTATGTAACAAGCTATCTTTCCTGCACAACTACTTTCTGAACAACTCTCTTAATCTCTTGGTCCTCACTGAAACCTGGATTCAGGATTCTGACACGGTTTCCCCTGCTGCCATTTCCTATGGTGGCTTACAATTCTCCCATTCCCCGAGACCCACAAACAGATATGGTGGTGGAATCTGCATACTCCTGTCCCACAATGCACTTTCCAGGTCATCCCCCCAATTCCATCACTCTCATTCCCTTCTTTTGAGGTCGACTCCACACCATCAGGCTCTTCCGTACCCTCTCCCTCAGAGTAGCGGTCATATATCGTCCCCCAGGCTCACCCACCCAGTTCCTTGACCACTTCTCAGCCAGGCTGCCGCACTTCATGTCCTCAGAACTACCAACCCTTATCCTTGGAGACTTCAACATCCCCATTAACAGCCCCATTTGCACATCTGCATCCCAGCTTCTATCACCCACCACTTCTCTAGGCCTCTCACAGCTTTCAGCCTCTGAGACACACAAGGACGGTAACACCCTTGACCTGGTCTTTGTCTGGCTCTGTTCAATCTCCCATTTAAATAACTCACCGCTTCCACTCTCTGACCACAACATTCTCTCCTTCACGCTCACAAATCCTCGCCCTCCCCAGCACACTCCTACCTACCACACATTCAGAAATCTACAAGCCATTAACCCTCAGACACTTTCAGACTCCCTACACTCATCACTGTCCCCAATCTCCTCTTTTTCCTGTCCTGAACTGGCTGTTCATCACTACAACGACACTCTTAGAAGAACCCTTGACCAAGTAGCGCCGCTCACCCTCAGAACTTCCAAACACACAGTAAAACAGCCCTGGCCCACATTGCAAACTCAACTTCTCCAATGATGCTCTCGGAGTGCTGAACGCCTATGGAGAAAAACCCGCACACCAGAAGACTTCATCCACTTCAAATTTATGTTGAGAACTTATAACGCTGCCCTTCACCTCGCCAAACAGACCTACTTCACCACCCTGATCTCCTCACTAGCCAACAACCCCAAGAAACTTTGTGACACTTTTCACTCCCTCCTCAGGCCAAAAGCACAAGCCCCTATCACAGACATTTGTGCTGATGACCTGGCCTCTCACTTTATAGAAAAAATAGATAATATCCGTCAGGAAATCTGCTCCCAACCACCAAGTGCTGCGACTCCCATACCTCCCTGCATTTCCCCTGGCTCACTTTCCACATTTGATCCCATCACAGAAGAAGAAGTCTCCAAACTCCTCTCTTCCTCTCGTCCGACTACATGCATGACCGACCCCATTCCCTCACATCTCCTCCAGTCTCTCTCTCCAGTTGTCACAACTCACCTAACTACAATCTTTAAATCTTTAATCTCTCCCTCTCCTCTGGCATTTTCCCATCCTCCTTCAAACACTCCATCGTTACTCCATTACTAAAGAAACCCGCTCTCGACCCTTCCTGCACAAACAACTACAGACCGGTCTCCAATCTCCCCTTCATCTCTAAACTTTTGGAGCGCCTAGTCTACTCCCGCCTTACCCATTACCTCTCCACCCACTCCCTCCTAACCCTACATTCGACTGAAACTGCACTCATCAAAGTGACCAATGACCTTCTGACAGCAAAACGTAACGGTGACCACTCTCTGCTCATTCTTCTCGACCTTTTTGCAGCTTTTGACACGGTTGTCCACCATCTCCTACTCTCTAGGCCCCAGTCACTAGGCATTAAGGACACTGCTCTCTCCTGGTTCTCTTCCTATCTTTCTGACCGCTCCTTCAGTGTTTTGTTCTCTGGCTCCACTTCATCTTCTCTTCCTCTCGCTGTTGGGGTACCTCAGGGCTCAGTCCTTGGCCCCCTTCTCTTCTCTTTCTACACAGCCCCAATTGGACAGACCATCAGCAGATTTGGCTTTCAGTACTATCTTTATACTGATGACACACAACTATACACGTCATCCCCCGACCTTACCCCGCTGTACTACAGAACGCCACCGACTGTCTGTCCGCAGTCTCCAATATCATGTCCGCTCTCTATCTGAAACTCAACCTCTCAAAAACTGAACTTCTTCTGCTCCCGCCGTCTACTAACCTCCCTAAATTTGACATTTCCCTCTCCGTGGGCGGCACCATAATAACACCCCGGCAGCAGGCTCGCTGTCTGGGGGTTATGTTTGCCACCAATCTCTCCTTCATCTCCCATATACAATCTCTTGCCCGCTCTTGCCGCCTACACCTAAAGAACATCTCTAGAATCCGCCATTTTCACACCATGGAAACAACAAAAACCCTTACTATAGCCAATCCTCTGGAATGCTCTACCCCAAGCAATTAGGACTATCCACAATTTGCATAGTTTCAGGCGCTCCCTCAAAACACATTTGTTCAGAGCGGCCTATCACGTTCACTAATCAAAGTCATTCTATGTGTAAGTGTGCGTGTGTAGCCCATTCACTATCTCCATCCATCCCTCACTCACTCAAGATGGCTGGACCATCATTGTTTATACACCATTGTATATACACACCTGTACTTTGTATCTCCCCCACCTCATTGTAGATTGTAAGCTCTCACGAGCAGGGTCGTCTTATTTTGCTTTAATTATTGTATTGTTAACGTTGTTACTTATGACTTGTGTTTTGAAACTGTTAAACTGTAAAGCGCTGTGGAATATGTTGGCGCTATATAAATAAAGATTATTATTATCACCAGATTTAATTCTATCTACATCCCGCCTTCCTCTTTTGCCCCAGGAAACTTCCTAATATAAAAAGTATCCACCTTTCATAATGCATCAACTAGAGGCTGTAATTCTGCTGTTAAAAGCAATCTATCAGCAGGTTTTTCACTATGTAATTTGACAGCAGCATGTTGTAGGGACAGAGGAACTGATTCCAGCAATGTATCACTTAGTTTACTGGGTGCAGCAGTTGTGATAAGAATCACAGTTTTCTCAGCTGCAGATCTGGCAGTGCTGAGAATGCTGAGCTCTGTGTAACTCCGCCCACACCACTGACTGGCAGCTTTTATGTACATTGTATATTGACAGCTGCTAGTCAGTTATAGGGGTGTGGTTGGACTAAGGGCCCAGTCTCACATAGCGAGATCGCTAGTGAGATCGCTGCTGAGTCACAAGTTTTGTGACGCAACAGCGATCTCAGCAGTGATCTCGCTATGTCTGACACGTACCAGCGATCAGGCCCCTGCTGTGAATCGCTGGTCGTGTCAAAAATGCCTGGACTTTTTTTTGATTGCTGGTCTCTCGCTGGCCATCACGCATCGCTGCGTGTGGCAGACAGGAGACCAGCGATCAGCTGGTAACCAAGGTACACATCGGGTTTCCAGGCGCGGGCTGTGCCTGGAAACCCGATGTTTACGTTGGATACCAGCGCACTGCTGCAGGGGAGCTGGTAACCAAGGTACACATCGGGTTTCCAGACACCGCGCAGCGCCTGGAAACCCGATGTGTACCTTGGTTACCAGCTCCCCTGCAGCAGTGCGCTGGTATCCAACGTACACAGCGGGTTACTAAACGACGTTACCTGCAGTGTCGCTGTCCTGATCGCTGCCTGTTTGGCAGCTCAGCAGCGATCATGTAGCGACACACCAGTGATCCTGACAAGTTCATATCGCTGTCGGGATTGCTGGTGCGTTGCTATGTGAGACGGGGCCCTAAGAGACATGTGTGCAGCTTGTCCTGTAGTGATAATCTCCTACTGATAAAACACTGATTGTATTGGAATAGCAAAATACAGGCTAGTAAGTGACATATTGCGGGAATCAGCGTCTCGTGTCCTACATCATGGTGCTTTCAGATTACATAGAAAAAACCTGGTGACAGATTCCCTTTAAGACATTTCAGATAATATAAATTAAGACTGGAAAATATAGTTAGACATGTGATATCCTTGGTGACCCTCATTTATTTAAAAACTGGATGTTGCTTAATGTTAGCTCAGATGAACTTACCAGACCTTATACTCTTATACTCTACCAGACTTTATATTCTCTGATTTATAAACCTGGTAAAGGGGAACTGGTCCATTAGAAACTTTCCTAGCTATTGCATCTAAATATCTGTGCATGCAACTGGATTTTTACTTGACGATGTGCTCACTTGGTGTCTCCAGCAGTTCCTCCAAGTCATGAGAGAGGATTCGAGCAGTACGAGATGATTCCAGCGCCTGTTGTGCTGCTACAGAAGCAGAGTCAGCTTGAAGACGAGAATCAGCAGCACTGACAAGCAAAAAGAGACATAAAGAGACACCTCAGGAGGTAAGAATAAAAGAGGCTCAAAGGCAGGTCTACTCTACAGTACTCAGCGTGTGGTTATATATACAGAGAAAATATAATATGGTAATTGGGATATAAAGGTATACCTTGTAGTATGCACAACTTCAACAATACACTTTTGTTCCAAAGTATGTGAAACTCATATAAAAGTAACTTTGCAGTATTGTATTGATAACACTTTAAGGACCTGGACATTTATCGTTTTTACAGTTTTGTTCTTTCCTTCCCTGCTTCCAAGAGCCATATTTTTTTCCATCAACCTAGCACAGTATGAGGAATTGCTTTTTTGTAGGATAAGTTGTAGTTTTGAATGACATCAGTTATTATACCAGATAATGTGCTGAAAATCTGGTAAAATGGTGAAAAAAAGCAATTCAGCCATGTTTTTTGGGTTTTGTTTTTTAAAACATTCATTATCTGGTAAAAATTACATGGCAATGTGATTTATCTCATCAGTACGACTACAGCTATGACAATCTTATAAGGCTTTTTATAGTGAGTCATTAACTTAAAATTTTGTTGTCCATGGAGCTGTTAAAGAGAATCTGTCACCCTAAATTGGCGGATATTTAAATGATGGCAGTCAGGTCAGATGGGCGGTGTTTTGGGTACTTGCCTTAACATGTTGTTCGCCGCTGTCTCCATTATTTCTGGGAATTGTAGTCGTTGCCCTCCATATAACGCGTCTGCGCATTGCAATCTGCGGGCAAAGCATACTGCGCGTGCGCAATTCAAGATTTCAATGCACAGGCGCGTTATATGGAGGGCAACGACTACAATTCCCAGAAATAATGGAGACAGCGGCGAACAACATGTTAAGGCAAGTACCCAAAACACCGCCCATCTGACCTGACTGCCATCATTTAAATATCCCGCCAATTTAGAGTGACAGATTCCCTTTAAAGGCTCTTTTTTGTGTCAGAGCTGTAATTTTGGGGTACATTTTAAAAGTTTTTAATTGTATTTTTTTTAGGGAAGCAGCCGAAAAGATATATTTGATCCACTGGACTTTTTTTTGGGACTTTTTCGGATCCAACAATACTACCGTAAATAAGTTTATTTTCAATTTAATTTATTAATGCAGTTATTTTTGAATATGGAAATGGGGGTGATTTAAACTTTTGATATACTGTATTATTTTTTAGCCCCCCCACCCATAAAGACTTGAATCTGTAATTTTTTGATCACCATATACTGCAATACCAGAATATATTGCAGTATATTTTGTACTTGCTGTCCTCCTATGATTGTGTCGACGAACCTATGACACACGTGCCAGATTGGGCACGCAGAGACCTCCTTGTTGGCACGCGACACCAGCCCCTACTTTAGCTGGATCTGAGTCCTCGGACACACATCCAGCTGAAGCGTATTGCAGCGAACTTGAAGGGTCCGTGAGCAGCAATACACGCTGCTGGCCAATCAGACGCCAGCAGCTGACGTCGGCGTACACATGACTGGGTGCATGGCAGTGACGTCATGCGCACCAGTTGCTTGGACGCTTGTCAGCTGCTGGCTTCAGAAGGCGGTGCGGCGGTGGAGAGGAAGGAAGGTGAGAGACATGCATTGAACAACAGCAGCGCCGCCAGGATGGGGGACATATACCAGGATGGGGGCATATATACCAGGATGGGGGCATATACAGTACAGACCAAAAGTTTGGACACATCTTCTCATTTAAAGATTTTTCTGTATTTTCATGACTATGAAAATTGTACATTCACACTGAAGGCATCAAAACTATGAATTAACACATGTGGAATTATATACTTAACAAAAAAGTGTGAAACAACTGAAAAAATGTCTTCCATTCTATTCTTCAAAGTAGCCACCTTTTGCTTTGATGACTGCTTTGTACACTCTTGGCATTCTCTTGATGAGCTTCAAGAGGTAGTCACTGGAAATGGTCTTCCAACAATCTTGAAGGAGTTCCCAGAGATGAGTAGCACTTGTTGGCCCTTTTGCCTTCACTCTGCAGTCCAGCTCATCCCCAAACCATCTCAACTGGGTTCAGGTCTGGTGACTGTGGAGGCCAGGTCATCTGGCGTAGCACCCCATCACTCTCCTTCTTGGTCACATAGCCCTTACACAGCCTGGTGGTGTGTTTGGGGTCATTGTCCTGTTGAAAAATAAATGATGATCCAACTAAATGCAAACCGGATGGAATAGCATGTCGCTGCAAGATGCTGTGGTAGCCATGCTGGTTCAGTATGCCTTCAATTTTGAATAAATCCCCAACAGTATCACCAGCAAAGCACCCCCACACCTCCTCCTCCATGCTTCACGGTGGGAACCAGGCATGTAGAGTCCATCCGTTCACCTTTTCTGCGTTGCACAAAGACACGGTGGTTGGAACCAAAGATCTCAAATTTGGACTCATCAGACAAAAGCACAGATTTCCACTGGTCTAATGTCCATTCCTTGTGTTGTTTAGCCCAAACAAGTCTCTTCTGCTTGTTGCCTGTCCTTAGCACTGGTTTCCCAGCAGCTATTTTACCATGAAGGCCTGCTGCACAAAGTCTCCTCTTAACAGTTGTTGTAGAGATGTGTCTGCTGCTAGAACTCTGTGTGGCATTGACCTGGTGTCTAATCTGAGCTGCTGTAAACCTGCGATTTCTGAGGCTGGTGACTCGGATAAACTTATCCTCAGAAGCAGAGGTGACTCTTGGTCTTCCTTTCCTGGGGCGGTCCTCATGTGAGCCAGTTTCTTTGTAGCGCTTGATGGTTTTTGTAACTGCACTTGGGGACACTTTCAAAGTTTTCCCAATTTTTCGAAATGACTGACCTTCATTTCTTAACCCCTCTCTGCCATCAGACGTACTATTCCGTCCATGTGACCCTGGACCTAATTCCCATGGACGGAATAGTACGTCATGGGCGATCAGCTGCGCTCCAGGGGGAGCGTAGCTGATCGCGGCCGGGTGTCAGCTGTATATCATAGCTGACACCCAGCACTATGTGTCAGGAGCGGTCACGGACCGCTCCCGGCACATTAACCCCTGGCACACCGCGATCAAACATGATCGCGGTGTACCCGGGGCACAGGGGAGGATCACGCAGGGTGGGGGCTCCCTGCGTGCTCCCCTGAGACCCTCAGAGCAGCGCGATGTGTCGCACTGTTCCGAGGGTCCGTCCTCCCTCCAGGTCCCCGGATCCAAGATGGCGCCGGGGTCCTGCAGGGAGGCGGCTTCCTCAGTGCCTGCTGAGAGCAGGCACTGAGAAGCCTGCAGCACTGCCAGAGCGATCGCTGGTGTGACAGAGTGCTGTGCACACTGTCACACCAGCGATCTGCTAACATACTGTGATGTTCCACCCTGGGACAAAGTAAAAAGTAAAAAAAACAAAAATAAAAAGTGGTAAAAAAAATCATAAAAAAAAAAAAAATATTCCCCAATAAATTATTTCTTCCTGTAAATAAAAAAAAACAAACAATAATAGTACACATATTTGGTATCGCCGCATCCGTAACGGCCCCCCCTACAAAACTGTCCCACTAGTTAACCCCTTTAGTGAACCCCTTAAAAAAAAAAAAAAAAACTAAGCAAAAAATCAATGCTTTATCATCATACCGCTGAACAAAAAGTGGATTAACACGCAATCAAAAAGACCGATATAAATAAACATGGTACCGCTGAAAACGTCATCTTGTCCCGCAAAAAAAGAGCCATCATACAGCATCATCAGCGAAAAATAAAAAAGTTATAGCTCGCAGAATAAAGCGATGCAAAAATGATTTTTTATATAAAATTGTTTTTATTCTATAAAAGCGCCAAAACATAAAAAAATTATATAAATGAGGTATCGCCGTAATCGTACTGACCTGAAGAATAAAACTGCTTTATCAATTTTACCACACGCGGAACGGTATAAACGCCTACCCCAAAAGAAATTCATGAATTGCTGATTTTTGTTCATTCTAACCTCCCAAAAATCGAAATAAAAAGCGATCAAAAAATGTCACGTGCTCAAAAATGGTACCTATAAAAACGTCACCTCGTCCCGCAAAAAATAAGACCTCACATGACTCTGTGGGCCAAAATATGCAAAAATTATAGCTCTCAAAATGTGGTGATGCAAAAAACTACTTTTTGCAATAAAAAGCATCTTTTAGCGTGACAGCTGCCAATCATAAAAACCCGCTGTAAATAGTAAATCAAACCCCCCTTTATCACCACCTTAGTTATGGAAAAATAATAAAATTAAAAAAATGTATTTATTTCCATTTTCCCATTAGGGTGCGGCTAAAGTTAGGGTTAGAGTTGGCGCTAACGTTAGGATTAGGGTTGGGATTAGGGTTAGGTCTGTGGTTAGGGTTGGGACTAGGGTTAGGGGTGTGTTGGGGTTAGGGTTGGAGTTAGAATTGGGGGGTTTCTGCTGTTTAGGCACATCAGGGCTCTCCAAATGTGACATGGCGTCTGATCTCAATTCCAGCCAATTCTGCGTTGAAAAAGTCAAACGGTGCTCCTTCACTTCTGAGCTCTGCCATGCGCCCAAACAGTAGTTTATCCCCGCATATGGGGTATCAGCGTACTCTGGACCACAAGAGTTATTGTGCAATTTGTCCTATTTCTTCTGTTACCCTTGGGAAAATAAAAAACTGGGGGCGACAAAATCATTTTTGTAAAAAAAAAAATGATTTTTTTGTTTTTACGGCTGTTTGTTATAAAATTTTCTGTGAAGCACTTGGGGCTTCATAGCGCTCACCACACTTCTAGATAAGTTCCTTGTGGGGCCTATTTTCCAAAATAGGGTCACTTGTGGGGGGTTTCCACTGTTTAGGCGCATCAGGGGCTCTCCAAATGCGACATGACGCCCCTAGACCATTCCATCAAAGTCTGCAATCCAAAACGTCACTACTTCCCTTCCGAGCCCAGACGTGCACCCATACAGTAGTTTTCTCCCACATATTGGGTATCAGCGTACTCAGGACAAATTGGACAACAAATTTTGTGGTCCAATTTCTCCTGTTACCCTTGTGAAAATAAAATATTGGGGGCGAAAAAATCATTTTTGTAAAAAAAAAAAAGATTTTTTATTTTTACGGCTGTACGTTATAAACTTCTGGGAAGCACTTCGGGGTTCAAAGTGCTCACCACACATCTAGATAAGTTCCCTGTGGGGTCTATTTTCCAAAATGGGGTTACTTGTGGGGGGTTTCCACTGTTTAGGCACATCAGGGGCTCTCCAAATGCGACATGACGCCCCAGACCATTCCATCAAAGTCTGCAATCCAAAACGTCACTACTTCCCTTCCGAGCCCCGACGTGCGCCCATACAGTAGTTTACTCCCACATATTGGGTATCAGCGTACTCAGTACAAATTGGACAACAACTTTTGGGGTTCAATTTCTCCTGTTACCCTTGTGAAAATAAAATATTGGGGGCGAAAAAAATTTTTTGTAAAAAAAGAAAGGATTTTTTATTTTTACGGCTGTACGTTATAAACTTCTGGGAAGCACTTCGGGGTTCAAAGTGCTCACCACACATCTAGATAAGTTCCTTGTGGGGTCTATTTTCCAAAACGGGGTCACTTGTGGGGGGTTTCCACTGTTTAGGCATATCAGGGGCTCTCCAAATGCGACATGACGCCCCCAGACCATTCCATCAAAGTCTGCAATCCAAAACGTCACTACTTCCCTTCCGAGCCCCGACGTGCGCCCATACAGTAGTTTACTCCCACATATTGGGTATCAGCGTACTCAGGACAAATTGGACAACAACTTTTGGGGTCCAATTTCTCCTGCTACCCTTGTGAAAATAAAATATTGGGGGCTACAAAATCATTTTTGTAAAAAAAAAAAAAAGATTTTTTATTGTATGGATGTACGTTATAAACTTCTGTGAAGCACTTTGGGGTTCAAAGTGCTCACCACACATCTAGATAAGTTCCTTGAGGGGTCTAGTTTCCAAAATGGTGTCATTTATGGGGGTTTCCACTGTTTAGGCAGATCAGGAGCTCTCCAAACACGACATGGCATCCAGCCAATTCTGCGTTGAAAAAGTCAAACGGCGCTCCTTCCCTTCCAAACTCTGCCATGCACCCAAACAGTGGTTTACCCCCACATATGAGGTATCAGCGTACTCAGGACAAATTGCACAATAACTTTTGGAGTCTTGTTACCCTTGGGAAAATAAAAATTGGGGTGAAAAGATCAATTTTGTGGAAAAAATATGATTTTTTAATTTTACGGATCTACGTTATAAACTTGTGTGAAGCACTTGGGGGTTCAAATTGCTCACCAAAGATCTAGATAATTCCTTAGGGGGTCTAGTTTCCCAAATGGGGTCACTTGTGGGGGGTTTCCACTGTTTAGGCACATCAGGGACTCTCCAAATGCAACATGGCGTCCAATCTCAATTCCAGCCAATTTTGGTTGGAAAAAGTCAAATGGTGCTCCTTCCATTCCGAGCTCTGCCATGCGCCCAAACAGTGGTTCCCCCCACATATGGGGTATCAGCGTACTCAGGACAAATTGGACAACAACTTTTGAGGTCCAATTTCTCCTGTTACCTATGGGAAAATAAAAAATTAGTAACTAAGAGATAATTTTTGTGGGAAAAAAATAGGATTTTTTATTTTCATGCCCGGGCATTATAAACTTGTGTGAAGCACTTGGGGGTTCAAAGTGCTCACCAAAGATCTAGATAAGTTCCTTAGGGGGTCTAGCTTCCAAAATGGGGTCACTTGTGGGGGGTTTCCACTGTTTAGGCTCATCTGGGGCACTACAAACGGAACATGACCCCCATCAATGTTTGCATTCCAAAACGTTACTGCTTCCTTTCCAAGCCCTGCCGTGCGCCCAAAGTTTCCCCCCCCCCACATATGGGGTATCAGCGTACTCAGGACAAATTGGACAACAACTTTTGGGGTCCAATTTCCTTGGGAAAAATCAAAAATTTGGGACTAAAAAATCATTTTTGTGGAAAGTTGTTTTTTTTTTTTTTTCACACCCAGGCATTATAAACTTTTGTGAAACACTTTGGGGTTCAAAGTGCTCACAACAGATCTAGATAAGTTCCTTAGGGGGTCTAGTTTCCAAAATGGTGTCACTTGTGGGGGGTTTCCACTGTTTAGGCGCATCAGGGGCTCTCCAAACACGACATGGCGTCCAATCTCAACTCCAGCCAATTTTAGTTTGAAAAAGTCAAACGGCGCTCCTTCCCTTACGAGCTCTGCCGTGTGCCCAAACAGTGGTTTTCCCCCACTTATGGGGTATTGGCGTACTCAGGAGAAATTGCACAACCTTTAGCTGCCCATTTTCTCCTTTTACCCTTGTCAAAATAAAAAAAAGTTTGTAAAAGATCATTTTTGTGGCTAAAAAGTTAAATATTAATTTTTTCCTTCCACGTTGCTTCAGCTCCTGTGAAGCACCTGAAGGGTTATTAAACTTCTTGAATGTGGTTTTGAGTACCTTGAGGGGTGCAGTTTTTAGAATGGTGTCACTTTTTGGTATTTTCTGCTATATAGACCCGTCAAAGTGACTTCAAATGTGAGGTGGTCCCTAAAAAAAATGGCTTTGTAAATTTTGTTGTAAAAATGAGAAATCACTGGTCAACTTTTAACCCTTATAATTTCCTAACAAAAAAAAATTTTGGTTCCAAAATTGTGCTGATGTAAAGTAGACATGTGGGAAATGTTATTTCTTAACTATTTTGTGTGACATATTTCTCTGTTTTAAGGGAAAAAAAATTCAAAGTTTGAAAATTGCAAAA
>JARQOD010000001.1:706010819-706042298 GCA_033576555.1 Oophaga sylvatica
GGGCTCTACTAAAGGCCCCCATCACCACCATTTTTTATTCCCATGCAGTCTAGCCTGTGCCTGGTCTTCTTAGGAGATTGTCACATTTGCTTTATATTGCCTTGCCATACCAAAGTACTTCAGTATAAGCAATCAAATGATCCCCATAGGCGGAAAGAACTAAATAAGTGAATGTTAATAAATAAAAGGTTAAAAAATAAAATCTAAAAGTTTGTTTTTTCCCCCAAATTAAAAAATTACAAATAATAAAAAACATATTTGGTATCACAGTGTCCGCAAAGTCAGATGTATGAAAATCTAAAATTCATTAACCTGAACAGAAAACATTGTTAAGAAATAAAATGAGAAAAGCCTGAATTAGTGTTTTTTGGTTATCACGCATCTCCAAAAAAAGGGAGTAGAAAAGCTAAAAAAATGTTGAATGTACCCCAAGATTGTACCAATAAAAACTACAGCTTGTCACACAAAAAACAAGTCCTCATACAGCCTCATTAAGGGAGAGATAAAGAAAAAACCTTACGGGTCTTAGAAAATGGACACACAAACCAATATTTCTTTCCTACAAAGTTTAGATATTTTTTTTTACCATTAAAATGCAAAAAAGCTATCCAAGTATAGTATCATCGTGCTCAAACTAACATGGAGAATTATGTTTATCCAATGAACACTATAAAAACAGAATCTCAAAAAAACAATGACGGAGTTACATTTTCTCACAATTTCACCTCTCATGGATTTTTTTCCCCATCTCAAGAAACAAGCACTCATGGCTAAGTCGACCAAAAATTAAAAAAGGTTATGACTATTGGATAAAGTGGAGGAAAAAAAAGCACAGAAACAAAAATGGCCTCAGATAGGAAGGGGTTAAACTCAAAGACTGTGCGAGATTCAGGCATCACATAGTCTTATAATTTGATCTGCAGTAACATTATATGAGGTGAGGATGATGCACAGCCATGGCTGCACAATTGGGTACTTGTCAGGCGTACGGCTGTGAGAGTCATCTGGGCACACCATGGAGAAGAGTGAAGCCACTTCTTAAGCTGGCAATACATATACCCAATTATTGGTTAAACCATCGTCTGGCCAAACAGTTATCTCCCCGCCTTATGTCATGGCACAAGCCAGAAATGAGTATCTCGAATCAAATACATCTGATCCTTCTTTCCCAGACATATGGCATTTGCTTTAGTTAAGGAGCACCCATAGGTATATTTTTGGCAGGAACCTCATACATTAGTAGTGTATGGGCAGTCTGCGTCTGACTTCTCTATCATGTTACGCACAGCACTCAATGAGCCCTGTGTACACAGCGGAGGATGTTCTGCATCTTCCACTCTAGGACCCGGTGACGTCTCATGTGATCTGTGAAATGACAGCCCTGAATCAGACTACCAATAACAAAGCCGTCTTCCCTTGTATCTAGGGCTGGTAGGATAGCTCCAGATACAAAGGAAATATGTGAACAACAAGCTGATCCTATCACACGGAGGAAAATAATCTTGATAGTCCACCTATTAATAAGTTATAGGCGATATAACAGCACATACATACTATTGATGCCTGCTCATTAAGACCAAAAAATCTTTAAATGACTTTATTCAGTTCTTTAAAATTGATAGCCAACCCTAAGGAAAGATTAGTGGTGGTCTTACAACAACCCCACAGTTTACAGTGGAGCTGTGCCTGTTATAAAATCAAGGGAACTTGTGCTTACTGTGTTACAAAGCATCTATTTTAAAGAAAGTGAGATAAATTTGCAATTTAGCCTGTTATAAACAGTTTATTAGGAAATTGCTATTTATCTAATGCACAAATCCATTGTTTTAAGTAAAGCCAAAACTGCCTTTGCTTTAAGAAATGTAACAAAGTTTTACGAACCTTGTTCAGCTCTGCTTAGGCAAAATTGCATTAATAGGTTAAATAAAAAATATCATACAAATAAAGACTATTGTTTGAAAGAACTGTTGTGTCAGTAGCATCTTCTAGTTACACTTACCTGGCTAGTGCCATCTCTTGCTTCTGTCTTGCTGTAACCTCTGCTCTTCTTGCAGCCTCTACAGCTCTTTCCACCTTCTCTCTCCCTTTTCCTCTTCGTAGTGGAAACAGACTCTTGACTTTTCCACTGGCCAACATGTTCATTTTGTATTTTCCCTCTTCACGTGACCCATCAGGATACGTGGTTCTACCATAGCCATGCCGTCGATTTCGCAACCATTCTCCTTCGTAGCAAAGGCCGTTGGACCTTCGACTTACTCCATACCCACTGCGCCGGTCACCCTTCCATTCACCAGCATAAGTCTCTGTTTCCCATGCAGCAATTGGCAACTCAGATTCTGTTTCTGCTACACTAGCACTTGAACCGTCCTGACTGGCACTTGACCCCAAAGATCCTCCAGCTCCTCTTGTTTCACTTCTTATAGAACTGCGTTGGCTGTCTCGACCACTTGAAGGTGCTTTGGTGTCTGATCCACGATGTAATCGGAAACCACTGAGTATCAGAGAACGTGTGAAAAAAAAGCCTCTCTTTTTGGGTTTACCACTGCCTCCAGGTCCTGGGCCATCTGATCCAACCCTCTAACTTTCAGTACAAAACCTCCACGTGAGCCAGAGGCTGGACTTCCTGGCAACAGTTCTGGATTGGCATGAGAATGGGGACCAGGAGAATGTGGCAAAGAATGCAGGGTTGGTGTTCTAGGAGAACGTAGGAGTGCAGCTTGGTGATATGGGACACTTTGTCGTACCCCATATCCATGACGTTTACCAGTCTGCCACTGTCCTTGATATGTACCTGCAGGGAAGAAAAGGACTGAAAAGTCATATCGGCATACAATTCTTTGGTTATTATACAGATCTTTGCTGTAGTACTTGATTAGTCATTCCAAACATGGCATGTTATTACCTAATCACAGTATTGGTGATAACTTACTGATTGCTGGGGGGCTCTCTGCTGGGACCTACTTTGATCCTGAGAACAATGCCCTGAAAAGCCCTGTTTTAATGGATTTGTGGTTGTGCATGAAAGCCACCACTATGGCAGTCCCATACACAGTGAATGAAGCGGTGGCGCATACGCATAGCCATCACTGCATTGAAATTATGCATTGCAAAGTTGGGACTGGTATTAAGTTATCACATATTCTAAGGATAGGTGATAACTTGACATATTAGGAATAACCTTTTAATATTAGAATTATCAAAATATATTGTGACAGGTTCATTTTACCAAAGCAGAGAATGTTTTTCACTTTGAAACACTTATGGACTTTGTCATATGTGTTAGGCAGTAAGTAAAATCCATTAAAATATAGATGATTGATGTCTTACCTCCATCTGAATATGTCTCCACTCCATATCCATCCTGCTGTCCATCTGTCCATAAGCCTTCATATCGTGCTCCTGAGAGGCTCTCTCTCACTCAAGCCTTCCTTTTAATCCATGTGTCCACTCGCCTCGGTACAGCCATCGCCCTTTGTGCTCTTCACCCAGCCCATTTCTTTTGCCTTGGTCCCAGTATCCCCGATATGTGTTACCACTGGGCCACGTATAAACTCCCAGAGATTCAAATCCATTACTCCAAAGGCCACTGTATTCTCCTTGCCTCGTAGGGCCCTTGCATACGCCATATCCATGTGCTCGACCCTCATGCCAATCTCCCACATAACATCCACCATCTGAAAAACCCAAATGTTCCCCCGCTGAACATGCAAAAGCCGGTCTCACATCGATCTCGTCCGACCCCCAGTTTGCCTCTTAATTGCCTGTTCCACAATCAATGCATATTTAGTTTCTCTGTCTCCTGTGGAGTTCACACATTGATGTACAAATAGTAGGATTCATGTATAAACTCAGTCTATTTAATTTCTCTTTTTCACCTTTTTCCTCCAAGGCGTTTCTATGAATGCTAGATTTTGCAGCTTTAAATTTATTTTATTACCTGTCCCTATACCTGTGTGTCCATTATCCAGGTAGAAGTTCTTATCCAGTCTCTAATGGTCTCTCGCAGTCAATCTCAGTTCGGGCACGTGACTACTAAAATTACCTAAAAAATAGAAAACATGACAGTTACACTAATTACTATACATGGTTTACTGAGTTTACACTCTGTTGTCAATGCAGTGAGAATGGAAATCCACATAATTTGTAAAGCTCTAATAGGGGATACTGGGGGTCAAACGTCATCTATTTCTATTTTGCTATTGGTTCAGAAGATTATTCACTTCACCAGACAATATGTAAATTATTAATGAGGCATAGTAAAAGGGAAAAATGACTGTCAGTATGATTATGAGCAGACTTTGGGGAGCCTAACAAAGCGAACAATTTAGACAGTGTAATATCCAAATGTAGAAAAGTCAAGGTTTATGGTATAATGGGCATATATGGTGTGTCATGGTAATACATATGATAGCATGGCTCAACCAGGAATACACATATTATCTAAAGTCTGAAAACAAAACAAAACACTACTATTTCTAGGTCACTGACATGCATGTATGTACAGAACACATGTAAATATTGCAGAAAACAAGCTACATAGTCATTATTATGAATAGCAACATATTGGCAGGTATTGATTAGAGCGAGTGCACACAGGCGGGATTCTCAGACGGGCACCTATTCATCCCGGGGTAGGAATTACCAGGATAACGGGGCATTGAGCCCAGATATAGCGTTCAGCACGGAGTGTAACCACAATCATACACCTATGTACATGATACCCAGGGATAACGGTGGCAATCGAGCCCCAGAATATACGGTAACGTGGCATAGCAACGGAGGGGTGTAACCACAATCATACACCTATGTACATGATACCCAGGTAACGTGGCAATGAGCCCAGATATAGCGTGCAGCACGAGTGTTTCCACAATCATACACCTATGTACATGATACCCAGGGTAACGTGGCAATGAGCCCAGATATAGCGTGCAGCACGAGAGTAACCACAATCTATTACATACATAATGGCATACCATGATACCCAGGGATAACGTTGCCAAGTGAGCCCAGATATAGCGTGCAGCACGGAGTGTAACCACAATCATACACCTATGTACATGATACCCAGGATAACGGGGCAATGAGCCCAGATATAGCGTGCAGCACGGAGTGTAACCACAATCATACATCTATGTACATGATACCCAGGGTAACGTGGCAATGAGCCCAGATATAGCGTGCAGCACGAGTGTAACCACAATCATACACCTATGTACATGATACCCAGGGTAACGTGGCAATGAGCCCAGATATAGCGTGCAGCACGGAGTGTAACCACAATCATACACCTATGTACATGATACCCAGGATAACGGGGCAATGAGCCCAGATATAGCGTGCAGCACGAGTGTAACCACAATCATACACCTATGTACATGATACCCAGGATAACGGGGCAATGAGCCCAGATATAGCGTGCAGCACGGAGTGTAACCACAATCGTATACCTATGTTCATGATACCCAGGATAACGTGGCATTGAGCCCAGATATAGCGTGCAGCACGGAGTGTAACCACAATCATACACCTATGTACATGATACCCAGGGTAACGTGGCAATGAGCCCAGATATAGCGTGCAGCTCGGAGTGTAACTGTGTAGCCCTGGTGTGTAAGGCACACATAAAACCCTGGAGGATGTGCGGAGAGGTAACAGTTTAATGCTTGATATCCATTCACTCCATCACACACTTGGACACACCCATAGGGTATATAAGCTAGTGACATGCAGCAGAGAGAGGTCAGTCTAGTCTGGACTCGGAGGGAGGAGAGGAGATCAGATTGCATTTCCTGTCAGAGCTCTGTGTGAGCTAAAGTCAGACAGACAGAGGCAGCTTTGGAGAAAGAAGAGTTAGCAGCAGAAACTTCAGTCGCCTGTCCCAAGGACAGTGAAGTTCAGTCGATGTGTTCCTGAACTAGGAGAATACTGAGAATCTGTCAGCGAGCTCCAAGGAAGAATTAAGAAAGGATTGACTTGTACCATCCTAGGAAGTGTGGAGTGCTTATGTTAAGAGCGCGAACAGGGCGAAGGGCGCAGTGGAAGAAGTTAGAGCAGTGCCTTAGGTATAGGATTACCTGCACAATTTACCGGTCACTGGGGACCGAAGTGTTGCTATCGCTTCACGCATAGTAACGGAACAACCAGAGTCTTACTGGACCTTAGGTCGCAGAAAGCAGCCCTTGAAGTGTCGGTACGTAACCGGAGTCAGGTGGAATAGGGACTTTGAGCTAGGCCGAGCACAGAAGAACCTAGTTTCATCACTGGAAGGCTCCACCACAATGCTGACCGGGCAGTACAGCTATGGAGTTAGCTGGAGTATTCGGAGTTAACTTAGCTTCAAGCAAGTTGGACTCATCATATTGGAAGTAAAGGAGGCCTCTAACCTGTTCAGCTGTTATCTCAAAGCACATTCTCCACCCCGACCAGCTCCCCGGGACCTGCCTAAACATCTGACAAGTAAAAGGTATGGAAAGACGCTGGATGGTGTGAGACTGATTCATTTATCTGCACCCTACATCATTAATACCATAGACTTTGAGGGACCAGTCCCACCTGTGGGGGACCCGTCATCTAGCTGCCACAACATCCCCTCAGAGATCTACTGCAGCGCTGGTCTTAGTGATCAGAAAACTACAGGTGGCGTCACGAACTGTTATCTACCAAATCCCCTGTAAATAAATCCCCCTTTAACGCCTGACCGCCAGGGACACGGACTGAGCCACGCTACCAGTGACATCCCCTATAGAAATCTACAGGCTCGGCTCCGAGTACCCCATATCCCTGGAAACCCACAATTGTGGTGCGTGGTCGACACAACTTTGGCGTCACGAACAGGATCCGAAACTTGCAGCATTGCGAGCCCTGTGTGCCTGTGGAGTGTTTTGGTGAAAAAGACTGTTGCTGTTGTTTGGCGCCAAATTCCGCCATTTTACCGCCAAGTTGGCGCCCTGAGGCGCTGGTGAAGAAGGTGGGCGTGCATTCGTGGGCGTGTACCCCCCTGAGGCGCGAAAGTTATGGCCGCCCTCTCCAAGGCCTACTACAATGTGCGGTCCAGCCCCACTGCAAAGGAAATACGCCTCCTCTTCATCCTCTATGCGAAGAGGAGGAGACGGAAATCCCGCCTCCATGGAAAGGACCAGAATGTTCCTGTTGGATACCACAGAGATACCTGGACCGAGATGGCGGAAGGACAGGAGAATCAGTGCCCATTACCAGAGGACTGTCTGCCTGTGCCGGAGCTGTCCCAGATCGGGACACCGACCCCGCCATGATGGAGCTGCGGAAGGAGAACGCAGAGCTGAAAAAGAAGCTGCAGAATCGTGCAATTCGACAAGAGACGGAGAGACGCTGGCGCACCCAAACACAGCGGCTGCTGTGGGACGCCATGTTCTCTCCCGCAAGTGAAATACCGTCTCTTGATACCCCACTATCACTGGATTATCCAAAGGCCCTGATGAAAAAGGCTGCGGAGCGACTGGAGGCGGACACCAGATATGCTGTACCTGATCCCACCGATGGAGCGGTGGAGGCGAAGGAGGCTGAGGAGGTCCTGCCCGTCCCTGAATGCCAGCCAGGTCAGAGAGCCGCAGCGGATTACCGTTCCCCGGCAGGGACACCGGAGGGGTCCTGCCCATCGTTGCCAGACGTCGACTGGGATGCAATGGAGCGGATTGATGACGTCACGTACGCTGTCCAGTGGGAAAGAGAGATGCCGTGTCGCAAAGAGGAGCAGCGACGCAGGCAGGAGGAAGAACAAGAGAGTCAGCGAAACCGACAGCGGCAGCATGCAGAGCTAATCGCGGACAAGGAGACCGTTCGCCGCGATAAAGGTACCCGGAGGGAACCACGGCGTCAGGGGTGCGTAGTGGAGTTTCAGCTTCGCAAGGGCTGGGGATTCATCCGCGAGCCAGGACTTTATCAAGGGGTTTTCGTGAGCCGTCGCGATGTAGAGTCCCACCTGCCACAAGGTCATCCGGGAAGGGACCTGATTAATGGGGACATTGTCACTTATACACGTCATTGGGCCTGAAGGGATGGTATGCCCTTAATGTGGAAATCATCTGTGACCCCGTCCCCGACGCCGGTAACGTCACCACTACCGCAGCGTCCCGTCTCGAGCTCAAATAGCACCGGGCCGTACTTCAGCATCGCCCCTGCAGGCCCATCGCAATCTACGACGCGGTCGGCATCGCTACCTGCTCGCATCTCTTCACCCAAGTCTTCCTTTGTATCGCAAACTGCGGTTAAATATGAATCGCTACCTGCAACGCAAACTGCGACGCAATCGGCGTCCCATAAAGAGGAAGCACCCGGCGTGCCCCAAGTGGTTCGCACAAGAACTGTAGCGACCCAAACCCTGATAGCAGGTCACGACCTGTTTGTCATGTGCTCTAAGGAGCATCGCATTGTTCCAGCCCCCGGGGTGGAAAATGTAGTTGAAGTAATTGAAAAGTAAAGACCGGTAGGACCCAGACAGGGTTTACCACATTCAATATGTATATAAGTTCATAAAAGTGAGAATAATTTGCACCTTTGATATAAGTATGTAATGTTTGCATATTTTGCAATAAGTAGAATACCCGGCTGGGTAAGAGGATATACGAGTTGTAAGATAATATACAAGGTTATGAGAAGATTTTTTGCACTTTACAGAGTTTTACTGTATTATTGAAAATGTGAAATTACTTGAAATATTTTATTATGCCAAAGAACTGGTGGCTATGGACACTTTTAGCCCAAAAACTGTATCCTGTAAATAGTTGCGCTAGGTGCATTATCTTGGTTTTACAATAAACCTCAGCACAACTACCTCTGAACATAAAACCCGTGTGGTGTGGCACTGAGCGAGGTCTGCAGTCAGATGTCCTGCAGCCACCCAGGACCCACGTTGAAGGTTTGGTGCGGGTCCTTCACAAGAATACTATGTGTATTTATTGAAGTGTCTTGATGATTTGATACTTTTGTATTTTCTTACTGTACATATTGTAACGTTTAAGATTTCGTACCTCCCGGATGGGAAGAGTTGTAATGTTTATTGTTAATGCAAAACAAAATGTCTTTCTTTTTGTATTTTACAGCCGGGAGTGCTGTGTTTTACCAAGGGGGAATGTGTAGCCCTGGTGTGTAAGGCACACATAAAACCCTGGAGGATGTGCGGAGAGGTAACAGTTTAATGCTTGATATCCATTCACTCCATCACACACTTGGACAAACCCATAGGGTATATAAGCTAGTGACATGCAGCAGAGAGAGGTCAGTCTAGTCTGGACTCGGAGGGAGGAGAGGAGATCAGATTGCATTTCCTGTCAGAGCTCTGTGTGAGCTAAAGTCAGACAGACAGAGGCAGCTTTGGAGAAAGAAGAGTTAGCAGCAGAAACTTCAGTCGCCTGTCCCAAGGACAGTGAAGTTCAGTCGATGTGTTCCTGAACTAGGAGAATACTGAGAATCTGTCAGCGAGCTCCAAGGAAGAAGTAAGAAAGGATTGACTTGTACCATCCTAGGAAGTGTGGAGTGCTTATGTTAAGAGCGCGAACAGGGCGAAGGGCGCAGTGGAAGAAGTTAGAGCAGTGCCTTAGGTATAGGATTACCTGCACAATTTACCCGGTCACTGGGGACCGAAGTGTTGCTATCGCTTCACGCATAGTAACGGAACAACCAGAGTCTTACTGGACCTTAGGTCGCAGAAAGCAGCCCTTGAAGTGTCGGTACGTAACCGGAGTCAGGTGGAATAGGGACTTTGAGCTAGGCTGAGCACAGAAGAACCTAGTTTCATCACTGGAAGGCTCCACCACAATGCTGACCGGGCAGTACAGCTATGGAGTTAGCTGGAGTATTCGGAGTTAACTTAGCTTCAAGCAAGTTGGACTCATCATATTGGAAGTAAAGGAGGCCTCTAACCTGTTCAGCTGTTATCTCGAAGCACATTCTCCACCCCGACCAGCTCCCCGGGACCTGCCTAAACATCTGACAAGTAAAAGGTATGGAAAGACGCTGGATGGTGTGAGACTGATTCATTTATCTGCACCCTACATCATTAATACCATAGACTTTGAGGGACCAGTCCCACCTGTGGGGGACCCGTCATCTAGCTGCCACAACATCCCTCAGAGATCTACTGCAGCGCTGGTCTTAGTGATCAGAAAACTACAGGTGGCGTCACGAACTGTTATCTACCAAATCCCCTGTAAATAAATCCCCCTTTAACGCCTGACCGCCAGGGACACGGACTGAGCCACGCTACCAGTGACATCCCCTATAGAAATCTACAGGCTCGGCTCCGAGTACCCCATATCCCTGGAAACCCACAATTGTGGTGCGTGGTCGACACAGAACCACAATCATACACCTATGTACATGATACCCAGGATAACGGGGCAATGAGTCCAGATATAGCATGCAGCACGGAGTGTAACCACAATCATACACCTATGTACATGATACCCAGGATAACGGGGCAATGAGGCCAGATATAGCGTGCAGCACGGAGTGGAACCACAATCATACACCTATGTACATGATACCCAGGATAACGGGGCAATGAGCCCAGATATAGCGTTCAGCACGGAGTGTAACCACAATCATACACCTATGTACATGATACCCAGGATAACGGGGCAATGAGTCCAGATATAGCATGCAGCACGGAGTGTAACCACAATCATACACCTATGTACATGATACCAAGGATATCGGGGCAATGAGGCCAGATATAGCGTGCAGCACGGAGTGGAACCACAATCATACACCTATGTACATGATACCCAGGATAACGGGGCAATGAGTCCAGCTATAGCGTGCAGCACGGAGTGTAACCACAATCATACACCTATGTACATGATACCCAGGATATCGGGGCAATGAGGCCAGATATAGCGTGCAGCACGGAGTGGAACCACAATCATACACCTATGTACATGATACCCAGGATAACGGGGCAATGAGTCCAGATATAGCATGCAGCACGGAGTGTAACCACGATCATACACCTATGTACATGATACCCAGGATATCGGGGCAATGAGGCCAGATATAGCGTGCAGCACGGAGTGGAACCACAATCATACACCTATGTACATGATACCCAGGATAACGGGGCAATGAGTCAGATATAGCATGCAGCACGGAGTGTAACCACGATCATACACCTATGTACATGATACCAGGATAACGGGGCAATGAGCTCAGATATAGCGTGCAGCACGGAGTGTAACCACAATCATACACCTATGTACATGATACCCAGGATAACGGGGCAATGAGTCCAGATATAGCGTGCAGCACGGAGTGTAACCACAATCATACACCTATGTACATGATACCCAGGATAACGGGGCAATGAGGTCTCAGATATTAGCATGCAAGCACGGAGTGTAACCACATCATACACCTATGTACATGATACCCAGGATAACGGGGCAATGAGGCCAGATATAGCGTGCAGCACGGAGTGTAACCACAATCATACACCTATGTACATGATACCCAGGATAACGGGGCAATGAGTCCAGATATAGCTGCAGCACGGAGTGTAACCACGATCATACCCTATGTACATGATACCAGGATATCGGGCAATGAGGCCAAATATAGCGTGCAGCACGGAGTGGAACCACAATCATACACCTATGTACATGATACCCAGGATAACGGGCAATGAGTCCAGATATAGCGTGCAGCACGGAGTGTAACCACAATCATACACCTATGTACATGATACCGAGGATAACGTGGCAATGAGTCCAAATATAGCGTGCAGCACGGAGTGTAACCACAATCATACACCTATGTACAAATACCCAGATACGTGGCAATGACCAGATATGCGTGCAGCACGGAGTGAACCACAATCATACACCTATGTACATGATACCCAGGATAATTTGGCAATGAGCTCAGATATAGCGTGCAGCACGGAGTGTAAACCAATCTACACCTATGTACATGGCACACATTACATTACAATCGCTCACACACATAGCTCCTCATCACCTCTCTGTGCTTATAGATGCAGTTTGAGACGATGGAGGGTGAGGATGGAAAGGGGAGGAGGCTAAATATGAGGGCTTCTGTCAGGGTGAGATGTGGAAGAGGTTAGTGGTGGCCAGAGGGGGAGGTGTGCTGAAATTGGAGCATTTATGATATCCTCACTGGGAAAGAGTGCTGTGGGCGAAGGAGAGATGAGGGGGGTGGAAGAAGGATGGCTACGGGGAGGGAATGTGGGGTCATTTGAGGTGACTAAATATACACCGATGCCCAGGTTGCAGGGCACCTTGTTTACTTGGCACAGTGTAAAAGTCATCAATTAAATATTAGATATATGAAACCTATGAGTATGCTAGAACTAAATGCAAGTATCGTTAGCAATAAATGCAGGTTTAGGTGGATCATCTGCCATTATTTACCTATGTATGCACACGCATTGTAGTGTATACAGCTCTGCTCATCAGCACGCAGCCTTCTTTTTCTCCTAGCAACATCTTGCAGCTGGCCCCTGACTACCATCTCCATGGTAGCAGAAGGAAGAGAGAGGCGGTCCCATGGAAACAGTTGCCATGGAAAAGAGGGCTGCAGCATCCCCTGCTATCTTGTTACATGCACACTGACAGACATAAACATGGATACAGCTAAGTAGGCTCATAAATTGTAATCAGGCCTGCCATGTTCTCCGGGATGGATTCTCATTTTCCTACTGGTAGTTATTCACCTGTGAATGATGCTGCTAGGGTGCAGGACGCTGATGTGATGGTTACTGAGATGTCTTCATTTGCACTAGGAGTGATATGTACATTTTACAGGTCTGGATTGTGGACAGTGTCAATTATACAAATTAAAGAATGATTGAATGTAATATAAATATGCTGGAATTACTTGCATGTTCCTAAAATATTTATTGGTTAAAGGGGCGTGCCAAGGAGTATTTTTAAACGCCTTAGGCTTCTTTGTGATGCTCACCATCTTCGATCCCCTGCAGCTCTCGCTTTGGCAATCACCTGGTCCCCATTTACTGGACCTGTGCCCAATACACCAAAAATGGCAGGAAATGCCTGCCAAGACAATCACAGGCTGAGAACAGGCACCACTGTGGACAGTGATTGGCTGAGTGATTTCCAATGTGTCGAGGATGAGACCAGGTGAGCACCGGAATGAGAGCTGCAGAATCCATGAGATTGGGTATCATTTAGTTTATTATCTTGAAACAGTGTGAGTCATTTACAGCACCACTATAGTGGTTGCTGTTTTATTTCAGGGCTGGAGTGGTGGCACTAATGCAAGTTCCCTGTTCCTAGTGTTCGATTATACCTACCAGCCGTTTGTCACAAACACTCATTGTAAGCGTGACAGACGGCCTCAATGTAGAGGGAATATCAGTCAGGACCGGGAGCGCGGTTACAGTAGCTGATCTGTATACTCAGAGGGGTGACTGAACCGGCGCCGCCACTATGACCTCATACCGAATGGTGGGGAGAACAAGGATCATTTTCTCCTCGCTGCATTCAGTTGCGTGCTGGCGCTGGGCAGTATTATAACGCTGTTAACCTGCCGATTAACTGCATATCTGCAGGTCAACAACGTTATTTTTGGTGACAGGTTCCCTTTAAATCTGTTTATGTAAGCACATTGTGACAAATGCTTCTTACTGCATATTTTTGCTCTCATAGTCTTACCAGAGTTGTCCAAATTTGGGTCCTTGTCTATATTGTTGAGATATGTATATTGTTTATATGTTGTAACTTTCAGTATGCTATTTTCTTCCCTCCAGGGCTGGGTCAAAACGTTAACTACAGTATGTTGTTTTGCTGGACTTCAACCAAACATAAAATCCCAATATAAATCTGGTATCGCTTTAATCGCACCAACCTGAAAAATTAAGTTGCCTAATCACTTATACCACACGAGGAACAGCGTAAAAAATTAATAAAACCAATTCTTCACCTGCTGTTGATTTTTTCATTCTGCCTCCCAAAGATCGCACGTTTACCCTGCTCTCTGTGCTGAGCGCTTACACCGGGATTTCCGTGTAAATCTCTGTAATACGTGAATCAGACTGAACCCCTGGAGGAAGAATCCCTATAATGAGGCAGATGGAGGCACTGTGGGCGCCAGAGGACCTGTGATCCAGCAGTGTCCGTCTCTTTAGGATTGCATAAAAGTGCCATCAGCCACAGTTTTGTGCACTTCTGAAAAGAAGGTCACCGCTGAACAGAGGCCAGACGGAGTCCAGAGTAACTCTGCTGCCTCATTATAGTGAATGGATCCCTTGGGGGTTTCACGTTACTGGTAGTGCAAAGACTTTGGAAAAGCGAAATGGCTCCTCGTATCCCAAAAGAAATTCTGCACTCCCAAATCCAAATGCCCCCTCCCTTCTAAGCCCCACAGTGTACTTAAACCACATATAGCGTCCACGTTTGTCATTTCTGAAGCGATGAGAGGCCGCCTAATTTACCGGTGTATGCCTCCAGAAGCACGAGCTGGACATAACTTACTGGTGACAGGAACGTAGTGGTCACTACAATGGCAGTTTGCAATTTTCACTCGGCAACATTCAGTGCTGCTGGTTTCTGAAAATTACTCATAGTGTCAAAATCGTCACTATTCTGTCCCCCGGGGCCTGTGGCTGTAACTATGGCTCTGTGAGATGCTGGATCTCTTTACCTTACAATTGGCGACGGTCGCAGATAGCTTAACTCAGCTGCCGGCACACATGTTATGAAGAATCCAGAAGCGACTTTGATTTCTTTAAGAATTCTTGTTGAATGCATACAAACAGCAGCAGGTAAAAAAGACTTTCTTCAGACAGACTGAAAAACACATGTGATTCTGATAAAATCAAGATGGAGAATGAAACACAGGAGAAAGAAGAAGGAAATGACATCATACCAGAAGAGGGAGACAGAGAGACAGAAGGGACAAACTTGATGTAAAGGAAGGATTTCAGCTATGCAAACACAGGGACACATAGCAACAGTAAACAATATGAGAGACTGCAATACAGCATGTAAAATACACAGGACAGTCTGGAAAATGTCTCATTCATGGGACATAACACTCCCCGTCTGAAATCTATAGATTTCATAATTTTTATGATGTCCACTGGAGATGTCACTGTAGACCTGAAAGACATAAAGTAGAAACACAACATGCGGAAATAAACTGTAACAGTTGTAAGTCCAATTCTTGGTTGATGACATGAAGTCCTCAACGGTTAGATAGACCAAGTTATGGGAGAACCCATCTTCAGATTGGGGAAGCTGCAACATGCAAACGCCTCCACCAACCCAAACAATCCAAAGATGAAAGTTCAAGTTAACAAGGGAAAGTTCAAAGTTCATTCAGATGCTGATAGTTCTGCATACTAGCGCGGCAGTAGTATGCAGAGAAATGCTCCCCGCCGTGGCAGAGTTCAGAGACAAAGCTAGGATCATGTGACTCCTGCTCAAAGGAGCCAGCAGATGATTAACCTGAAATGGATGTCAGCAGATACGATGGCTGACCAGTTGAAAGGATGTCCAGGGTAAAGAGAGCTCAGCTTCTGTACCTTTTTGCCAGTTTCTGAAGCGCTGTGAGAGGCTCCCGCAGCTGTAGTCCTCGTAGACACGTCGTAGGAAAGGCAGACTTGTCTCTTGATGATGGTTGAAAGAGTCTTTACAGAACTACGGGGCAGGACTTGTTGTAAGGCTTTTAGAGACTTCTTCGCTGTCTCCGATCTTTGCTGTCTCTGAGATGGTAACATAGTGTTCCCGTTGATATCCTGAGTTGCAAGCTGTCTCAGTGGTACCCTGCCTAGAACTGCGATGGGTGTCTTAAACCCGAGAGGACCGTCGATGCTGTTTTCAACAGGCGAGGCTCCTCGTTCGATAGCAAGTTCCTTACAGGGTGATGCTTGGGAAGTGAACGTGTCTTGTTCAACATCCGCCAGTGAGCTGAGGCTGAATTGCGTGGGGAAAACGCTGGCACCATCGGTTAGAGGTAGGATGTTGAGAGAGGGGCTCTCACTCTGAGCACTGAAGTCTAGCACGGCTTCGGTTTGACCAGGATTGTGATGGAAATGGGTATCAAAGGTTGGGAACTTAGCAGTTACTTGCTGTGGATCCCTTGGCAACTTAGTCTTTGCTGGAAGAGAAGGTGAGGGAGCTACCCAGCTGTTATAGTTGTCTTCGGTGGGTTTGATGCTCATGACCCTGATGATCACTTTGTCTCCCTCTGTAGGTAGTGAGTTGTTGTCCTTGGTTGAAGGATCGAATGCTGTTATCTCGAGGTTGTAGTCTCGAGGATAAAGCGGACTTGAAATATCGGATGGTTGCCGTTGACACGTAGTGTCGTTTGACTTCTCCTTCATCCATTGGTGACGTGAGTATGACGGGGAGGACAAGTCGTTGTCATCTGACGTAATAATTGTTTTGTAAGAGGAGATGTCGTTCTGATTCTTTGTCTGGTCACTACAGACATTGCCAATGATGACCCAGCCCAGCTCGAGGCGCTGGGCATATGGTTCATTGAGTAGTCCGTGGATTTGTTGACGCATCTTGTGCAGTCGTATAATGTCTCTGCCGAGGAGAATTAGGATGTCTGCCTTATCGTCCAGGGGTGGCATCTCTTTGGCTATCATTCTGAGATGAGGATGCTGAAGAGCGACTTCTGGTGTTGGGATTTCTTTCCTATTGAATGGTATTTGGTTACACTCTACAAGCGTGGGTAGTGGTATCTCCATGGCGCCTTTCTCAAGAGAAGTTATTATGAGGCCACTGGCCCTTCTTCCAGAGGTTTGTAAAACGCCGCTGCAGGTGCCCAAGGTGTAGGGATAGACGTCTCCTTTTAAGTCAAACAAGTCAAAGAGTTCTGACCTGGCTAATGATTTGTTGCTCTGGTCATCCAGGCTAACGTACACCTTGACTGCCTTCTCTGGATGGCCCTTGGGATACACCCATGACAGGCAAATCTTCGCACAGGACTTGTCTCGAAGACCTTCTCCACAGACATCGGTGCATGAGGAAGATACCGCAACATGGCTTGTCACTTGGTCTGTACTCTCCCCGCCATGGCTTGTGGTGGGAGAAGGTGAAGACGCAGAGTCAGGCTGTGATGGAAGGAGCGCCTGTACGTGGTCTTCGCTGTTGCACTCTAGACACTTGATGGGGATGACACAGTCCTTAGCAAGATGTTCGGTAGAGGCGCAGCACCTGAAGCATACTCCAAACTTCTTCAAGAGCTCCTTTTGTTCTTGAAGGGGCTTCTTCCTGAAGCCGATGCACTTCTTCAGGGGATGTGGCAGTTTGTGAATTGGACACTGGCGATTAGGATTCTCAACCTTCTCACCTTTGTCGCTCTTATCTTGTGATACTGAAGGTGCCGGAAGAACATCAATCTTCTTGATGGACATTGGAGCTTGGTGGTTCCTGTAGTTAAGACGTGGACTGTCGTGTTTAGTAGATGAAACAGGGTCGCTGTGTTCTCCATAGGAAAAACTTGGATCGGTCTTACACTCTGCGATATTTTCGATGAACTCGCAGAAGTAGGAAAATGGAGGGAAGGAGACTTGGTTTTCCCTTTTGTATTTTGATCCAAGCATGGCCCACTTATTTTGGATATTGGGTGGCAACTTGGAAACTATTGGGGTTACCCCATGAGCAGTGTCCAGGTAGCTGAGGCCAGGAAGGTACGGGTCTGCTTTGGCAGCTGAAGCTCTAACAGGAGGTCGCTGAGCTCTTGGAACCTTGTACTGTCCTTATTAGATACCTTTGGAAAATCCTCTAGTCGTTTGAACAGGGCCCTTTCTATGACCTCAGGACTGCCATAGCTTCTTTCTAGCCTCTTCCATGCAGCAGTGAGACCAGCAATGGGATTACTGATGTGGACAGATTTAAATCTCTTGACCCGATCCGTGGATTGTGGCCCAAGCCACCTGATTAGCAGGTCTAGCTCTTCAGCGGCGGTGATGCCGAGATCACTGATCGTGGTTTCAAAGGTACACTTCCAACCCCTGTAGTTCTCAGGTTTATCGTCAAACTCTGTAAGACCGGTCTTAGTTAGATCACGCCGAATCATGTACCTTGCGAGGCCAGTCATATCAGCATTCTCCGAATTTGGAAGGACTGATGCTGGCTGGATAGCTTTGTTCATACAGTCTGTGATTTGACCTGGGAATGCAGGTATATATGGGGCAGCGTAGGCGTTCAGTCCATTAACTGGCTTAATGAGCTTAGTTTCTGCCACACCTGGGACTGGAATTGTGTGATTGACCGGAGTGTGGTGACTGGCCTGCATATTGGCCTGTACATAGGATTCTGAGTATAAGATTTGGTGATTTGCAGGTTTCTGGTACATTTCGGTGCACAGAGGTGGATCAGGATACAAGATTGGCAGCGTATTGTAATTGTACTGACCTTGGGTGCAGGATGCGGATAAACGCTCTGTGTCCTGTTGTCTCAGGGGAGCATCAGTGTGGTCAGGAAGGATTGCAGGAGCAGGGATAGCGCTGTGTTGGCTTTGTACATAGTCTCTAGTACGCTTAAGAGGGTCTTCAGTATCAAAACCCTGTTGTTTCAGGGGAGCATCTGTGTGGTCAAGAAGGATTGCAGGAGCAGGGATAGCGCTGTGTTGGCTTTGTACATAGTCTCTAGTACGCTTAAGAGGGCCTTCAGTATCAAAACCCTGTTGTTTCAGGGGAGCATCTGTGTTGTCAGGAGGGATTGCAGGAGCAGGGATAGCACTGTGTTGGCTTTGTACAGTCTCTAGTACGCTTAAGAGGGTCTTCAGTATCAAAACCACTTAAACTGTTGCTGTCTCTTTGGCTCCCACTGATGGCTTGTTCCAGGACCTTTAACTTTGCCATGGCTATGGCGTGTTGGCGTTCCTTCTCTAGGGCCTCTAGGGCAGCTTGTATTTTAGTGGCCTCAGTTTTCATCTCAGTTTCCTTTTGAGCAAAGGCAGCTTGTATTTTAGTGGCCTCAGCTTCCGCACGTGCTTTTATGAGCTGTTCGCTGAGGGTTGAGGATTTTGAAGAGCGTAACTTAGATGTTCGCTTTGACTGTCTGGCAGAGCCAGAAATGCAAGATTACATCTCGGCTATTAGTGCGATTCTTGCCTCTGTTTTGGCTTTTATATCGCGCACCATGCTTTCTCTCTCAGAGTTAAGTTTTTGGAAAGCTTGCAGCTCTTTGCAGGTAACTGATGGGTTAAGTCTTTTTAACACTGCGATATACTGGTCTGTTATTTTTGCATAACATTGATAATCTGAACACAGTTGTGCGAGAGCTCCCTCCAGTGGTCGTTGGAGAGAAGCAGGCTGAGACAGGCTATTTATGTGGCTTAAGAGTTTTTGCCATAGCTCTGCTGTTGCACGGAGAAGATCATGTTTACTGGATTCCAGATTCTCCCTTATTTTCCATGTTGGCTTTGTGAGACGTCTAGCCTTCTCACTAAATGGTGGATTAGGGTCTATGCACTCTTCCTCTGACAATGGGTCTGGCAGAGACCGTGTAGTCATTCCTTCAGCCATCCTGATTCACAGGGAGAAGGGGAGCTGTATAGACTCTTATATGTTGAGAGCGGATGCTCTGCAGGAAGTTCTGTAGCTTTATAGAAGCTGTGGGTTTTACAGATGAATCTGAAAAGTCTTTTTTACTATTCTGTCCCCGGGGCCTGTGGCTGTAACTATGGCTCTATGAGATGCTGGATCTCTTTACCTTACTTACAATTGGCGACGGTCGCAGATAGCTTAACTCAGCTGCCGGCACACGTTATGAAGAATCCAGAAGAGACTTTGATTTCTTTAAGAATTCTTGTTGAATGCATACAAACAGCAGCAGGTAAAAAAGACTTTCTTCAGACAGACTGAAAACACATGTGATTCTGATAAAATCAAGATGGAGAATGAAACACAGGAGAAAGAAGAAGGAAATGACATCATACCAGAAGAGGGAAACAGAGAGACAGAAGGGACAAAACTTGATGTAAAGGAAGGATTTCAGCTATGCAAACACAGGGACACATAGCAACAGTAAACAATATGAGAGACTGCAATACAGCATGTAAAATGCACAGGACAGTCTGGAAAATGTCTCATTCATGGGACATAACAGTCACTACACCTGTAGAATCCACAAGGGGTTATAATTTCCAAAATGGGGTCACTTGAGGGGGGATTCTGCTCTTCTAGCAATTGGGGGCTCTGTATATGGAGTCTACAAACTGTTCTTGGAACATTTGCGCTCCAGAAGACAAATAGCGCTCCTTCGCTCCCAAGTCTCTCCATATGGCTAAGTAGTAGTGTACAGTCACATATAGGGTATTGCCACATTCAGGAGAGATTGAGGGACAAATTACGGTGCCATATTTACCCACTTCTTGTGTAAAAATGAAAAATCTGGGGCTAAAACAAAATGTTGGTGTTAAAAATGTAGTTTATTTTTTCTTCAATGCCCAATGGTATAAAATTCTGTGACACACCCGTGGTGCCAATATGATCACTGCACCCCTAGATAAATTAATTAGGAGGTGTCGTTTGTAAAATGGGTTCACTTATGTGGGGTTCTGCTGTGTTGTCACCTTATGGGCTCTCCCAGTGGGTCATGGCACCTGCAAACCATAACAGTAAAATCTGGCGCTCCTTGTCTTCTGAGCTTTGCACTGTGCCTGAAAAATATTTCCCGATTACATGTAGGGTATTGGCGCATTCAGGAAAAAATGGACCTCAGTTGTTGTAAAAAAATTTCCTATTTGCCCTTGGGGCTAAACCAACATTTAAAGGGAATCTGTCACCCCATTTTAGCCATATGAGATAAAGATATCATTGCATAGTGCGTCCCATAACTAATCTATGTGTACCTATGATATCTCCTGACACTCCAGTTTTCATGTAAAAATTCCCCTTTGTAAAGTTCGTTTTCTAGTATGCAAATCCGTGCGGTCCGGTCCGATGGGCAGCGTTTCTTCGCATTCCCCCACCGCCTCCATTTTTGCCCTACGTAGTTTTTTTTTTCTGTGCTTGTCGCTTTTGCGCTTTTCAAAATCCCCTTGCACATGCGCAGTGGGCAAAGCATAAAATCATTACAGCGCATGCGCAACTATTTTCCTTCACTTTCCTTGCCCCGGAAGTCGTCCAAGGCAAGCAGTCATTTCCGGGGCATGGAAAGTGAAGGAAAATAGTTGCAAGGGGATTTTGAAAAGCGCAATTGCAGAAACACTACGCCGTCTGTGCTAGTCACAGACGAACATACGCAAGAGAAGCCGAGGAGAGGGGGGGGGAGAGAAAAAACACCGCCCATCGGACCGGACTGCACGGAATTGCATACTAGAAAACAAACTTTACAAAGGTATTTTTACATGAAAACTGGGGTGTCAGGAGATATCATAGGTACACATAGATTAGTTATGGGACGCACTATGCAATGATATCTTTATCTCATATGGCTAAAATGGGGTGACAGATTCCCTTTAAGTGGTAAAAATGTCATTTATTCTTTCTTCACTGCTCAATTGTATAAAATTCTATGAGGCACATGTAGTGTCAATATGATCACTGTACCCCTAGATGGATTCATTGAGGAGTGTAGTTTGTAAAATGAGTTCACATATTAGAGGGTTTCTGTTGTTCTGGCACCTCAGGGTCTTTGCCAATGTGACATGGCACTCTCAAACCATTCCAGCAAAATCTGAACTCCAATATGGCGCCTCTTCCCTTCTGAGCTTTGCACTGTTCCTCAAAAGTAGTAATCCCCCACATATGGGGTATCGGCATGCTCAAGAGAGGTTACAGAACAAATTTTGGGGTCCATTTTTTCTTGTTACCCTTTGTTACAAAGTCACTGGTAAGGTAATAAAGGGGAGATATGTGTCACTGCGCTTAATGGCGTTATTGATATTAAACCAGAGTATTTTCCTCCAGCACAATAAGTGGTTTGAATGGTAAGTTAAAGTTGCATAATGGGCTGGTTTCATGTGGACCTTCATACAGCGGGTGAGAGGAGGTCCACTTTATCTCCACTTGCAGAGCTGCCAGGACCTGTGTGATAGGTAAGAATATAATTCACCGCACACTAAGACCAAGTCGATGCAAATAAAGTGATATTTTATTATGGTTCTCCAATTTAGCAAAGAGAAAGTGCCACGTTGTGAAACAAAGTACAAATACCATACATTAGGCTAATACCTGACGTTTCGATCCTACCCGGATCTTAGTCATGGGTAGCTCAGAGTTAGGTATTTCAGTAATAAGGCACTTAAATGAAGATTCAGAAAATTCACAGTGGCCCCTATTTAAACATGTCCAGATGCTGTAAATGTTGTACAAAAGGGGTCAAAATGAGCCAGAAGACAGTAATGCTGTGTCTGGAGGAATAATAGGATGAGGCAGCGCTCCCGCGCTCAGTTTGTATAGCTGTATGAGGCTCATAAGCCTCATACATAAGCACATAAGCCTCATACAGCTATACAGGCTGAGCGCGGGAGCGCTGCCTCATCCTATTAATCCTCCAGACACAGCTATACAGGCTGAGCGCGGGAGCGCTGCCTCATCCTATTATTCCTCCAGACACAGCATTACTGTCTTCTGGCTCATTTTGACCCCTTTTGTACAACATTTACAGCATCTGGACATGTTTAAATAGGGGCCACTATGAATTTTCTGAATCTTCATTTAAGTGCCTTATTACTGAAATACCTAACTCTGAGCTACCCATGACTAAGATCCGGGTAGGATCGAAACGTCGGGTATTAGCCTAATGTATGGTATTTGTACTTTGTTTCACAACGTGGCACTTTCTCTTTGCTAAATTGGAGAACCATAATAAAATATCACTTTATTTGCATCGACTTGGTCTTAGTGTGCGGTGAATTATATTCTTACCTGTAGTTTTGGTACCTATATTGGTCCATTTTCACCAGCACCGCTCTAATTAACCCGTGTGCACACCCTTATTTAAATACAGGACCTGTGTGATGTCATGATCCTGTGGTCAGTCACATGATGGAAAGAGTCACATGGTCTGGGATTTAAATAAGTGGGCTCTACAGGCAGTCTGGGTTCAGCAAGACTGGAGAGAGGAGTCTCCAGTGGTTTTGTGTCTTATAGAGGACAGACTGAACCTGTGTTGCTCCAGAGCGGGGTGCCACCCGCAACGTATGGACTGTGTTGCAGTATTTTTTTCTTTGTTGTTTTCCTGTTTTAGCCAGAAACGCTGAGTTTTGTTTCCCTCGTGTTGGTTTATGCTGCATAATAATAAACCAACCCATTATTTTAAGAGACGGTGTTCCTATTTCTCTACCTCCGTATACTGCCACGTTAGCTGAACTACCACACCTTGTCAAAATAAAAAAATTTGGATCTGAAGTAAATTCTTTGTGAAAAAAGTTAAATGTTCATTTTTTCCACATTCCAAAAATTCCTGCGAAGCACCTGAAGGATTAATAAACTTCTTCAAAGTGGTTTTGAGCACCTTGAGATGTGCAGCTTTTAGTATGGTGTCACCTTTGGGTATCTTCTATCATATTGACCCTTCAAAGTGACTTCAAATATAATGAGCCAGGCTGCGGCTGCCAAAGCAAACAGGATCATGGGGTGCATTAAAAGAGGTCTGGATACACATGATGAGAGCATTATACTGCCTCTGTACAAATCCCTGGTTAGACCACACATGGAGTACTGTGTACAGTTTTGGGCACCGGTGCTCAGGAAGGATGTACTGGAACTAGAGCAAGTACAAAGGACGGCAAAAAAATTAATAAAGGGGACGTGGGAACTGCAATACCCACAGAGATTAGCATTAGGATTATTTAGTCTAGAAAAAAGACGACTGATGAGTGATCTAATAACCATGTATAAGTATATAAGGGGACAATACAAATATCTCTCCGAGGATCTGTTTTTACCAAGGAAGGTATTTGTATAGGAAGGCATGCACTCTGTAGTAACAAATAGGTGCAGGCTGAACCTGGGACTAGTCCAGATAAGCAATAAATAAATGAAGAAACAGCCGTACTCAAAAAAATTAGTCCTACCAGCAAATCCTAGGACTTCCACCTGGTCCTCTTTCTGCCGGACTTCTACATATATGGCCTCTAGCCCCCCCAAGTAAACATATCCCCCAGTGGCCTTTCTTGTCTCCTCTTAATGATTTACCCTAAGGTTTGAAAAAGACCCAACACGGGGTCGAAACGTTACCCCAACATGTTATCTTTGTGGTGACCTCAATAAATTCTTTCACTTGCATTGAAAAATTTTTTTTTGAGTGCGGCTGTTTCTTCATTTATTTATACCAAGGAAGGTGACGGTCATAAGGGGCATTCTCTGCATCTGGAGGAGAGAAGGATTTCCACAAACATAGAAGAGGATTCTTTACTGTTAGGGCAGTGAGAATCTGGAATTCCTTGCCTGAGGAGGTGGTGATGGCGAACTCAGTCTAGGGGTTCAAGAGAAGCCTGGATGTTTTCCTGGAGCATAACAATATTGTATCTTACAGTTATTAGGTTCTTTAGAAGGACGTAGATCTGGGGATTTATTCTGACGGAATAGAGGCTGAACTGGATGGACAAATGTCTTTTTTCGGCCTTGCTAACTATGTTACTATGTGGTCCGTAAAAAAATAGTTTTGTAAATTTTGTTAGAAAAATGAAAAATCGCTGGTCAACTTTTAATCCATATATTGTCCTAACATTTGGTTCCAAAATGGTGCTGATGTAAAGTAGACATGTGGGGAATGTTACATATTAACTATTTTGATATATCTCTGTGATTTAAGGGCATGAAAATTCAAAGTTGGAAAATTGCAACATTTTCAAAATTTTCACCAAATTTCTGTTTTATTCACAAATAAACGCAGGTCACACTGAAGAAATTTTACCACTATCATGAAGTACAATATGTCATGAAATAAACAATCTTCGAATCAGTGGGATCCATTGAAGCTTTTCATAGTTATTACCTCATAAAAGTCAGTGGTCAGAATTGTAAAAATTGGCCCGGTCATTAACGTGCAAACCACCTTTGGGAATAAGGGGGTTAATTAGTGTATGTAATAATGTAAACTTCTAGTTTCAACTGTATTTGTTTCTGCAGGTGGTTTTGCAATAAAAGAAATTGCATTTAAAATAAGAGTGTGCGGTGAATATTCCTGATCAGATCTCCAGGAGCAGGGCAGGTCGAGCAGTGGGCTGCATCGGCCTGCAACACTTTTAACAGTATTGGCATCCTTAGGATAAGTGCTGTAGCATAGCATCGAGCCATCTTCTCTCTACTCCACCACTTACTCCAGCCTGCTTGAGACTGGCATCACTGAATCATGGTGCCAGTGTCCACTACGAGACATGCTGTAAGAAGATATCTTACATTAATTATTAGTGTTGTTACTGTATGACCCCCAGTCTGATGATGACTGGTAACAACTCCTAGTATCTTCTTATTGTTGTTGAAGAAGGTTGTCCGGTCTTGAACTACATGTCTGTAGTCACTCTATTTGACTGCAGACTTGTAGTTTAAGACCAGACAACCCATGTGAGAACATGAAAGGAGTTGTAGATGCATGTGATACCAATGTTTATAGTGGGGGCTGACCTGAAATTGCAATTGACTGCTGTAGAAGGCTTGGTACTTTATTCATATACTGATGTTGCTGCTGGTGTTGTATTCATGTACTGAAGGTGTATCTGGCACTGAATTCCTGTACTGATGATGGTTCTGATACGGCATTCATGTCCCGATCTCAGTTCTGGTGCTGTATTCATTACTGATGGTTATTACGGTGCTGTATTTATGTACTTATGGTGGTTCTGGTGATGCAGTCATGTAACTGATGGTGGTTCTGGTGCTTGCTGTATTCCTGTACTGATGCTGTATTCATTTAAGGATGATGGTTCTCGTTATGTTTTAACCCCTTTGCGACATGCGCCGTACTAGTACGGCGCATGTCACATCTCCCCCTTTGATGTGGGCTCCGGCGGTGAGCCCACATCTTTCCCGGAACATGTTAGCTGTTTTGAACAGATGACATGTGCCCGTAATAGCCGCGGGAGGAATCGCGATCCACCCGCAGCTATTAACTCGATAAATGTCGCTGTCAAACTCTAACAGTGGCATTTAACGCGCGCTTCCGGCCATCAGGCCAGAAATCCGCCCACCAGTGAGCCCGGTCATATGATCACAGGTCACTGGTGGGTTGGCATGACAACCGGAGGTCTCCTGGAGACCTCTATGGTTGTCACTGCCAGCTTGCTGTGAGCACCGCCCAGTGGCTGGCACTCATAGCAAGTGAGTAATTCAGCTACATGTAGGCGATCTGATCATCGTTTATATGTAGCAGAGCCGATCAGGTTGTGGCAGCTTCTAGTATCCCATGGAGACTGTTGAAGCATGCCAAAAGTAAAAAAAAAAAAGTTTTAAAAACATTAAAAAATAACAATACAAAAGTTCAAATCACCCCCCTTTCGTCCCATTCAAAATAAAATAAAAAAAATCAAACACAGACATATTTGGTATCACCGCGTTCAGAATCACCCGATCTATAGTGAGAAAAAAAGTAAAAAACGCCATAATTACGTTTTTTTGGTCGCCGCGACATTTAATTAAAATGCACTTAGACAAAAAAAACCTAGACATGTTTGGTGTTTATGAACTTGTAATGACCTGGAGAATCATAATGGCAGGTCAGTTTTAGCATTTAGTGAAAATAGTGAAAAAAAAAAAACAATTGTGGAATTGCACTTTTTTTGCAATTTCAACACACTTGGAATTTTTTTCCCATTTTTGAGTACACAATATGGTAAAACCAATGGTGTAGTTCAAAGGTACAACTCATCCCGCAAAAAACAAGCCCCCACATGCCCACATTGACAGAAAAATAAAAAAGTTATGGCTCTGGGGAGAAGGGGAGCGAAAAACAAACGCAAAAATTAAAATGGGCTGTGGCGCAAAGGGGTTGATATGCCTTTAGTTGTCCTGGTGATGTGTTTGTGTACTGGTGGTGGTTCTGATGCTGTGTTCATGTAGTGATAGTGGTTCTGGTGCTGTAATCCTGTACTGATGGTTGTTCCGCTGTTGTATTCCTTCATAGAAGACAGTGATTCGTTTATATGTAATAGAGCTGATCAGGTTGTGGCAGCTTCTAGTATCAAGTAGAAGACACTACTGTATAGTGTCTGTCAGACGATCGAAGGTTCAAGTCCCCTAAGGTGACTAAATGATAATGAATAAGTACCGTAAAAGCAAAATCCAAATACAGTGACAGAATTGTGTTTGTTCACCGGAATTTAAATTGCACTGTAGGGAGGGGTGCCATTTCTATTTTCATCCCAGGCAGCAAAAAAGCTACAATTGGCCCTAGGTTCTACTACAACACAAAATTGACTGAATTTAATTTTTTTCATAGGGTACTGTCTATATACATGTACTCTGAATACATCAAGAATGCACTTATATTGTATGTTTATGGGTAATGGGGAGCAAAAAGTCTAAGTTACTTACCGTTAACAGTATTTTTCGAAGTCCATGACAGCACTACAGAGAGAGGGGATCCGCCCCTTAGGAACAGGAAACCTACAGATATAAAAGGGCGGCACCTCTCCCACACATCAGTTGGATTACAGAGCATAAGAGGACATCAAGGTTAAATGGTATACAGCAAAAAAAAATTTATGCATCACACAGTAACATTAATCAATTGTTTATTACATGTGGACTATATAAGAGGAAGAAGTGCACATAGAACCGGGTGGGAATGTAAGGGTGCTGTCATGGACTTCGAAAAATACCGTTAACGGTAAGTAACTTAGACTTTATTCGAACGTCCATGACAGCACTACAGAGAGAATTACAGAGAGTAATAACTATTTAGGGAGGGACTACTGCCTGCAGCACCCTTAGTCCGAAAGAAAGGTCTGAGGAAGCACCCAAATCTAATCTATAATGAGTGTAAAACGTGTGTGGAGAAGACCACGTAGCTGCCTTACATATCTGGTCAATCGAGACTTCTGCCCTTTCTGCCCATGAAGTCGCCACAGCTCGAGTGGAATGCGCCCTTAGCCTCTCAGGTGGCTGCTTGCCCCTCGAGGTGTATGCCAGAGAAATTGCTTCCCTAATCCATCTGGCCAACGAGCTCTTTGTTAATCTACGGCCTTTGTTAATTCCTTGAAAAGAGACAAACAATTCATTGTCCCTTTTCCAGGGATCAGTGACTGCCAAATATTGCAGCAGACATCTTCTAACATCTAAAGTATGAAGTTTCATCTCTTATTGATTAGATGGATTAGGGATGAACGAAGGGAGAATAATTTCCTGTGTTCTGTGGAAAGCGGAAGACACCTTAGGTAGGTATGCCGGATCCGGCCTAAGTATTATCCTGTCATTCAGGACCTGAGTGTAAGGAGATAGTCTAGATAGTGCCTGGATGTCACTTACCCTCCTAGCCGAGGTTAATGCTACCAGGAAAGGGTTCTTAAGGGAAAGAACTTTTATTGATGCTGCTGATATAGGTTCAAAAGGGGGCTCTGTTAAAGCAGTGAGAACAAGATTTAAGTCCCATGGCATGATTCTCACCTTCACTATGGGTCTCGACCTACCCGCAGCTTTAATGAATCTACTGACCCAGTAATTATTTGCGATGTTGCAACTAAAGAGTGCCCCCAAAGCTGAAACTTGCACCTTAAGGGTGCTTGTGGAGAGACCTAAGTCCAGACCCTTTTGTAGGAATTCTAGAATCTGGGTTATCGGTGTTGTGTCCCCTGCTACAACTGCCGAGCTCTGAAGAAATTTCTTCCAAATCCTAGCGTAGATCCTAGTTGTAACCTCTTTTCTGCTTTTAAGGAGAGTATTAATTACATTAGCAGAAAACCCCTTATCTGTCAGCAGCGACCGTTCAAAATCCACGCCGTCAGGTGGAGGCCCGCTACTCGAGGATGGTAGACTGGACCCTGGGAGAGCAGATCGGGAATGTCCGGCAGGACCCACGGGTCGGCTATCGACATGTTTCTGAGACATGAAAACCATGCCCTCCTGGGCCAAAAAGGAGCGATTAATATTATCCTTGCCCTGTCGTTCCTGACCTTCCTCAATACTAGGGGGAGTAAGGACAGGGGAGGGAAGGCGTAGGCTAGATTGAAATCCCACTGTAATAGAAGAGCGTCCACTGCCAGAGGGCGTTCTTTGGGATTCAGAGAGCAGAACTGTCTCACTTTCCTGTTGCTTTTGGTAGCAAAGAGATCTACTTCCGGTAGACCCCATTTCCGCACAATCAGGTCGAAGATGGAAGTCTTTAATGACCACTCTCCTTGGCTCAGGAGATTGCGGCTTAAGAAGTCCGCCTTGGTATTTTCTTCTCCCCTTATATGTAGAGCCGTTAGAGAAAGAAAGTGTCGTTCTGCTATCTGAAGTAGGCGCCTTGCCACTTCCATGAGAGGACCGGAACGAGTACCACCCTGGTGGTTGATGTATGCGACTGTGACCCGATTGTCGGAGAGCACTCGAACGTGGTGACCCTGTAGATAGACAAGGAGTTTTTTAATCGCTAGCTCTACCGCTGCTAATTCCTTCATATTAGAAGACATTTGAATTTGATCCTGCTCCCATGAGCCCTGTCCAACTGATGTGTGGGAGAGGTGCCGCCCTTTTATATCTGTAGGTTTCCTGTTCCTAAGGGGCGGATCCCCTCTCTCTGTAGTGCTGTCATGGACGTTCGAATAAATATAAGATTTTATTTGGCACAGCTAACAATGTTAATTACCCGCTTCCCAACTGGGAGAATTTATGTTTTTATTGTTTCGTTTTTTTCGCCTCTTCTTCAAGAGCCATAACCTTTTTAATTTTTCCATCCACATAGCCGTATGAAGGCTTGTTTTTTTGCAGGATCAGTTGTAGTTTTGAATTACACCTATCATTTTACCAGTCAATGTACTGGAAAACAGGAGAAAAAAATCCAAGTGTGCTGAAATTGAGCAAAAATGCAATTCTGCATGTTTTTTTGTTTTTCCGGCGTTCATTGTGCTATAAAAATGATCTGGACATATAATTCTCCAGGCCAGGGTTCCCCAACTCCAGTCCTCAAGCCCCACCAACAGGTCATGTTTTCAGGATTTCCTTTGTATTGCACAAGTGATGCAATTATCACCTGGGAAATACTAAGGAAATCCTGAAACATGACCTGTTGGTGGGCCTTGAGGACTGGAGTTGGGGAACCCTGCTCTAGGCCACTACTATAGTTTGTAAAAAATTAAATGTCCTAGTCAATTTGCCAAGATCGTAATCTCTGTCCACTGAACAGAAGCAGTAAGAGCTGCCTCTTAGGCCCTGTGCACACTTTGCGTTTTTAGATGCGTTTCCGCTGCGTTTTTCAACGTGCGGAAACGCATCCAACCCGCAGCACAGTGCACTACCAATGTAATCCAATGGGAACCGCATGTCTGCTGTGCACATGCTGCGGAAAAAAACGTGCGGTTTTGCCGCGCTTTATTTTCCGCAGCATGTCAATTCTTTGTGCGGAACTGCAGCGGTTCGGCACCCATTGACTTGCATTGAGTCGGGCACTTCCGCAGCAAAACCGCAGGTCTAAAAAAGATCTGCGGTTTTGCTGCGGGTGAAACCGCTGCAGTTCGGGAGGGGGAAGTGTGTGGGCGGAGTGTGAGCGTGTATAGTGTGCGGCGCTATGTGTGGGCGCTATGCCTGACATACAGTGACGACACATTAGCCAATGATGGGACAGTAGTAGTCCCATCATCCGGCTAATGTGCTGAATGTAAAAAAAACAAAAAAAAAACACATACATGACATACAACATATAACATACACATGACATACAGAACATAGAGTATATACTCACCTATTCCCCGACGCCATCGATCTGTGTACCGCTCTGCCGCCGGGAGAGAATGACGTCACTTCCATTCATTCTCTCACGGCAATGCTGGGTGAGAAAATTCCCACGCAGCATTGCCATAAAGTGAGAGAATGAACCCAGGTAACCTGAGTGATGCACTGCAGGAGCCATTGTCTCCAGTCAGTGCATCACTGGGAGGCCCTACAGAGCAGTGGAATCACCTGATGTCACCGTTCTATAGGGGAGACCGTCGTGGGACACTCGTTATTAATTGGACTGCGTCGGACAGGGAGTATACGGTTGTTTTATTTTTTTACGTTTTATTACAGGAGATCGAGGGCGTCGCTTGGATCTGAGTGTGTAATAAAGATATGAAAACCGTGTTGTGTTTTATTTCATTAAAATAATTTATTCTTATGCGTGTGTTGTTTTTTAACCCTTTATTAATATAAGATTAATAATGGATAGGCGTCTTATTGACGCCTCTCTATTATTAACCGGGCTTAATATCACCTTACAATAGCAAAGTGATATTAACCCCTTATTACCCCATATCCCACCGCTACAGGGGAGTGGGAAGAGAGGGGCTAAGTGCGGAATTGACTAAAAACATCAGCTCTCAGCCACCCCAGAAAAGGCGCATCTATTAGCCTCACTCTTCCAACTTGTCCTGTAGCGGTGG
>JARQOD010000001.1:706042398-706135044 GCA_033576555.1 Oophaga sylvatica
CCCCTAAGGAACTTATCTAGATGTGTGGTGAGCACTTTGAACCCCAAGTGCTTCACACAAGTTTATAACATAGAGCCGTGAAAAAAAAAACATTTTTTTCACAAACATGATCTTTTAGTCCCCATTTTTTTATTTTCCCAAGGGTAAGAGGAGAAATTGGACCTCAAAAGTTGTTGTCCAATTTGATCTGAGTATGCTGATACCCCATATGTGGGGGGAACCACTGTTTGGGTGCACAACAGAGCTCGGAAGGGAAGGAGAGCAAATTTGACATTTTCAAACCAAAATTGGCTGGAATTGAGATCGGACGCCATGTCGAGTTTGGAGAGCCCCTGATGTGCCTAAACAGTGGAAATCCCCCAATTCTAACTCCAACCCTAACCCCAACACACCCCTAACCCTAATCCCAACCCTAACCCCAACACACCCCTAACCCTAATCCCAACCCTAACCTTAATCCCAACCCTAACCGTAATCCAAACCCTAACCCCAACTCTAGCCCTAACCCTAACCCTAACTTTATCCCCAACCCTAACTTTAGCCCCAACCCTAACCCTAACACTAATGGAAAAATGGAAATACATTGTTTTTATTTTATTATTTTTCCCTAACTAAGGGGGTGATAAAGGGGGTTTAATTTACTATTTATAGCGGGTTTTTATAGCGGGTTTTTATGTTTGGCAGCTGTCACACACTAAAGATGCGCCATTTCTGGGGTGGCTGAAAGGTGATGTTTTTAGCCTGGAGGGGTGCCAAAATACATGGCCCCTTCCCAGGCTATTAATATCAGCCCACAGCTGCCTAGCCTTTGCTGGTTCCATTTTATAGGGGGACCCCATGTAAAAAATTTTCTGGGGTTCCCCTGTAAACTAGCCAGCAAAGGCTAAGCAAACATCTGTGAGCTGATAATAACCTGGGAACCTGGTTATTGGCTCCTTCCCAGAAATATAACATCAGCGCTCAGCCATCGGCTTTCCCTTTGCTAGTTATGAAAATTATGAGGGAGCCCACGCAATTTTTTGAAAAATAAAGATATTGCGTTTCACGCAGATTTCTGACAGTAGATGTTTTGTTACAGCATATGCAGGTTAATTATGTTAATGCTCCCACAAAGGCTGGTGTGTGTGTGTGTCTCTTTATTTAACTCTTTATGTACAGTTTTATTAAAGAGGGTATCTGGCTGACACCTGTTCATTACTAAACCTCAGGCTTGGTATTACATTATATATATCTTTAATAATAATAATCTTTTATTTTTATAAAGCGCTAACATATTCCGCAGCGCTTTACAGTTTGCACACATTATCGTCGCTGTCCCCGAGATGGGGCTCACAATCTAGATTCTCTATCAGTATGTCTTTGGAGTGTGGGAGGAAGCCGGAGTACCCGGAGGAAACCCACGCAAACACGGGAGAACATACAAACTTCTTGCAGATGTTGTCCTTGGTGGGATTTGAACCCAGGACTCCAGTGCTGCAGTGCTATTCACTGAACCACTGTGCTGATATATATCTTAGCTGTTCCCAGCATTGCGCTTTTCTGGACAGAGAGCTCAGATGTTGCTCCTGGGATCTGTTGTAGCCATGTATATATATTCACTTATATTTTTTTTGTGTGAGTAAACATTCTAAATTTGAACATGGTATGTAATGATATTATGGTCTTCAATGGAGAATAAAAAAGAAGAGGTTGAACAAGGAAATGACATCACAATTTTTTTTTTAATAATATATCTTTATTTAGCTCTATGGATTGTAAGGAGGCTAATGGCCATGTAGTCAATGGGAGGTATGTGACGCAGAGATGGCTACTCCCTGCGATACAACCCGGAGTATTTTGCTTTAGTTCACGTGCGCACTAAGATATTGTTTAGTGCACATGGGTCCGGGTTGTGGTTAGCTATGATAGATGGGCAGGTCTGGCTACCCACATACCTCACTGGTGGGTGTGGTTACAGCCTACATAATGGAGGCTGTTGTTTGGCACATGGTCTGTGTCTTGGGAGGTAGAAGGCCTCCTGTGTGTGTGACTCCAGACCGAGCCTGCGTGCTGGACATTGTCCAGCCTGTGTGCCAACAGGCCTGAGGGAGCAGAGAGCCCAGCTAAGGACAGTTTTGTGTTGTTTAGCCTGCTCTGAAGGCTGTTTATCATTTGTTGTTACTGCTTTGTTTACGGAGTAAATAAACCGACACAGACTTTTTTTTAAAGAAGCACGCCTTCTGTTTTCCTCTGCAGAACCTCAGTGCGTACGAACCCTACATTTGGTGCTAAACTGCAGGCATCGGTCCAGAATGTACCTGGGAAGATTGCACCGGGCGGCTTGTTGTGGATTGGCAGGTCCATGAATTCCGGGCTGCTGGCTGTGGAACTCTGGGCGGTCTGCTGTGGATCGGCGGGTCCACGAAGGCTGCAGAGCGGAGCTGTGCAGAGGTGTGGAGCCGTACAGAGCCGTGTGTTAGATTTTCAGAGCCATGTAGGGCTCTGCAGAGAGGGGCAGAGCCTTGGGGAGCTACTCAGAGACTGGCAGAGCATTGCGGAGCATTGCTGGGCAGAGCCGTGCAGAGCCTTACAGAACCGGAAAGAGCCTTGCAGAGAGGTGCGGACGGTGTAGAACCTCGCTGTGAAGGAACTGTTGGGGCGGATAGACTTCCGTGCAAAGGCAGTGAGAGGGCATGGGCAGTCCACGGCGTGCACCCCAAGGAGGGATGGTTGCACGAAAGGGGGTGGAGTCCCAAAAGAGGGCTGCGACCCAAACAGGGATAGTTGCCCAAAAAGGGGTGGAATCCCAAAAGGGGTGGTGGCACAAAAAGGGGTGTCGGCGAATGCCCGAAGGACTGTTGCCGCGAAGAGTGTTGAAACAGCGCTTGTCTGGTATCCTGTGTCAACTATACATCTGATGCACTGCAGAAAAGATGTGGATTCCAGTCCGCGCTGCCCAAATAATAGATTTCCAAGACGTAGTAGCAGTTAAGAAGTGGTTTAATCTACGCGTTTCAGGGTGAATACCACCCCTTCAGCTATATGTGGTATTTACACATAACCAAACCATAAGAAAAGAAATAATTAAATTATTTAAATTTAATCAAATAGCTACCCCTACCTAATAGTTGGGGTTTCATTAAAGGATGAATACATGGATAGAATATCACACAATGAGAGGTATTTTAAACAAGATATAAATCAATTTTATTAAAGCAATATAAATGTACAATATATGAGACTTATGGACAAAGGTGCAATGGGAAAAGGATGTAAAAACAGCTAATCAACTGTCATAAGAGTGGGAGGTAGACAGGAATGAGAAAGAAATACACACACTAGCCCTCCAGGTCGACAGTTATGCAGACATATTACTAATAAATGAATGAAGTATCATATAATAACCCCACAAAAATGTATGGCAAGGTAATCACTTGTTGGTAAACAAAAATAAGGCTTCAGTTAATGGACATATGTGCGTCAGCAACCGTGCCCAGGATACTGAAATAAGGTCTATAGTGGGTTTATATAATGGTGAAATCACCAATAATTGTCACTAGAGACGAAGATATTACAACTATAAGGGCATAAATTGCTGACCACCCAGTGTTCAGACAGAATGAGAACACACTATTAGATACAGATGTACATATATCAAGTATTAGACTGTGTATGGGCAAAAATTATTGGCCATACAGTGCCCAGATAAGATCAGGGCACTTAGTAACTATAAGTGTACATATGTCAGATAATAGGCAAATATTGTGTCTATATCTATTTATGACGTGGATACAAAGGTCACATTATAATAGTAGAAAATCGCTATACTGCCTATAAACCGCAGCCTGCAATGTATAACAGTAAGTGTGTGCAGGCATGAGCAATCAATAGTATATATAAAACTCAAACATCAGATTATATGTGGCCATGTGTAGTCCTGGCATAAATAATTTCCATAATGGAATTATCGCTATCACAGTGTCGGAGCAATCCATAACCACAATTATAGTAGAACACATATATTTAGCCATTACCTTGTGCCATATTGATCAGGGAGCATAAAGTACCAGTAAGGAGGGAAGTGGGAGACAGCCCCGACGCGCGTTTCACCGCACTCGGCTTCGTCAGGAGGCGTGGTCTGTCCAGGAAATAGGGGTTTAAATACCTCTGTGTACGGTTGGTGCACGAATCGGCGCTCAGTCCCGCATGATGCGCAACATAGGCGACACGGACGGCCAGGGCGCGCCGCAGGGAATGAAGAGGAGGACCGAGGTCATCGCTCCCCATCCCCATAGCGACGCGTCCGGCCCGCCGCGGCACCCACGATCCACAGCGCATGCGCGGACAGCGTCTGCGTGCATACAGGATAGAGAGAATGAAAAGGTATTACTGTGCAGATCTTTAAGGGAAAGGATGGTAATAAACCCAAACAAGTATATTGGCGACACTATAGAGGGCATATATTAATATTAGACTAACAATAAATATTAGACTAAATATTGTTAGTCTAATATTAATATATGCCCTCTATAGTGTCGCCAATATACTTGTTTGGGTTTATTACCATCCTTTCCCTTAAAGATCTGCACAGTAATACCTTTTCATTCTCTCTATCCTGTATGCACGCAGACGCTGTCCGCGCATGCGCTGTGGATCGTGGGTGCCGCGGCGGGCCGGACGCGTCGCTATGGGGATGGGGAGCGATGACCTCGGTCCTCCTCTTCATTCCCTGCGGCGCGCCCTGGCCGTCCGTGTCGCCTATGTTGCGCATCATGCGGGACTGAGCGCCGATTCGTGCACCAACCGTACACAGAGGTATTTAAACCCCCTATTTCCTGGACAGACCACGCCTCCTGACGAAGCCGAGTGCGGTGAAACGCGCGTCGGGGCTGTCTCCCACTTCCCTCCTTACTGGTACTTTATGCTCCCTGATCAATATGGCACAAGGTAATGGCTAAATATATGTGTTCTACTATAATTGTGGTTATGGATTGCTCCGACACTGTGATAGCGATAATTCCATTATGGAAATTATTTATGCCAGGACTACACATGGCCACATATAATCTGACGTTTGAGTTTTATATATACTATTGATTGCTCATGCCTGCACACACTTACTGTTATACATTGCAGGCTGCGGTTTATAGGCAGTATAGCGATTTTCTACTATTATAATGTGACCTTTGTATCCACGTCATAAATAGATATAGACACAATATTTGCCTATTATCTGACATATGTACACTTATAGTTACTAAGTGCCCTGATCTTATCTGGGCACTGTATGGCCAATAATTTTTGCCCATACACAGTCTAATACTTGATATATGTACATCTGTATCTAATAGTGTGTTCTCATTCTGTCTGAACACTGGGTGGTCAGCAATTTATGCCCTTATAGTTGTAATATCTTCGTCTCTAGTGACAATTATTGGTGATTTCACCATTATATAAACCCACTATAGACCTTATTTCAGTATCCTGGCCACGGTTGCTGACGCACATATGTCCATTAACTGAAGCCTTATTTTTGTTTACCAACAAGTGATTACCTTGCCATACATTTTTGTGGGGTTATTATATGATACTTCATTCATTTATTAGTAATATGTCTGCATAACTGTCGACCTGGAGGGCTAGTGTGTGTATTTCTTTCTCATTCCTGTCTACCTCCACTCTTATGACAGTTGATTAGCTGTTTTTACATCCTTTTCCCATTGCACCTTTGTCCATAAGTCTCATATATTGTACATTTATATTGCTTTAATAAAATTGATTTATATCTTGTTTAAAATACCTCTCATTGTGTGATATTCTATCCATTGTAGCCTTCCAGGGGGTTTAGCTCTAGGATCGCTGTCTGGGTAGACAGAATGGCATATAAACAGTTCATTCAGACAGCAGTTCTGGTGTAAAACTGGCCGCAACCAGCTTTATTAAAGTCCACAGCAAACAGATAAAACAAAGCATAAACAGAAAACCTGGGCTTGTCTAGCCTCTAATTACACTTAGATAGATGGCCCTCTCTATCCGGGACCCTGACTCTACCAGTCTGTGCCCAAACAACACATATCACATATGTTACCAGTTTGGAGCTTCACAGATACTCCTCCTTGTGTCTGAAGGCACCTTCCATGTCCAGACTTGAGAGAGATCCACTCCTGTTCAGCCGCTCTTCACACGGATTCGCACTGAGACTACTCCTATGTCCGGGGTCCTTCCTGCACCCAAACTGAGATAGCTCAAACACTCTTGGAGACTGCTTCCTTGTGCCAGGACACCTCTCTGTGTCCAGGCTAAAGACAGCTCTAACACTCTTGGAGACTGCTTCCTTGTGCCAGGACACCTCTCTGTGTCCAGGCTAAAGACAGCTCTAACACTCTTGGAGACTGTTTCTTGTGCCGAGACACCTTCCTGTGTCCAGGCTAAACTAGCTCTAACACTCTTGGAGACTGCTTCCTTGTGCCAGGACACCTCTCTGTGTCCAGGCTAAAGACAGCTCTAACACTCTTGGAGACTGTTTCTTGTGCCGAGACACCTTCCTGTGTCCAGGCTAAACTAGCTCTCAGATTGTGTTTGCAGACACCTACTTCTGGTCTCCTAATTAAGACCTGAGTAGTTTCAGGCTTGTGCTGCAAATGTGTGCTTAAAGTGAGGTGTAGTGACCTTTCTCCACCACTAGGTCCACAAAGCCACACATTTCCCTTATACCTAGGTGAAATGTACACCCCATTCATCACATATTCACTCACTGTCTCACATATCCCCTCCCTCTTCTCCAGACCGGAGGGCTGGTCATCCAGACCGGAGGGCTGGTCAACAATCCAACAGAGACAGTGAACTCCGGACCAGTCATGGCCCTCACCAGCTTCATCTCCACCACTGTCACTTGTATCTTCACCCGAGTCATAGCCAACATCAGCTTTCTCTTTATCTGAAGCATCCGCACTACCCTGTACCCTCCCAGGCCTATATTCTCTGCGGGCCTCGGGTATTCTGCACGGTTTCATCTTGACCTTAGGGCCGGGCCCACCTTCGACACAGTGCCTGGCCAGAGAAGCACGACCCGACACATCAGAACACCTCTGCTGACTCTTCCTCAGAAACTCACGTACCTCCTGTCTCTGGTGCACTGACCATGTGTCACCAACTATCACAGAAGGTATAGGGGGTTTTTCACTTTTCTCCAGTTCCCCACTTTCAGGCTCTTCTGGCAAGACATGCCCAGAAGCCTCACCGTCAGTCCTAGACTCTACCTCTTCAGCCACGTTCTGCATCCCATCTGGGCTCCCGTGTGTCTGCAGCGGCAACGGAGTGACACATCGCTTTTCCCATTTGTTGGGACGTGGCTCCGATGTAGCCTCCCTGAAAGTGCGCTTGAGCTCACCAATGCCAGCTACTGATCCGGACCGTAACCCGTCCACGCCGCTGTCTTCGGCAGAAACAGATTCCTGGACAGAGTCAGTCCCCATATCTTCAGTCTTGCTCCTCACAGCTTCACTTGAAACCTCAGCTTCTGATGAGGCATCTGGCTTGGTGACCACCACTTCCATGGCTTTTTCCACCTCTGCAGCATCTCCTTCAGAGTCCTTGGCATGATGCAGATCCACACCACACACTGACAACTTCTCATCTTCAACAGCATCCACTTGTGCTGTGTTCAGTTTCAGAGTCCTGCCTTTAAAGCTCAGCTCTCCTCCTTTCACCTTAGTCTTCGCCAGGGAACCGGCCAACTGTAAAACATCTTCAGATGCCATCTTCTGTCTGGCTGTAAGGTCAGCATCAGCTTTCTTCTCAGGACTCTCAACCTCCTCTGCTACCATGCCTTCCTCATTTGCACTGGTTGCTTTATGGTCATCAGATAATTCACTATCACTATCTGACCCCTTTTTCTCAGCCACATCTGTCTCACTGTCAGGGCTATACACTTCATTATCATTCACATCCTGCTCATTGTCAGGGTTATACAATTCATTTTCATTCATATCCTGCTTACTGTCAGGGTTATACAATTCATTTTCATTCACATCTTGATCTGGAACCTTAGTTAACATGTCATCCACAACATTAACTTCACCATCTGGTCCCTCAAGTATGTGACTATGTGACAACCCCAGCACTATACTTCTATATAGCTCAGGTACTAGGAGCTGACTCACGACCTCTCCCTGGACTTCAGTGTCCCTATACAATAGGCTATTGTCCATGGCAGCATGAGGAAACCTCTCCTCAGAGCCAGGCTCCTGGGAAACCTCATTTAGAACAATCATATTTTCCTGTGTTGTCCTAAGAGTGGGGTCTCGCCACTGCTCACTCTCAAAATTGTCACAGGACACAGGCAAGTCAGGGACACTCGGTTCCCGAGAACCACCATCCTCGTCTCCCAACATCACCTGCAAAGGAATTTCATCACTATCACAGTCATAATTATTATCATTAGCAGCATCAGCATCATTATCATGGTCATCATCATCATCATCATTATCATTATCATCATCATCATCATCATCATGGTCATCATCATTATCATGATCATCATCATCATCATCACATAAGTTTAACGGCCCACTAGCATTGTGTTCGCCCCTCGGGACTGCGCACCCTCAATAGGAGCTTCATCACACTGTCCATCAGAAACATTTTTCCCCCAGAGATCCTTAGACCGGGGAAAGTCATTACCCAATATAACGGGTTGCACCAGGGTCTTCACTACCCCCACTTCACATGAAACCTCCCCGAGTTTGGGGACCAAGTCCACGGCAGTCTCTGGGTAGACTTTGGTGTCTCCATGGATGCACACCATACTCAGGTGCTTATCAGGGATGAAGTCCCTATCAATCAGGCTGTCACATACGGAAGTCACTGGACTCTCTGAGTCCAAGAGGGCCTGTGCTGGGCAGTCATTTACAACCACCGGGGACCCCTGTGGTCCAGTCTCTTCGGCTGAGGTGGACACACACACAGGTTCTGCGCAGAGAGAGAGGGATCTGCCAACATCACAACACATAGGCTCCCCCTCTATTGGACAGTTGGCTGCAATTTCACGCCAGCTCCAACACTGTCCATCACACTCTCCCACCCACATGTCCCCTCGGGCCTGAACCCGCTTATCAGCATACCCCATGTCCCCAACAGCTGGAACGCTCTTACCGCGAGAGTTCAGCGTCCGGGAACTCCAAAGTGACGACCTCTCAGACGGCTGTACCTCAGGAGGACGTGCTTGGGTGTAGCGGTCCACTATCACCTTTTCAACTCCATAATCAAGCCTGCTGACTGCAGACTCCCAACTGTATCTCCAGTCATGAACTCCCCTGGCACGGGCTGTCACCGTAACACCCAGCCGGTAAGAATCGCCGCTTTCAACTTGGCATAGTCTTCGCTGTCCTGCTTGCTCAGGTCAGCCCAGACTTTTTGGGGTTCCCCAATCAGATAGGGTACGACCGCCATGGCCCATTCAGATAGTGGCAGATTCTCCTTCTCTGCCAGTCTCTCAAACCTAGTAAGATATACCTCCACATCATCACGAGGTGTCATTTTTCTCAAGGACCGTCTTACCGCCTTCTTTATAGCGGACAACGCCGGTGCCTTCACAACATTACTTCGGGACGCGGCACCGAAATCCTTTTTTTGTGCTGTCATCTGCTCAACAAATAACCGGTTATTCTCCTGCTGCTGCTGCAGGAATTGCTGCTGGGCCTGCTGCATGCGCTGCTGGTGCTGCAGGCGCTGCTGCTCCATGCTCTGCTGCATGCTTCACTGGGCCTGGGCCAGGTACTCAATGAGCTCCTCCATACTGCCGGACTTATCTGTCTCAACCACGGCAGTCTTATGTTGCACATTAACTTGCGCCATTTGTTCAAACAGCGCCTCCATGCTGTCATCCATGCTGTCAGACTTCTCTGTCTTAACAACGGCAGTCTTCACTCAAGACATACACACTCTACAGTCTTTTCCATAGAAAAATTCAGCTCTGCTGTGCAGACACTTTTTTTTTTTTTTTTCCTTTGCAAAGTCTATTAGGGCTACTGTCTCTTTAAGACTGCTCCACAAACTTTTCTTTTGCTGCTGCACATTCCACAGTCATTTTCACAACAAGTTCAGCTTTGCTGTGCATACATTTTCTCTCTGCAGACCCTATCAGGGCCACTGTCTCTCCAAGACTGCTCCAAACAGACGTTTCTGCTGACACACTTTTTTTTTTTTTTTTCTGCTGCTATTTCAATAGACTTCACCTTTAATGCTGTCTCTCGCCACTGTGCTGCATACACACTCCAGCACTAACTGTATCAGGCACTGCGCTGCCCCAGCATTCTCCACCAATTGTAGCCTTCCAGGGGGTTTAGCTCTAGGATCGCTGTCTGGGTAGACAGAATGGCATATATACAGTTCATTCAGACAGCAGTTCTGGTGTAAAACTGGCCGCAACCAGCTTTATTAAAGTCCACAGCAAACAGATAAAACAAAGCATAAACAGAAAACCTGGGCTTGTCTAGCCTCTAATTACACTTAGATAGATGGCCCTCTCTATCCGGGACCCTGACTCTACCAGTCTGTGCCCAAACAACACATATCACATATGTTACCAGTTTGGAGCTTCACAGATACTCCTCCTTGTGTCTGAAGGCACCTTCCATGTCCAGACTTGAGAGAGATCCACTCCTGTTCAGCCGCTCTTCACACGGATTCGCACTGAGACTACTCCTATGTCCGGGGTCCTTCCTGCACCCAAACTGAGATAGCTCAAACACTCTTGGAGACTGCTTCCTTGTGCCAGGACACCTCTCTGTGTCCAGGCTAAAGACAGCTCTAACACCCTTGGAGACTGCTTCCTTGTGCCAGGACACCTCTCTGTGTCCAGGCTAAAGACAGCTCTAACACTCTTGGAGACTGTTTCTTGTGCCGAGACACCTTCCTGTGTCCAGGCTAAACTAGCTCTAACACTCTTGGAGACTGCTTCCTTGTGCCAGGACACCTCTCTGTGTCCAGGCTAAAGACAGCTCTAACACTCTTGGAGACTGTTTCTTGTGCCGAGACACCTTCCTGTGTCCAGGCTAAACTAGCTCTCAGATTGTGTTTGCAGACACCTACTTCTGGTCTCCTAATTAAGACCTGAGTAGTTTCAGGCTTGTGATGCAAGTGTGTGCTGAATGTGAGGTGTAGTGACCTTTCTCCACCACTAGGTCCACAAAGCCACACATTTCCCTTATACCTAGGTGAAATGTACACCCCATTCATCACATATTCACTCACTGTCTCACACCATGTATTCATCCTTTAATGAAACCCCAACTATTAGGTAGGGGTAGCTATTTGATTAAATTTAAATAATTTAATTATTTCTTTTCTTATGGTTTGGTTATGTGTTTGGCTAGAGGTATGTCCCGAGTAGCCACGGTGACAATGTTTTAGGTTTATATATGTGGTATTTTCCTGAAGAAGGGGTGGTATTCACCCTGAAACGCGTAGATTAAACCACTTCTTAACTGCTACTACGTCTTGGAAATCTATTATTTATGCAGCGTGGACTGGAATCCACATTTTTCTGCAGTGCATTGTATTGTCGGGTCGTTGACCGACCTGTGGATCTGCGGCAGCCTCTCCTACATGTGCTTTAACCACCTAATACCAGGTGAGCAGCTTCCTACTTAAAAAAGTGATAACTTACTATCGGATAAGACCCTATTGCGCTTTGTGTCTCCCTTGCTTTTTCTATTAAATATACATCTGACAAGACGTCACAGAGGTGCTCTGTAGAAGTCAATGAAGAGAGCGTGACTGGACTTCTGGACTCAGGGAGCTCGGTGACCCTGGAGAGCGCCACACTCCCTGTCTATCTGATCCCCGGAAGATGGGCGTCCACTGTGTCCATGGGGTTCCTAGAGATTATCCAGTGTCTAGGGTAATCATTGAGACACCTACGGTGATTACCAGCCATGACGTCCCTGTAGTCCTGGACTTTCCATACCCTATTATAATAGGCCGGGACTTTGAATTGTTTTGGGACTTGTGGGAGGGAGGCCCACCACAGCAGGGGCTGTAGAGGTTCCTGGTGGTAAGATGCATAAAGAGGAGGCAGCACCCCCTAAGGTCAATGTACCAGAATTAGAAGTGACCGGGGAAAAGTGTGGGTCTGACCAACTGTGAGACTTAGCAGAGGTGACCAACAGTGTGACCGTTAAAGATGGGTAGCTCCAGGAAAGGGGTCCGACACCTGTTTAAGTGGGGACTTATTGTTCCAGGGTGACTCCCATGCAGACTGTGATGCAAAGGAAAAAAAAAAAAAAAAAGAGTGCGGTAGGGTGGACCCGGGTACAGATGACAAGTCTTCCTCTTGTCACCGGGGACACGGTTGCTGCAGAAAGACAGGGTCATGGGCAAACAAGGTTAAGGTCCTTGATAAGGAGTTCACTTTACCACTGACAAACCCCAGCACAGAGGTAGTCGATAATGTGGGGAAAATAAAACTGACCCTGGGTGGCGGTAGGGATCCAACAGCTAAAATCGCAGTTGGAGAAGAACTCCGAGAAAAAAACGGAGAGCCTGCAGGAGCTGTCCGAATCGACCGCTGCCACCCGACAACGAGAGGATAAAATCGACAAACTGACAAAGGAAATGTGTATATGGAAACAGCACAACGAGGTCTGTCAACAGCTGGTGAACGAGGTTGAAGGTGCCAATTATGGAAGCTGCCAACTCCGCGCAGCTGTATTAGGTGTGTCACCTGGAGGCCGAGCTCTCGACAGCCAAGGCTCATCTCAGGGAGAAGGAGGCGCAGGAGAAGAAGCTGCTTCATACCATACGCTCCATAAAGGAGAAGTTGCGCTCTGCTCGGCAGGAGGTCGCAGAACACGTGTCCCAGCTGGAAATGACTTGCTGCAACAAAGCACAGGAGCTCCAGGACCTCACCAAAGAGTTTGTTTGTGAGAAGAAAAAAGTGTCAGATTTGCAGGCCGAACTAAAGCGTCTGGAAGTGCAGAAAGCTGAGGAAATTACAGCCTTGGAGTCAAAAATAAGTTCAATGCAGAGAGTGAGGACACAAAGTGAACAAGCCCTCTGGAAACTGTCCGCAGACGGAGGAGAAGACAGCACGTATCAGAGAGGCCCATGAGAAGCATCAGCAGGAGCTTCTCCAAAGAGAGGACGAGCGTCGCTGCCTTGCAGGGGAGCAGGGTAAATTCTCCAAGAGCTCAAGATCGAGCAGGAGGCCGAGCAGGAGGCTAAGGCCCAGCTCCAGAAATGCATGGACGGCCGAAAAAATGAGCTCTCCGCTCTATAGAACGAACTCTCGTGCTCTCCCGATCTGATCGCAATGAAGGGGAGGGAGCTGGAGAGACTGACCAAAGAAGTGGCCTCGAGGGAAGAAGAAATCCAGCATGGGATGTACCATGCAGACGGCTTCACAAGGGAGGTCGACGTCTTGAAAAACCGCTCTGATTCTCAGGAAGAGGAGATCAAACACTATATCCAAGAAGGTTAGATTTCGCTCTTCCAGTGCCTGGTAGAGGTACCTGAGAATGTGCGAGAAGCGTGTGCCAGTGAGGCCATGCATGAGGCATTTAGAAAGTCGGTGGAAGCGTGTAGTGTGAACTGGGCGCCAGAGACTGAGCAGTTGGTTATACCCCGTTTCCCCGAAAATAAGACACAGTCTTATATTAATTTTTGCTACGAAAGTTGCACCATGTCTTATTTTCAGAGGGGGTGGGGGGGTGTCTTACTCCCATCATCCCGGTATCCCACTGCAGCCTCCCATCATCCCGGTATCCCACTACAGCCTCCCATTACCACAGTATCCCACTGCAGCCTCCCATGTGTATACCGTACACACACACACCCTTACACAGACACACCCATACACAGATACACACACTTTCACTTTCTTACTGGTTTCCTCCGCGGTGCTGCTTTCAGTGCTTTGGTGGTGCAGGAGCCCTGGGCCAATCAGAGCGCAGGAGCCCTGGGCCAATCAGAGCGCAGGAGCCCTGGGCCAATCAGAGCGCAGGAACAATCAGAGGCTATGGATGACGTCAGCTGACCCATGGTTCCTGCGCTGTGATTGGCGCAGGGCTCATGAGCAGAAATCGGCACACAGTTCCAAGGCTGTGATTAACTCCTGCAAAGAGCGCGGCTGCAGTGGCGGGCACCGGACAGCGGAGCGAGACACAACTGCATGCCCCATGCACAGAACAAGGTATGCCTTATTTTCGGGGGGGGGGAGGGGTTCCTTATATTAACAGGCACAGTGCTCCCCCTAGCATGCCTTATTTTCGGGGGGCGCCCTATTTTCGGGGAAACACCGGTACTGTCGACTAGGGAAGTAAAGTGAAGCGGGTGGCTATCCTGAGTGACATGCACCTACACTGTCTCCACACGAAACACATGATCCTGTTGAGGAATAAGGAAGCCTTCGACGTCTGGAGCATTCAAGGAAAGCTCAAAGTTGGCTGGGGTTTGTGGAAGACGTCGTTCAAGTGCCCAGAAGTCTGGTGAGGAAAGTCATTGGGATCCTTAGACAAGTGATGCAAGAAATTGTGAATAAGTCCGGTGTGGTGAGTGTAAGGATCCCGGCTGACGCCGTAGCTGGTGAAGATGGGATGGTTCCATTCTTTGTTGTAGAATCACTGGAGAGCCTTAAAAGTATTCAAATACTCCTTGAATATCAGGGCAGAGAGCCTGCCTAAGGACAGTTTTGTGTTGTTTTGCCTGCTCCGTTTGTTGTTACTGCTGAGTTTATGGAGTAAATAAACCTGCACACTTTTTTTTTTTAAATAAGCACGCCTCCTGTTTTCCTCTGCAGCACCTGAGTGAGTACGGTCCCTACAGGATTTACAAAAACGCATGAAAAACCGCATGAAAATCTGCATCAAAAACGCATAAAAAAGTGTGGATGTTCCACTGCGATTTTCTGCCAAGAGATTCAGAAACTGCGCAGAAATTTCTGCAAGCAAATCCGCAGGTTCTGGTGTTGTCTCCAGTGTCCACCATTGCCTCCTTGTCTGCACTATTTCTTGTCATAGTTACGTAGCTTTTGACACAGTTTTTGGAAACAACTCTAAGATTCGGATGCCCGCTTTTTGCGTAAGAGTGCTATTCGTGATTTTGGCGTGCACTTGGTCAAAGTGTTGGGGTCCAGGTGGGATGAGGCCTGTGATCCCACAACCAAGGATAGAGAGATTCACAGCACACTCTGTTTTTGGTAGTAAAAGTTTCTTTATTTTGTGAGAATCTGTATCTGCATCTGTGGAGCTCAGCCACAGTGATCTTGGAGTTCTTCTTTACCTCTCTCACCAAGGCTCTTCTCCCACGATTGCTCAGTTTAGCTAGTCAGCCAGGTCTAGGAAGACTTCTGGTGGTCCCAAACTTCTTCCATTTAAGGATTATGGAGGCCACTGTGCTCTTAGGAACCTTGAGTACTGCAGAAATTCTTTTGTAACCTTGGCCAAATGTGTGACTTGCCACAATTCTGTCTCTGAGCTCCTTGGCCAGTTCCTTTGACCTCATGATTGTCATTTGGTTTGACATGCACTGTGAGGTCTTATATAGACAGGTGTGTGCCTTTACAAATCAAGTCCTATCAGTTTAATTAAACACAGCTGGACTCCAATGATCAGTAGAACTATCTCAAGGAGGATCACAAGGAAATGGACAGCATGCGACTTAAATATGAGTGTCTGAGCAAAGGGTCTGAATAATTGTGACCATGTGATATTTCAGTGTTTCTTTTTTAAAAAATTAGCAAAAATTTCTACATTTCGGTTTTTATTCAGTCAACATGGGGTGCAGAGTGTACATTAATGAGAAAAAAATGAACTTTTTTGAATTTATCAAATGACTGCAATGAAACAAATGTAAAGGGGTCTGAATACTTTCCATACCCACTGTATACAAGCAACAGCAGTACAAGTAACTGTCAATGCAACCTGACAACCAGGAGTACTGTGTAAAGTTTCAAAAAATATTAAATAAATGCTCATTGGACATTATCATCCTCACAGTTGAACACCTCCAGAAAGCCATCACAGAAACACAACAAAAGATTTCTGCTATTGAAACCCAACTTTCAGCCACTTCACCAGATTGGAACAAACTGAAAAAGTAAAACTGAGAAGATACTTCAGTAGCACCATAAATCTCTACAAGAAAAGAAACATCAGAAATTTCAGCGAGACACCGAGGATTACATTCACAACTGTGTGTATCAATGGAATGACTTCATCCACAAGAACATGGCACCGAAATGCATGACTCCACCACTATGGCTCTTTCAGCTCGGGAGCGACACTTCAACTGGACCAAGCTGACAGCGATTTTTACAGAATGGCCGCAGGGGAGGACACAAAGGAAACCAACCCGTAGATCTACCCACAGATCAAGGAGATCGAATGACCATCTGATCCCAGGTAAGCCACCTAACCTGGTTGTGAACATTTCCAGTTACACCCTTCCTTGCGGAACTAACTCTCTTACAGAAGGCACTATCCTTCTGTCCATCACCAACCTGGGACTCTTTTCAGTTGGAGAAGGACCTGCAGCAGTTTTACCGCATGATATGTCTGAAAACTCATTTCAGTTTGTCTAGTGAGACCTCCGTTAACAGAGTATTTCTTCCAGCAGGGACTTCTGTTACGGAGCTCTCTATTTCTCAAATGGGATTGCGCAACACCAGTTCATTCAACCCACCATATAACAACCATGTGGCCAATACCCTCATTATCCTTATTGATAGGGATATAAAAATACAACTCCATCAACAGAGCCTAGGGCTTTTTCCTACACACCAGAACCTCTCCACGGACGAAAAACGTGCCATTGAGGCTTTAAAAAATAACAAGAACATCATTACAAAACCTGCCGACAAAGGGGCAGCCTTGTGGTCATGGACTTAGTAGAATACCTTAATGAGGTAAACCGCCAATTGTCTGACACCGACACCTACAGAACAATTGCCAGGGACCCTACCATTGATATAAGATCTAAAATCCAACAAATCCTTACCACATACTTGGATAAAAAAATAAAAAAAATCAATTGACCAGGAAACTGCCACTTTTCTGAGCAACCTGTATCCCATCACCTGAGTTTTTTATGTCTTACCTAAGATACACAAATCACTCAACCATTCACCTTGCCGCCCAATAGTAGCATCTACAGACTATCCTGTCACCACTATCAATATTCCTAGAAAACATTCTCACTGCACTAACTAAAACCACACGTTCCTTTTTGTTAGACAAAGGCCACTTCCTCCAAATTATCAGGAATCTCACCTCATTACACCCTGACAGCATCTTGGTCATATTTGATGTAAATAGTCTTTACACCTCCATTGCTCATGACAAGGACATCGATGCGGTGACCTACATGCTATCCAAATCCACATTAGACAATGACTCTGTACAACTATGCATGGACCTCCTCAAACTAGTGCTATATGAAAATTTCTTTCTATTCTGTGACATCTTCTATGTCCAAGTGTGCGGCACTGTGATGGGCTCAAACGTAGCTCCAGCTTATGCAAATTGCTACATGAGCCTTTTTGAGGAACAACACATCTACACCAATGATCTATATCAGCAACATTCCACATGTTGGTACAGATATATCAACAATATTTTCTCAATCTGGCACAGATCACTTAATTCACTTGAATCCTTCTTCTCTTAAATCAACCAGGTTAGATCTGAGCTACAATTTACACTAAACCATTGCACAAACCAGATATCATTCCTACATACACTGGTTGTGAAGGATCCCTCGGGTACCATTTCAACAGATCTCTTTACCAAAACCACAGATGGCAACAGCTTACTGCATTACTCTACCGTAGCTGCCACCCAAAAAACACTAAGACCAGCCTCCCACGCACCCCCTTTTTCAAAGAGTTTCTCGTATAGTCAAGGACAAAAACCTATTACCAAGAAGGCTTAATGAAATGTCACTAAAATTTCAAGAAAGGTGCTACCCTGTGACACTGCTAAACCAAGAGGAGAATAATAAGAGGAGAAAAGGATACCATTTGTACATGTGTATCATCCATTGAAGTAAAAAATATACGTCATTATCAACAAACACTGGCCATTACTAGCAAGAGAATATCCCAACATCGAGGCATTTAAGACACCGGCACTTATGGGATCCAAAAGATCTAAGCTGGGCGGCATGTTCAAATGTCAATAAATCCGAGACCGTGACACATCCTCGGACAGGGAATTCACACCCAATAAAAGGCTATTACACGTGCGACTCGACCTTTGATATTTATGTCATTAAATGCCCCTCTAGCTTCCTTTATGTCGGAGAGACAACACAGCACATAAGAGATCGAATCGCAAGCCCCAAATCTATCTGCTGTGGGAAAACCTGGCTGCCCCTACCTGACCATTTCACTAATGCCAGACACTCCATGTCACAATTGCGATTTCAAATCATAGAACAAGTCCACAGACCCAGACGAGGCGGCAACCATATACAGCTACTCAAGTGCAGGGAAGCATATGGATCCATACCCTTCAAACTCTGGCCCATAAGGGACTCAATAGGGAAATTGATTGGCTCCTTCAATCACTATTATCTTTTCCTCCCCGCAGACATGCTGAGATATCCATATTATCTTGGTAAGTACATTTGGACAAATGAGTTAGCATGTCCCTCAAGAAAACCACAGGATGTCCAAACAAGATTACATAATGGTGTATAAAGGTACTGCCACACTAAACAATCCCGCTAGCGATCACGATAACGACGCATACTAATGCGATCGCTAGCGGGATTGTTTCTATATCGCTAAGTGCGGCCACATTTAGCGATATAGTTAACGACGCTATCGCCGTTAGCGATCTTCTTAACGACTTTAGCGGTACAAAAGTACCGCTAAATCGCTAAGAAAAGGTGCCACACTAGCGATATATACTTACCCAGCGGGAGCGCCGACGAGAAAATAGGGTCCGGAACGATTCCAGCGACGAGCGAGATCACAGCAGGAAGCTCGTCGCTGGAAGCTGCCGCACTGAACAACATCGCTAACGGGATCGCTAAATAGTGACGTTTTTTAGCGATCCCGTTAGCGATATTGTTCAGTGTGGCATACCCTTAACATGACATGCTGTCACGACGTATAACAGATATATTCTATGATAGTAACATATATCTAATGTGACATCATTCTATATTTCATATAATAGAAAATATCAACATGTATACATAGTATCTGCCAGCAATGTCTTACCTGACATAACATCCTATGTATTGTGGGTCTATACTGTGTACGTGTCACGCTGTCTCAGGATAGAGGTGGACCGGGGTCTATGCTGACCCTGAACTGGGGTCCTGACTAGTCCCTCTACCTGGAGGTACTGTTAATGGTACAGAGGTCCAGGCCGCCAGCGTAACCCTGTCTCCTGTAGATCCCTGACCACTGTAATCTAGTCCTGAGAAGGACCCTGATTACCACCACAGGGAATGGGCAGGTCACAGCTTACACACAGTCTAAGACAAATGAGACAGACAAGGGGTAAAGAAAACACTGCCTTGCATACAAAACTTCACTACAGAGGAACACAAAAGGTTAAGGAGATAAACAATAAGCGAGGCACTCTTAGCTTAAGTCTTCTCAGAAACGATCCGCTCTGCTGGTCTGAATGAATGCTTTCACCGACAACTTCCCCAGCAGACCAGCAGGTATATGAAGGAAGCTAATTAACAAAACATCAATCGCAGCTGGGCGAGGCTGGTCAGTCTAGCACCGAGAGAGAAAGAATTAACTCCCTCAGTGCCGAAAAACACCCAGCACCAGAAACTCAGCTGTGCGAAGTCAGGGTGTGCAATCGCGACGATCTTCGCCGCGACACACCCGTGACACATGCTCTGTCATCATACTATGGCCTTTACAATTTTTAAATATTCCCCCCCCCCTCTTTTTTCCCCATCAATTTGGGTCCTCTCCATAGAGATGCAATTCAAGTTTAGCCCTCAGCTAGTGCATCCTCTCATTCCATGTACTCCTTATATTCCTGAACTCCAAGCAGCTATACTCAATACTACAGGCACAACTACGCTCAGATGTTTTTCTCCACATACAGCAGAGCCGTGGCTCCTACAGCAACGGCCACATACAGACGCATCATATTTATATATCATGTGATACCTTTTCCAGCCCCGAGGTGCGTCTCTGCTCCCATGGCAACATGCACACGCACGCATCCAATCAGGCCGCACATGCCGCATCACTGCGGTTGATGTCACTTCCGGTGGGCGTCACCCCCTGTGATACACTTTCGGTCCGGCGGTACATGCCAATATTTATCCAGGTCAGACAGCCTCAGATGACAACCACCCAGCAGATAAAGATAAGCGCGGGAGTGCCAAGTGAACCATGAAAATGCAGGTAACTACTGCAAGCCGGTTAGAGTGTTAGCTGCTACGCCACCAACTTCATACATGTCCCATAAACTGTCATTACTTTACAGCATTAACTGCAACCCTTTTCCTTCAAATATACCCCTTGTATTTCATCTACCACAGTAAGCTTTCTGCATATATTTACCTTCATTGTTGCGTAATCTCTTAACTTAATACTGGTTTAAATACTGGAATATTGCTGTATCTATGTAAGGGGTGTATCAGGACTACGTGATGCTCCACTCCCCCTTTCCCATGGACATGTTATACTGTCTGCTATATGTACTATTGTGTAGTGTATTGTATATATGTGCATAATGTATGATTAGCTAGGGAACGTGCAGTACCTAAGTTAGTCTACTAGATGGGGACACATAAGTATACAGGGTAGAGTAAATAGTTAATAAAGGAGGGCCAACCATGGGTAAGCTTGCACGTTCCTGGCATTTCAGTGAGTAGGGCCTGAGAGCCCGGACAGGGCGGGTGACCCCGTAACGTTAAGCTATTGGACCAGTCGTCCATGGCCTGTGGGCCAGAAGTTACAGCAGTGCAGGAATGCAGGGCAGCTCCAGGATGTGGCAGCTAATTACATGGGCAGATGCCCTTATGTCTGGGGCGAAACGGACAGGGGAACTCCTAAAGATAGTTACGCTGGACAGAAGGAACGCTGTGGTACCGGATGAGTCGAGACGACCCAGGGGCATTCCAGAAGAGGTAGGAAAGAGCACAGGGAAAGAGAAGGATGCATTCTGTGTGAAACCCTACTCTGATGCTGTAACTGAATTGGACGTGCAGTGAATGGATTCAAATAAACGCGTTCATATTAAGTTGAAACTGGACTCTGTCTCTTTGTGTGTAAATGGGTCAGGAGCAGATGCTCAGCAGACCAGAGAGGACCCTGAGGGATCAGAAAGCGAGGAGACAGGTACGCTGCAAGGATGACATTGCATGTATGTGGTGGGAGACCAGGCCGCGTTTGAGCAAACACTCTCAGCCACGACTACGGCCCTGGCTCCCCTTATAGCTATATGCTCTGTATATGCACATAACTGCATTAGGTCACTAACAGTCATGTTCCATTTGAACCCTCAGGCTAATTGCCTTATCACGTGATGTGTCACCTAGTTTATTTATTTTGCTTTATTTTATTGTAATTTTTGCTTCCAGTTTGCATGACTGTTAAATTTGCATGTGTATATTGCACATCTGTACAGCACCTTATCTATACATTCGAATCTTATGGGATATCTAATGTATATTGTTCATTGATGTCCTGTGACTATTATTTTATTCACTTATACTGTTCTCTTTTTTTGCAGCGACATTGTGATAAAGACACCAGTGGGGTCGAAATGTCCTTACTTTGTCGCATATCTTGCAGCTACCATTCATATTGGTTTGTTCTCACGAAATAAAGAAACTAGAACTACCAAAAACAGAGTGTGCAGTGAATCTCTCTAGCCCTATTTGTGATTATCACAGATAGCACTCCTACCTGTGATAGTTCATGGGGCCATTCACATGTTCATGATTTTCCATTTCTGGAAAATAGCGGAGACATGTCCGGTTTTGATTCAAGGGTCGTATCAAAGTCTGCAATGCAAGTCAATGGGTCCGTGAAAAAATTGGACTGCACTCAGATGACATCCAAGTGCAGTCCGATTTTCACGGACTGTCAGTATGGGGAAGATGGAGACTTTTTTTTTTATTATATCTCCACATGCGAGAAAGGTAGAAAAAACTTGTACCACAATATGATCAAACTTTGAGGAGAGTCTGATCAGAATAATCAGTCCTATTTTCTCATACACAAGAAAATTGGACGTCTGGATGAGCCCTAAACTGATTAAAAATAATAGAAGTACAAGGGAAGGACTATATGGGGCCAATCTATCGAGCCCTTTTCACTAGAAAACTCACTCAGAACACTGCTAATTTCTACACATTGAGTAAGTTGTACAACAATTTTTATTTATGTGCAATTCCACCCTACATATTTTTTTTTTTTTTTACCAGATCCACTTGTGACTTTGGCTCAGAACTGCTTTATTACTTCTAGCATATGTGAATTCAGATGTAGTAAAAACACTGAAAATAATATTTACTTACGGGAAATGGGATAAACCCTCCAATAGACGAGACAATAACAATACTACCACCTCTGTGGAAACAAAACACAGTTATGCTGTAGTGCCCAGTAAGCAGTAATCCATATTATTACTGGTTGAATGGTAGCGGTCCTCACAGACAAACCCATCACCTTAAGCTGAAATCTGGAGACATAAACTTATATCTACTGGGCCCTAATTCAATAACTGCAACAGGGCTCCCACCTACCCAGCACCATTTAGAATACTGGTTTTGTGCAGTGACAGACCCAAAGTCTCTGCTGTCATCCTCAATTTTCTTTTATATACCACAATGAGAATATACAGTGCACTATGTTTTAGCCAATGATTGTACATTATATACAGATTTTAGTAATAATTGATAGCTACTTTAGTATGTTAGTTATTCATCTTAGTTAAGAAAAGTCATAAGCCTTGATTCATCAAATGTTTTTGCCAGATGTTTGGCATTAAAAAAGATTAAAAGTCGCAAAACTTTTGCATCTCGAAGTTGTGCAACAACATTACAACTTCTGGCGCTTTCAATCCAATGCAGGTCAAAACCTCAAAATTGGGCCGATCATGGGCTGGACAGGACGTGGAGAGGTCTGTTCAAAAAATTCTTCATAAGTTATGATACAATAATAGCAAAACCAAAAGTAAAAAAAAAAAAAAATGAGCAAACACCCTGCAGTAAATAAAAAGATAGTTATGTTATTTTCATGCACTATGGCTAAGTACCCTAACATTATTCTAATAAAAAAAACGTAAACGTAATAGCCATCTCATCACGACAAGGTGACCCTATATGGGACAGTTTTACCTTCTAGCATTGCAAACAGTCTCTTCAGAGAGGTATAGAACTAGAACTCTAGTGCCACCTTTTGGAAGTAGCAATCCTAAAAGTCAATGTCAACCCTTTAAGGAGCCTTGTCACAAGACTTAGGATGAAAGCCAAACCAGAATCTCAATTTGCAGACACTGTGTTTGTGGGTACTGTCCCTCATCAGTGCAAAGTGTGAGATCTGTTTTGGCAGTGTGAGAGGCGTCTGACCGTGATCCAAGTAGTAACGTTTCTCCTTGCGGAAAGTGACATGTTAAGCATGCCGAAATGAGGAGACTTAAAGCCGCAATGCTCCTCTGGGAAATATGCAACTTTGACTTTTAGGATTGCTACTTCCAATAGGTGGCACTAGAGTTCTAGTCCTCTTCCTCTTAAAGGGAATCTGTCACCCCATTTTTCGTATATCAGCTGCAGCCACCGCCATCAGGGGCTTATCAACAGCATTCTGTAATGCTGTAGATAAGCCCCTGATGTAACCTGAAAGATAAGAAAAACGAGTTATATTATACTGACCGGGGGGTCCGGTCCGATGGGCGTCGCAGTCCGGGTCCGGCACCACCAATCTTCTAGCGATGACGTCCTCCTCCTTGCTTCTGTCGCGCTCCTGCGCAGGCGTACTTTATCTGCCCCATTGAGGGCAAAGCAGAGTACTGCAGTGCGCAGGCGCTGGGCCTCTCTGACCTTTCCCGGTGCCTGTGCACTGCAGTACTCTGCTCTGCCCATAATAGGGCAGATAAAGTACGCCTGCGCAGGAGCGCGACAGAAGCAAGGAGGAGGACGTCATCGCTAGAAGATGGGTGGTGCCGAACCCGGACCGCGACGCCCATCGGACCGGACAGCATCAGACCACCCCCCCGGGGGAATATAATATAACTCGTTTTTCTTATCTTTCAGGTTACATCGGGGCTTATCTACAGCATTACAGAATGCTGTAGATTAGCCCCTGATGGCGGTGGCTGCAGCTGATATACGAAAATCTTAGTTACTTACCGTTAACGGGATTTTACAGAGTCCATGACAGCACCACCTGAGAGAGGGTCTCCGCCCACCAGGACAGGAAACCTACTGAATTAAAGGGCGGTACCTCTCCTTCGCATCAGTTCGGTTCCAGAGCACGAGAGGTCCTCCAGACAAATTAGTTAGCATAACCTCCACCAAATACATCTTATTTAACACCCCTAATTAGTGCACACCATAAGTGATAGAAGCGAGGGAGGGAATTCAAGGGTGCTGTCATGGGCTCTGTAAAATCCCGTTAACGGTAAGTAACTAAAGGCTGGGTCTCACATAGCGATACACCAGCGATCCCGACAACGATCAGGATCGCTGGTGTATCGCTACATTATCACTGCTGAGCTGCCAAACAGGCAGCTCAGGCAGCGATCAGTACAAGCGACACTGCGGGTAACATCGCTTAGTTACCCGCAGTGTACCTTGGATACCAGCGCCCTAATGCAGTGAGCTGGTAACCAAGGTACACAGCGGGTTTCTAGGCACAGCCCCGCGCCTGGAAACCCGCTGTGTACCTTGGTTACCAGCGGATCGCTGGTCTCCCGCCTGTCACACGCAGCGATGCGTGCCTGTCAGCGGGAGACCAGCGATCAAAAAAATGTCCTGGCCTTTCAGCGACGATCAGCGATACCCGACAGGGGGGCTGATCGTCGCTGAATGTCACACACAGCGATATCGCTGGTGAGCTCGCTGCTGCGTCACAAAACTAGTGACTCAGCAGCGATCTCGCTAGCGATATCGCTATGTGAGACGGGGGCTTAAGAGTTTTCCCCTCTCCCATGACAGCACCATCAGAGAGATTTATATAGACTGAAGCACCCTAGGGAGGGATAGCCGCTTCCAGCACCTTCCTACCGAAAGGTAGGCTAGCAGAAGAGGACAGATCAAGTCGGTAATGTTTATAAAAAGTAGTAGGGGTAGACCATGTGGCCGCCTTACATATTTCTTCGATGGAAACCTCCGCCCTCTCGGCCCAGGAGGTCGCCACTGCCCTGGTGGAATGGGCTTTCACATCCTCTGGTATCGGCGTCTTACTAGATGTGTAGGCTAAGCTAATGGCATCCCTAATCCATCTAGCTAAAGATCCTTTTGTGACACTATTCCCCTTCCTTCCACCTTGGAAAGATACAAACAAGGACTTGCTCTTTCTGTCTTGACTGGTCCTATCTAGATAGTGTAGAAGGGTTCTCCTTACATCTAATGTGTGGAATTTACATTCTTCCTCTGATGTTGGACTACTGAAGAAGGAGGGCAGTATGACCTCTTGGCTCCTGTGGAATCTAGACGCCACCTTTGGGAGATAGGCCGGATCAGGTCTCAATACGACCCTATCATCTAACATCTGCATAAATGGCGGATCTATGGACAGCGCTTGTAGATCACTAACCCTACGTGCTGATGTCAAAGCTATCAGGATCACCGTTTTGAGAGTCAGGTTTTTGATAGAAATTTCCTGTAGGGGTTCAAAGGGATTTTTTGTCAACGCCTCCAAAACTAAATTTAAATCCCAAGGGGAAATCTTGGGCCTGGCGCTGGTCTAGATCTCTGACAGGCTTTAATAAACCTGACTAGCCATCTGTTGGACGCTAGATTGTGATTGAATAGGGCTCCTAATGCTGACACCTGCACCTTAAGGGTGCTAGTGGCTAGCCCCATCTCCATTCTTTTCTGGAGGAATTCCAAAATTAGCTTAATCGGGATTGGACCTCCCAATCGGTGTCCTGAAAAGCTTAGGAACTTTGCCCATATTCTGCCATAAATTTTAGTAGTTATGGGCTTCCTACTCTGCATTAGGGTATTGATCAGTCCTGGTGAAAATCCTCTCTGTATCAATAATGACCTTTCAAATTCCAGGCCGTTAAGTGAAGGCCTGGTCTCTGAGGGTGAACTACTGGGCCCTGCTTGAGGAGGCCTGGAATATCCGGAAGTATCCAGGGGTCTGTTAGGGATATCTTCCTCAGCCATGAGAACCAAGGCCTCTTCGACCAGAAGGGAGCTATAAGTATGACTCTCACCTTCTCCTCCCGAATCTTCCTGAGTACTGTCGGGATCAGCATCATTGGGGGAAAAGCGTAAGCTAGGCGAAAGCCCCAAGGGATCTACAGCATAAGGTCCTCCCCTTGGGTTTAGGGAACAGAACTTGTTGGTTTTCTTGTTCTCTTTGGTCGCAAACAGGTCTATCTCTGGCTGTCCCCAGAGACTTACAATCTGCTGGAACACTGATTGATTCAGTTCCCATTCCCCTTGTTTTAGAGTTGTTCTGCTGAGGAAATCTGCCTCCTCGTTGTCCTTCCCCCTTATGTGTAGGGCAGAAATCTGGAACTGATGCTTCTCCATCACTTGCAGAATCTGTCGTGTCAACATCATCAATGGTCTGGATCTTGTGCCTCCCTGATGATTTATGTAGGCCACCGAAGTTCTGTTGTCCGATAGGATACGAACATGATTGCCTTTTAGTTCGGGAAGGAATTCCAATATTGCCTCCTTGATGGCAAGTAGCTCCCTGTAATTTGAGGAGTTCGCTGCTTGCTTCTCTGTCCAGATTCCCTGTACCACACTGTCCCTTAAATGTGCTCCCCATCCTTCCGCACTTGCGTCTGTTATTATAACATCTGATACCGGAAGGTACCATGGGACCCCACGTGACAGATTTTCCGGGTCCAGCCACCACTCTATGGTAGTCAAGGTTTCTTGGGATAGCGTCATCTTCCCCTCCAGATGTCCTGATAGCCTTATCTCCCCTTCTAGGACATCCTGCGGCAGAGGCCTGGAATGGTACTGGGCCCACTGCACCGCTGGAATGCACGAAGTCATGGAGCCCAAAAGGGACTTGGCTTGCCTGAGGGACATGGTTGGTTCGGATAATGCTGCTGATATTAATGACATTATTTTCTCTTTCTTGCTCTCTGGAAGGAGACAAAGCTGTTTCTCTGAGTCTATAGTAAGACCTAAGAAGGATTGAACCCTCCTGGGTTGGAGCTTCAATTTTTCTATATTCATGATCCAACCTAGATCGGTCATTGTGTCTTGAATGCATTTTATATTGGTTCTGCACTCCTGTTCTGATCTGCCGACTATTAAAAAGTCGTCCAAGTAGGGTATAACCAGGATGTCTCTTTCCCGCAGGCATGCTGTCACTTCGAGAATAATCTTGGTAAATATCCTCGGGGCCATGGATAGGCCGAATGGGAGTACCCTGTACTGGAAATGTTTTATCTGATTCTCTAGACATACCGCCACTCTTAAATATTGCTGGTGTTCCTGATGGATAGGCACATGATAATAGGCGTCTTTGAGGTCTAAGAAGCTCATAAAACAACCTGGAAACAATACTTTGATCGCCGTTTTCACTGACTCCATCTTGAATGGCCTGTAGGTTAAGAACTTGTTGAGGCCTCTCAAGTTGACTATTGTCCTGTAGGATTGATCTGGTTTCTTGATCAGAAACAGGGGAGAGTAAAAACCTTTCCCCTCCTGCTGAGTAGGTACTTCTATCAGTACCCTCTTCCTGATTAAAGATAGTACTTCGGTTTCCAGAGCTTGCTGTTCTTTCTCGGACCTTGGAGACGAGATCTTGAATCTGTGCCTGGGTACTGAAACAAATTCCAATTTGAGTCCTGATCTTATAATGCCTAGGATCCAGCTGTTGACTGATATCCTCTCCCAGGCGGTTAGGAAGTAGGACAGCCTTCCTCCCACCTGGGGCGGCCCATCATTTTGCGTTCTTTCAGTTCCTTGAAGACGATTCTCCGAACATGAAGCCTCTATTGAAGGGTCTTCTTGGTTTCCAATTCTGAGTATCCTTGGAAGGTTCGCTCCTATTATAACGTCTTCTCCGAAAGGAGCTTTTGAACTGCGGCTTTGACACTGTCGGAAATCCCTTCTTCTTGTCTGCCGCTTTATCTAAAATGTCATCCAAGGCTTTCCCAAAGAGAAATTTCCCGTCACATGGAATGGAACACAGCTTGGCCTTGGACTGAGCATCTCCTGGCCAGCTTTTAAGCCACAGGGCTCTACGTGCTGCATTAGCCAGATTTGCCGATCTGGCTGCTAGCCTTACTGAGTCTGCTGACGCATCTGATAAGTAGGAAGCTGCCCCCAATAACAACGGTAATTCCGCCAAAATCTCTTCTCTGGGAGTCTTATCCCTAAGATGATCACCAAGCTGCTCTAACCATACCATCAATGACCTTGCAGTACTAGTGGCTGCAATGGCTGGTTTTAATAATAATAATAATAATCTTTATTTTTATATAGCGCTAACATATTCCGCAGCGCTTTACAGTTTGCACACATTATCGTCGCTGTCCCCAAAGGAGCTCACAATCTAGATAAAAAATTTTAATGATCCCGCTGAGGACTCCCATGCCTGCTTGAGGAATGTTTCAGCCTACCTGTCTAGCGGATCCTTGAGGGTACCTAAATCTTCAAATGGCAGTGTGGAATTCTTAACCGCTTTGGCTACTGCCACATCAATTTTTGGGGCCTTGTCCCATATTACAGTGTTCTCTTCCTCAAAGGGGTATCTTCTCTTTGAGGAAGATGGTAATGGCCCCTTCCTCTCCGGCTTCTTCCATTCTCTATCAATGAGAAATTGAATGTTTTCATTAACCGGGAAACAACGCCTCTTTATTTGACTTAGGCCTCCGAACATAATATCCTGGAGGGATCTAGCCTGTTTGGGGTCTGATATACCCATGACAGCCTTAATGGATTTGACTAACTTGTCCGTTTCTTCTGTGGCAAAACAGGGCTTTCCTTCCATCTCTTTATCAGAGGATGAAGAAGATAGTTCAGATTCAGGTTCACTATCCGCTTGCTGAACCGATTCTTCCGGTTCCGAGCATACGGACTCCTGTCTGATAAGTGGATTGTCGACAATTAGACCCTTTAAGGACTCCTGAACCTCAGACCTAATCATGGTCCTGAGGTCCATAGCAAATCCCGGTGTTTGCTCTGCTATGGTCTGTTGAATACACTGACTGCAGAGTGATTTGCTACTAGCCTCTAGTAAAGCCTGCTTACATATGGCACACTTCCTATTCTTTTGTTTAGAGGTGTGCTTTCGGGCCTTTCCTATGAAGGTAACAGAAAAAAAGACAGAAGAAGTCTTTTATTAATATTAGTCACATTCACGTAGATCACTCACCACCCGTGGATCAATCTACGGTACTGGAGACGCAGGCAGAGAAGGTTCTGAAGATTGCTTGCCCTTGGAGGAGGATTTCTGACTCGGTCTAGATTTTTGGCTCCCTCCATCAGTTGACTGGTCAGACCTGAGCTTGTGGCCTTGCGATGTCGCCTGCTGACTCTCCTGCGACGACTGGCGCTGCTGCTGTAGAGGCTGCTGCTGTTGCGACTCCATGCCTGAAGCTTCACAGCAATTGTCACCATCCTGTGGAGTCAGGCCCTTAAAATACTGGCCGACTCCTCCTCCGTCTCCCTAGTGACTTTTTTTTTTTTTCAAGACGCACCAGGGATCCCAAGCCCTGCGCACGTCTCTCCTGCATCACCGGCAACGTCGCAGGACCGCCCCTCATGTTCGGCGTCCTGTGCGTTCCGGAAGTGACGCGCCTGGCTTGCAATGTCGGACGCGCCGGAAGTTCGGGCGATCGCACATGCGCCGCCCAGGCGACGCTTACCGGCGCGCTCGGCTCCCCGGTGCGCAGACCCGGTGAGTCCTCATTACCGGCGCGGTGCCTGTGCGCAGTCCCGGAGCGTGACCCGGCGCACAACAACGGGGGGCCCCATCTTCTCGGTCCCGGCTCCTGCCTGCCAGACCTCTGGGGTTCTTCTGTCCCCCCCGTGCGCGCAGCCCCGGGTTTACTGCCGCAGGGACATTTTACAAAGAGGTCCCCTGCCGCAGCTACATCGGCCCGTTGGCTGCCTTACCACCTAGGACGGCATCCCGCTCCTGGACACCATCCTGGTAAGTGTACCGCACCTTGCTGTAGGCTTCCACGAGGACAGGAAACCTAACTGATGCGAAGGAGAGGTACCGCCCTTTTATTCAGTAGGTTTCCTGTCCTGGTGGGCGGAGACCCTCTCTCAGGTGGTGCTGTCATGGGAGAGGGGAAAAAATGGGGTGACAAAAAGACCATTTCATATTTCGCAGAGGAGCATTGCGGCTTTAAGTCTCCTCATCTCAGCATGCTTAACATGTCACTCTCCACATGTCACTCTCCACAAGGAGAAACGTTACTACTTGGATCAACTTCTAGTATTAAATCCTTACCATATGTCAAATTACATAAATGTGAATAAGGGACAAGCAGGACCTAGACCGCGACTAATGGATACCCAGCTATGGGGAACTATATACATATAATGTCCAGCTAAAAAAAAAAAAGGGAGGCCATGCCCATGTGGGCACTGAGTGCAAGCACGTTGCATGCATACCAACTGATATTCCAGTTCATCTCTTTTGATTTTTGTCTCAGGTTTTTGCACTCAGTGCACACAAGGATGTGGCCTCCCTTTTCTTAGAACTGTAAATTACGTTTATATAGCTCCCCATGGCTGGGTGTCCATTAGTCGGGGTCTCCGTCCTGCTCAGCTCTTATTCACATTTACGTCATTTGACATATGTAAAGATTTTAAAACTGGAAGTTAAGACCGTCCCAAATAGGGTCACCTTCACGTAATGAGATGGTTTTTACGTTTTTTTTTATCAAAATTATGTTAACAAAGTACCGCATGTTATTTTCATGCACTATTGTTATTTATTTACTGCAGGGCATTTATTAATTTAGCTTTTATCTTAGCTTTTCCCATTTTAGTGGCTAGTGTGAACATGCGCCTACACGTTGCATGCATACTAACTTATATTCCAGTTCATCTTTCTAAGTTTTGATACCTTTATGGTATAGCTTATGCCAGAAAAGTAATTGAGTCTCTGACTTGAGTAACAATTTTGGGGAGGCTCACGGAGGACCACACCAGTGATAAGATGGTATATGCCTCTTAATACCGCATATACTCGTGTATAAGCCGAGTTTTGGGTTTTTTTGTGTGCTGAAAACGCCCCCCTCGGCTTATACACAACTTAATGTCCCAGAAAGCCGGCAGGGGAGGGGGAGCAGCGGGTCACAGAGGCAGGAGCTGGCGGGGGAGCGGCGGAGCAGCGGGTCACAGAGGCAGGAGCCGGCGGCTGTGGCTAAAGCCTGTGCCGCTGCTAAAGAGAAATGAATATTCATTTCTCTTATAGAGCTTACAGCACACATCCTACTCACCTTCCTGCGCGCCCTCGCTGCATCTCGCTCTGGAGCCAGCAGCTCCTGTGGCCGAGTGATCACGTGGCCCCGCTCATAAAGGTAATGAATATGGACGCCTCTCCACTCCCATAGGCGTGGAGTGAATATTCACTACCTTAATGAGCGGGACACGTGATCGCTCGGCCGCAGGAACGAGATGCAGCGAGGGCGCGCAGGAAGGTGAGTAGGATGTTTTTTTTTTTTTTAATAGGAACCATGCATACAAGGATAGGGGATAAGGAGCCATGCATACAAGGACAGCAACGAGGGAGCCATGCATACAAGGACAGGGGAGTCACGCATACAAGGACAGCGACGGTGGAGCCATGAATACAAGGACAGGGACTGGTAAGCCATGCATACCAAGACAGGGATGGGGGAGCCACGCATACAAGGACAGGTATGAGGGGACAATGCATACCCGGCTTATACTCGAGTCAATAAGTTTACCCAGTATTTTGTGGCAAAATTTGGTCCCTCGGCTTATTCTCAGGTCGGCTTATACTCGAGTATATAAGGTAAGTTAAGTTCATCCTCCTCCCGCATGTCCATCTTTAAGACTGGTGTACGAAACGCCAGTCAATATACTGGGTGCCTATTGTCCAGAAAATGTACAGTAGAATGTGCAAAGTCAGCTCATCTAGTAAAGAAAATTCCTCTTCATACCCACAAATTCTCACCCTCTTTCCTGCATTTTGGGCACCACAAGCTTCACCAAAAGGAATGTTGCTTTAATATTAACGTCCAGGATCTGAAGAAAAAATAATGAGCAAAGTGACTTTGTGAGTAATATGGGTATCTAAAAACTTTACTATCTTAGGCATTTAAAGCTGACCCATTACCGCATTTCACTATAATAATCTGCAAACATTTAAACTGTAAACATTTTTGGAGGGGTCACTACTTAATCCCTTTTGAATTACCTCTAGATGGTGAGAAAAAAGGAGATACTCTCCTACAGGACTGGCGCTGCTCCTCCGTACTCAGCACTTTAACCCAAGGTTGTAAACAATTGGCCACAAATTGGCTGCAGTGGTCACATAATGCCCATAAAGCCCAAACCGGCTAGAGACACAGTGTTGAACATGGAGGAACAGCATTGGTCCAGGAGATGAGTTTTGTTTGTGTTTGTCGTTTTTCCACCACCCTGTACCCATTCAAATGGGGTTGTTAATTAGTGGCCAATCCTTTTAAATAGATTTTTTAGACCAGACTAGGCTGAAAGACGGATTTTGGTAAGAACTTACCTGTAAAATCCTTTTCAGCGAAGGAAGGGAGGGAGACACAGTACTTCATTACTGATGGGTAGGCGGAGCCCAGATCACGATGACACCTCAGATTAAAAGCGTGTTGACTGGCTGGCTCCTCCAGCTCGGGCTCCTCCTACTCAGCTTTCTCCAGTTGTACACAAGCTTAAGGAAGAGCAATATCACCAGCGGAGCAACATAACCCCTTCTGAAGAACTTCAGAGACAAAAACACAAGAATACAGGTTATGCAAGCAAATAGGCAAAAACCACACAGTTGCAGGTACTACTTACGGAACCTGACCACTGCGATGAGCTGGTAATGCTGGAACAGAGCCGTAGCGCGTCGACCTCAGCCCAGATAATCGCTTATCAGAGACGGGTCACGCCGCATCTGTAAATGCAACTCCCTTCCTTCGCTGAAAAGGATTTTACAGGTAAGTTCTTACCAAAATCCGTCTTTCAGCTGCAGATGGAAGGGAGGGAGACACAGTACTTCATTACTGATGGGACGTCCCAAAGCAGTTCAAAAATTAGGGTGGGAAACAAAACCAAAAATAGGCAGAAACCCAACAACCTAGATAAAAACGCAACAAGCGCCAAATACAAGTTAACTAGAACTTTAAACCACCGCTGCCTGCAGGACCCTATGTCCTAAGGCCGCAGCAGCGGAAGCACTAACGTCCACCTTACAAAACTTTGTAAATGTGTGGACAGAACGCCAGGACGCCATTCGGCAGAGCTGAGCTGCCGAAACCCTTTGATGAAAAGTCCACGATGAAACCACAGCCTTCGTGGAGTGAGCTCGAACCTTAATCAGGTAAGGCTCGTCTTTAAGTCGGTAAACTTCCAAAAAAACCGACCGAAACCAACGAGCTATAGAGTCCTCGGAAACTCGTTGACCACACCTGCGACCTGCAGGAATTACAAACAGGGAACCTGACTTGCGAAAAACTTGAGTAATAGACAAATAGAACTACAAAGCCCGCACCAAATCCAATGTGTGCAAGGCCCGTTCTTTTGCATTCCTCGGGCCCAGGCAAAGCGAGGGCAACACCATATCCTGGTTAACATGAAAATTGCGACACCACCTTAGGTAGAAAGTCGCCCCGTGTGCAAAGCACTACTCGATCAGAATAAAACTCCAGGAAAGGAGGCGAACAAGAAAGAGCCGCCAACTCAGAAACCCTTCTCAAAGAGGTTGCCGCCACTAAGAAAGGCAACCTTCCCAGAAAGTAGAGAAAGGTTAGCAGAACTCATAGGCTCAAAGGCACATGTTGAAGAGCCTCCAAGAGCAGGTTGAACCGCCATGGAGACACAGGCGCCTCCCGAGGCGGAAACTGACGGGTTACTCCGCGAAAAAGGAAACGTACGACTCTACGGAAGGTGATAGCCCTCCGAAACAGTAAGGACAAAGTAGAAACCTGCCCTTTCAGGGAGCTCACTGCCAAACCTTTGTCCAGCCATACTGAAGACAAATTGGGAAAGGGAAAAACCTTCGGGTTCCTTGAAGAACCCGAACACCACGAAAAGAAGACTTCCCAAGTCTCGTGATAAATCCTAGTAGTAGTCGAACTACTAGCAGCTCGCAGAGTGGCAATGACTTTGCTGAAAAACCTCTAAGGGTCAAAAATTTTAGTCTCAAGAGTCACGCCGTCAAACGCAGAGACTTCAAGTCCAGATGACAAATGGGTCCCTGGGTTAACAGGTCCGGGCGAAGAGGAAAGTGGGAATGGCGGTGCCGCCAAAAGCGACACTAGTGTCGAGAACCACGTCCTCCTTGGCCAACCTGAGGCTATCAAAAATAGCCGGAATTCTCACCAGTCTGATCCAACGCAACACCAGATGGAATAAGGATATCGGCGGAAACACATAGACTAGCTCGAAATGGTCCCACGGATCCACCAGAGCGTCTACCGCCACAGCCTTCGGGTCCTTGTACCTGGACATGAAGGTCGGTAGTTTGGTATTGAACCTGGACGCCATCAAGTCCACTTAGTGAGTTCCCCAACGGAAGCACAGCAGTGCAAAAATTTTCGGATGAAGACCCCATTCTCCGGGATCCATCTTCTCGCGACTGAGGAAGTCCGCTGTGGTATTCTGGATTCCTGGAATATGAATCGCAGAGATGGCTGGAACCCTGGTCTCGGCCCAAATCAGGATCCGAGACACCTCCATCATGGGAACTCCTCGTCCCGCCTTGGTGGTTGATATACGCGACCGCCGTCGCGTTGTCTGTCCGCACTCGGACTGGCAGACCGCTCAAAGAGACCGTCCAGTGTTGGAGGCATGGAAAAAATTGCCCTCAATTCTAGGATGTTGATCGGTAAAACCGACTCTTCCGATGACCATACTCCCTGGATCCGAAGATCGTTCCAGACACCCTCCCCAGCCCGTCAGGCTGGCATTGGTGGTTATGACCGACCACTTCGGAGGGAAGAAAGACCTTCCCAGGGATAATGCTCCTGGATGTAACCACCATCCTAGGGATTCTCGCACCCTGTGAGAGATGGTGACGCTGCAATCCAGTGAAAACTTGCGATCGATCCCAATGACTCAGAATGAGCCTATGGAGAGCTCTGGAATGAAATTGGGCAAACGGAAGTGCTCCATGGACACCACCATCAAACCCAGAAGGCGCATACCTTCCGAAGGGACATTGCTGTCGCAGACTTCATAATCTGTACATGTCGGAGAAGACATGCCTGCTTGTCTGGAGGTAGGGACAACACCGCCCGTACCGTGACGAAGTGCATCCTCAAAAACAGGATTGCCTGCGACGATTCCAGAAACGACTTCCCCCAATTGACCAGTCACCCGAATCCTCAGGGAGCTAAAGGGATAGATTGCGTCACAGCCTCTCTTTTGAGGCCACAATCGAAAGGTCGTCCAGGTAGGGACGAATCGAAAGCCCCCGTCTTTGAAGAATTGCCATGAGATTTAGGTGCCAGAATCGTTGTAACAGTTCTGGGCGTTAAGGCCAAGCCGAAAGGCCGAGCCACAACCTGGTAATGGTTGATTTATGGCAAAAAACGAAGGAAGCGCTGGTGAGCTCTTCCGACGGGAACATGCAAATAAGCGTTGCGAATGTCGATTGACCAAAAAGTCGTTTTGCGACAGAGCTGCCATAGCGGAGCGAAGCGGCTCCATGCAGAATTATCTGGTGTGGACAAGCCGATTCAATCTTTTCCAGAATAGGGTGAAATTTGTCCTCCTTCTTGGGGACTACTAAGAGGTCGAATAAAAAATCCTCTTCCCCGGTCCTCTGCGGAACCGGTATCACCACACCCTTCTGCAGAAGGGAATCGACCTCTCGCAATAGAGAGGTAAAAAGTTCGGCTCTGACGGAATGCGAGATTGGCAAAAAAACTGACCGGGGGTCGAAAAAGAAGCTCCATTAAGTAGCCTGCCAACACAACCTGTGTCACCCAGGCGTCCGACACACGGGAAACCCAAGTCGGTTTGAAATGGAGTAAACGACCCCCCACTCGAGAGCACTCGAGTGAGATTCAGATGTCAGTCCGCCTTAGCGGATTTTTTTTTTTTTTTTCTGCCAGATTCTGTCTTAACAGAAGTTCTGTTTCCAGGGTATGCGGAATTTCTGAGAATTCCCCCTTTCTTTTTTTTTTTTATTTATTTTTTTTTAAAAAAGAGAGAGACGACCCAAAACCCCCAGAGGGTTGGCCGGATCATCCCTTGAACCGAAAAGACCGCCGATAACTATCGGCACTAGTCCTGCAGACACAGAAGTCAACGGTAAAGCTGTTTCTTTTGTCTTTGCCTTGGCAATCAGCTCCGTGAGGTCAGATTCAAATAGCTGACCACTTTCTAAGCTAAAGATAGCAAATCCTGCTTGGAAACCGCGTTCCACTGTTCAAGTCACAGTGCACTTCTGACTGTGACTGCCGAGGATTGCGCCCTGAATAGCAGTGACGCATCATCCTTCAACTTGAAAAGCCCATCTTCCTCGATAGAGGAGATCCATCTTGCCACGCCGTCCTTAGACGGTCCAACCGGCTCAGGTGAGCTTAACAAGTACACCTAGATCCTTAATACCGAATCTATGATCCACGGCCTCGCAGGTGGATATTGTTGCCATCTCCGTTTTTCTGTCCAGCGTGTCCTGCAGACTCGCCTTCCCTTTACCAGGAAGATTTGCTAAGCTGGAATAAAGTGACATTCACTTCAGGAGAAGGGGTCCAATTAACAAACAACCCCGTAGAAAAAACGGATACAGTTTGCAAAGCCGTCGCCATGCGACTCCTGAAACATCCGGGCCGACTTACCAGTACGTCTAGTTACCTCCTCCGGTAACTGTAACGCCTTCATAGCCATAGAAATTTTAGTACGGCCCATGAGAGAGGCAGAGTGTCCCTGCCAATCCTCCTTATCCGAAACGGACTTCTTCGCTAAGCGAAAAAGAAGGCACCGATTTGTGTCGCTTCCTTGAGAGGATCTAGCTGACACTCATAATCTAAAAAGTCAGACAGGCCATCAATAGAGGCTAGTGGATTGCTGGAACCTCCGAGTCAAGGTCTGTGCGCCAGATACGCGAGGTTGATCCGTAGCGGATCTGGGAGATGGTATCTGATATGCCCGCGCACAGTATATGGCAGGTTAAACCTGTCAGTAACCAGAACAGTGTTTCTTAAAGAAAAAACAAAACGCTGAAGGGTTAAAGCTCTAAAGAGAGCTACCCCAGCTGTCTTACCACTAAGAGTTAACCGCCTAAGAAGGGGTTAAAGTAGCAGACTCCCCACAACCCTGATAATGGAAAGGGTGTGAGCCCCAAGCGCCTCTTATAAGGTCGCAGCTGCAGGACAGCTATGCCACACTATACAGAAAAAAGTTCCACAAGATCGCTAAAAAATTGCGCTGTTTGTATAACGCAATGACCGCCAAAGTTGTTAAGGAGATCACTAATCGCTTATGCGATGTTAATGAAATCGCCCAGATTGGCAGCTACTAGCGACATTAAAAAACGATCACAAACGATCGCATAGTATGCGTCGTTATTGGGATCGTTATCAGGAACGTATAGTGGCAGTATTAATGTCGCAGACTCCCCACAACCTCTTTTTTAACATTAAAAGAGTGTGCGAGCCCCATATACGACAAAACAGCTGCAGGACCGCGCAATCTGTCACTCAGTAGCGCCCCAGACGGCGCCCGCGCTGTGGAGGTGAAAGGGTTAAGCTTCTGCCCGGCGGGCTAGAAGAGACTCACCAAGCTGGTACCGTTCCTGCCGGGAGGGGAGGGGAGCGATCCGGAGAGCTTTCAGCCTGCTTTCTTATCAGCAATGGCCGTCGCGCTCTGTCTCCGACGTGCTCCATGTAGAGGAGTCGGAAATGGAGACTGCCGTAAAGCGCGCGCACTCAGAATGGCGCGAAATTCAAAAAAATAAAAAGAGCGCGTACTCCTCTTCTTTCCCCCGTCCTGCAGGCATCCACCTGCGGACATAAAAAAACTAGTCACCGGCATTGTACATGTACAGTGGCTGCCGCAGCAGTCGCTAAAGCACTCACACACTTTTAATAAAATGTGAGTACTCACCAGCCGAAGGCGCCACAGGGACCCCCAGGGGTTTCTGGCACGTGCCCATGCTTCCCCCCAGGGCGGGGGACGCAGTGACCCCTGCAGCGCGGTGTGCGCCCCCGCCAGGGAAGCCATCCTCATCCCCCCGGGCCGGCAGGTTTCTGCAGGGACCACCCTTAGGGTAATACAGATCCGCCAAGGGAGAGGTGGGAGTCCAGCAGCGCTGAGACCCCTGAGACCTCTAGACCACATTTGGTGATCCAAATCTCTTGTCCGATAAAAATAATAAAATCTTCTGAGGAGCTGCTTCCAGCAGCGACCGTCCTCTGGACCTCAAATTGTAAACTGGAGAAAGCTGAGTAGGAGGAGCCCGAGCTGGAGGAGCCAGCCAGTCAACACGCTTTTAATCTGAGGTGTCATCGTGATCTGGGCTCCGCCTACCCATCAGTAATGAAGTACTGTGTCTCCCTCCCTTCCATCTGCAGCTGAAAGTCCAAGTTAAAATGGCTGTATAAATTTAAAAGTTTCCTGCCTCATACAAGTCTATGAGTGTGTGTGAGCCAAGTCTCGCTGCAATTGTTTTCTCAAGTCAAATTGGCATGAGAACATAATGGCTGATCTGCACTGCCCCAAAGTATAACCTTGGGCTGAGTGCTATAAAATAAAACATCGCATAGCACTTGGCCGTGTTATACACTTGTGTGAGCGAGATCTAAAAGAAACGTCTGTCATATGTAAAAGTTCACACAACCAATTATTATTATTTGCGTGTTTTTTACGATTTCGTTAAGACTTTTTATTAATACTTCTGGCATCTGTCCAGGTATAATTTTAGACTTTTGAGTGTGTGAATAACACTTATTACTTTGGTATAAAGTTGGACTTTTACTGTATCAACATTGATCACATGCACTTTTTCTAGTAATAAAAGTCAGAAATGCTTTAGCTTTCATCAAACATTATCAAACTTAAATTGCAAAGCAAACGGCGTAACAGCTCTTGGACATTCACCCAAAGTAGAATGTGGCCTCTGAATAGAAATACTCATTATAGTCTGCTCTGTGTCTGGTACTGCAGCTCAGCCCTAGTCAAATGTTGTTCCTGATCAAACACAACCCCTTTAAGGTTTAGTCCCAATAAGGACACTGAGTTTGCAGTTGTACCATGATTTTACAGCAATAAAATGCCACCATGTAACAGGAGCTTGAAGCCCACCATACACATTAGATGGCCATCAGCTGAATGATGGTTCGGCCGGAGTCATCTCCGCCAGCTCTGTCAAATACAAGAGTGTGCTCTCGGCCGAGAGCTCCTGTGACAAAGATGCTATCGGACATCCCTAGCGGTGGCTTATCTCTGGGAGGCAATATGACTGGCAGCCCAAAACTAGACATGTCGGATCAATAATTGCCCCGTTAATCAATCATCCGGGGGTCACATACACAGACTGTTAATCAGTCGACAATAGTGGGTTTGGTCGACATCAGTCTAATGTGTATGCAGGCTTAAAGCAACATCATTGACTAGATTATTTTTTTTTCATTCCTCATGATGTAATAAGTGGTCATTTTCAAAGACTGGGCACTCACCCCAAAATAATGGCTGTATTCACTAAAATGTAATAAAAGTATGGCACTGCAGTAAAAAAAAAAAAAAGTGTTATTACAACCCGTCATACCTTGTCCCACACTTCTTCTGTAGAGTCCAATATGCTCCCAAAAAAGGGGTTAACAGCGGCATTAGAAACAAGAATATCAACGCCTCCAAATTTCTGCACAGCCTAGAACATAGTTTGTTGTGTGAAAAAGCAGACATTAAAATAAATAGCTGCTATTTTAATACTCAATTTTCTGTCAAAAGGTAACATAAAAGTTTGTGAATGGAAATATACATACGAATAACATTACTTCCTAATATACCTTAACGCCAGTAAGAAAAAAATCTTCCCCAAAGGTGGATGATCCCTTTAACAATCAGTACTAACGTAAATATGATTCTGAGAAGCATTAAAGGGGCCTTAATGAGGACACGAAGAACGTAGCTATTAGAATTCAATTCCCACACCACACATCTGTACCTTATTGGGCACTGGATTATAGAAAGGCATAGCTGAATTACAATGGGTACAGTGGGCGACAAAAACAGTTACTCTGCGGAGACTGTGAATTTGAAGAACAGTCTGCTTGTGGATGACGTCAGTCTAATTATACCAAAGGCTAAAACAGAACTATTAAATGTTTTTTTTTCATATGTAGGCCTGTAGCCATGACAAGGGAATATCCACCTTGTAGTCTTCTTATAGGAAAAATCTCTCAAAAATGTTTAAAAAACAGCGTGGGGACCCCTATATTCTAACCAGTCTTGCTAACGCTGACAGCTGATGGTTGCCTCTTGCAGTTGTTAGTTTTGCCTGGCTGGTTATCAGAAATACAGGGGAACCCACACCGTCTTTTTTTTTTTTAAATTATTTATTTAGAGCGCAGGCGCCAGCTGATGAATACTCCCATCAGCCGTCGCCTGCTCTTATTGTTATTAGTGGCAGCAGGCGTAGGCTGATGGGAGCAGTAGTCCCATCAGCCGACACCAGTGACCCAAGGTAAACTTTTTACCTTCGATCATAGGTAGCAGCTCATGCTTTCATTTGACAGCGTGGGAAGCACAGCAGTCTGACCGGCGGTAATGATTTTACTGCCGATCAGAGGCAGTGTTCCCGCGCTGTCATGCACATGTCAAACATCCATGAGTCCACCCATCTCTACTGCAGAGCTGTTTCAGAAAAACCGTATGACATACTCACTGTATTCACTAGTTCTACTCGGTCTTCATTCTTTCCCACGTGGCACACCGTCCCTTCTACCGCCAATCCCTCCTTTTTGAGTTCTTTAACCACCCTGTCCACATTTTCTTGTTTTCGGCTACTGATAAGAACCCGTGCACCATCCTGAGCAAGTCGTCGTGCAATAGCTAAGCCGATCCTGCATGTGACAATATTAAACTTGTTAGTGTACATTAATATACAGTGTAAAGTTCTATCACACCATGTTGGTAAAAGGAATGGCATACCGAGCATCGATGCTTATGTTTCTTTAATTATGCTGAATTCTCATTTCTTATGATATGTCCTATTCTAGCAGACTTTAAAGGGGTGGTCCAACATACAAAATTATTTGTCATCCTAAATCCCTACCTATTTAACGTCATAATCTACACTATTTTCTAACACACTTTAATGAAAAATTCCCTATTCCTCCCTCACTACACTATGTAATCGCTTTTCTTTTATTCCTACTTCCTTTTTGATGACACTTGGTTTAAGAATTCCAGTGCATACTGGGATACTCAAAGCGTCATCAGTGGGAAGAGGCTGCGGTCACTGCCACAGCCCCTGCCCCCTACCTGACACGAAGCATCATCAGCGATGCTCAAGTCAGGGGCTGGTCTCGTCTCTGCGTGACATGCACAATGACAGCGCGCTATGTAGCAGGCTCAAATCAGCAGTAATGAGCTGGCAGACTGTCAGTGATCGTTGTCAGTATACCCACCATGCAGAGACCAGCGCTGCACTTGCAGGGGCGGCGCTGGTCTCTGCTCACGGGTATTCTTACAACGTGCACTGACAGTGCGCTCTCCTGTCAGCTCATTACTTCTGTGCTCTGCTCTGGGGAGCAGACATGGCTGCAATTAAGAACTTCACAACATACACATAGTGCATCCCATTCATGCTCCCTCACATCAACTGCCCTCCAAACAATTGACCACAAGCGTGATCTGCAAGAGTGTGTGACTGCCCCTAAAAAATGTGGTGCAGCACCAGATTACAGATTCTCCCAGAAGAAAGGTTCCAGAGCTTAGCTCATAAGGAATTTTATTTTTTTTTATTTTTAACACAGACACTTTCTGCGTGGTATAAACAAACAGTAAATAGAAGTATCAGAACAAAAATAAGTATCACACCACGGTGATTAAAGGCCACATGGCCTTTAATAGGGATGTCAAGGGCAACAGGTGTACTCCAAGACATAGATGCAAACAAATAGATCAGGAGAACAAACACCCGTTTTTTAAAAATTTACAAAAAAATCTTTTATTTAATTATATCATAACAATGTTGAGAAAAATACATGGACAAAGGAATTCAACATGAAGGACATGAACAATAGAAGGTCTGAGGCAAACACAGAATTGTATATGGACCGGGAAGTTATCTTCCCATGAATACTATATCGTAACAGTATATATTATGGTAGCACCACTGCAATATAAATAGTGTGGTATAGTAAACTGCTATATAAACAAACAGCATAAGAATAAAATTGCTATCATCGCTGCATTTGTAAGGGTACAGAAGAAATCAATAAACAAGTATCACAATGCCAAAGGAAAGGTTCTTACCTATGTGGGCTTCCTCAGGGGACCGGAATAGTGTGTGTGTTCACCATTTTATATGTATTCCTCAGCTGTTCCCTGATTTAGCTGTTCCCTAATTTGGGCATCGTGAGCGGCGCATGCGCACACAACGCGAGCGCTGGAAGTTGCATCGATTCCTGCCGTGCGGGGTAAACAAGCCGCCTCTATGGCAACCTTGACCTGCACGCGTCGCACCAAGAACGCCGGAAGCGATGCTGCAAGCCGCACGCGTCATGGGCATGTAAGGGCTCTTTCACACATCCGTTTTTTTGTATCAGGCATAATCCGTCGAACACCTGAAGGGACGGATCCGGCGCTGAAATAAAAAAAACTGATGCAACGGATCCGTTTTTTTGCTGGATCCGACCTGAACTTTTGAACCCAGAAAAAGAGGGTTTTGGATGCCCGGAGACACTGCAAAATGTAGTTGTAGTAGTAGTAGTAGTAGTAGTAGACCCTGATTTACAGAATCCGGATCAGACTTTTGACGGATTGCACAAAAGTCTGATCTGGCTCCGGCCGGAATGTACATTTCCGCAGGATCCGGACAAAAACGGATACAACGCAATGACATCAGGCACGATCCGGCGCTAATGAAAGTCAATGGTAAAAAAACGCATCCAGTACCGGATCCGTTTTTTTAGCAACACGCCGGATCATGCCTGATACAAAAAAACGGATGTGTGAAAGAGGCCTAACAGGTTGCGGGATGCAGAGACGGACAGGAGGCAGAGCAAGGGTCAACAACTTTAACAATGGGAGACTCTACGCAGGGAGGTAAACAGTTAAATGAGGGAATAAACGTTCAATTTGCAAAGGATATGCAGAGTTAAGGAACAATGAATCAGGTAACAGCAAAAGTTCCTCAGTCTGTGACTTCGGCTGGGAAGTCAATAGTGCCAAAAACGGCTGGCGCGATGCTTATCCAAGAAGGTCCTGTAGGAAACGAGGATCCATCTTATGGCGGCAGCGGTCGGTCTCCAGTACCTTCCGCCGAGCCCCTAGTCCATAAGTTGATGCTGCTTTGTCAATTAAGGCCACAGAGCTGTCCGGGTCCAACGTAGCCCGACAAGTATCAACTTGCAAATCAGGGTGCAAGTGTCTGTCCCATACCCGGTTTCTCTTATGTGGCACGTGCGCTGTACTCACGGACACGGAACGTACGGCACCTTGCTCCTTGGTAGTCACCGGGCACTTTGCACCTCTCTCTCAAGTCCCCGCTGGTAGCGGCGGGAGTTAATGGACGCAGGCCTGCGCAGCACCGGTGCTCTGGGGACGGAGCACTCCGCTAACCCTGCTACATGCCGTCTGCCCGAGCCAGAACTGTCTCTAGGCCACCGGGTCTGTCTGCTGCAGTCCGTCGCAGCGCCGGCGGTTCGGGTGCGGAGGGCGCTGCCTGTCTTGCTGCTTGCCCGCTTCACGCGCTTTCTACCTCAGCTCCCGGCCGGGTTCTCTGACTAAACACGCCCTCTCTTCCTGGGTCATGGGGCCTGTCCGGTCCCCTATTTCTTCCCCTGGAAACAGGAGAAGCAGCCTCGACAGTTCCGGACCCGGCACGGCACAGGTGCCCGAAGCCCGGTCTTCCTCCTTAGGCCTCTTTCACACATCCGTTTTGTGCCGTCAGGCACAATCCGTCCAAAACCGGAAAGGACGGATGCGGCGCTGATTGTGGAAAAACTGATGCAACAGGATCAGGTTTTCTGCCGGATCCGTCCTGAATTTTTCAACCCGGGTGAGAGAGAGAGAGAGAGAGAGAGAGAGAGAGAGACCTTGTTTCCAGATTCCGGATCAGTCTTTTGCCGGATTGCACAAAAGACTGATCCGGCACCATAGACTTGTATTGTTTGCGCCCGCCGGATGCGCCGCTCAGGCGCTATCCGGCAGGTGCAGCACAAAAAAAAAACGTTGCAGTGTCCGTTTTGTCCGGCCGCCGGAATGTACATTTCCGCCGGATCCGGAAAAAAACAGATGCAACACAATGACATCCAATGCGATCTGGCGCTAATGATAGTCAATGACAAAAAAACGCATCCGGCGGTTTAAAAAACCAGATCCGTTTTTTTTTAAAAAGCACCGGATCGCGCCTGGCGGCAAAAAACGGATGTGTGAAGGAGGCCATACACGCACATGACCAATAGAATTCGCTGGAACACAGCAACGTTAAAAGCCTAAATGATCAGCGTTATGTGGAGAGTTAAACCCCGCATACTGATGCAGACCCTATGCAAAAAGGTAATGGAGGTCCAAAAGTGACTAGTGCATAAAAAGGCATAATATATCAATTATTAAATGTAATTGTGCCTCCACAGGCTTTCATCCGTGACATAATAAAGTGACAAAGTGCAATAGATCATAATTCAACTACAAATAAATAAAATAAGTGCATAATATGAACCATAAAGTACTTATTATACATAACATAGCGTAAATGCACAAACAATTACATATATAAGAATCCGTGCATAAATATTAAAAACCGATCCTCCACAAAACATCATATAAAATGAGTTTTCAACACAATATTATAGTAGTATACAGGAATCTCCTTCACAAGTGATGAACCTCAGAATACTTGTTCTTGATGCATAGTTATACATGAAAGTATTCATCCATTCTCATATTCAGCATTATATAACTAGGATAGTAGCTTGCTCACATTAAGTGTACAAAGTCCATATCAATACAGTGTAATGATCCATTATTGGCCACCTGGCCTTTACATCAAGGTTCCAGCATCAGGATACAAATTTAATCAAGTATATAACTACAAAGAAGAAAAATTTAAAAAGATAAGACAAAAAACACACAATTAAAACCAAATCCACAGAATTTTATTTTAAAGCTATGGGGCAAAACTACCGTAAGTTGCTCATTCAGGCCATTCGGGACCATTGTCCCCAGGATTGCTATCCATCTGCATTCTCTCTGGGCCAAAATGCGTTTACTGTCAACCCCTCTAATCCCCATCCGAACCCTATCAAGACCGAATATCGTGAGCTCTTTAGGGTTGCAGTTGTGCTTTTCCCTAAAATGCATCGGGAGAGTCTTTAGGGTACTCACATCACTCGCATCACGGGCTGCTAAGATGTCTCTCAAGTGTTCACGTGTTCTCACCCGAAGCTCCAGCAAAGTAAGCCCAACGTAGATCAGGGAACACGTACAGTTGTGCTCAAAAGTTTACACACCCAGGCAGAATTTTTGCTTTCTTGGCCTTTTTTTCAGGGAATATGATTGATAACACCAAAACTTTTTCTCCACTCAAGGTTAGTGGTTGGATGAAGCCATTTATTGTCAAACTACTGTGTTTTCTCTTTTTAAATCATAATGACAACCCAAAACATCCAAATGACCCTGATCAAAAGTTTACATACCCTGGTGATTTTGGCCTGATAACATGCACAGAAGTTGACACAAATGGGTTTGAATGGCTACTAAAGGTAACATCCCCACCTGTGACCTGTTTGCTTGTAATCAGTCTGTGTGCATAAAAGCTGAGTAAGTTTCTGGGATCCAGACAGACTCTTGCATCTTTCATCCAGCCACTGACATTTCTGGATTGTGAGTCATTGGGAAAGCAAAAGACTTGTCAACGGATCTACGGGAAAAGATAGTTAAACTGTATAAAACAGGAAAGGGATACAAAAAGGTATCCAAGGAATTGATAATGCCAGTCAGCAGCGTTCAAACTGTGATTAACAAATGGAAAATCAGGGGTTCTGTAAAAACAAAACCACGGTCAGGTAGACCAACAAAAATTTTGTCCACAACTGCCAGGAAAATTGTTCGGAATGCAAAGAAAAACCCAAAAATAACATCAGCTGAAATACTGGACTCTCTGAAAATCAGCGGTGTGGCTGTTTCAAGATGCACAATAAGGAGGCACTTGAAGAAAAATGGGCTACATGATCGAGTCGCCAGAAGAAAGCCACCACTGCTCAAATTCCTCAAAGTATCTCACCTACAATACACAAACCAGCACAGAGACAAGCCTCGAAACTTCTAAAACTTCTAGAACAAGGTAATTTGGAGCGATGAGACCAAAATTTAACTTTTTGGCCACAACCATAAATGATACATTTGGAGAGAGGTCAACAAGGCCTATGATGAAAGGAACACCATTCCTACTGTAAGGCCGGCGTCACACTGGCGAGTTTGATGCGAGTAAGTCGCACGACTTTCTCACATCAACACCGGACACGGCCGCCCGCTCTCGGACCCGAGTGCGCGGCTGCATAGAAATACATGCAGCCGCACACTCGGGTCCGAGAGCGGGCGGCCGTGCCGGGTGTTGATGCGAGAAAGTCGTGCAACTTACTCGCATCAAACTCGCCAGTGTGACGCCGGCCTAAAGCATGGAGGAGGATCGTTGATGTTTTGGGATGTGTGAGCTACAAAGGCACAGGAAACTTGGTCAAAGTTGAAGGAAAGATGAATGCAAGTTATCAGCAAATACTGGATGCAAATTTGCAATCATCAGCCCGGCAGATGCACATAGGACATACTTGGAAATTCCAACATGACAACAATCCAAAACACAAGGCCAATTCGACCTGTCGTTGGCTACAGAACAAAGTGAAGGTTCTGGAGTGGCCATCTCAGTCTCCTTACCTCAATATCATTAAGCCCCTCTGGGGAGATCTCAAGCACGCAGTTCATGCTAGACAGCCCAGGAATTTACAGGAACTGGAGGCTTTTTGCCAAGAAGAGTGGGCAGCTTTACCATCTGACAAAATAAAGAACCACATCCACAACTACCACAAAAGACTTCAAGCTGTCATTGATGTTAGAGGGGGCAATACACGGTATTAAGAAATAGGGTATGTGAACTTTTGATCAGGGCCATTTGGATGTTTTGGGTTGTCATTATGATTTAAAAAGAGAAAACACAGTAGTTTGACAATAAATGGCTTCACTCAACCACTAACCATGAGTGGAGAAAAAGTTTTGGGGTTATCATTCATATTCTCTGAAAAAAAGCCAAGAAAGCAAAAATTCGGCCAGGGTATGTAAACTTTTGAGCACAACTGTACATCTGGCGTAATAGACCACATGGGTTGTGCCACATGTAATGTGGTCCCTGATACTGAATTCACGGGAGCCATCAATCGTGACAAAAGATGTGGCCCAAATCAAATTTTTGCAAGCCAGGCACTCACCACATGAAAAGAAGCCCTGCCTTGGTTTTTCTGCCCCAAAATGATCAGCGGGTTTTGCAATATACTGGCTGTTCACCAAATGTCTCTTAGATTTCTAGATCTCCTTGCTGTTATCATAGGTTTTTTAGGTAAGTAAAAAAGTAGGCCAGTGTTTTGATATAACAGCTCTCATGCTTTCCCATTGATGATTGTATGTTGAAATAAACCTGGTCACGGCCTGTCTATCATCCTTTTTAGTCACCCTATTGGATTGATGGCATGAGAGAAGGGAGTCCCTCTTAGTTTTTTTGGCTCTTTAATAAACCCTCCTGATGCTTCTCCTACTATACCCACGCTCAAAAAATCTCCCCCCAAGGTCCAATGCTTGTTTTCAAAAGAGTCAGAAGAGGTACAGATTCTTCGCATGCGAAGAAACTGTCCTGTTGGTATAGCTCTGATGGTTGATCCAACATGTGCTGACAACGCATGAAGCAATGCTTTTACTGAAGTCTCCTTTCTAAATACATCAGTATGAACTGAACCATCGATCTGAACCTGTAGTTTGATGTTAAGAAAGGAGAACTCCTGATGGTGATAGGTGTATGAGAGTCTAATGCTGGAGTCGTTGCGATTCAGATTGGACATGAATAGATGTAAAACATCAGAAGTACCCTGTCAAATAAAAAGAATATATTCAATGAAGCGGTACCACCCTATAATTTGGGAGATGTCCTGTGCATCATCCGGGAAGATAGTTCTCTCCCAGAAACCTAAAAACAGATTAGCATAGGCTGGCGCACATGCCGCCCCCATTGCAGTCCCACGTTTTTGCAGAAAAAAAACGATCTTTATAAGTAAAAAAAATTGTGTACCAAAATATTTAAATGTAAATTTAAAAAAAAAACAGGTTTTTGAACTACCTGTTCTCTGTGGTCATAAACTGGCAGTTCTAAAGCGTACAGTATTATAAATTATTTATAAAGATTTTCTTTACTCCCTAGCAAGTTTGTAGTATTTAAAGCGAATCTCGTCACCAGATTTGTAATCTGAGAGCACCATGATGCAGGGGAAGAGACCCTGATTACAAGGATGTATAACAAGTCTGTGCTTTGCGGTTTGAATACAATCAGTGTTTTGTCAGTAAGAGATTATCACTACAGGACAAGCTGCCCTTGTGCCTCCTAGACCAACCACACCCCTACAACTGATTAGCAGCTTTCTGTCACTGTATAATGTACACAGAAAGCTGCTGATCAGTGGTGTGGGCGAGGTTATAAACAATTCAGCATTCTGACATATTCCTGGAATCAGGGTCTCTTTACATACATCATGGTGCTGTCAGATCAAGTAGTAAAAATCTGCTGGTAGATTACCTTTAAGGGGAACAATATGCAACTCTGCACTGCACTTTACATATTTTAGAATATGTGGGTCCAAGTCACTTTCTAAAGGGTATGCCACACTAAGCAAGATCGCTAGCGAGATCGCTACTGCGTCACCATTTATGACGCAGTGGCGATCTTGTAAGTGACTTAGCTGTGTGATTCCAAACACAACTCATCAGCGATCTGTGATTCCAAACACATCTCATCAGCGATCTGTATAACGACCTCTGCGGTCGTTGGGAAAACCTAGTCCCACCTGCGACGCTGGTAAAGTCGTTCATAAAGGGTGTCACACTCAGCGATTCAGGCTCACCAGCGGGACACCAACGACCAAAAAACGGCTCAGAACGTTCATGAGCGATCAGCGACATCTCAGCAGGGGCCACATCGCTGCTACATGTCACACACAGCTAAGTCGCTAACGAGATCGCTACTGCGTCATAAATGGTGACGCAGTAGTGATCTCGTTAGCGATCTCGCTTGCGATCTCGTTTAGTGTGGCATACCCTTTAGTTTTGTGGTATTCCCTGATATTTTTTGCACCAAATTCATACGCAGTTCATGAACTTTGCTCAAAAATCATCCATTTTTTTGCCTTTAACCAGTTTTACCAACTTTTTAGTATCAAAAGTCGCAAATCCTTTAAAAACATTTTTACAGAAACCTTTCTCTAGGAGAGAACTGGAGTGATATTTGCAAAATAAGGCAACATTTGGTAAAAGTCACATTTCATGAACCTGTCTAACACATCTGGATAAGCAAAGTTGTTGATGAAAAATAACAACAGACAAAGAAAAGCAACTCAAAAATTTCACAAAATGTATAGAGAATAAGACCCAAATACTAAAGCTGCTAAAAAGGAGGAAATTATTCCAGAAAATTGGAGATATGGCAACGATGAATCGAGGCCTGTGTTCTGGCTATGCAACTAAAATACTCATATGTGCCTAACTTTTGTTACTAAATGCATCCTAATACTGCACATTTACATAATAATGAACTTTAAAAATGGCACAGCTTTTTGTTAATTAAACTACATAACTGCGGACACAAAATATCCTTGGTATTTTCTCTTTAGCAGAGTTTTACTAGATAACTGGAAAAGATTTTTCAACTTAGTTTAAAAAAATGGCTAAACATTTGAGTCAGTAATGAGAACCAAGTAGTAGGCACTTTTTCTCCACCCGTCCTGATAGGTTGTACAAAGTCACTCCAACAAATGGTTGTTCTTATATTTGCGGTAGTCTTGAAGAAAGACAAAAGCTTCAGTCTGGAAGAATGTGCAGAAGACGCTTTTAAGACCCCTGAACGACTTTCTTTAGGGGCACAGTGTGGATCTAAAACGTAACTGACAAAAGTATATCTGGGCAATCACACAACTGACAGTGTCTGCTTAAATAACAAATATGTGCAAAAAGATGAATTACCCTTCTGAAGATGCAGTCACCAAAGCCACTTTGCCTTCAAGTTTCCTGGGAGTTTGTATTCCTCTAACACTCTGCATTTTGTAAGGTCCTCTACCACCGGGTGACAGGGAAAGCAAGCGCAGGAGGGACAAGCGAAACATGGAAGACAGGATTGGACTGTGCACCTGGAGGACAGAAGGGAGGACAGGATAAAAGCTCAAAGTGCATGATAGTATCTACATGGACAAAGCAGATATATTTTTAACCCTTGAAGTGTGATCTAATGTCATGGAAAAAAAGTGTAAGAAATTCTAGAGACCCTTCTTACTAAGAATTACCTTTCCAATTAAACTGCATTAACACAGGTTTAATGCTTTATCCCCCATTTCCTAAAAAAATGAAGGCCACAGGTTTAAGACTGAAAGTGTCCTGGGGTGTGTTAATGCATGGACCAGCCCCCCGCGCACTTACACCCTGATTTACATATGACATCTATACTAGATTTTTCACAACTGTCAAATCAGATCTCTACACAAAGGTATCATTTTTTTTATTTGGGGACAGTGGACTACACAGCCACATGTAAAACTATTCCGACAAGTTCCCATTAACAACATTTAGAGATATATTTTACAGCAAACACATGGAACATTGGAAAGAATAGTCTAAGGATGTTCATAGACTTCTACAAAAGGCGCTTTCTAGGCTTGATCTGTACAGTGGCCACTATGCAGGGAGGGAGAGGAGGCGAGTTATAGTTGTGTTATATGTAGATGTTACCAGTCATTCTAAACCCGCCTGTAAATTTAACCCCTTACACCCCAAGGTCGTTTGCACATTAATGACCAGGGCTATTTTTTCAATTCTGACCAGAGTTTTTTTATGAGGTAATAACTCTGGAACGCTTCCATGGATCCCGGTGATTCTGACACTGTTTTCTCGTGACATATTGTACTTCATGATAGTGGTAAAATTTCTTCGGTATGACTTGCGTTTATTTGGGAAAAAAAACAGAAATTTGGTGAAAATTTTGCAATTTTCCATCTTTGAATTTTCATGCCCTTAACCCCTTAGTGACAGAGCCAATTTGGTACTTAATGGCCAAGCCAATTTTTACAATTCTGACCACTGTCACTTTATGAGGTTATAGCTCTGGAAGGCCCTGTGCACACGTTGCGTTTTTAGCTGCGTTTTTCAACGTGCGGAAATGCATCAAACCCGCAGCACAGTGCACATGCAATGTAATCCAATGGGAACCGCATGGCTGCTGTGCACATGCTGCGGAAATTCTTTGTGCGGAACTGCAGCGGTTCGGCGCCCATTAACTTGCATTGAGTCGGGCACTTCCGCAGCAAAACCGCAGGTCTAAAAAAGATCTGCGGTTTTGCTGCGGGTGAAACCGCAGCAGTTCGGGAGGCGGGAAGTATGTGGGCGGTGCGTGGGCGTGTATAGTGTGCGGCGCTATGTGTGTGGGCGGTGCGTGGGCGTGTATAGTGTGCGGCGCCATGTGTGTGGACGATGCGAGGGCGTATATAGTGTGCGGCGCTGTGTGTGTGGGCGGTGCATGGACGTGTATAGTGTGCGGCGCTATGTACGTGCATAGTCTGCGGTGCTGTGTGTGTGGGTGGTGATTGTGTGCCGGTGTCTGCGTGATCGGTGTGCGGGCCTGTGAGCGTGATCGGTGTGCGGGGCTGTGTGCGTGATCGGTGTGCGGGCCTGTGTGCGTGATCGGTGTGCGGGCCTGTGTGCGTGATCGGTGTATGTGCGGGACTGTGTGTGTGTGTCTCCGCGTATGCAGGCATCGTCGGATGGGACTACAAGTCCCATCCGGCTATGCCTGCTACAGTGACAGTGACTGACACATTAGCCAATGATGGGACAGTAGTAGTCCCATCATTGGCTAATGTGCTGAATGTAAAAAAAAAAAAAAACATACAGTACAGACTAAAAGTTTGGACACATTCTCATTCAAAGATTCTTCTGTATTTTCATGACTATGAAAATTGTAGAATCACACTGAAGGCATCAAAACTATGAATTAACACATGTGGAATTATACATTACACTTTACAAAAAGTGTGAAACAACTGAAAATATGTCTTATATTCTAGGTTCTTCAAAGTAGCCACCTTTTGCTTTGATTACTGCTTTGCACGCAGAAAAGGTGAGCGGATGGACTCTACATGCCTGGTTCCCACCGTGAAGCATGGAGGAGGTGGTGTGATGGTGTGGGGGTGCTTTGCTGGTGACACTGTTGTGGATTATTCAAAATTGAAGCGGTGAGCAGTCCAGCTTACCCCAAACCATCTCGATTGGGTTCAGGTCTGGTGACTGTGGAGGCCAGGTCATCTGGCATAGCACCCCAACACTCTCCTTCTTGGTCAAATAGCCCTTACACAGCCTGGAGGTGTGCTTGGGGTCATTGTCCTGTTGAAAAATAAATGATGGTCCAACTAAACGCAAACCGGATGGAATAGCATGCTGCTGCAAGATGCTGTGGTAGCCATGCTGGTTCAGTATGCCTTCAATTTTGGATAAATCCCCAACAGTGTCACAAGCAAAGCACCCCCATACCATCACACCACCCCCTCCATGCTTCATGGTGGGAACCAGGCATGTAGAGTCCATCCGTTCACCTTTTCTGCGTGCAAAGCAGTAATCAAAGCAAAAGGTGGCTACTTTGAAGAACCTAGAATATAAGACATATTTTCAGTTGTTTCACACTTTTTTGTAAAGTGTAATATATAATTCCACATGTGTTAATTCATAGTTTTGATGCCTTCAGTGTGATTCTACAATTTTCATAGTCATGAAAATACAGAAAAATCGCTGAATGAGAAGGTGTGTCCAAACTTTTGGTCTGTACTGTACATGACATACAACATATAACATACAATGACATACAGAACATACACATGACATACAACACGTAACATAGATACTCACCTATTCCCCGACGCCATCCATCTGTGTACCGCTCTGCCGCCGGGAGAGAATGACGTCACTTCCGTTCATTCACTCACGGCAATGCTGGGTGAGAAAATTCCCACGCAGCATTGCCATAAAGTGAGACAATGAACTCAGGTACCCTCAGTGATGCACTGCAGGAGCCATTGTCTCCTGTCAGTGCATCACTGGGAGGCCCTACAGAGCAGTGGCATCACCTGATGTCACTGTTCTATAGGGGAGACAATCGTGGGACACTCGTTATTAATTGGACTGCGCCGGACAGGGATTATACGGTTGTTTTATTTTTTTACGTTTTATTACAGGAGATCGAGGGCGTCGCTTGGATCTGAGTGTGTAATAAAGATATGAAAACCGTCTTGTGTTTTATTTCATTAAAATAATTTATTCTTATGCGTGTGTTGTTTTTTTTAACCCTTTATTAATATAAGATTAATAATGGATAGGCGTCTTGTTGACGCCTCTCTATTATTAACCAGGCTTAATATCACCTTACAATAGCAAGGTGATATTAACCCCTTATTACCCCATATCCCACCGCTACAGGGGAGTGGGAAGAGAGGGGCTAAGTGCCGGAATTGGCGCATCGTACAGATGCGCCAATTCTCGGGCGGCTGGGTGCTGGTATTTTTAGCCAGGGGGGGGCGCCAATATCCATGGCCCCTTCCTAGGCTATGAATATCAGCCTGCAGCTGTCTGCGTAGCCTTTCTGGCTATAAATTATAGGGGGACCCCACGTCATTTTTTTTGGGGGGGTCCCCCTATTTTAATAGCTAGTGAAGGCTACCTGCGGGCTGATATTCATAGCCTGGGAAGATCCATGGGTATTAACCCCTTCCCAGGCTAGAAATATTGGCCCCGGCTGTCGGCTTTCCCCCTCTGGAGCAGAAAATTGCGCGGGAGCCCACGCCATTTTTTTTATTAACTATTGCGTTAAGATTTTTTGTGTGTGTACGCGTGTGTCTTTAACTATTTATGTACCATTTTATCTATCTATCTACCTATATATTTTTCTGTCTATCTATATATCTATTTTTAACTATCTATTATCCATCTATGTATTTTCTATCTATCTAACTAACTACTGGTATCTATTATCTATCTATGGCCGGCATCACACTTGCGAGTGTGATGCGAGTAAGTCGCACGACTTTCTCGCATCAACACCCGGCACGGCCGCCCGCTCTCGGCCCTGAGTGTGCGGCTGCATAGAAATACATGCAGCCGCACACTCGGGTCCGAGAGCGGGCGGCCGTGCCGGGTGTTGATGCGAGAAAGTCGTGCGACTTACTCGCATCACACTCGCAAGTGTGACGCCGGCCTATCTCTATTTGTGTGTGTGTGTAATGGAGTGTTGGTTGGACAAATGTAAAAGAGGAGGTTGGACAAGAAATGACAGCACAAATCTTTTTTCTTTTTTGTTAAACAACATATCTTTATTTAGCTGTCAAAACCGCATACAAAACCGCATGAGAAAAGCATGAAAAACCGCGCCAAAAACCGCGCCTGCGTTTTCTGCCAAGAGGTGCGGTTTCGGCACGGAAAAATCCGCAGGCAAATCCGCAATGTGTGCACAGGCCCGAACGCTTCAATGGATCTCACTGATTCTGAGAATGTTTTTTCGTGACTTATTGTACTTCATGCTAGTGGTAAAATTTATTCGATGTAATTTGCGTTTATTGATGTAAAAAATGGAAATTTGGCAAAAACTTTGAAAATTTTGCAATTTTCAAACTTTTAATTTTTGTACCCTTAAATCAGAGAGATGTCTCACACAAAATAGTTAATAAATAACATTTCTCACAAGTCTACTTTACATCAGCACAATTTTGGAAACATAATTTTTTTTGTTAGGATGTTAAAGGGTTAAAAGTTGATCAGTGATTTCTCATTTTTCCCACAAAATTTACAAAACCATTTTTTAGGGACCCCCTCACATTTGAAGTGAGTTTGGGGGGTCAATATAACAGAAAATACCGAAAAGTGACACCATTCTAAAAACTACACCCGTCAAGGTGCGCAAAACCATATTCAAGAAGTTTATTAACTCTTCAGGTGCTTCACGAGAACTAAAGCAATGTGGAAGGAAAAAATGAATATTTTACTTTTTTCACAAAAAGTTTACTTTGGAACCAAATTTTTTTATTTTCACAAGGGTATGTGGAGAAAATGGACCACAAAATTTGTTGTGCAATTTCTCCTGAGTACACCAATTCCCTTTATGTGAGGGAAAGCCACTGTTTGGGCGCATGGCAGGGCTCAGAGGGAGCACCATTTGACTTTCTGAATGCAAAATTTGCTGGAATCAATGGTGGCGCCATGTCACATTTGGCGACCCCCTGATGTACCTAAATAGTGGAACCCCCTCAATTCTAACTCTAACCCCAACACACCCCTAACCCAAATCCCAACCCTAACCATAACCCTAACCACAAACCTAACCCTTACACACTCCTAACCCTAATCCCAACCCTAACGGAAAAATGGAAATAAATACTTTATTTTACTTTTTATTATTTTTATCTAATTAAGGGGATGATAAAGGGGGGGTTTGATTTACTATTTTTCTTATTTTGATCACTATAACAGACCCTATCACAGTGATCAAAATGAACCAATAAGAAAAATTTCCTAATGTTGCCGGCTGGCACACTGTGCATGCGCCCGACATTTTCTTCCCGGAAGACGTCGGCGGCCAGAGGGAATGCAGAAGGGTCCAGGGACACTGGAGGTACCGGGCGTAATCTGACATTTTTATTTTTTTCTTGCAGTCGCCGTTATTCCGTTAATAACGGCGATCGCAACACTGGGGTTGGTAAAAACCGACCCGAATCATGTTCTCTGGGGTCTTAGCTACCCCTGTTAGCTGAGACCCCCGAAAAATTTCGACTCTGGGGTGCTATACACTTATTTCTCAGTCCCGTTAAAGAGTGGTGCTGAGGATTAAGTACCCTTAACTGCCTCCGTTAAAAGGCGTATCGGCGGTCGTTAACCCCTCTCTGCCATCAGACGTACTATTCCGTCCATGTGACCTGGAACTTAATTCCCATGGACGAAATAGTATGTCATAGGCAAAAAACAATGCTTTATCATCATACCTCAAAACAAAAAGTGGAATAACACATGATCAAAAAGACGGATATAAATAACCATGGTACTGCTGAAAACGTCATCTTGTCCCGCAAAAAATGAGTTGCCACAAACATCATCAGAGAAAAAATAAAAAACTTATAGGTGTCAGAATAAAGTGATGCAAAAACAATTATTTTTTGCTATAAAATAGTTTTTATTATATAAAAGCGCCGAAACATAAAAAAATGATATGAATGAGGTATTGCTGTAATCGTACTAACCCGAAGAATAAAACTGCTTTATCAATTTTATCACACGCAGAACGGTGTAAACGCTCCCCAAAAGAAATTCATGAATTGCTGGTTTTTGCTCATTCTGTCTCCCAAAAATCGGAATAGAAAGTGATCAAAAAATGTCATGTGCCCAGAAATGGTACCAATCAAAACGTCAACTCGTCCTGCAAAAAACAAGACCTCACATGACTCTGTGGGCCAAAACATGGAAAAATTATAGCTCTCAAAATGTGGTGATGGAAAAACTACTTTTTGCAATAAAAAGCGTATTTTAGTGTGTGACAGCTGCCAAACATAAAAACCCGCTATAAATAGTAAATCAAAACCCCCTTTATTACCCCCTAGGTTAGGGAAAAATAATAAAATAAAAAAATGTTTTTATTTCCATTTTCCCATTATGGTTAGGGCTAAAGTTAGGGTTGGGGTTAAAGTTAGGGTTTGGATTACGGTTGGGATTAGGTTTGTGGTTAGGGTTGGAGTTAGAATTGGGGGTTTCTACTGTTTAGGCACATCAGGGGCTCTCCAAAAGCGACATGGCGACTGATCTCAATTCCAGCTAATTCTGCGTCAAACGGTGCTCCTTCTCTTCCGAGCTCTGCTATGCACACAAACAGTGGTTTACCCCCCACATATTGGGTATCGGCATACTCAGGACAAATTGTACAACAACTTTTGGGGTACAATTTCTCCTTTTACCCTTGTGAAAATGAAAAATTGGGGGCGAAAATATAATTTTTGTGAAAAAAATAAGATTTTTTTTATTTTTAGGGCTCTACGTTATAAACTTCTGTGAAGCACTTGGGGATTCAAAGTGCTCACCACACATCTAGATAAGTTCCTTAGCGGGTCTACTTTCCAAAATGGTGTCACTTGTGGGGGGTTTCCACTGTTTAGGACATCAGGGGCTCTCCAAACGTGACAAGGTATCCGATCTCAATTCCAGCCAATTTTGCATTGAAAAGTCAAACGACGCTCCTTCCCTTACGAGCTCTGCCATGCGCCCAAACAGTGGTTTACCTGCATATATGGGGTATCAGCATGCTCAGGACAAATTGTACAACAACTCTTGGCATCCAATTTCTCCTATTACCCTTGGAAAAATAAAACAAATTGGATCTGAAGTAAATTTTTTGTGAAAAAAAGTTAAATGTTAATTTTTTTAAACATTCCAAAAATTCCTGTGAAGAACCTGAAGGGTTAATAAACTTCTTGAATGTGGTTTTGAATGGTGTCACTTTTGGCTATTTGCTATCATATAGATGCCTCAAAGTGACTTCAAATCTGATGTGGTCCCTAAAAAAAAATTGGTGATGTAAAAATGAGAAATCACTGGCCAACTTTTAACCCTTATAACTTCCTAACAAAAAAAAATTGTGGTTCCAAAATTGTGCTGATGCAAAGTAGACATGTGGGAAATGTTATTTATTAACTATTTTGTTCGATATAACTCTCTGATTTAAGGGCATAAAAATTAAAAGTTTGAAAATTGCAAAATTTTCAACATTTTCGCCAAATTTCCGTTTTTTTCACAAATAAATGCAAGTTATATCAAAGAAATTTTACCACTATCGTGACGTACAATACGTCAAGGAAAAACAGTCTCAGAATCGCCATGATCCGTTGAAGCGTTCCAGAGTTATAACTTCATAAAGGGACAGTGGTCAGAATTGTAAAAATTGGCCCGGTCCTTAACATGCAAACCACCGTTCGGGGTTAAGGAGTTAAAATCCGAAATTTTGGCCTACTGAAATGTATGTTCAGTAAATGCACTCAATACTTGGTCGGGGCTCCTTTTGCATCAATTAATGCATCAATGCAGCGTGACATGGAGGTGATCAGCCTGTGACACTGCTGAGGTGTTATGGAAGCCCAGGTTGCTTTGATAGTAGCCTTCAGCTCGTCTGCATTGTTGGGTCTGGTGTCTCATCTTCCTCTTGACAATACCCCATAGATTCTCTATGGGGTTAAGGTCAGTCGAGTTTGCTGGCCAATCAAGCACAGTGATACTGTTGTTTGTAAACCAGGCATTGGTACTTTTTGCAGTGTGAATAGGTGCCAAGTCCTGCTGGAGAATGAAATTTCCATCTCCAAAAAGCTTGTCGGCAGAGGGAAGCATGAAGTGCTCTAAAATTTTCTGGTAAAAGGCTGTGCTGACTTTGGGCTTGATAAACACAGTGGACCTACACCAGCAGATGACATGGCTCCCAAACCATCACTGATTGTGGAAACTTCACACTAGACCTTAACCCCTTAACCCCCAAGGGTGGTTTGCACGTTAATGACCGGGCCAATTTTTACAATTCTGACCACTGTCTCTTTATGAGGCTATAACTCTGGAACGCTTCAACGGATCTTCGCGATTCTGAGATTGTTTTCTCGTGACATAATGTACTTCACGATAGCGGTAAAATTTCTTCCATATAACTTGCGTTTATTTTTGAAAAAATTGCAAATATGGCGAAAATTTTGAAAATTTTGCAATTTTCAAACTTTGAATTTTTATTCCCTTAAAACAGAGAAATATGTCACACAAAATAGTTAAGAAATAACATTTCCCACATGTCTACTTTACATCAGCACAATTTTGGAACCAAAATTATTTTTTCTTAGGAAATTATAAGGGTTAAAAGTTGACCAGCGATTTCTCATTTTTACAACAAAATTTACAAAGCCATTTTTTTTAGGGACCACCTCTTATTTGAAGTCACTTTGAGGGATCTATATAGCAGAAAATACCCAAAAGTGACACCATTCTAAAAACTGCACCCCTCAAGGTACTCAAAACCACATTCAAGAAGTTTATTAACCCTTCAGGTGCTTCACAGGAGCTGAAGCAACGTGGAAGGAAAATATTAATATTTAACTTTTTAGCCACAAAAATGATTTTTACAAACTTTTTTTTTCTTTTCACAAGGGTAAAATAAGAAAATGGACACAAAGTTGTTGTGCAATTTCTCCTGAGTACGCCAATACCCCATATGTGGGGGAAAACCACTGTTTGGGCACACGGCAGAGCTCGTAAGGGAAGGAGCGCCGTTTGACTTTTTCAAACTAAAATTGGCTGGAATTGAGATTGGACGCCATGTCGCGTTTGGAGAGCCCCTGATGCGCCTAAACAGTGGAAACCCCCCACAAGTGACACCATTTTGGAAACTAGACCCCCTAAGGAACTTATCTAGATCTGTTGTGAGCACTTTGAACCCCCAAGTGTTTCACAAAAGTTTATAATGCCTGGGTGTGAAAAAAAAAAAAACAATTTTCCACAAAAATTATTTTTTAGTCCCAAATTTTTGATTTTTCCCAAGGAAATTGGACCTCAAAAGTTGTTGTCCAATTTGTCCTGAGTACGCTGATACCCCATATGTGGGGGGGGGGAAACTGTTTGGGCACACGGCAGGGCTTGGAAAGGAAGTAGTAACGTTTTGGAATGCAGACGCTTATGGGGGCATGAAAATAAAAAATCCTATTTTTTTCCCACAAAAATTATCTTTTAGTTACTAATTTTTTATTTTCCCAAGGGTAACAGGAGAAATTGGACCACAAAAGTTGTTGTCCAATTTGTCCTGAGTACGCTGATACCACATATGTGGGGGGAACCACTATTTGGGCGCTCGGCAGAGCTCGGAATGGAAGGAGCACCATTTGACTTTTTCCAACCAAAATTGGCTGGAATTGAGATTGGACGCCATGTTGCATTTGGAGAGCCCCTGATGTGCCTAAACAGTGGAAACCCCCCACAAGTGACCCCATTTGGGAAACTAGACCCCCTAAGGAACTTATCTAGATCTTTGGTGAGCAATTTGAACCCCCAAGTGCTTCACACAAGTTTATAACGTAGAGCCGTAAAATTAAAAAATAATTTTTTCCACAAAAATGATCTTTTCACCCCAATTTTTATTTTCCCAAGAATAACAAGACTCCAAACGTTATTGTGCAATTTGTCCTGAGTACGCTGATACCCCATATGTGGGGTAAACCACTGTTTGGGTGCATGGCAGAGTTTGGAAGGGAAGGAGCGCCGTTTGACTTTTTCAACGCAGAATTGGCTGGATGCCATGTCGTGTTTGGAGAGCTCCTGATGTGCCTAAACAGTGGAAACCCCCGACAAATGACACCATTTTGGAAACTAGACCCCTCAAGGAACTTATCTAAATGTCCGGTGAGCACTTTGAACCCCGAAGTTCTTCACAGAAGTTTATAACGTACAGCCGTAAAAGCAAAAAAATCATTTTTATTTTTACAAAAATGATATTTTCGCCCCCAGTTTTTTATTTTCCCAAGGGTAACAGAAGAAATAGGACAAATTGCACAATAACTCTTGAGGTCCAGAGTATGCGGATACCCCATATGTGGGAGTAAACTACTGTTTGGGCGCATGGCAGAGCTCAGAAGTGAAGGAGCACCGTTTGACTTTTTCAACGCAGAATTGGCTGTAATTGAGATCAGACGCCATGTCACATTTGGAGAGCCCCTGATGTGCCTAAACAGCGGAAACCCCCAATTCTAACTCCAACCCTAACCCCAACACACCCCTAACCCTAGTCCAAACCTTAACCACAAACCTAACCCTAACACACCCCTAACCCTAATCCCAACCCTAATTCTAACTTTAGCGCCAACCCTAACCTTAATGGGAAAATGGAAATAAATACATTTTTTTAATTTTATTATTTTTCCCTAACTAACGGGGTGATAAAGGGGGGTTTGATTTACTATTTATAGTGGGTTTTTATGATTGGCAGCTGTCACGCTAAAAGATGCTTTTTATTGCAAAAAATAGTTTTTGCATCACCACATTTTGAGAGCTATAATTTTTGCATATTTTGGCCCACAGAGTCATGTGAGGTCTTATTTTTTGCGGTACGAGTTGACGTTTTTATTAGTACCATTTTTGAGCACGTGACATTTTTTGATCGCTTTTTATTTCGATTTTTAGGAGGTTAGAATGAACAAAAATCAGCAATTCATGAATTTCTTTTGGGGGAGGCGATTATACCGTTCTGCGTGTGGTAAAATTGATAAAGCAGTTTAATTCTTCGGGTCAGTACGATTACGGCGATACCTCATTTATATCATTTTTTTATGTTTTGGCGCTTTTATAGAATAAAAACAATTTTATATAAAAAAATTGTTATTTTTGCATCGCTTTATTCTGCGAGCTATAACTTTTTTATTTTTTCGCTGATGATGCTGTATGGCAGCTCGTTTTTTGCGGGACAAGATGACGTTTTCAGCGGTACCATGTTTATTTATATCGGTCTTTTTGATCGCGTGTTATTCCACTTTTTGTTCGGCGGTATGATGATAAAGCATTGATTTTTTGCTTTGTTTTTTTTTTTTTTTAAGGGGTTCACTAAAGGGGTTAACTAGTGGGACAGTTTTATAGGGGGGGGTCGTTACGGACGCGGCGATACCAAATATGTGTACTTTTATTGTTTTGTTTCTTTTATTTACAGGAAGAAATTAATTTATTGGGGAATTTTTTTTTTTTTTATTTTAGAATTTTTTTTAAAACATGTTTTTTTTTTTAACTTTTTTACTTTGTCCCAGGGTGGGACATCACAGTATGTTATCAGATCGCTGGTGTGACAGTGTGCACAGCACTCTGTCACACCAGCGATCGCACAGGCATAGCTGCAGGCTTCTCAGTGCCTGCTCTCAGCAGGCACTGAGGAAGCCGCCTCCCTGCAGGACCCGGCGGCCATCTTGGATCCGGGTCCTGGGAGGGAGGAAGCCCTCAGAACAGCGCGATCACATCGCGCTGTTCTGAGGGTCTCAGGGGAGCTCGCAGGGAGCCCCCTCCCTGCGCGATCCTCCCCTGTGCCCCCGGTACACCGCGATCATGTTTGATTGCGGTGTGCCAGGGGTTAATGTGCCGGGAGCGGTCCGTGACCGCTCCTGACACACAGTCACGGGTGTCAGCTGTGATAATCAGCTGACACCCGGCGGCGATTAGCTGCGCTCCCCCCGGGATCGCAGCTGATCGCCTATGACGTATTATTCCGTCCATGGGCAGAATGGCACGGGTTTTATGGACGGATAGTACGTCTGATGGCAGAAAGGGGTTAAGCAGCTTGGATTGTCTGTCTCTCCACTCTTCATCCAGACTCTGGGACCTTGATTTCCAAGGTCTAGTGTGAAGTATCCACAATCAGTTTTTTTTAAATTATTTATTTAAAAAGTTTAAAAAAAAACAGCGTGGGGACCCTTCTATTCTTGATAACCAACCTTGCTTAAGCTGACAGCTGAAGGTTGCAGCCCCCAGCTGTGAGTTTTGCTTGGTTGGTTAAAGAAAATAGGGGGGAACCCAAGCCAGGTTTTTGTTTCATTTATTTAGTTATTTCGCAGGAGGGAGGGCGAGGAATACCCCGATCATCTGTTTCTGCTGTTAGGCCGGGATCACACATGCGACGAAAACGTCCGACGCTCGCATATCCCAGTTCTGGCGCCGGCACTCGGGAGTGGAGTGCGCGGCTGCATGTAGTTATATGCAGCCGCTCGCTCCACTCCCGAGTGTCAGCGCCAGAGCTGGGATTTCACATGCGAGCGTCGGACATTTTTGTCGCATGTGTGATTTCGGCCTGTTATTAGTGGCAGCAGGTGTCCTATGATGGGAGTAATAGTGCCAAAAGCCCCCACCTGCTGTCATCGTTCTGACTTTAATATAACTCTCATCATTCTCTTCTGCTCGCACCGATTGCCGGCAGAGCAGGTGAAAATGAGGAGAGCTGTATTCAGCACCCGCCGCCGGGGAACAGTGCTTACTGTAACGCTTCTTCCCCGGCGGCCGTCAGTGTGGTACTGATGTGGGACACGGTTGCCACAAGTATTACACACACGGGCACTGATATCTCCGGTACTGGAAATAAACAGATGTGTGAAAGAGGCCTAAAGCTGAAATCTGATTAATTCCAATTGGGAACGACGACGCTAGCTAGGGGCTCGTTCGGATGAGTGTATAATATGGACGTGTTCTGTCCGAGTCAAAATTACACAGCACACCCTGATCAATCTTACTCCATAGTGCTGTTCAGATGACAGGTTTTTTCATACGGACAAAACGTAAAAAAAAAAAAAAAAAATGCAGCATTTACTATTCTCTTCCGAGTGTCAGATAAAACTCACCCATTTAAGAGCGCACAAAAAATTAAATTAATAAAATCCCACACGGGACATCGTTTGGCATCCAATTTTTACCGATATATTGCCATTATTAGTAGGAAACTATATTTGATCAAGTACATTTTTTATGCAGCTGTATGAGAAATGACGCCACACACGGACGGCAATATTGATGAACAATGGCCAGTTTTCAGGATGACACTGACCATGTGCCACTCGCTCTTCTGTGCCCGGCCTAGCACAGGCGTTTATGAATGAGGGTATTGGAGGAGCAGCTTTCCAGCAGAATAAAACTAAACACAAACTCTTATCGGCATAAACAATATAACTAGAAATCGCCCCTTGTGTTTAATGGCATATTACATTTCCCAGAGGAGCATTGCACGGCGAATAAGCCTCCTTACTCTGACAAGCCAGAGCTGGTGTCACTCTCCACAAGGAGAAACCTTGCCCCTTATAGGAACTCAATCCCAGTTATGGATTTGACCCTTATAAACAGATTTTCAGAAAAGCGTATCTGCTATTATGCAGGCAGTGTGCTGTGAACAGCCCCAGTCATTCCCCGCCCGCTGCAATTACCCCATTACTGTATATGAGGGGACTAGGCAGCAAACAAACCTGCAGCTAAACCGTGTGCTGCCCACCAGAACTGTCCTCCGAACTCTGCGCTTCTCTTTCCTGTGCTGGGCAGCTCCTCCCTCTGCTGGCCTCTGGCTCCCTCTGCTGGCCAACGCCTCTCACTGTTCAGCCTCCTGATTATTGCCAATGGAATGATGAAAGAGAACCTGTCACAATAAAGGAAGTCAGCCGGTCCAAGCACACAGGGCTGGCTCCAGGTTTTCATGGGCCCCAGGTGAAAGAGTCTCAGTGGGCCCCTTTAACACAGACCACAATTCATGATGCACCGATACGGCAGAGAAATATAGGTATAGTACAATGCTAAACACTTCACTTCTTACATTACATGAGTGATAGCCAGGGGCAGAGCTACTGCATGTGCAGCCCCTGCAGCTGCATTGGGGCCCGGAGGAGGAGGGGCGCCCCTGCAGGACAGCTAATAGGAGGGCAGTCTGGCCTGTTTATCCAGCCCGAGGCTCCGGGGGGGGAGGCCCTTGCCAGATTGCCCTCATGTGCGGCCGTCTGGGAGAGATCCCTGCAGCTTCGCTGCCTGCAAGAGAAAATGGCAGTGGAGCCGAGCTGCAGCGATCTGTCCTGCTCCCTGCCAGCGCTTCCCATCTCTCACATAGTCAGCAGTGCAGCTGGATGACGTCATCATTCTGTGCCAGAGAGAGGAAGCTCCAGCAATGGTGATGATGCCAGAAAGGATGCGGAGGTGTGTGTGTGTGTGTCGCTGCAGGGGAACGTGCAGAGAGGTGAATGGTGCTGTGTGTGTAGGTGGAGAAGAGGGCAGTGATAGGGGAGAAGGCAATGGTGGTGGAGAAAGCAATGATGGTGGCAGTTGAAAGGACAATGATGGGGGTGGTGAAATCGGCAGTGATGGGGGTTGTGGGCGAGAAGGCAGTGATGGTGCCAGTGGAAAGGACAGTGATGGGGTGAAGGCAATGATGGTGGTAGTTGAAAGGACAATGATGGGGAGGAGGAAATGATGGAGGTGGTGGACTGGGCAATGATGGGGGTGATCGGGCAGAAGCCAATGATGGTGGCAGTGGAAAAGACAATGATGGAGGTGGTGGGGAAGAAGGCAATGATGGTGGTGGGGGAGAAGGCAATGATGGGGCTGATGGAGAGGGCAATGATGCGCAGGGCTGCCACTAGGAATTTTGGGGCCCCATACTGGCAAAATTTTCAGGGCCCCCTTGAGACTCCGCCCAGGCTCCACCCCAGCCCCGCCTCCACACCTTGAACTGTCCACAGTCCCACCGCTCTCTCTTGGAAAAACTCCACTTCTCAACAATCACACATTAACAGTTCCCATCACCAGATCACACATATAGCTGGCAGCTCTAGTTTTGGCCTAAAGATTTTTTTAAGCTGCCACCATAACACGGTAGACTCTTTTGGCCGGACCCTACTCTACTGTAACCTATTAAATATTTGTTAAAATATCCATTACAATTTAGGTATATTTTTATTTATTTTTCAATTTTTAAAATGACCAATAATATCACATACAAGGAACAAATACCACCGCACCATGACCAGACCACATATTACCACCACAAAGTGACCAAATAATATCACATACAAGGAGCAAATACCGCAACACCATGTCCAGATCACATATTACCACCACAGTGACCAAATAATATCACATACAAGGAACAAATACCACCACATCATGGCCAGACCACATATTACCACACAGTGACCAAATAATATCACATACAAGGAGCAAATACCGCCACACCATGTCCAGACCACATATTACCACCACAAAGTGACCAAATAATAGCACATACAAAGATCAAATACCGCCACACCATGTCCAGACCACATATTACCACCACATAGTGACTGAATACTACAATACTGATCAGTAATAAAAAAAAACAATACTATCACCATAAGTGCCATTATACACAGGAGATCTGTACTTAGTATGCAATATCTGTGTACAGGTAATACAGTGATCAATGACATTATACACAGGAGCTCTGTATATATGTATATCTATGACTTGTGTTTTGAAACTGTTAAACTGTAAAGCGCTGCGGAATATGTTGGCGCTATATAAATAAAGATTATTATTATTATTATTATTATATAGTGTCAGTGTAACGGTAATACAGTGATCAATGGTGACATTGTACACAGGACCGCTGTATATAGTACACAGTGTATAGTGTCAGTGTACAGGTAACACTGACTCACCAGTGACGTCTCTAGGTGAAGTCCTTCATCTTTGCTTTTCATCTTTCATCCAGCACAGACCGCCATCACGTCTTCCAGCCATGGCTCGTCTCTGCTAGAAATAACACAGTTATCTAGAGCTCCACTTGCAGAACACATTACTTATTTTTTTCCCAACTTCTGCATTACATCACATGAAGAAAAAAAGGCAAGATAGTGTCACTCTACACAGTAACAGGACCGCTCCCCCATTTAAAACAGTATTCTCAAAAAAATAAAATAAATACATCACTACAGTAATAATATCCCTTAATTAGCTCTTACGGTAATAATATCCCCATCCTGGCCCCGTGTCTCATTCCTGGATTCAGCCATATGTTCTCCCATCCCGCCCTCAAGAGTATCCATTCTGCCCCATATGATCTCCCCATCTTGCCCCATGATCCTGCCCCATCTGTCTCCAACCCTGCCCCATCTGTCTCCAACCCTGCCCCATCTGTCTCCAACCCCGCTCCATCTGTCTCCAATCCTGCCCCATGTCTTTTATCCTGCCCCGTGTCTCCAATCCTGCCCCCAGTGCCTCCAATCCTGCCCCCTGTGTCTCCAATCCTGCCCCCCAGTGTCGCCAATCATGCTCTTTGTCTCCAATCCTGCCCCCAGTGTCTCCAATCCTGCCCCCCAGTGTCTCCAATCCTGCTCCCCAGTGTCTCCAATCCTGCCCCCCAGTGCCTCCACTCCTGCCCCCAGTGTCTCCAATCCTGCCCCCCAGTGCCTCCAATCCTGCCCCCAGTGTCTCCAATCCTGCCCCAGTGTCTCTAATCCTGCCCCCCAGTGCCTCCAATCATGCCCTAAGTGCCTCCAATGTCAGGTCTTATTTTTTGCAGCAAGAGTTGACGTTTTTATTGGTACCATTTTTGGGGAAACTGACATTTTTTGATCACTTTTTATTCCAATTTTTGGGAGGCAGAATGAACAAAAACAAGCAATGAATAATTTTTTTTTTTTCAGGGGGGCGTTTTTTGCGTGACAAGATGACGTTTTCAGTGGTACCACGTTTATTTATATCCATCTTTTTGATTGCGTGTTATTACCCTTTTTTTCGGCAGTATGATGATAAAGCATTGCTTTTTAACCTTTTTTTTAATGGTATTCACTAAAGGGGTTAACTAGTGGGACAATTCTATAGGTCGGGTCGTTGCGGACGCGGTGGTGATACTAAATATGTGTACTTTTAGTGTTGAGATTAATTTTTTTTCAAAGATTGATTTAATGATGGAATATTGTTTTTTTATATATATAATTTTACAATTATTTTTTAAAATTATATCTTTTACACTGTGTCCTGCCCTGTGGGCCCTGTTGAAATGCTGCGTGCAGCCGGCACCCCCCCCGGGGGCCCTGTTGGTGGATGCTGCGGGCCCCTCCTGCCTGCCCTGAGGCCTGTTGGAATGCTGCGTGCAGGGAAGAGGGGCTCGCGGCATCCACCAACAGGGCCCCCAGGGCAGGCAGGAGGGGCCTGCAGCATCCACCAACAGGGCCCCCAGGTCCCCTGTTGCAGGATGCTGTGCCTGCGGGCCCCCCGCCTGCCCTAGGGAGGGCCCCTCCTGCCTGCTCTGGGGGCCCTGTTGGTGGATGCTAGGGCCCCCCCTTCCTGCCCTGGGCCCTGTTGGTGGTGCGTGGTGGATGCTGGCGCTGTGGCTGTGCCTGGGGCCCCCCCCTGAGACTACTCACCCTGCTCGCCTGCCGCCTCCACATGCACCTGCACCAGTCCCCGCCGTCCGGTCCGCTGCTCCGCACACCCATGCCGCCGCCGCACGCCCACGCCGCTGCCGCTCCCAGCCACGTGGGGCACACACAGCACAGCACACCACGTTGCTCTCTCTGCTCCGGAATGAGGAAGTGTGGAGCAGAGCAGCGTGTGACGTCAGTCAGGCTGGCTGGACCATGATGCACCAGGGTGGGCCGTAGTTTAAAGCTACAGTGCCTGCCCATTTCCTTTTGCCAAGATGAATATAAAGTGGTGAAGCGCTGCCAGCGTGCTCGGGCCCCCTAAATCACCGGGCCCCATACACTAGTAAGGGCTGTAATGCCCTGATGGCGGCCCTGATGATGAGGGTGGTGGTGGAGAAAGCAATGATAGAGGTGGTGGAAAGGGCAATTATGGGAGTGGTGGAGAAGAAAGCAATGATGGAGGTGGTGGAAAGGACAATGATGGGGTGGTGGGGGTAAAAGCAATGATGGAGGTGGTGGAATGGGCAATGATTGATGGGGTGGTGTGTAAAAGGCAATGATGGTGTTGGAAAGGACAATGATGGTCGTGGTGGAAAGGGCAATAATGGAGGTGGTGGAATGGGCAATGATGGGATAGTGGGGGAAAAGGCAGTGATGGAGGTGGTGGGGGAGAAAGCAATGATGGAGGTGGTGAAGAGGGCAATGATTGGGGGTGGAGGAGAGGACAAAAATGGGATGCCGGGGGAGGAGGACAATGAGGGGGTGTGGGGGATTGGGATGGAGGAATGGGGATTTATAATGGATTTAGGAAAAGGGGAGGTGGAGGAAGACGTTATTATCACTTATTATGTCTAATACAGTCCCTTAGTAAAAAGTGTACTCACTTATTATGTATTGCGCCATCCCTCAGTATATAGTGTAGTCACTTTTCAAGATGCCATCCCTTATTATATAGCTTCCTCTGCTGTTATGTACAGTGCTGTGTCTTACATAGTGTATTCTTGTTATTTTTGTTATTCACAGCACCCTCTTTTAGTACATAGTCCCCACTCTTGTTAGATATAAAATGACTGCTGATGGAGGAGATGGTGACCAGACTACCAGTCCATCAGCTCCTCCATTAGAAAAGAAGCTTTCCCATGCTCCTTCAGCCATCATTGCATTATACAGCTACCAAGACAGGACGGTATGCAATAAAAAACAGGGCTCTATATAATCTAATATGTAAGGTACAGTGCTGTACATAACAAGAGAGGGCACTGTATAATAAGGGATGGCAATATACATAATAAAGGAGACTATGTAATATATATACATGTACAGTATGTGTGTGTGGATATATATATATATATATATATATATATATATACTGTATATATGTAGCTTTGTCAACATAGAAGGAGAGGGGCCCAGACACATTTCTTGCACAGGGGCTCCAAACTGCCAGTGTCCGCCCCTGTTGATAGCTATTGTAAATTCTACAATAGCTCAGAAAACCAGTGAATCCTCGCAGCACACATTGTGTGCCCTGGGGGATTCACAAGTCTGCAGTCTCACAGAGTGACTGCAGACTTCTCATTTTAGATCAGACAGTATAATTCTCCATATAGTATTAGGGGCACTACATAGTCCTCCATACAGTATTATGTGCAACACATAGTCTTCCATACAGTATTATGGGAACCAAATATTGCTCCATACAATATAATGGGCAACACATAGTCCTTCATACAGTATTATGGGCAACACATAGTCTTCCATACAGTATTATGGGAACCACATAGTCATCCGTACAGAATTATGGGAACCAAATATTGCTCCATACAGTATTATGGGCAACACATAGTCTTCCATACAGTATTATGGCAACCACATAGCCCTCCATACAGTATTTTGGGAATCAAATATTGCTCCATACAATATAATAAGCACCACATATTCCTCCATACAGTATTATGTGCAACACATAGTCTTCCATACAGTATTATGGGAACCACAAAGTCCTCCATACAGTATTATGGAAAACCAAATATTGCTCCATACAATATGGAGCCACATAAATTGTTCCATGCAGTATAATGGGCCCCATATATTGCGTTATATAGTTTAATGGGCCTCATATATGGCTTCATACAATATAATGAGTCCCATATATTGCTCTATAAAGTATTATGGACCCCATATAATGCTCCATGCAGAATAATGGACCCCATATATTGTTCCATACAGAATATTGGGCCCGATATAATGCTCCATACAAAATAATAACCCCACATATTGATCCATACAATACAATGGGCCCCATATAATGTTCCATACAGTATATTTGCCCCATATAATGCTCCATACAGAATAATGGGTCCCATATAATGCTCCATACAGTATAATGGGCACCAAATAATGCTCCATACAGTTTAATGGGCACCATATAATGCTCCATACAGAATGATGGACTCGATATATTGCTCCATACAGAATAATAGGTTCCATATAATGCTCCATACACTATTAAGGGCCTCATATAATGCTCCATACAGAATAAATGGCCCACAAAGTATAATGGGTCCTATATATTGTTCCATAAAGTATTATGGACTTCATATAATGCTCCCTCCCTACAAAATAATGGACCCCATAAATTGCTCCGTACAGAACATTGGGCCCCATATATTGCTCCATATAGAATACAGCATAATAGGCCCCACATATTGATTCATGCAGTACAATGGCCCCCTTATAATGCTCCATACAGTATAATGGGCCACATATAATGCTCCATACAGAATAATGGGCCCCATAAAATGCTCCATACAGTATATTGGCCCCATACAAAATAATGGGTCCCATATAATGCTCCATACAGTATATGGGGCACCATATAATGCTCCATACAGAATGATGGGCTCGATATATTGCTCCATACAGAATAATAGGCGCCATATAATCACAACCCCTGCTGCAGACTTACAGCCTGAGCCAGCTCACGGGTACTAAGAAGTCAGGGGATATTGGAGGAGAGCTTCGGTGAGCTTACCTACCTGAGCACAGGTCCTGAAGCACATGACCACCAGGGGAGTGGCCAGAGGCGGAGTCAGGCGCCGAGTAGCGGCGGTGATCGGCGATGCCGGAGAGTAGTCAGAACGTGCTAAAGTCAAGCCAGGAGGTCGATGAGGTGCAAAAGGGTGACACATAAAGAGTGTTCAGCACGTAGCCAAGGGGCAGGAAGCCGAAGATAGCGGTACAGTACAAATGGGGCAGACGGGGGCGAAGTAAGATAAATCAAGCCTAAAGGTCAGAGCTGGATGAGACAGTAATAACAGAGTCACAAGGCAGTGCACAGAACGAGAAAACTGACCGGGTCATACACAGAGAGGCAATTAGAAAACAGTATGCAAGCACACCAGGGGGTCAGACACACAGTCAATAACGAATATATAACTGACAAGGACCCCCAGACAGGGGCGGGTATATCCCTCCCCAATCCAAAAACAGGCCATGACCGAAGGGCATTACCAGGTTCTCAAACAGTCTTTCGGACGTGAGAAGCGCCTTTTTCCACTCATCCCCCTTCACAAACCTTTATCAGGTTATAGGCTCCCCGTAAATCAAGCTTGGAAAACTATTTGGCCCCTGAAAGTTGGTTACATAGATCTGGAATAAGGGGGAGTGGATACGTGTTTCTCACGATAACCTTGTTAAGTTCCCGAAAGTCGAGGCATGGTCGCAAACCACCATCTTTTTTCTTAACGAAAAAAAACCCCGTGGCGACAGGCGAGACAGAAGGGCGAATATGCCCTTTGTGGAGGCTCTCAGTAATATGCTCCTTCGTGGCTTAGTGCTCGGGCCCGGACAGATTAAACAGACGAGCCTTGAGCAGTTAAGCTCCAGGAACTAAGTCAGTGGCACAATCGAAAGGTCTATGTGGTAGCGCCTCAGCCTCGCTTTCGGAGAACACGTCTTCAAAGTCTTTTAGGTACTTTGGAATACCCTCCAGACCGACAGACGACACAAATACAGATTTTAAAGGGGTGGACAATGGCACAGAATTACAACACAGACTGGTACAATGGGACCCCCATTGGACTATTTCCCCAGTTACCCAATCAATAACAGGGTTATGGCGTTGAAGCCAAGGCATACCTAAAAGCAGACCCGCAGGTAAATTATTCAAGACAAAACAGCCTAATTTTTCCACATGAGCCGGGCCCACTCTTAGAAAAAAAACCTCAGACATAAAACAGATTCCTTCTCGGGTGAGATGAGAGGAGTCACTGGCCACCACCTTGACTGGGGACTCAAGCCTGACTGTCCCTATCTTATAAAGAGTCACAATACGAGAGTCAATTAAATTGATGGTGGATTCGCAGTCAACAAAAGCTGTAGTCACAATGGGACCACCAACAAGTTCCAACTTCACCTGGAGAAAAATTTTAGCAAATGAGGAAAATTGTACCTGGGAGTCTGGGCAACCTCCTCGATCGTTACCCAGACTTAGGCGTTTCCCGACATCTTAGATGAGGAGCGGCAAAAGGACAGTCCTTTTTCCAGTGTCCTGAGGCTCCACAGTAAAAGCACAGCTGGTTATCTCGGCGGCGTCTCTCTCTCTTTGACTGAGATGGCGCCCACCTCCATGGGTTCTGGAATTGAAGGGGTGTTCCCTAAGCTGGAGTATAAAGGGGTTTCCTTCTGCATCACCCCTCTGGCACGGAGCCTACGGTCCATCCGGACAGCCTGGGTCATGGCGTCCTCCAGAATATCTGGGGGAGGATGCAACACCAGTGCATCCTGCAGACGGTTGGACACGCCTCTGCGGAACAACCCTCTCAAGGCGTCATCATTCCAAGATATCTCAGCGGCCCAGCATCTGAACTCGGAACAGAACCACTCTGCTGAGTGCTTCCCCTGTATCACACTCATCACCATATCCTCTGCCAGCCCAACTCTATCAGGCTCATCATAAATATGTTCAAGAGCCTCAAAAAACAGATCCATAGACATACGTACCGGAGCGGAGGGAGAGAGAGAAAAAGCCCAAGCCTGTGGAGGCCCCCTTAATAAAGAAATAATAATTTCCACCCTCTGACTTTCATTCCCAGAAGCGCGAGGACGCAGAGAGAAAAATAATTTACACCCCTCTTTAAACACCCTGAAAAATTTTTTATCCCAGAAAAGGTGTCGGGTAACTTAACAGGTGGTTCGGGGGAAACTAAGGAAACATCTGTGGCACCCTCATCCCGAGCCCCAGAAGAAAAAGAACCCTGGATTGTGCCAGCAACTTCTCTTTGAACCTGTTGATGCGACTGAGCCAGGGTTCGCTGCTCCACAAATAGTTTTTGCATCATTTGAGTGAGGCTAGTCACTTGTTCAGAGAGTGCCCGTAACGGGTCCATGGCTAAACAAACCCCCCCCCCCACACCCGACAAGGAAGAAATACTGTCAGGTCAGTTATAATATCACGACCCCTGTTGTAGACTTACAGCAGGAGCCAGTGCACGGGTACTAAGAAGTCAGGGGATATGGGAGGAGAGCTGTGGTGAGCTTACCTGCCTGAGCACAGGACCTGAAGCACGTGACCACTGGGGGAGTGACAAGAGGCGGAGTCAGGCGACGAGTAGCGGCGGTGATCGGCGATGCCGGAGAGTAATCAGAAGGTGCCGAAGTCACACAGGAGGTGGATGAGGTGCAAAAGGGTGAGACATAAAGAGTGTTCAGGACATAGCCAAGGGTCAGGAAGCCTAAGATAGCGGTACAGTACAAACGGGGCAGACGGGCGCGAAGTAAGATAAGACAAGCCTAAAGGTCAGAGCCGGACAAGACAGTAATAACAGAGTCACAAGGCAATGCACAGAACGAGAAAACGGACCAGGTCATACACTGAGAGGCAATCGGACAAAACAGTATGCAAGCACACCAGGGGGTCAGACACACAGCCAAGAACGAATGTATAACTGACAAGGAACCCCAGACGGGCGGGTATAATATCCCTCCCCAATCTAAAAGGAGGCCATACAAAATTAACCCTGAGAAGACAGGGAAGGGAACTCTGTCACAAAACCATGACACATATAATGCTCTATACACTATTACGGGCCTCATATAATGCTCCATACAGAATAAATGGCCCATATATTGCTCCATACAGTATAATAGGCTCCATATATTGCTCCATACAGAATAATGGGTTCCATATATTGCTCCATACAGTATAATGGGCAGCATATAATGCTCCATACAGTATAATGATCCCATATAATGCTCCATACAGTATATAATGGCCCCATATATTATTGCATGCAGTATATAATTGCACCATATAGTGCTCCATAGAGTATATTGAAGTTCAGCAATTTGTTGCCTCAGTTGGGCTGCAACAGACTCCATTTTGTTTGGAAGATTATTCTGTTATGGACTGAACTGAGTCGGAGTAGTGATATTGCAACCACTAGGGGCAGCACCAGCAGGTAGCTTAGTCAGAGAATTGCCAGAGGTCGGTACACAGAGCAGCAGTGTAGTTGGAAGGATAAGTAGGAATTGTGCTCAGGAAATAGCCAGAGGTCGGTACAAAGAGCAGCTATATAATTGGGAGGATAAGCAGGAAAGCTAAAGGTCGGTACAAGGTAGCAGCAGTAAAATAAGCAGTCGGTGGAAAAAAGCTAGACTAAAGGCTGGAACTCAATAATCTCACAAGGAAGTAAGTGTAGTGCCAGGTTTAAGTAGGGTGTTCAATCAGGAAATCACAGGGTTGAGACAATCAGGAACTCGGGGTGGAGACAATCAGGAACTCAGGGTGGAGATGATCAGGAACAACACAGGTACTAGTATCTAGTTTAGCAAGGAACTGTACAGCGAGCTGAACAGCTCAGAGGGAAGAGCTACCGCCTGGTGCACGAGAGCTGCTGGGTTCGAGTCCTGACATTCAGAATCAGTGGGTTCCATTCAAGCATTCCAGAGTTATTAACTCATAAAGTGACACTGGTCAGAATTGTAAAATTTGACCTGGCCATGAGGGTGAAAACAGGCTTGGTGGTTAATGGTCACGTGATCAAGCTGCTGACATCTCTCACCGGCACCTCAGTGGAGCAAACAACATTAATGGTAAGTGCTCCAGTGGCACTGAAGACTCAGAAGATTTATTGCAATGGTGGTGAGGAAGAGATGGGTGCGGACAAGATATGGGGAGCGGGTGGGTGAGTTGGAGAAATTTGAGGACACAGTATTAGGAGCAAGGGTGGAGACGGGGGCATAAATGAGGAAACAGTATGAGGGGGATGGTTGCAGACACATTATGGTGAATGGGGGGATGGGTGTGGACACTGAAGATTGGGGAAATATACAGTATGTTAACAAAGAATGGGAAGAATCAGTGCAGACACAGTGTGGGGAACGAAGAGGTGGAATGTATACGGAAACAGTATGGGGAGCGATGGAGGGGATGTGATCGTAGACACAATACGGGGAGCAAGGGATGGGATGGGTGCAGACACAGGATGGAGAGGAATAGTGCAAACACAGTATGGTGAGTGGGGGCAAGGCTAGTTCCAGGTTTTCGTCTCAGTGGGCCCCTTTAACACATACCACAATTCATGATGCACAGATACGGCAGAGAAATATAGGTATAGTACAATGCCAAATACTTCATGTCTTACATTACATGTGTGATATCTATTGTAAATTCTACAGTAGCTCAGAAACCGGACAGTATAGTCCTCCATACAGTATTATGGGCACCACATAGCTCTCCATACAGTATTATGGGCAGCACATAGTGCACCATATAGAATAATGAGCCCCATATATTGCTCTATACAGAATAATGAGCCCCATATATTGCTCCATACAGAATAATGAATTCAATATATGATGCTCCATACAGAATAATGGGCCCAATATAATGCTTCATGCAGTATAATGAGCCACATATATTGTTCCATACAGAATAATGAGCCCCATATATTGCTCTATACATAATGGGTCCGATATAATGTTCCATACAGTATATAATGAGCTCCACATAATGCTCCAGTATATAATGGTTCCCATATAATGCTCCATATAGTATAGGACGGGCCCAATAGAGTATAATGAGCCTCACATATTACTCCATACAGTATAATGAGTCACATATAATGCTCCATACAGTATATGATGGGCCCCATATATTGCTCCATACAGAATGGGCTCCATATAATGCTCCATACAGAATAGGCCCCATATAATGCTCCATATATAATGTGCTCCATATGATGCTCCATATATAATGGGCCCTGTATGATGCTCCATGTATAATGGGCCCCATATGATGCTCCATTATATGATGGGCCCCATATGATGCACCATAATGAACCCCATATGATGCTCTAGTATTTGATGGGCCCCATATATGATGCTCCAGTGTATGATGAGCACCATATAATGCTCCATATATAATGGGCCCCATATATAATGCTCCATATATAATGGGCTCCATGTGATGCTCTATACATAATGGGCCCCATATGATTCTCCAGTATATGATGGGCACCATGGATGCTGCTCCAGTGTATGGTGGGCCTATATAATGCTCCATATATAATGGGCCCCATATGATGCTCCAGTATATAATGGGTCCCATATATGATGCTCCAGTGTATAATGGGCCCCATATATAATGCTCCAGTATATAATGGGCCCCATATATGATGCTCCAGTGTATAATTGGCCCCATATATGATGCTCCAGTATATAATGGGTCCCATATATGATGCTCCAGTGTATAATGGGCCCCATATATAATGCTCCAGTATATAATGGGCCCCATATATGATGCTCCAGTGTATAATGGGCCCCATATATGATGCTCCAGTATATAATGGGCCCCATATATGATGTTTCAGTGTATAATGGGCCCCATATATGATGCTCCAGTGTATAATGGGCCACGTATATAATGCTCCAGTGTATGTTGGGCCCCATATACAATATTCCAGTGTATAATGAGCCCCATATATGATGCTCAAGTGTATAATGGGCCCCATATATAATTCTCCAATGTATAATGCTCCCCATATATTGCTTCAAACATTAAAAAAAAATGATATACTCACCTCTCCTCACTGGGCACTTCTCTACTCTGGACTCCTCAGCATTGCCATCTTCCAGCTCTCTGCACTGTGATTGTTCAGGCAGAGGGCGCACAGACGTGATGTCATCGCTCCCTCTGACCTGAATGTCACTGCGGGGAGAGGTAAGTATCGCAAGTGCCGGGGCCCTGAGCAAGCGGTGGGGCCCACTCGACACTGGCACAGGGCTCCCATAGTACGTTGGTGTTTCCGAAAGCGAGGGGGCCCCCCACCTGCTCAGGGCCCCGGCACTTGTCCTGGTGTGCCGGGTGCTGACGCCGGCCCTGAGTGGGGGGATGGGTGCAGACACAGTATGAAGAGAGAGGGTAATGTATGCAGACACAGAATGAGTAGGATGTGTGATGACACAGTATGAGGAGCGAGGGATGGGATGGATACAGACACCGTATGCTGTGTGGGGGGATGGGTGCAGACAGGGTATGAGTAGCGAATGGAAGAAATGTATGTGGATACAGTATGGGGAGCGAATGTGATGGGATGGGTCTGGACACAGTATGGGGAGTCGGCGGATGTGTGAGGAGGCAGTATGGAGAGTGAGGGGGAAAATATATGAGGAGACAGTCTGGTTAGCAGGGGGGATGTAAGAGGAGACAGTATGGGGGAGAACAGTGTGAGTGGGCAGAGAATAGAGACTGAGTAGTGGGACAGTAGCATGGGGGGATAGTTAAAGGGCAGTCAGAAGGAGACAGTATTCCAAGGAGGCAGCTGTGTGATGAGAGGGCACAGTATAAAGACATGGCCCTATAGGGGGGCCCAGTGTGAGAGGACAGTGAAAGGAGAGGGAAGTGTGGAGGGCATGTACCAAAAGAGGGACAGTGTGTAGGTCATTTTTTGCAGGGAGTAGAGTGAGGGGCAATTATTCAGGGGCTCAGCAAAGGGCAGATATTTTTTAGAGCATTATAATGACACTGTTATTTTTAAGGACATCGTGTGGGGATGTGCAGCTTATAGGTAATTATGTCCTAGCACGTTCTATATACTATTATTATAGACATTACAGCATACCAATAAACACAAAGATCAAAACAATCTATGAGGAAAATGGGGAGACACAAAAGGTGGATGGATATCTGAAAAGCAAAAATGGCCCAGATCCAAAATAATTCTGTCTGCCCTGCTTCAAAGGAAAGACATATACCAACAGGTAACCCAACAAATCAACTCAGAGCTGACCGCCAGTATCACCTTAACACCAAACATACAACTGGCAAGACACCCTGACATAACGCTCCACCACATATAGGACGACAAGCACCTCAATAAACAAGGGGTCAGCCATATAGCCAGAGAGCTAAAGGACATCATTCTAAACAGACCCCCGAGACCACAAGCAAGACGCCCACCAAACAGATGGTAACCCACAGCGATCCACAGTGAGAGCCCACAGAGAGGATAGAAGTACGGGAAACCACAAGCCCCACAATGACAACACAAAATAACAGAGGGCAGCAACATGTCAGAAATAAAGACATTGCTCAACACATTGTGCAGCAAACTCATGGGACACCCCTAAAACATGCCACCTAAATCCACCACTCAAACTGTCCTATGAAAATCTTTCTCCATTATAAGGTATATCGACTAAACATGACATCCTTAGTTATCAGCAGCTGGAACATTCAAGGATTGAATGCTTCAGCTTTTGGGTCCAAGATAAACGACCCAGATTTCAAACAAGGCTAAAGAACATTGTCATCCAGATCCTCCTGGAGACATGGGCCCGAGCAGAGCAGAGGAGGAATCCCTGGCACCCCTGGGATACAGGGAATTATGTGTCTCCGCCAAGAAAAACAAGAACACCAAACAGGGCCGCTGCTCAGGGGGCATACTAATATAGTACAAGGAGGAGATCAAAGAGCACATCAAAGCAATGAAAAGAGGAGACAGCCGTATCTGGATAAAGATAGGCAGCTCCATCCTCACCTCTCAGCAGGACATCTACATTACCTTTATGCAGCTTACATCCCTCCATCAGAATCCCCATACTTTAAGCCAGACATCTACGAGGTCCTACAGAGGGAGGCAGCCCAATTCCAGTCCAAGGGTAAGGTTTTCATCTGTGGAGACCTCAATGCCAGGACGGGTACAGAAAAGGACTATCTGTCACCAGACTGAAACACATATGTGCTGGGAAATGAGTCCTTCTACAGCGACTCAGTACAGACAGCAAGAAACAGTTATGACAGAGTGGTGAACAAAAACGGCAGAGCACTGCTGAACCAGTGCCGGAGCCTGGGGCTGTATATACTGAATGGGAGCATCAGGGGGGACTCATTAGGGAGATTTACACTAAATTCCCACGTGGGCAGTACTGTGGTAGATTATGCCATAACAGACATGGACCCAACAAACATAAATGCCTTCATAGTCACCCCCAAACTCACTTGTCAGACCACAACCAGATACTGCTGTATATGAGATCCACGGACAAACCACCCACAGAAAAGCCCCATCTGACCAGTCTCCACTACTTACCACCATCCTTCAAGTGGCCTAAACAGTTAGGCACTAGTGATGAGCGAGTATACTCGTTGCTCGGGTGGTCTCCAAGTATTTGGAAGTGCTCGGAGATTTAGTTTCTGTTGCCGCAGCTGCATAATTTATCGCTGCTGGACAGCTTGAATACATGTGAGGAATGCCTGTTTGTTAAGGAATCCCCACATGTATTCAGGCTGTCAAACAGCCACAAATCATGCAGCTACGGCAACAGAAACTAAATCTCCAAGCACTTCCAAATACTCGGAGATCATCCGAGCGTTCTCGGAAAACTCGAACGAGTATACTCGCTCATCACTATTAGGCTTCAGAAAAACCAACCCCAAGAGACCTACAAATAAACAATGCCAAAAATGGTTTGACAGAGAATGCAAAGCACTATGCAACTCCCTAGGGATGGCCTCAAACCAAAAACACAGAGACCCCAACAATACGGACCTAAGAGCGGCCCATGACTCCCTACAGAGGCAATACAAGTGCATCCTCAAGGAGAAAAAACAGAGGCACATGTCCCAGATACTACAGCAGCTTGAAGACTCCCTCCAGGACAACTCATTCTTGGAGACCTGGAGTCATTTCGGCACAAAGCCCCAGCAGAACACCCTCCACATCCAGAATGGCAACATCTGGCACAACTACTTCAAGAGCCTCTACAGGAACATACCAGAAGAAGACCCAACCCCAGAACAACAACATCTAAACAATAAACTGAGGGACATGGAGGAAACAATCAAGCACTTCCAAAACCCTCTGGACACACCAATCAGTGTGCTGGAAATAAAGGATAGAATCAGACTTATGAAATGCAAGAAGGCCAGGGCATTGACAGCATCCTGCCAGAGATGATCAAATACAGTTCCCCAGACATACATGCAGCACTGGCAAAACTCTTCACTCACGTACTAAGCACCAGCTACTTCCCGCAATGTTGGAATCAAGATCTCATTACGCCTATCTACAAGAGGGACTGTGTCAACAGCATTCTGAGAAAACTGTTTAACAGCATTATTAATAAAAGGATCATCACTTTCCTCACCCAGCATGACATCCTCAGCAGAAGCCAAGCTGGGTTCATGCCAAACCACCGCACTACCGATCACATCTACACCCTGTACAGACTCATCAAGACCCACGTCCACAGCAAAAAACAGGAAAATATTTGCATGCTTCGTGGACTTCAAGAAGGCCTTTGACTCAGTGTGGCACCCCGACCTGTTTCTGAAACTCCTGGAAAGCAGAATAGGTGGCACAACCTACAATGTCATCAAGAGCTCATACACTGAGATCCGTTGCAGTGTGAAGGTGAACGGGAAGAGGACAGCCTTCTTCTGGCAGGGCCGTGAGGTCAGACAGGGCTGCAGCCTGAGCCCAACTGTATTCAACATCTGAATAAATGGACTGGCAGCAGACCTGGAATCCTCCTCCACCCCAGGCCTCAGTCTGCACGACCAAGAGGTGAAGTTCATTCTGTACGCAGATGACCTCCTGCTACCCTCCTCAAATGAGAGAGGCCTCCAAGATAGCCTGGCAGTTCTGGAAACATTCAGCACCACCTGCGGGCTGCCCATCAACCAAAAGAAGACCAAAGTCATGGTGTTTCAGAAGAGGAACCAGAATAAAACCCCCACTCCCTCCCTCACATTAAATGGTTCCTATTGTGAATGTGTTAGAAATGAGTTCTGAGCAGAAGCTCCCTCTGGTGGTTGCAGACAGTGCTGAACCATTTAGTGAAGATTGGCAATCAGGAGTTACAGACTGGTCCTATATAAGGGAGGTTCCCTCCCATCAGGGTTGCCGGTGATCAATTGTTCTTGTCTAACTGCTGTTGTTCCTGGTTCACTTGGAAGCCTGCTGAATCTTGCCTCTTCTCCTGCTCTCAGATAAGATTTTTTCTGCTTTTATTTTTGTGCTTGCTTTTTGCATTGTTTCCTGCACTCTTGTGGAGGTCAGCCAGGTCCCCTCCTGGGGCTTGTGCGCCTCTCAGTTTATCTGAGCCTCTGTTATTTGTTCATTTGCCTTTTCCAGTTTTTTCAGTGGCTGCGGCTTAGTTTTGTTACACCAGAGAACTAATTTAGGTGGTAGAGGTCGTGTGATCTCAGGTGTTTTTGTAATTAGTAGAGTTGGTACTTTTTAGGGTTTTTTGGGATTGCAGTAAGTGTCCTTCCTATCCTTTTCTGTCCAGGAAGTTTGGGCCCCAACGTTTGCTCATACTATTTTCTGTCTGTGTCTGTATTTCCTCTTGTCTAACCGCCATTACATGTTTGGAGGCTTCCTATGTTCTTTGGGGATCTGCTCCGGGGCAGATAGTTTTCCTCTTTCTATCTTTAGGTGTAGTTAGCTTCTCAGGCTGTGACGAGGCGTGTAGGACCAACGTAGGTACGCTCCACGGCTGCCTTTAGTTGTGGTGGTTAGTCAGGGTACTGCAATCCAGTAGATTCCAACCTCTCTGGTGTATTGCCGTTTTTGCCTGCTCTCCTCAGCTACCAAAACATAACAGGTTCCACACTGGAGAAGACCAACAGCTATACCTACCTTAGTCTGGAGCTAAGCCAAAACGGGAGCCTCAAGCAAGCAGCAGAGGCTCTGAAAGGAAAAGCATGCAAAACCTTCTATGCCATCAGAAGACAACTGTACCATCTCAAACCACTGATGAGAGTTTGGCTTAAGCTATTTGATAGCGTCATCACTCCTATACTGCTGTATGGTAGCGAGATTTGGGGCCAAGCAACTTACCCAGAGCACATACAGTGGGATTCCAGCCCAACCAAAGTCTTCCACCTGGAGTTCTGCAAATATCTTCTCCAAGTACATCGCAGCACCTCAAACATAGCCTGTCGGGCAGAGTTGGGACGATTCCCCTTATGGCTAACTATAAACAAGAGGGCGCTATCACACCAGGCGCACATACAAAGCAGCAACCCCAGCTCCTACCATCATAAAGCCCTAATGAGATTCCCCACCTGACCTCCTCTACTGACCTGCTCCCCAACCTCGGATCTGTCCTAATAAAACATAAAACAAGCCGCTCACTCTCCTCCCACCTGCTCTCCCTCTCTCTGCTTCTCCTCACTGCTGGTGACATATCTCCCAATCCTGGACTCCCACAGCTCATACCTCCCATTACTACCCCCTCCTACCACTCCCTATCTAATATGAACTACCGCAATTTTTCCAAAGTAAAACCCGGTCCCTTGATGCCCACCCCCCTGCTCCCTCTCTCTGGAGCACTTTGGAATGCCCGCTCCATCTGCAATAAGCTTCTTGTGATTTATGGCCTCTTTCTCACTCGCAGTCTTGCCTTCCTCGGCCTCACAAAAACATGGCTAACACCCTCTGACACCGCCTCCCCTGCTGCACTGTGTTACGGCGGCCTCCATTTCACCCACACTCCTCGCCCCGGCAACAGACACGGTGGAGGAGTGTGTCTTCTCCTTTCTTCTAACTGCACCTTTAACCCAATCCCATCTCTTCCCTCCCTAATCCTCCCCTCTTTTGAAGTCCACTCTGTCCGCATCTACTCTCCCTTCAACCTTCAAGTGGCCATCATATACCGACCTCCGGGCCCAGCCACTGCCTTTATTGACCAATTCTCTACCTGGCTTCTTCACTTTCTTTCCACTGACATCCCCACTATCATCATTGGTGACTTCAACATCCCCACTGATACCCTTCAGTCAATAGCCTCCAAACTCCTGTCCCTTACTTCATCTTTTGGACTTGCTCAGTGGTCCTAGTCAGCCACCCACTCAGACGGACATAGATTAAACCTGGTCTTCACCTGTCTCTGCTCTCTATCTAACTTCACCACCTCCTCTCTCCCTCTATGCAACCACCATCTGCTCACTTTCTCATCCCTGTCCTCCTCCCTCTGTCACCTATGTCCAGCAACATGCACATCCCTGCAGAAACCTCACACACCTAGACACCCACATGCCCTCTGACTCTATTCCACCACTGGCATCCATCTCCTCACGACACAGACAGTGCCACTGCTTTCAACAATGTCACTCTCGCATCAGCTATTGACGCATCACCCTTCTTGTTCATAGCAGAGTGCGATGGATCAAAAGACAACCTTGGCACAATAACACCACTAAAAAGCTCTGGCAAGTGTCTAGGGTTGCAGAGCAGCGTTGGAAGAAAACAAATTCGCAAGACGACTTCACTGCATTCAAACAGGCAACACTCGCTTTCAAATCTGCCCTCACCTCTGCTAAACAGGCCTACTTCACAACCCTCGTATCTTACCTATCCTACAACCCCAAACAGTTATTCAAAACTTTTAACTCCCTCGTTCGCCCACCACTGCCCCCTCCAACCTCCCTCATCTCTGCTGAGGACTTTGCCACACACTTCAAAAATAAGATCAACGAAACAAGGCAAGTTTTCATTGTTCAACCACCACAACCCCTTTATAAACCAGACCAATGCCCAAACCCCCGTAACCTCCCTCTACAACATCACTGGAGGGGAGCTTCATTGTCTCCTCTCCAAATCGCACCTCACCACCTGTGCACTCAACCCCATCCTATCCCACCTCCTCCCCAACCTCACCACCACTCTTATCCCATCCTTAAAGGGAATCTGTCACCCTAAATTGGCGGGATACTTAAATGATGGCAGTCAGGTCAGATGGGCGGTGTTTTGGGTACTTGCCTTAACATGTTGTTCGCCGCTGTCTCCATTATTTCTGGGAATTGCAGTCGTTGCCCTCCATATAACGCGCCTGCGCATTGCAATCTGCGGGCAAAGCATACTGCGCATGCGCAATTCAAGATTGCAATGCGCAGGCGCGTTATATGGAGAACAACGACTACAATTCCCAGAAATAATGGAGACAGCGGCGAACAACATGTTAAGGCAAGTACCCAAAACACCGCCCATCTGACCTGACTGCCATCATTTAAATATCCCGCCTATTTAGGGTGACAGATTCCCTTTAACCCACCTCTTCAACCTATCACTAACTTCTGGTACCTTCCCTTCTGCTTTCAAACATGCTACAATTACACAAATCCTTAAAAAGCCAACCCTCGACCCAACTGCTATGTCCAGCTATTGCCCAATATTGCTGCTCCCATTCGCTTCCAAACTCCTGGAGCAGCACGTCCACGCTGAACTTTCCTCCCACCTCTCATCTAACTTGCTCTTTGACAATCTACAATCTGGTTTCCACCCCCATCACTCCACTGAGACAGCCCTGACCAAAATTACTAACGACCTACTTACAGCCAAAGCTAACAGACAATACTCTATACTCCTCCTTCTAGACCTGTCCTCTGCTTTCGACACAGTTCACCACTGCCTCCTGCTACAGATCCTCTTCTCCTTTGGCATCAAAGACCTTGCCCTATCCTGGATCTCCTCATACCTTTCCAACCACACATTTAGCATCTCCCACTCCCACACTACCTCCTCATCCCACCCTCTCTCTGTTGGGAGTCCCCCAAGGCTCTGTTCTAGGACCCCTACTCTTCTCAATCTATACACTTGGCCTGGGGAAACTCATAAAGTCCCATGGATTCCAGCACCACCTTTATGCTGATGACACTCAGCTCTACCTCCCTGGCCCAGACGTCACCTCTCTGCTGTCCAGATTCCTGGAGTGTCTATCAGCCTTATCCTCCCTCTTCTCCTCTCGCTTCCTCAAACTCAATGTGGACAAACCTGAACTAATCATCTTTCCTCCATCTCACAGATCTTCCTGATCTATCTATCACAATTAATGATATCACGCTTTCCCCCCTACTGGAAGCCCACTGCCTCGGAGTAACCCTTGACTCTGCCCTGTCCTTCAAACCGCACATCCAAGCTCTTTCCACCTGCTGTCGCCTCCAGCTCAAAAGTATTTCCAGAATCCGTCCTTTCCTCAACTTTCAATCTACTAATATGCTTGTGCATGCCCTCGTCATCTCCCCTCGACTACTGCAACATTCTTTTCTGTGGCCTCCCTGCTAACACCCTCGCACCTCTCCAGTCCATCCTTAACTCTGCTGCCCGACTAATTCATCTCTCTCTCGCTACTCCTCCGCTTCTCCCATCTGAAAATCTCTTCACTGGCTCCCATTCACTCAGCGTATAAAGTTCAAATTACTAATACTGACCTACAAAGCTATCAATAACCTGTCTCCTCCATATATCTCTGAACTAATCTCCCAATATCTTCCCTCACGTAATCTCCGGTCCTCCCAAGACCTCCTTCTCTCCTCCACACTTATTCGCTCCTCACCCAACCGCCTCCAAGACTCCTCCCGAATATCCCCCATCCTCTGGAATTCTTTGCCCCAACACATCCGACTATCAAAAACATTCGGATCCTTCAGACGGAACCTGAAAACCCACCTCTTCAGGAAAGCTTACAGCCTACAATGACCCCTACCGCCTCACCAACTCCAGACCTCCATAACCTACTGTCTCCTTCCCCACCATCCTGTAGAATGTTAGCCCGCAAGGGCAGGGGCATCTCCCCTCTGTGTCAGTCTGTGATTGTTAGTTTACTGTAAGGCTACTTTCACACATCAGGTTTTTTGTGTCAGGCATAATCCGTCGTATACCTGATAGGACGGAACCAGCGGTGAAATAAAAAAACTGATGCAATGGATCAGTTTTTTTGCTGGATCCGACCTGAACTTTTGAACCTGGAAAAAGAAGTTTTGCAGCCAGAAAATGCAGGTACGCATGTCCGGAGAGAGTGGAAAATGTAGTAGTAGTAGTAGTAGAAGATGTAGATTTCCAGAAACCGGATCATGACGGTTCCATAGACTTGTATTTTTTCCGGCCGCCTGATGCGCCGATTCAGGCACTATCAGGCGGGTCCGGCAAAAAAAAAAACGTTGCAGTGACCTTTTTGTCCGGCCGCCGGAATGTACATTTCCGCCGGATCCGGCCAAAAACGGATGCAACGCAATGACATTAGGCGCGATCCGGCGCTAATGAAAGTCAATGCTAAAAAAAACGCATCCGGTACCGGATCCGTTTTTTTAAAAACACGCCGGATCACACCTGACGTCAAAAAACTGATGTGTGAAAGCAGCCTAAGTGATATCTGTAATTTGTATGTAACCCCTTCTCATGTACAGCACCATAGAATCAATGGTGCTATATAAATAAATAATAATAATAATAGCCCAGAGCAAGCCACGAACCCCAGCAGCCAGTCCCGCCAAAGTCAGCAACACACCCTGACAAAAGCCGGAATAAAGAAGATCTCAGAGAACTGCAATATGCAATATAAGTTGGCAGAGTGAATTAGAGAACTCCCAGAAACTCACTATCCACCGGTCACTGTGGAGGGACTATACTCTGGCCCATATCTAGAGAGGTTACATCACCCTAAAGACAGGCAGACCCTGAGTCTATACAGACTGAGTGTCCATAGTCTAGAGGTGGAAACAGGGCGGCACCGACAGGCATAAAAGCCACGGGAGAACAGACTGTGCCAGCATTGCCAGCAGGGGGCACTGGAGGACGAGGCGCACTTCCTGCTTCACTGCAACAAATACTCAGCAGTGAGGGCCTCCCACTTCCAGAGACTTTCCATTCACAACCCGGACTTCCCATCCATGGACGAGGAGAGGAAACTTTGCATCCTACTGGGTGGGGGAAGAGGAATCAACAGTGGAGATCGCCGCCCAATACGTCACCATATGTCTAAGCTGAGAGGAACTTAAAACCCCCAAATGGACTATTATTTCCCAAATTGTGCCCCAACACCCCATTCCCATAATCCCAATCCCCTCCCCTGTCACATCTATTTTCCTTGCTTTGGCAACACTAAATGTATTTTGGTCCTTCCAATAAACCCTATTTGAGTTTGAGTTTAAAGAGCGTCAGATTGATGACTTCTTTCTACACCACAATTAATACACATATGTATAATGTATTTGTTTTAAGAAGAATAGAGAAAGTTGGAAAATTAAAAAATAAAAAAACATTTTAAATCACAAGAAAGAGGGAGTAGAATGAGAAAGTTGTGTCCGTTATTTTATGCTTCATTTTGTTCTGCCTATAAAATAAAGCAGGGTTGGGAGAGGTGCTGGTTAATAATGTAACATGTATGGAGGTTGGATGTATCTGCCGTAAAAAACTTTGCTAGCTATTTGGACAATAATCCCTTTAATTTAAGTTTTAAAGTAAAATCCCAAATTAAATCTGCTGAATTTTTGGACTTAAACCTTACAGGTCAAGCATTTTTCACAGTAACCACAACTACACATAGGAACCTAACAGCAGGAAACACGATTCTGCACGCTAGTAGTCACCACCCCAGACATACCATTCGTGCAATTCTCCTCTCAGCTCTTAGTATATTGGGGAATTTTTCCAGGTTCATACCACTGAGGCTAACATATGAGTGACACATATCTCCACCCCAATATTTTACCAGTGACCGTCTCACTGAGCATTAACTCCCAAGGGTGGTTTACACGTTAATGACCGGGCCAATTTTTACAATTCTGACCACTGTCCTTTATGAGGTAATAACTCTGGAACGCTTCAATGGATCTTGGCGATTCTGAGAATGTTTTCTCGGGACATATTGTACTTCATGTTAGTGGTAAAATTTCTTCGATATAACTTGCGTTTATTTATGAAAAAAATGGAAATATGGCAAAAAATTAGCAATTTTTATGCCCTTAAAACAGAGAAATATGTCACATAAAATAGCTACTAAATAACATTTCCCACATATCTACTTTACATCAGCACAATTTTGAAACAATTTTTTTTTGTTACGAAGTTATAAGGGTTAAAAGTTGAACAGCAATTTCTCATTTTTACAACACCATTTTTTTTTAGGGACCACATTACATTTGAAGTCACTTTGAGGGGTCTAAATGATAGAAAATACCAAAAAGTGACACCATTCTAAAAACTGCACCCCTCAAGGTGCTCAAATCACATTCAAGAAGTTTATTAACCCTTCAGGTGCTTCACAGGAATTTTTGGAATGTTTAAAAAAAAATTAACATTTAACTTTTTTTGCACAAAATATTTACTTCAGATTCAAGTTTTTTTTATTTTCCCAAGGGAAACAGGAGAAATTGGACACCAAAAAGTTGTGCAATTTGTCCTGAGTACGCTGATACCCTATATGTGAGGGTAAACCACTATTTGGGTGCATGGCAGAGCTCGGAAGGGAAGGAGCGCCGTTTGACTTTTTCAACGCAGAATTGGCTGGACGCCATGTCTCGTTTGGAGAGCCCCTGATGTTCCTAAACAGTGGAAACCCCCACAAATGACACCATTTTGGAAACTAGACCCCTCACGGAACTTATCTAGATGTGTGGTGATCACTTTGAACCCCAAGGGCTTCATAGAAGTTTATAACGTAGAGCCATAAAATTCAAAAATCATATTTTTTCCACAAAAATGATCTTTTCACTCCTAATTTTTATTTTCCCAAGGGTAACAAGACCTCAAAAGTTATTGTGCAATTTGTCCTGAGTACGCTGATACCTATATGTGGGGGTAAACCACTGTTTGGGTGCATGGCAGAGCACGGAGGGGAAGGAGGGCCGTTTGACTTTTTCAACGCAAAATTGGCTGGAATTGAGATTGGACGCCATGTCGCGTTTGGAGAGCCTCTGATGTGCCTGAACATTGGAAACCCTCCACAAGAGACCCCATTTTGGAAACTAGACCCCCCAAGGAACTTGTCTAGATGTGTGGTGAGAATTTTAAACCCCCAGGTGTTTCACTAAAGTTTATAACGCCGAGCTTGAAAGCTTGAATATAAAAAATCATATTTTTTCCACAAACATGATCTTTTAGTCCCCAATTTTTTATTTTCCCAAAGGTAACAGGAGAAATTGGACCCCAAAAGTTGTTGTCCAATTTGTCCTTAGTATGCTGATACCCCATATGTTGGAGAAAACTACTGTATGGGCACACATCAGGGCTCTGAAGGGAAGTAGTGACGTTTTTGAATGCAGACTTTGATGGAATGGTCTGTGGGCATCATGTCTCGTTTAGAGAGCCCCTGATGTGCCTAAACAGTGGAAACCCCCAGGCCCCATTTTGGAAACTAAACCCCCCCAAGGAAATTATCTAGATGTGTGGTGAGCACTTTGAACCCCAAGTGCTTCACAGAAGTTTATAACGCCTGGCGTGAAAATAAAAAAAATCATATTTTTTCCACAAATATGATCTTTTAGACCCCAATTTTTTATTTTCCCAAAGGTAACAGGAGATATTAGACCCCAAAAGTTGTCAAATTTGTCCTGAGTAGAGATGAGCGACTTTGCCTCCGGCAGGGTCGAGTCGGGTTTCGGACCACCCAACTTTATCAAAAGTCAAGTCGAACGAAATCGGCCGACTATCGGCAATAGTCGGAGTTCTGACCGAAACCTTACCCGACTCCAATGCAAGTCAATGGGAATAAAAGTCGGCAGTGAGTGGGGACAGTAAACACACCTACAGTGCCCATTTCAATGCCAACGACATCAATTCTTATTACTTAAGCTTGTTAACCTTAATTTACTTTATAATAATAGTAACGCATTGAAAACTGGGGGTTATCTGGCTAAAGTTGTGTGGGGGGGCAGGGCTGGCTCCAGGTATTCGTGTGTTATGAATGTGCTAGAGATGGTTTCTGAGCAGAGGCTCCCTCTGGTGGTTACAGACAGTACTGAACCTTTCAGCGAGGAGTGGCAATCTGGAATCACGGACTGGTCTGATATAAGGGAGGTTCCCTCCCATGATGGTTGCCGGTGATCAATTGTTCTTGTCTCAATTGTGGTTCCTGGTTCATTTGGAAGTTTGCTGGAGTCTTGCCTGCATCTCCTGCTTTCAGATAAGATATTTTTTGCTTTTCTTTTTGTGCTTGCTTTTTGCATTGTTTTCTGTACTCTTGTGGAGGTCAGCCAGGTCCCCTCCTGGGGCCTGAGCTCCTCACAGTTTTTCTGCAGCCACTGTTATTTGCTCATTTGCTTTTTCCTGTTTTTTCAGCGGCTGCGGCTTGGTTTTTGTTCACACTGAGATCTGATTTAGTGGGTGGCGAGATCATGTGATCTCAGTATTTTTGTAATCAGAATTGTTGGATTTTTGTAGGGTTTTCTGGGTTGCAGAAAATAATCTCTCCTGTCCTATCCTATTTAGTCAGCTTGTGGCCCAGCGTTTGCTCAGTCTATTTTCTGCCTATGTTTGTATTTTCATCTTGTCTAACTGCCATTATATGTTTGGGGGCTTCCTATTTTCTTTGGGGATCTGCTCCGGGGCAGATAGCTTTCATCTTTCTGCCGTTAGGTGTAGTTATCTCTCAGGCTGTGACGAGGCGTCTAGGATCAACGTAGGAACGCTCCACGGCTACCTCTAGTTGTGTCGTTAGTTTAGGAATCTGCAACCCATCAGTTACCAAAATCTCAGGTGTTCGGCTGCCCTGCTGTTGTTCCTGTCCTCCTCAGCTACCGAACATAACATTCGTGGGCCCCTGGCAAAAGAGTCTCAGTGGGCCCCTTTAACACATACGACAATTCATGATGCTCCGATACGGCAGAGAAATATAGGTATAGTACAATGCCAAATATTTCACTTCTTACATTACATGAGTGATATCTATTGTAAATTCTACAATAGCTCAAAAAACAGACAGTATAGTCCTCCATACAGTATTATGGCAGCACACAGTGCGCCCTACAGAATAATGAACCCCATATATTGCTCTATACAGAATAATGAGCCCATATATTGCTCCATACTGAATAATGAGTCCTATATATGATGCTCCATACAGAATAATGGGCCCAATAAAATGCTTCATATAGTATAATGAGCCACATGTATTGCTCCATACAGAATAATGAGCCCCATATATTGCTCAATACATAATTGGTCCATATAATGTTCGATACAGTATATGATGAGCTCCACATAATGCTCCAGTATATGATGGTCCCATGTAATGTGCCATACAGTATAGGATGGTCCCCATAGAGTATAATGAGCCCCACATAAAGCTCCATACAGTATATGATGGGCCCCATATAATGCTCCATACAGAATGGGCTCCATATAATGCTCATACAGAATAGGCCCCATATGTGCTCCCTATATAAAGGGCCCTATATGATGCCCCATAAAAAATGAACCCATATGATGCTCTAGTATATGATGGGCCCCTATATGATGCTCCAGTGTATGATGAGCCCCATATAATGCTCCAAATATAATGGTCCCTATATATAATGCTCCATATATAATGGGCTCCATGTATGCCCATAATAAAGAACCCCATTGTGCTTGTATTAATGGGCCCCTATATGATGCCCAGTGTTGAGAGCCCCCTATAATGCTCCAAAAAATAATTTGGGCCTATATATAATGCTCAT
>JARQOD010000001.1:706135144-706193395 GCA_033576555.1 Oophaga sylvatica
GGAGCTTAAAAGAATGATCCAGCGTCATGCAGATCTGCAGGAGACAGAGAGACGCTGGCGTGCCCAGACACAGCGGCTGCTGTGGGACGCAGTGTTCTCTCCCATAAGCCTAACGCCGTCTCCTGATTTCCCAAGTTCCCTGCTGAGGAAGGCTAAAGAGAGACTGGAGGCTGTCCCCAAAAGTGCTGTACCTGTTCCCACCGATGCGGCGGTGGAGGAGAAGGAGGCTGAGGAGGTCCTGCCCGGTCCGTAGTGCCAGCCAGGCCAGGAGGCCACAGCGGAGTACGGTTCCCCGGTAAGGTCACCGGAGGGGTCCCAGCCGTCATTGCGGAAATCGACTGGATGAGATGGAGCGTCTGGACGACGTGACTTACGACCTCCAAACCGGAAACGCCTGGCAGCACTGCGAGAAAGTGAGACAGCAGCAGGAGGAAGAACGAAACATACAGCGGTCCCGGCAACGACAGCATGAGGAGTTCATCGCTGATAAGGAAACCGTCCGCCGAGATAAAGGTACCCGACGGGAACCGCGGCGTCAGGGGTGCGTTACTGAGTTTCAGCTCCGCAAGGGCTGGGGCTTTATCCGCGAGCCGGGCCTCTATCAGGGGGTCTTTGTGAGCCGCCGGGACGTGGAGTCCCACCTGCCCATCGGTCATCCTGGGAGGGACCTGATAAATGGGGACATAGTGAGCTACACCCGTCACTGGGGTTTGAAGGGGTGGTATGCCCTGAACGTCTCCATCGTCAGTGACCCCGTCCCCGACGCCAATACCGAGGCGTCCCAGTCCCAGGCTCTCACCGCACCAGGCCGTGCCCCTGCATCGCCCCCTGCATGCTCATCGCAATCGGCGACCTACTCTGCATCGCAATCGGCGACCTACTCTGCATCGCAATCGGTGACTTACTCTGCATCGCAAGTTAATGTGGCCCTTGCAGCGACGCAATCAGCGTCTTACAGCAAAGAAGTACCCGTTGGGTCCATCGTTAAAATGAGAACTGTGGCCACTCAAACGCTAATAGCAGGTCACGACATATTTGTAATGCGTTCGAAGGAACACCGCGTCGTTCCAGCCCCAGGAGTGGAAGACGTTATCGAAATTAGCAAGAAAAGTGAAGACCGGTAGGACCCAGACAGGGGTTTACCGTATCCAAGAATTGTAAAAAGTTGATAAAAGAAGATTTGCCAATTTGCACTTTATTGCTGTGTATGATGATGTTTTACATATTGAGTAGAATACCCGGCTGGGTACAAAGGTAGAGGATTTGAAAAGTTAAAAAGTAAATGTGTAGATTGCATAGTTGCATAAAATACCCGGTTGGGTAAAGCAAGTAAAGTGAGTTATTGAGATATATGTGAATACTTGATTTCTAAATTTATATCTATCTATGTGTCTTTTTACCATGCCAATGGACTGAGAGGCTGTGGACTATGCCAGCCCAAGAACTTGCTTTGTAAATAGTTGCGCTACGGTGCATTATCTTGGTTTTACACGAAACCACTACTATCTATCTACCTCTGAAGAAAAAACCCGTATGGTGGGCCTAGAGTGAGGTCTGCAGTCAGAAGTCCTGCAGCCCACCCAGGACCCACGTGGGAGGTTTTTGGTGCGGGTCCTCCACAAGTATCCTGTATTTATGAGCATGTCTTGATATTTTGATACTTTTGTAATTTTCTAATGTACAAATTGTAACGTTCAAGAAGTCTTACCTCCCGGATGGGAAGAGTTAAAATGTTGATGTTTAATGCAAAACAAAAATGTTTTCTTTTTCTCTTTTACAGCCCGGGAGTGCTGTGTTTAACCAAGGGGGATGTGTGCCCAGCTATGCAAGGCACACATAAAATCCAGGAGAGTGCACAGGAAGGTAATCGCAACGCTTGATATGCATTCACTGCCACTCACTCTTTCAGACACACCCATCTGAGATATAGGAGGGAGTGACATGTTTGGGAACATGTACCAAAAATACCAGCAGATATATGGTACTATATGAGGAGCGTACAGCTGTATACGGTGTAGGGAAAAATTTAAATATCCGTATATATTTCCGGAGTCACACACCGACGCTCACTCAATAGGGTTTGACAGTAATACAAACAGCAGAAATACGGTACTGTATCAGAAGCGTACAGCTGTATACGGTGTAGGGAAAAATTTAAATCTCCGTATATATTTCCAGAGTCACACACAGACGCTCTCTCAGTATGGATTTGACAGTAATACAAACAGCAGAAATACGGTACAGTATCAAAAGCGTACAGCTGTATACGGCATAGGGGAAAATTTAAATCTCCGTATTTATTTCCGGAGTCACACACAGACGCTGTCTCAGTATGGATTTGACCATAATATTAAAAGCAGAAATACAGTACTGTATCAGAAGCGTACAGCTGTATACGGTGTAGGGGAAAATTTAAATCTCTGTATTTATTTCCGGAGTCACACACAGACGCTCTCTCAGTATGGATTTGACCGTAACAAAAAAAGCAGAAATACGGTACTGTATCAGAAGCGTACAGCTGTATTCGGTGTAGGGGAAAATTTAAATCTCCATATATATTTCCGGAGTCACACACAGACGCTCACTCAGTATGGATTTGACCGTAATACAAACAGCAGAAATACGGTACTGTATCAGAAGCGTACAGCTGTATACAGTGTAGGGAAAAATTTAAATCTCCGTATTTATTTCCAGAGTCACACACAGATAGCATGTATTTGTCCATGATACCAGCCGGTACACGGTAGTGTGTGAGGAGCGTACACCTCTATACGGTGTGGGAAAAAATGAACGCTCGGTAACTGTGCAGAAAAAAAGAATAAAAGTATTAGTGCTGTGTAAAAAGCAGTCTGCACAGCAGTGTACACACAGCAATACAGCTATCAGACAGCCTAATAACCAGCGCTGCTGCACACAAGAAAATCCTCCCCTGTCTCTGCACACTAACTGTACAGAACAATTTCTATCAGCACAAGCACATAAGAACTTCTCTATCCAGCACTAACTCTCTCCCTACTGATAAACAGCAACCTCTCCCTACTGTTATCTTCGGCAGAAGTAAAATGGAGGTCGGCGGTCAGGGCTTTTCTAGACACTATGACGCCCCCAAAGCAAGCCAATCACTGCAATGCGCTTCTCTACGATGGTGGTGGACGCTGCACATGTCATCTCGTTGCCCACAGTGTACATCCTTGCTCATTGGCTGAAAAAAGGCACCTGCAAGCATTCTGGGAAATCCGACTTTGGCGCTCATTTTGCCGACCGCATGGCCGAACTCACGCTGTGGTCGGGTTTCAGTCTGCGAAACCGGACTTTGGCAAAAGTCAGCGACTTATGAATCTGGCCGACCTGTTTCGCTCAACCCTAGTCCTGAGTATGCTGATACCCCATATGTGGGAGTAAACTACTGTATGGGCACATGTCGTGGCTCGGAAGGGAAGTAGTGACGTTTTGGAATGCAGACTTTGATGGAATGGTCTGTGGGCGTCATCTCACATTTGGAGAATCCCTCATGTGCCTAAACAATGGAAACCCCCAACAAGTGAACCCATTTTGGAAACTAGACCCCCCATGGAACCTATCTAGATGTGTGGTGAGCACTTTGAACCCTCAAGTGCTTCACAGAAGGTTATAACGCCCGGGCGTGAAAATAAAAAAATCATATTTTTTCCACAAACATGATCTTTTAGTCCCCAATGTTTTATTTTCTCAAGGGTAACAGGAGATATTGGACCCAAAGTTGTTGTCCAATTTGTCCTTAGTATGCTGATACCCCATATGTTGGAGAAAACTACTGTATGGGCACACGTCGGGGCTCGGAAGGGAAATAGTGACGTTTTTGAATGCAGACTTTGATGGAATGGTCTGTGGGTGTCATGACTCGTTTAGAGAGCCTCTGATGTGCCTAAACAGTGGAAACCCCCCCAGACCCCATTTTGTAAGCTAGATCCCCCAAGGAAATTATCTAGATGTGTGGTGAGCACTTTGAACCCCCAAGTGCTTCACAGAAGTTTATAACCCCCGGGCATGAAAATAAAAAAAATCATATTTTTTCCACAAACATGATCTTTTAGACCCCAATTTTTTTATTTCCCAAAGGTAACAGGAGATATTGGACCCCAAAAGTTGTCAAATTTGTCCTGAGTATGCTGATACTCCATATGTGGGACAAAACTACTGTATGTACTACATGTCGGGGCTCAGAAGGGAAGTAGTGACGTTTTGGAATGCAGACTTTGATGGAATGGTCTGTGGGCGTCATGTCACCCCTAATGTGCCTAAACAGTGGAAACCCCCAACAAGTGAACCCATTTTGGAAACTAGACCCCCCATGGAACTTATCTAGATGTGTGGTGAGCACTTTGAACCCTCAAGTGCTTCACAGAAGGTTATAATGCCCGGGCGTGAAAATAAAAAAAAATCTTTTTTCCACAAACATTATCTTTCAGACCCCAATTTTCTATTTTCCCAAGGTTACCAGGAGAAATTGACCCCAAAAGTTGTTGTTCAATTTGTCCTGAGTATGCTGATACCCCATATTTGGGATAAAACTACTGTGTGGGCACACTTTAGGGCTCGGAAGGGAAGTAGTGACGTTTCGGAATGCAGACTTTGAGGGAATGGTCTGCGGGCGTCATGTCGCTTTTGGAGAGCCCCTGATGTGCCTAAACAGTGGAAACCCACATTTTGGAATCTAGACCACCCAAGGAACATATCTAGATGTGTGGGGAAAAAATTTCAACCCCCAAGTGCTTCACAGAAGTTTATAACGTAAAAATTATATTTTTTTCCCCAAAAATGATATTTTCGCCCCCAATTTTTATTTTCCCAAGGGTAACAAAAGAAATTGGACCCCAAGAGTTATTGTGCAATTTGTCTTGAGTACTCTGATACCCCATATATGGAGTAAACCACTGTTTGGGCGCATGACAAAGCTGGGAAGGGAAGGAGCACCATTTGACTTTTCAACGCAGAATTGGCTGGAATTGAGATCAGACGCCATGTCACATTTGGAGAGCCCCTGATGTGCCTAAACAGTGGAAATCCCCCCAATTCTAACTCCGACCCTAACCCCAACACACCCCTAACCCTTATCCCAACCCTGACCATAACCCTAACCACAAACCTAACCCTAACACACCCCTAATCCCAACCCTAACCCTAATCCCAACCCTAATCCTAACCCTAACCCTAATCCTAACCCTAACGGGAAAATGGAAATAAATACATTTTCTTAATTTTATTATTTTTCCCTAACTAAGGGGGTGATAAAGGGGAGTTTGATTTACTATTTATAGCGGGTTTTTATATTGGGTTTTTATGATTGGCAGCTGTCACATGCTAAAAGACGCTTTTTATTGCAAAAAATAGTTTTGCATCACCACATTTTGAGAGATATAATTTTTCCATATTTTGGCCCACAGAGTCATGTGAGGTCTTATTTTTTGCGAGACAAGTTGACGTTTTTATTTACTATTTTCGAGCACATGACATTTTTTGATCGCTTTTTATTACGATTTTTGTGAGGCAGAATGAACAAAAAAACAGCAATTCATGAATTTCTTTTGGGGGGGGCGTTTATACCATTCCTCGTGTGGTAAAATTGATAAAGTAGTTTTATTCTTTGGGTCAGTACGATTACAGGGATACTTCATTTGTATTTTTTTATGTTTTGGCGCTTTTATACAATAAAAACAATTTTAGATAAAAAATAATTATTTTTGCATCGCTTTATTCTGCGAGCTATAACTTTTTTATTTTTTTGCTAATGATGCTGTATGGTGGCTCGTTTTTTGCGGAACAAGATGCCGTTTTCAGCGGTACCATGTTTATTTATATCCATCTTTTTGATCGCATGTTATTCCACTTTTTGTTTGGCGGTATGATGATAAAGCATTGTTTTTTTGCCTTGTTTTTTTTTTTAAGGGATTCACTAAGTGTTTAACTAGTGGGACAGTTTTATAGGGCGGGTCGTTACAGACGATGCCGATACTAAATATGTGTACTTTTATTGTTTTTTTATTTACATAATAATGTGTTTATTGGGTAAATATTTTTTTATTATTATTTATTTAGGGATTTTTTTAAAAAATTTTTTCAGCGTTTATTTTATTTTTATTTTACATTTTTACATCGTCCCAGGGTGGGGCATCACTATATAGTGTCAGATCGCTGGTCTGACAGTTTGCAGAGCACTCTGTCAGATCAGCAATCTGGCAGGCAGTGCAGGAGGCTTGCCGGCGCCTGCTCTTAGCAGGCACTGACAAGCCACCTCCCTGCAGGACCCGGAAGGACCACGCGGCCATCTTGGATCTGGAGGCCTTCGGAGCAACGCGATCACATCGCGTTGCTCTGAGGGTCTCAGGGAAGCATGCAGGGAGCCCCCTCCCTGCGCTATGCTTCCCTATGCCACCGGAATGCTGGGGGTTAAAGTGTCGGGAGCGGTCCGTGACCGCTCCTGGCACTTAGTGACGGGTGTCAGCTGTGATAATCAGCTGACACCTGGCCGCGATCAGCCGCTCTTCCCTCGTGAGCGCGGCTGATCGCGTATGACGTACTTTTCCATCCTTCCCAGGTCACATGAACGGAATAGTACGTCCAATGGCAGAGAGGGGTTAAAGGGGATGTCCTAGTGTGTTATGAGCCTGCAGTCATTATATGGTTGTGCAGACTTCTGAATTCTCTATATGCTGTCAGGATTATCTGGTGCCAGCGATTTGCATACATGTGGTCACATGCCGACTAGACATGTGAGCCGCCCGCCAGGGCTGTGGGGTACTCGGACCCGAGCCCATTGATTTCTATGGGGGATGTCACGGTGGCCACGACTCGGTCCGTGGCCCTGGGCGCTCACCCAAAAAGGGGATATATTTACAGGGGATAATATCAGTGATACGTGACACCACCTGTGGGGTCTGGTGTAGATCACCAGCACTGCAGCAGTCCACTGAGGCCGGTGTTGTGGCAGCTTAGATGGTATCGCTCCCCACAGGTGGAGCAGGCCTTCAGGGCAGCGTAAATGTAGGGATGCAGGATGGAGGGAACCCAGCCGGGTAAGAACAAGAATGGGAGCACACACAAGTCCCTTCTGTACCTTTACTGAAGTTAGTGCAGGAATATCCCGGAGCACTGTAGGGTGAAGGGTGCACGTCCAGATTCTCCCCAGTGAGCAGGTATAGGGCCTCCTGTTCCTTGCCTCTCTGTAGTAAGTTTCTGACCTGCCTGTAGCTAGGCCTAACTTTGTCTCTGTCCTGCACCGGCTGACTTTGTGGTACGGCCTTCTCCTGGAGTACACACTCCCTGCTTGTAGGGTCTCCGTGTCCCCTGGCTCTGTTACGTATCAGCTCTTGGGTGCTCCTGAGACCTGTAGTCATCCAGGAATTCTGGTTGTCTCCTACTGGGTCGTAGAGATCCGTGTAAGCTCGGACCCGGTGTCCGGTATGTGCTTTCTGGGGTTAGCTGGTAAGGCTCCTCTGCCCCCTTGCTACTCTCTCCTCTAGCCTTCAGCCTACTCGGGCCCTCACAAGGCTATACACACTGGCAGTTGGTGGGCTGCCTCTTCTGCCGCTCTCTAGAGCGTCAGCATGCTCCTAGCTCGCTGACTTGAGCTAATTGAGTCTCACACTGCAGACTGACCTGTTTCTGTATCTCAGTCTCTTCTGAGTCTGTTCTCAGTCTGTTCTGAGTCTAGAGTGTCTTCTTTAGAGTGTGCTCTGTTCCTAGAGTGTGTTAACTTCCTGCCTCCTCCCTCCTTTTTATCTACCTATACAGGCTCCCTCTGGTGGTCTGAGGAAGGGTAAAGGTGTGTGTATGCTCTGAGGGCCTCTTGTGGATGAATCCTTCAATGCACCCTTCTAGGTTCTGTGGCACCAAGCGCAGCTGGGCTCCACATTCCCCCCTAGCAAAGCTCAGCACTCCCGCACTGAAGTACATTTTTCAAAAACATAACAATAAACAATCTTCCCTTTATGGGAGAGTAGGACACTTGAACGTTGCATAAAAGATGAATAACTATAAATATATATACATTGCAAAAGCAGTAAGAAATGAGCAACCAGAAAGTCCAAGTCTCTTCCGGAAAGGTTACTCAAAGAGAAGCACTTGAGGAGTGCAACTATATACAACTGAAGTATGTGGGCTGCACATAGTCCTCAGCCACGGAGTCCTTGGTTACCCAAAGGGTAGTAGAAAGCAAATGAGCAAGTGTCCATATCACTTGGATTGTCCATTAGGGGAAAAAATATAAATTAGTAAGCAGGTATGTCAATGAACACATGGAAATAACAAGATATACAGTAATATACAATACCCCAGGGTTAACTATCTACATCTGTCAGAGGTTTGACTATTCTCTGTACCTAGCAGGGGTTGACCTCTTGTGCTACGTATTGATCTGCATGGTGCGGGGGTCTGTGAGGTTTCAGTGTCTGTATTATCAGTTACCCTGTCTGCTCTACGTGTGAGTAAGTTGTAAAATTGCCTTAACCTCCCTATGGAACTGGCAAGTGTACCATTGGCTGGGCCATCTGGCTCTGTTTCTGCAGGGGATCCTTCTTCCAGGGATTCTTCTGGAACAGGCTCTTCTGCGGCACTAGGCTCTTCTGCAGCACTTACAGGTTCAACTTGCTGTGGAGGTTCCTCTGGCTGTTGGAAGAATTGGAGTACTGGGATTATGACTGCTTCTCCGATTCGAGGCCAATCTGCCGGAAAGTCTCCCAACTCAGTATGTATTACTGCTTCTTCAGGTTCCTCCGAGGTGATGAAAGGCATTTCTTCTTGGGGCTTTAGCAGTTCTGGACACAATTTCAGTTGGTCCCTAGATACAGTTGCAGTCGTTCTCCCTCCATCTTTGATGATCAAACACGTTTTCCTGTTATCAAACTTTAAATTCAACACAGTGTAGGGCTCTCTCTCCCACTGGTCATCGAGTTTGTGAGTTTTCCTCTTTCTTTTCAGCACGACTTCACCAGGTGTGAAGGGTTCTGCAGGCGCACGCTTGTTGTAGTGAGTCTTTTTCTTGTCTCTCACCCGAGTGAGACTATCTTCGACGCAGGCCTGTACTTTTCTGTACTGCTCCTGTCTGGTCGTGTCCCAGTCCTCAGTGGTCACATCTGCTTCTGGTTCTACAACACCAAGCTCCAGATCCATGGGCAGCTTTCCTGGTCTTGCCCGCATGAGATAAGCTGGGGTGCAATTGGTGGAACTCACAGGTATGTGATTGTACAGATCTACCAGGTCAGGTAGTAGGTCTGGCCACTGATTTCTCTCCTCAAGTGGTAAGGTCTTCAGCAGGTCAATGACGATGTTGTTCATCTTTTCACAGAGACCATTGGTTTGTGGGTGGTACGGTGTGGTTCTTATCTTTTTACATCCGTACAGATGGCAGAACTCTTTGAACAATTCGGCCTCGAAGGCTGGGCCTTGGTCAGTTAGCACCTGCTCAGGGTATCCATCGGGTCTGCAGAAATATGCTTGGAACATCTTTGCTGCTCTGTCTGCCGTCAGATCTTTGACAGGTGCGACCACCAGGAACCTGGAGTAGTGATCCACCATAGTCAGGGCATAGGAGTATCCTGACCGGCTAGGTGACAACTTGACATGGTCCAGGGCCACGATCTCCAGGGGTCGAGTCATCTTTATGGGTTGCTGGGGTGCCTTCTGGCTGCTGTAGTCTTTTATTCTGAGGCTACAGGGTCCACAGTCTCTGCACCATCTCTCAATGGAGCTGAGCATTCCCACCCAGTAGAATCGACACTTCAACAGGTTCTCTAGCTTTTTCCAGCCAAAGTGCCCGGTCTGATCGTGGTAGGCCTCCAACACCATCTGGGTGTCCGTCTTGGGGACTACTATCTGCCATACCATCTCATGGGTCTTTGGATTGACGTACCTCCGGCACAGCTTCTCACGGTAGATAAACAGCTGGCTTCTCTACTCCACAGCTGCCTTGCTTGTAGAGACGCATCCTTCTCCAGGGAGGAACGTTCTTGAGTTATCAACTTCTTGATACGCTGACAACCGGGTCACTGTCCTGGGTCTCCTTCCAGCTGTGGTGAGGTAAAGGATTTAACGTCTTACCACGCTGCCTCCTGCAGGCTCGTTGCTCGTGGATCATCCCATTCCTGTGAAAGGCAGGTAGTTCAATCTCCTCCAGGTCATCCACTTCTTCTTATGTTTCTGACTGGTGAGGCATCCTGGACAGGGCATCAGCGTTGGCGTTCTTGCGGCCCGCCCAGTACTTTATTGTGAATTGGTAGTTCGACAGCCGAGCCATCCAGCGTTGTTCCATGGCTCCCAGCTTGGCTGTTTCAAGATGCGTCAAGGGGTTATTGTCAGTGCAGGCAGTGAACTTGCTGGAGGCTAGGTAGTGCTTAAACCTTTCAGTAATGGCCCAGACCAGCGCCAGGAACTCCATCTTGAAGCTGCTATAGTTCTCTGGGTTCCTCTCGGTCGGGCGGAGCTTCCTGCTTGCATAAGCGATGACTTTCTCTAGGCCATTTTGCTTCTGACTTAAGACAGCCCCCAGTCCTTCATTGCTGGCATCCGTATACAGCAGGAACGGTTGGTTGTAGTCACGGTAGGCTAGGATCTTGTCACCTGTCAGGATCTCCTTCATTTCTTGAAATGATTCAGCCTGTTCTTTACCCCAGTGGAACGGGGGATCTCTGCCCTTGGGGGACCATCCTACCAGGAGGTCTTGCAGAGGCGCTGCTTTCTTAGTGTAGTCCTTTACAAACCTTGTAGTATCCCAGGAACTGACATACCTCTTTGAGGTTCTTCGGTTCCGGCCATTTCTGGATGGCAGTGACCTTCTCCAGGTCTGGCGCTACTCCCTCTGAACTGACAATGTGTCCCAGGTACTGTACCTTTTGCTTGAGCAGGTGGCACTTTGAGGGCTTCAGTTTCATCCCATACCGGGACAGTGACTCAAATACTTCCGCCAGGTGCTTCAAGTGGTCTTCATACGTTTTGGAGTACACAATCATGTCGTCCAGGTATAGTAACACAGTCTCGAAGTTGAGGTGTCCCAGGCAGCACTCCATCACTCTCTGGAATGTTCCGGGGGCACTGCTGAATCCAAACGGCATTCTGTCGAACTCACAGAGTCCCATCGGGGTGGTGAAGGCCGTCTTCTCCCGATCCTCCTCAGACACAGCTACTTGCCAGTACCCACTAGTGAGGTCAAGGGTGGAAAAGTAATTAGCAGACTTTAAGGCAGCCAGAGATTCCTCAATACGTGGTAAAGGGTATTGTCAAGATCCCGTCTGGGTTGGAGCCGATGTTACTGCAAACACTAGGGGAAGCAGAGGCAGGTAGCGTAGTCAGGTGGCAGCCGGAGGTCGGTACACAGGAAAGCAGTGTTTGTAGCAATGGATCAGGCGGATAACGTAGTCAGGTGGCAGCCGGAGGTCGGTACACAGGAAAGGCAGTTAGGTAACAGAGGAGCAGGCAGATTACGTAGTCAGGTGGCAGCCGGAGGTCGGTACACAGGAAAGCAGTGTTTGTAGCAATGGATCAGGCGGAGAGCGTAGTCAGAAGGCAGGCCGAGGTCGGTTCACAGGAGAGCAGTGTTTGTAGCAATGGATCAGGCGGAGAGCGTAGTCAGAAGGCAGGCCGAGGTCGGTTCACAGGAGAGCAGTGTTTGTAGCAATGGATCAGCAGGAAACGCTTGACTAAAGGCTTGGAGCTCAATAATCTCGAAATGACACACCCACAGGGCCAGGTTTATATAGGGTGTGTAATTGGCAATCAGAGGCCCAATCAAGAGAGCACTAGGTGTAGCCAATCAGGAAGAACAGTCAATGGTATCTGGTTCAGCAAGGAACTTTGCAGCCAGCAGAATAGCTCAGATGGTAGAGCTGCTGGCCAGTAGACAAGAGGTACTGGGTTCGACTCCTGACAGTACTCCCCTCCTTCCAGGATGGCCTCTGGACATCTCAGGAGCTGGCTTATCCGGGTACCTCTGATGAAAGGCTCTTGTTAGTCTAGGAGCATGGACGTTGTCCCTTGGTTCCCATGAATTTTCCTCTGGTCCGTAACCCTTCCACTGCACCAGATACTGCAGTTTACCTCTGAATTTTCGGGAGTCCAGAATCTTATCCACAATGTATTCTTCTTCACCACGGATCCTTTCTGGTGGAGGAGGTGGCTGAATTCTTCCTGGAAACGGGTTTTCACAGAAGGGTTTGAGCAAGGATATGTGAAACACTGGATGAATCTTTAGATTGTTGGGAAGTTTTAAACGAAAAGCAACCTGGTTAATTTTTGCAGAAATTTGAAAAGGTCCAATGAATTTCTGACCCAATTTGGAGGATGGCACATGTGTCTTAAGGTTTTTAGTGGACAGCCAAACTTTGTCTCCAACCTGAAGAGCAGGGGGCACTCTCCGATGTTTATCTGCTGCTTCCTTATATACTTCCTGGGTCTTGAGTAATATCTCTGATAATTCCTTCTGGGATTCCTGTAATTTTGCAAGCCTGTCATTTACAGCAGGAATGGGAGTGTTCACTGGCAGATTAGGGATAAATACTGGATGTACTCCATAATTAGCAAAAAATGGGGTTTGAGATGTAGCGCTATGTATGGAGTTGTTGTAGGCAAACTCTGCTGTTGGTAAATAGTCCACCCAGTCATCCTGAAGATAGGAAATGAAGCAACGGAGGTATTGCTCCAAAGTCTGGTTCGTTCTCTCCGTCTGGCCATTGGACTGAGGATGGAAAGCGGTAGAAAGATTCACCGTGACTCCCAAGGCTGTACAGAAACTCTTCCAAAATTTTGACGTAAACTGAACGCCTCTGTCAGACACCACGCTGTCAGGAATTCCATGTAACCTGAATACCTCTTTGATTATCAGTTCTGCAGTTTTTTCAGCAGTAGGAATTCCTTCAGTTGGAATAAAGTGGGCCATTTTTGTGAGTCGGTCCACTATGACAAGGATGACGGTCATCTGTTTGGAAGGGGGTAGTTCCACAATAAAATCCATGGAAATAGATCCCCAAGGCCTGGATGGAACTGGAAGTGGTTGCAAGAGTCCTAGAGGAGACGATCGTGGGGTCTTGTTTCGTGCGCATGTTAAACAGGTTGAAACATATTTCCTCACGTCCTTCCTACAATTAGGCCACCAAAAGAAACGAAGTAGTAAGTCTTGTGTTTTTGCAACTCCAGGATGTCCTGCCAGTTTAGAATCATGGACACTTTTGAGGACTTCAAGGCGAGAAGATTCAGGTACATATATTTTGTATTTCTGCATCCAAAACCCCTCTTTGAATGAAAGATCGACGTCTTCCGAAGGATGGTTAAGGAAAGAGTCCTCTTGATATCCATCTTTAATTCTATTACATAGTCCTCTAGAGTGCAATATTCCCCAAAAATTTTTAGGGCCTAGAATTGTATCGTCATTACTAGACCTCTCCTGAGGTTCCGAACACATCCTAGACAGGGCGTCAGCCTTGCCATTTCTTGAACCAGGCCGGTAAGAAATTATAAAATTGAATCTTGAGAAAAATAAGGCCCATCGTGCTTGTCTTGCAGACAATCTTTTTGCTGTACGGAGGAATTCAAGATTCTTGTGGTCCGTGAGGACAGTCACAGGGTGATTGGCACCTTCCAAAAGATGTCTCCATTCGGAGAAGGCAACTTTAATGGCTAACAGTTCTTTATTACCGATGTCGTAGTTCTTTTCTGCAGATGACATGGTGTGGGAAAGAAACGCACATGGGTGAAGTTGCATTTTGTCCCCAACTCGCTGAGACAGAATGGCTCCCACTGCAGAGTCCGAGGCGTCCACTTCGACAGTAAATGGCAATTCAGGATTTGGGTGTACTAACAATGGAGCAGACGTAAAAAGAGTTTTCAATTTGTCAAAAGCCTCCTGTGCCTCCGGAGACCAGAAAAATGCTTTGGTCTTTTTTGTTAGTGTAGTAATTGGTAGAATGATCCGTGAAAAGTTCTTTATAAATTTTCGGTAAAAATTTGCAAATCCTATGAAACGCTGGACGTCTTTTAAATTTCTTGGAACAGGCCAGTCCACTACAGCATTGATTTTGCCGGGATCCATGCTCAGACCTTCTGGGGAGATGATATATCCCAGAAATTGGATACTGGTTTGTTCAAACTCACATTTTCAAGTTTAATGTAAAGATGGTTCTCCTGTAGTCGTTCCAAGACTAACTGGACGTGCCTGCGATGCTCTTCCAAGGTGTCTGAAAATATAAGAATGTCATCGAGATAAGCCACAACGAATTGGTCCAAGAAATCTCGAAATACATCATTAATAAAATGTTGAAAGGTGGCTGGGGCATTGCTAAGACCAAAGGTCATAACCAGAGATTCAAAATGTCCATATCTCGTTCTGAAGGCTGTCTTCCACTCATCTCCTGGGCGAATCCGTATGAGGTTGTAAGCCCCTCTAAGATCCAGCTTCGTAAAGATTTTCGCAGAACGGAGTCTCTCAAATAGTTCAGGAATCAAGGGTAGCGGGTAGCGATTCTTGACAGTGATATTATTCATCTCTCTGTAGTCAATACATGGCCGCAGAGTGGAGTCTTTCTTTTCAACAAAGAACAGGGGTGCCCCAGCTGGAGATGTGGAAGGTCGAATAAAGCCTTTCTCTAAATTTTCATCCAGGAACTTTCTTAATACCTTCAATTCAGGTTCGGAAAGATTGTAAATCCGTCCAAATGGAATGGTTGCTCCTGGCAGCAATTCGATGGGACAGTCGTAAGGACGGTGAGGAGGTAATTGATCTGCTTTCTTCTTACTGCAGACATCAGAGAACTGCTGATATTGAGGTGGTAGTTTCTCTTCCTTCTCATGCGAAATCTCAGAGATTTGGACTTGTTGGAGAACAGGGGGTTCCTTATGACAATTATTCTTACAGTAGTCAGATGGAAAGGTGATGGTCCTTGATGCCCAGTTGATAGAAGGGTTATGGACTGAAAACCAGGGGATCCCTAGAATAACCGGAAATTTCGGAGATGAAATAAGGTGGAAACTGACAGCTTCATGATGATCCGGTTCGATACAAATCTCCAGTTCGATTGTCTCATGCGTGACAGGTCCAGAAGACAAGGGTGATCCATCCACAGTTTCCATTTCAATTGGTGTGGATTTGGTCCTACTGGAAATATTATTATCACGTGTAAATTTTAAGTCCATAAAATTTCCTCCTGCTCCCGAATCCAACAGGGCAGAGCATTGTATTTTTTGGGTGCCCATTACAACCTGAATGGGGATTACAAAATGAGATGATGTAGAATGTATTTTGTCTATTTCTGGCGTTACTGATGAGATAGTCTGCAAGATGGAATCCGACTGCTGAGAAAGGTCCATATTGCTGGCAGACCTGTTGTTGGTAAAGACTATAGTCCTTTTGTTAGGACAGTTGATGGCATAGTGTCCAGGGTCCCCACAATAGAGGCAGAGATGTTCTGCACATCGCCTCTCCTTCTCCTGTGCAGAGAGTGGTCTTCGGATGACGTCGATCTGCATCGGTTCAGACACGCCTTGCGTCTTTTCTTGGTGGTCCGATGCTGAAAATGAGAAGCCAGGGCTATTCCCAAGTGCTCGCAGTCTCTCCTTTCTCCTTTCAGTAAGTCTCTGGTCAATCCGGATACATAGTTGAATAAAGTCCTCCAACTGGTCAGGGGTCTCAACCCTGGCAAGCTCGTCTTTCACTGGTTCTGATAACCCTCGTCGAAATTGACTTCTCTGGGCCGCTGGATTCCAGGTGGTGTCGGCCACCCAGCGACGGAACTCCGATGTATATTCCGCAACAGAGCGACGTCCTTGGCGCAAATTATGTAATTTGGTTTCTGCTGTGGCACAGCGGTTTGGGTCATCAAAAACTTGATTCATAGCTGCGATGAAAGCTTCCAGGTCATTAAGGAGGGCATAGTCCTTTTCTACATAAGGTGAAGCCCAAGCAAGAGCTTCATCCGTCAGGAGATTTATCATGAAAAAAACTTTCTTCCTCTCAGTGGTAAAGGGAGCAGGTTGCATCTGGAAGTATATGCGGCATTGATTGAGGAATCCTCGGTACTGCTTGCGATCCCCACTGAACTTTGCAGGCAGCGGCAGCCGCGCGTTTGATTCGGACCCTGAATTGCGCACGTCCAGAAGTTGTTTTTGTAGCTCAATTACTTCCTGTTGTATCGCCGTGAAATCAGTTTGTAACTTGGCATATTTTCCTTGAGAGTCAGTACAAAAACTTTGAAGCTCCGTAACTTGCCGCCTCAGGGTGTTCACAGCGGACTCCATTTTGGCGCGAGATTATTCTGTCAAGATCCCGTCTGGGTTGGAGCCGATGTTACTGCAAACACTAGGGGAAGCAGAGGCAGATAGCGTAGTCAGGTGGCAGCCGGAGGTCGGTACACAGGAAAGCAGTGTTTGTAGCAATGGATCAGGCGGATAACGTAGTCAGGTGGCAGCCGGAGGTCGGTACACAGGAAAGGCAGTTAGGTAACAGAGGAGCAGGCAGATTACGTAGTCAGGTGGCAGCCGGAGGTCGGTACACAGGAAAGCAGTGTTTGTAGCAATGGATCAGGCGGAGAGCGTAGTCAGAAGGCAGGCCGAGGTCGGTTCACAGGAGAGCAGTGTTTGTAGCAATGGATCAGGCGGAGAGCGTAGTCAGAAGGCAGGCCGAGGTCGGTTCACAGGAGAGCAGTGTTTGTAGCAATGGATCAGCAGGAAACGCTTGACTAAAGGCTTGGAGCTCAATAATCTCGCAATGACACACCCACAGGGCCAGGTTTATATAGGGTGTGTAATTGGCAATCAGAGGCCCAATCAAGAGAGCACTAGGTGTAGCCAATCAGGAAGAACAGTCAATGGTATCTGGGTTCAGCAAGGAACTTTGCAGCCAGCAGAATAGCTCAGATGGTAGAGCTGCTGGCCAGTAGACAAGAGGTACTGGGTTCGACTCCTGACAGGTATGCATCTTTATGTGTAATGCGATTTACTTGTCTGTAATCCACACATTCTCATGCTTCCATCCTTTTTCCTGACTAGAACTAGGGGAGCTGCCCAGGGACTACAACTATCCCTTCTCACCCCTGCCTCCTTCATGTCATGCAACATCTCCTTGGCTTTCTGGTAGTGTGCTGGAGGTATAGGCCTGTACCGTTCCTTAATGGGGGATGGTTGCCTGTGGGGATGTGATGTTGCACCCCCTTAATCTTTCCAAAGTCAAGTGGGTGTTTGCTGAATACCTGTGCGTATTCCTGGACCACCATATGTACCCCCTGTTTCTGGTGAGCTGGAGTGGTGTCTGTCCCAACATGGATCTGCTGACACCAATCCTCCACCTGGGTTGCCGGGCCCTTATCCTCCACTGGGTCTGGTCGTGTGAATGGAGTTGTTAGCTACAGGATGTAACTTGGCAACAGTGGCATAACGTGGTACTCTGACTTCATCTTCCCCACAGTTGAGAAGACGGATGGGCACCCTCCCATTGCGTACATCCACTACCCCTCTGGTGGTTAAGAGTGTAGGTAGTGTAGGGGTTCTACTACTGCTTGGTAGCTCTGTCCTTTCAGACCTATTGCTGCTCTACACCAGATAAGCATTTCACTCATTGGGGGAATCACAATGGGTGTCGGGTCTGTTACCCGCAAACTACCAATCTCCCCACCGGTCAATTCCACTTGCTGCTGGCACATCAGGGCCCGGATCTCCTTCTGGATCGCTCTCTTCTGCCCTGGTCTGGCAACATCGGTGAGTTGTTGGAGTAAAAACACAACCTCCTCCAAACAGTTACCAATAATGTTAGTGCCTAGTACCACATTCAGTCCATTTTCCTCATTGACAGTCTTCACTACAATAAATCCCTGGTCCTTTAACTCCACCCTCCCCACTTTTACTGCTACATTCTTGGCCCCAAGTAAGTCAAGAGGGAGGCCGTTAGAGGCGTACAGTCATGGCCAAAAGTTTTGAGAATGACACAAATATTATATTTTCACATGATCTGCTGCCCTCTGTTTTTTATGTGTGTTTGACAGATGTTTTTATCACAGACAGAAATATAATAATTGCAAACATATGAGTAACAAAAGCTTATATTGACAGTTAGAATGAGTTAATACAGCAAGTCAATATTTGCAGTGTTGACCCTTCTTCTTCAGGACCTCTGCAATTCTCCCTGGCATGCTCTCAATCAACTTCTGGACCAAATCCTGACTGATAGCAGTCCATTCTTGCACAATCAATGCTTTAATTTTGTCAGAATTTTTAGGTTTTTGTTTGTCCACCCGTCTCTTGATGATTGACCACAAGTTCTCAATGGGATTAAGATCTGGGGAGTTTCCAGGCCATGGACCCAAAATCTCTATGTTTTGTTCCCTGAGCCATTTAGTTATCACCTTTGCTTTATGGCAAGGTGCTCCATCATGCTGGAAAAGGCATTGTTGATCGCCAAACTACTCTTGGAGGGTTGGGAGAAGTTGCTCTTGGAGAACATTCTGGTACCATTCTTTATTCATGACTGTGTTTTTAGGCAAGACTGTGAGAGAGCCGATTCCCTTGACTGAGAAGCAACCCCACACATGAATGGTTTCAGGATGCTTAACAGTTGGCATGAGACAAGACTGGTGGTAGCGCTCACCTTGTCTTCTCCGAATGAAGCGTTTTCCTGATGTCCCAAACAATCGAAAAGGGTATTCATCAGAGAAAATGACTTTACCCCAGTCCTCAGCAGTCCACTGCCTGTACCTTTTGCAGAATATCAGTCTGTCCATGATGTTTTTTCTGGAGAGAAGTGGCTTCTTTGCTGTCCTCCTTGAGACCAGGCCTTGCTCCAAGAGTCTCCGCCTCACAGTGCGTGCAGATGCACTCACACATGCCTGCTGCCATTCCCAAGCAAGCTCTGCACTGCTGGTAGCCCGATCCCGCAGCTGAAACACTTTTAAGAGACGTCCTGGCGCTTGCTGGTCTTTCTTGGGCGCCCTGAAGCCTTTCTCCTTGAAGTTCTTGATGATGCGATAGATTGTTGACTGAGGTGTAATCTGTCTAGCTGCGATACTCTTCCCTGTTAGGCCATTTTTTGTGCATTGCAATGATGACTGCACGTGTTTCTTTAGAGATAACCATGGTTAACAGAAGAGAAACAATGATGCCAAGCACCAGCCTCCTTTTAAATTGTCCAGTGGTGTGATTCTTACGTAATCATGACAGATTGATCTCCAGCCATGTCCTCATCAACACCCACACCTGTGTTAATGGAGCAATCACTGAAAAGAGGTTAGCTGGTCCTTTTAAGGCAGGGCTGCAATGATGTTGAAATGTGTTTTTGGGGATAAAGTTCATTTTCTAGCCAAATATTGACTTTGCAAGTAATTGCTGTTAATCTGATCACTCTTTATAACATTCTGGAGTATATGCAAATTGCCATTAGAAAAAGTGAAGCAGTAGACTTTGTAAAAATTAATATTTGTGTCATTCTCAAAACTTTTGGCCATGACTGTATACTGCAAAGTTGGGGTTTGGGGGTTGGAGACTGTCCATGGACCAATATCTGTTATAAAGGATATCAGGTATGATGGTTACCTGGGATCCGGTGTCCAGCAGGGCAGGTATTGCGATGCCATCCAGTATGATGGATAGGAAAGGTCTTCCTCCCACAAACCTGCGGTGCCAGTCTGAGGGGCCTGATGAGTCTATTCCTGGGTGCTGGCCCTCGGACCCAGGGTTTGCCCGTTTAAAGGACACTGGCGTACGGTGTGACCTTCCTTCTGGCAGCGGTGGCAGACGATCTCTCGGTGAGGACGGCGCTGGTCGTTGGTCCTTCCTGGGGGTGGCGTTGTCGTCCTCAGGGGAGGCGATGTCTTCCTCCGGGGTGGCGTTGTCCTCCTCCGGGGTGGCGACATCCTCCTTCTCCTCCGGTTCATCCAGGGGACATCCTCAGGGCAGTCGGCTAGCAGGATCCTTCCTTCCGGCTCCGTCCGTAGTTGCGGGGCACTCATTACACTGGCCAGGTTTCTGGTCAGCTGACGCACTTCTGAGCGCAGACAGTCCAGCTCAGTAGGGGGCGTTGTCTGCACTTTGGCTTCAGCAACCAGCGGGGAAAGGTGGATGCTGCTGGAGTTAGAGTGGCCTTACCCAGGTAACGCTGGATTGCCATATCTGCTGTTTCCAGGGGTTGCAGTCCCTTTATAGCCATGTCCTTAAGGGCATCAAAGGTAGCATCTGGATGATCCAAGGACCACCAACGCACAGTCCTGCTCTCCGCTTGGGACCTCAGTCCCCGTACAAATTGTTCCTTTAGCATTTTATTCTCATTGGTGACGCTCATGGGATTAGCCTGTTTGAGAGTTCATAGGGCCCCTTGTAAACGGCGGGCATAGTCCCGAACGCTGTCCTCCGGTTTCTGAGAGCATTGATAGAACCTCATCCGGAGGTCTGCTTCAGTGCGGTCCTCAAAAGCAGCCTGTAACTTTTTGAAAATTGCGTGCACTGATTCCTGGTCTGCGGCCGACCACATCTCTAATTCTCTCTCCGCAGCACCAGTCAATTGTCCCACAACTACTGCAGCCCTTTGTTTGTCTGACATAGACTACATGTCCAGTATGCTGCATATTTTGCGCTTGAATCCCGACAGGGTGTCTGACTTGCCGCTATACTGGGGAAGCCACTTTACTCCAGGCATGTACGGTAAAGTCAGTGGTGCTATAGGGGCTATAGGCCCAGGTGATGGGGCGGCTGCTCCGGCCTGCGCGGCAGTGGTCAAGGACAGATCATCAGGGCTGTCGGCCAGGGCCGTGCCGTCGGAAGAGTTCTGCGACATCTTGGCACCCCCCCTAGCGAACCGTGGCCTCCCTTTCTTCTGTAGGCCGCAGCTCCGTAGGGCACGGTCTGCTGGTAGGACCTGCGTCGCCGACGTCCCACGTCAGAACGTTCACTGGAGCTCCCTGCGTCAGCGCGTGGGGGCTTGTCAAAGACTTCACGCGGTTTCACAGGTACGCCTCCTAATTTTCCACGGTGACGTAATAATGGCGGACAATGGCGGGAAATCTTCACCACAGTCCAATATACAGTCTTTTAGTAAAGCACACAGTACCCGGTGGCAACGGGCACAACTTCTTCCGTTGCCGCGGGCACGCGATCCTTTTCGTGACGCCAGTTAGATGAGCCGCCCGCCAGGGCTGTGGGGTACTCAGACCCGAACCCGTTGATTTCTATGGGGGATGTCCCGGTGGCCACGACTCGGTCCGTGGCCCTGGGTGCTCACCCAAAAAGGGGATATATTTACAGGGGATAATATCAGTGATTCGTGACGCCACCTGTGGGGTCTGGTGCAGATCACCAGCGCTGCAGCAGTCCACTGAGACTGGTGTTGTGGCAGCTTAGATGGTATCGCTCCCCACAGGTGGAGCAGGCCTTCATGGCAGCGTAAATGTACAGTTAGGTCCATAAATATTTGGACAGAGACAACATTTATCTAATTTTGGTTCTAGACATTACCACAATGAATTTTAAACAAAACAAATCAGATGCAGTTGAAGTTCAGACTTTCAGCTTTCATTTGAGGGTATCCACATTAAAATTGGATGAAGGGTTTAGGAGTTTCAGCTCCTTAACATGTGCCACCCTGTTTTTAAAGGGACCAAAAGTAATTGGACAGATTAAATAATTGTAAATAAAATGTTCATTTCTAGTACTTGGTTGAAAACCCTTTGTTAGCAATGACTGCCTGAAGTCTTGAACTCATGGACATCACCAGACACTGTGTTTCCTTCTTTTTGATGCTCTGCCAGGCCTTCACCGCGGTGGTTTTCAGTTGTTGTTTGTTTGTGGGCCTTTCTGTCTGAAGTTTAGTCTTTAACAAGTGAAATGCATGTTCAATTGGGTTGAGATCAGGTGACTGACTTGGCCATTCAAGAATATTCCACTTCTTTGCTTTAATAAACTCCTGGGTTGCTTTGGCTTTATGTTTTGGGTCATTGTCCATCTGTAGTATGAAACGACGACCAATCAGTTTGGCTGCATTTGGCTGGATCTGAGCACACAGTATGGCTCTGAATACCTCAGAATTCATTTGGCTGTTTCTGTCCTGTGTCACATCATCAATAAACACTAGTGACCCAGTGCCACTGGCAGCCATGCATGCCCAAGCCATCACACTGCTTCCGCCATGTTTTACAGATGATGTGGTATGCTTTGGATCATGAGCTGTACCACGCCTTCGCCATACTTTTCTCTTTCCATCATTCTAGTAGAGGTTGATCTTGGTTTCATCTGTCCAAAGAATGTTCTTCCAGAACTGTGCTGGCTTTTTTAGATGTTTTTTAGCAAAGTCCAGCCTAGCCTTTTTATTCTTGATTCTTATGAGTGGCTTGCACCGTGCAGTGAACCCTCTGTATTTAATTTCATGCAGTCTTCTCTTTATGGTAGATTTGGATATTGATACGCCTACCTCCTGGAGAGAGTTGTTCACTTGGTTGGCTGTTGTGAAGGGGTTTCTCTTCACCATGGAGAGTATTCTGCGATCATCCACCACTGTTGTCTTCCGTGGGCGCCCAGGTCTTTTTGCATTGATGAGTTCACCAGTGCTTTCTTTCTTTCTCAGAATGTACCAAACTGTAGATTTTGCCACTCCTAAAGTTGTAGCAATTTCTCGGATGGGTTTTTTCTGTTTTTTGCAGCTTAAGGATAGCTTGTTTCACCTGCATGGAGAGCTCCTTTGACCGCATGTTTCCTTCACAGCTAAACCTTCCAAATGCAAACACCACACCTCAAATCAACACCAGCCCTTTTATCTGCTTAATTGAGAATGATATAATGAAGGGATTGCCCACACCTGTCCATGAAATAGCCTTGGAGTCAATTGTCCAATTACTTTTGGTCCCTTTAAAAACAGGGTGGCACATGTTAAGGAGCTGAAACTCCTAAACCCTTCATCCAATTTTAATGTGGATACCCTCAAATGAAAGCTGAAAGTCTGAACTTCAACTGCATCTGATTTGTTTTGTTTCAAATTCATTGTGGTAATGTCTAGAACCAAAATTAGATAAATGTTGTCTCTGTCCAAATATTTATGGACCTAACTGTAGGTATGCAGGACAGAGGGAGCTTTTGTGAATACTCTGGAGGTGACTTCTGAGCTGGAGCTCCCTCTAGTGGTTGCTGAGGGTAATGAACTAATTGCTGAATGGCCTTCAGCTGGCTCTGAATGGTCTGATTTAAGTGACCTGAACTCCCTTCAGCCTTGCCGGTAATCAATTGTTCTTCCTGGTCTTGCTTGGAGCTCAGCTTGCATTCCTGCTCTCATTCAGATAAGTGATTTGCTGTTTTTTTTCCTCTGGTTGGATTTTCCTTGCTGGGTTGCTGCTTGCAGTGGACTTCAGCCTGGTCCCCTTTTGGGGTCTGGCGCTGCAATTGTGCTCATTTTGTATTTGCACTTTTGCTCTGTTCCTTTGTCACTTTTTATTTGCTGTATTGCTGTGTGTTACACCAGAGATCTGATTTAGGTGGTAGAGATCGTGTGATCTCAGGTTTTTTGTTAATCAGAAGTGTTGGTATTTTTGTCAGGGTTTTTTTGGGTTGCAGTCAGAATTCTTCCTATACTTTTCTATATAGACAGATTGGGCCCCAGCGTTTGCTCATTCTATTTTCTGTCTGTGTCCGTATTTTCTTCTTGTCTAACCGCCATTACATGTTTGGGGGCTTCCTAGTTCTTTGGGGGTTCTGCTACGGGGTAGATAGCTTTCATCTTTCTGCCTTTAGGTGTAGTTATCTCTCCGGCTGTGACGAGGCGTCTATGATCACCGTAGGTACTCTCCACGGCTACTTCTAGTGTGGCGGTTAGTTTAGGGTACTGCATGCCAATAGTTTCCAGCCTCTCTGGTGTATTACTACTTTGGCTATTTTTGCAATTTCTCCTCAGCTACCGAAACATAACAGTATTACCGGCCAAACTGAAAATTGTATGGTACTCACAGAAGGGAAAAATAGTAAAAAGGAAAAAGAAAAAAAGAGTTGTCAGAATTTTTTTTTTTTTTTTTTATCTGTTTGTTGCATTTTTTTCTTTCTTTTTCTCTGGGTGCTGAGGAGGATTTTTTTTTCCTCAGTGGAGTTTGCACAGTTGACTGGCCGTGTGGAGCAGCTTGCCACTGAGGTTCGGAGTATTGCTGCCTATCTTGCTGGGTTGCCGGTTGTGGAACCTAGGATCCCCATGCCTGATTTATTTTTGGGGGATCGGTCTAAATTTCTGAATTTCAAAAATAACTGTAAGCTGTTTTTTGCCTTAAAGCCTAAGTCCTCAGGGAACGCAGCACAGCAGGTTCAAATTGTCATCTCTCTGCTGCGCGGCGACCCTCAGGATTGGGCTTTTTCCCTGACACCTGGGGATCCTGTTTTGAATGATGTTGATGTATTTTTTCTGGCTCTGGGGTTATTGTACGATGAACCTAATGTCACTGATCAAGCTGAAAAGACCTTGTTGGCATTAAATCAGGGTCGTGAAGACGCTGAGCTGTACTGTCAGAAATTTCGAAAGTGGGCAGTCCTGACCAAATAGAATGATGATACTTCGGCAGCCCTTTTTCAGAAGGGTCTGTCAGAAAATGTAAAGGACGTTATGGTGGGATTTCCTGTTCCTTCTGGTCTCAATGATTCTATGTCTTTGGCTATTCAAATTGACAGACGTTTGCGGGAGCGCAGAGGTATGCGTGAGATAGTGTTGCCTTATGAGCCAGCTCCTGAGCCCATGCAGTGTGATGGAGTGACTTCTGGGGCTCAGCATCATGAGTTTCATAATCGCAATGGGTTATGTTTCTACTGTGGTGACGTTTCCCATGCTATTTCCGTCTGCCCTAAGCGGGGAAGACGTTTTGCGCGCTCAGTTGTCTTGGGTAGTGTTCAGACTAAATTTCTGTTGAATGTTACCCTGATTTGCTCCCTTTCGGCTCAGGCTTTTTGTGACGCTTCCCACGGCTGTGGGGCGTCGGGACATGGCATAGCTTGCCTAGCTAGCCAATGCTCCCACGCCGCCAGTCCACGACGACGTGAGGCATGGGTCCCAGATGATAAGAGAATGTGGACCCACTGGACCACGGAGGGAGACCCGGGCCTGCCCGGACTAGGGAAGGGCAGCGACCGGGATCCGTGGCAGCTGAGCATGTGGGCAAGGTGACGACCTGCAGGACTAGACAACACCGCACAACTTCAGGTAAGAAGAAACATAAAGTTTACTTAAAGAAACAAAGTACATAAACAGAACATAAGACCGGGCTCCCGATTCCGCACATCAGAGAAGGGTACACGACTCAGGATCACAGACGAGTGCTGGAGGACATCACGGGTAGATGCAGTCCAGGGTTATCTGGCACGGGCATACTTGGACGGCCTCTCTCTCAGGCCTTAGGCGTAGCACAGGCTCAGCAGGAGAACATCAGACACCGACCTCAGACAGACTTCAGACGATGGCGGGGTCATCACGGGTTGATGAAGTCCAGGATCATCTGGCACGGGCATACTAGTATGGCCTCACTCTCAGGCCTCGGGCGTAGCACAGGCTCAGCAGGAGAACATCAGACACCGGCCCAGGACGAACGTCAGACGATGACGGGGTCATCACGGGTTGATGAAGTCCAGGGTCATCTGGCACGGGCATACTAGGACGGCCTCTCTCTCAGGCCTCAGGCGTAGCACAGGCTCAGCAGGAGAACATCAGACACTGACCCAGGACAGACGTCATCACAGGGTAGACCAAGGAGGAACCAGCAGGACATCGGAACATCAGGAACACGGACTGGATCTCAGGGACACAGGAACACGGACAGAAAACCAGGAACACGGATTGGATCTCAGGGAATCAGGAACACAGACAGGAACACGGACTGGAACACAGGCATCGGACTCCGGACATCTGGCACCGATCGGCAGGCTCCGGACATCAGGTAGAGATGGATAGGATCCGGACATCTGGAAGTGGTCATCGGACATCGGATATCAGGCAGTGGTCATCGAGGAGGACACGGACAGGAACATCAGGGACACGGATTGGATCTCAGGGAGTCAGGAACACAGACAGGAACATGGATTGGATCTCAGGGAGTCAGGAACACGGACAGGAACATCAGGAACACGGATTGGGTCTCAGAGAGTCAGGAACACGGGCAGGAACATGGATTGGATCACAGGAACACGGACTGGAACACAGGCATCGGACTCCGGACATCTGGCACCGATCAGCAGGATCCGGACATCTGGCAACAATCGGCAGGACCCGGACATCAGGCAGGGAGGATAGGATCCGGACATCTGGAAGTGGTCGTCGGACATCGGACATCAGGCCATGGTCATCAGGCATAGGATCCGGACATCTGACACCGATCAGCAGGCTCCGGACATCTGGCAACAATCGGCAGTACCCGGACATCAGGCAGGGAGGATAGGATCCGGACATCTGGAAGTGGTCGTCGGACATCGGACATCAGGCCATGGTCATCAGGCATAGGATCCGGACATCTGGCAGCGACCTGAAAAGGAACCCCAGCGGTCTGGTGCAAGCCCCGCCAAGCTCAACGGGAGTTGGCCGGGGATTGCACAGAAGCTGAGCACAGAGTAACAGAAACTCAGCACACACCGGACTCCTCCTTCCAAGATGAACTCAGGTTATATAGCAAGGATTCACAGTCACTGGCACAGGGTTCTGGACTCAGCAGGATTTCAGGAATATAACACAGAGGACACAATTCAGACAGTCAGGTACAAGATGTGATCCAAGATCAGGGGTTCAGGTAATTAGACACAGCAGGAACAGGCCTGGATATACAGCCTCCAGGAACGGCGATCTGGGTAATCAGCCCCCAGCATAGGCGGAAACACAAGACACAGTTCAGACATTCAGGTACAGGATGCGATCCAGGATCAGGGGTTCAGGTAATTAGACACAGCAGGAACAGGCCTGGATATACAGCCTCCAGGAACGGCGATCTGGGTAATCAGCCCCCAGCATAGGCGGAAACACAAGACACAGTTCAGACATTCAGGTACCGGGTTAGATCCAGGATCAGGGAACAAGACACAGCAGGAACAGGGAATCAGCTCTCCAGAGCTGATCAAATTCAGAGCAGGAGCTGAACACACAACCACATACGGCTAGGTTCTAGGGATTCAATGTGGATTCAATGTGGATTCAATGTGAAGCTCTGGCAATGCCCACTAGGGCTGGGGAACTTTATATATGAGCTGCTTCACAGCGATAGGCTGGAGCAGTAATTCTAGTAAACACCCAATCCACATAAAAGCAGGACAGGTGTGGGCCGTGCCCCCTATGCAGAGCCAGACAGCTCAACACAGAGGGAACCCAACAATGGCTGCTGCCAAACACGTAGTAAGTCATGCACCACTGCAGAGGACTTTGCAAGCTACGGACGGCTTTTACAGCAGGTCAGGGACTGCACATGCGGGCGGTCCTGCAAAGCAGCGGAGCCACTCACGCAAGTACGGGTACGCAGCAGAGCCGGGAACTGAGCAGCATCCATATAGGTAACAGACAACAGCATCCCAGCTGGTTAGGGGGAAAGGAGCAAAAGGGTTAATGCAAAAGACATGCAGAGTAACGCTGGGAAACAAAGTACAGAATACCAGCGTTACACTTTTGTTGATTCAGGAGCAGCTATTAACCTGATGGATTTTGACTTTGCCAAACGTTGTGGGTTTCCCATGATACCCCTGCAGAAGTCTATTCCTTTACTGGGCATTGATTCTACCCCTTTGGCGGAGAATAAACCCCAGTTTTCTACTCAGGTGATAATGAGGGTTGAACCAGATCATCAGGAGAGTTGCAAATTTCTGGTGTTGCATAATCTGCATGACATTATTGTACTGGGTTTCCCTTGGTTACAGACTCATAATCCTGTTTTGGATTGGAAATCTGTGTCTGTGACCAGTTGGGGCTGCCAATGTATTAATACTGACACTCCTGTTTTTTCTGCCTCTCCCCAGTCTCAGGATGTCCCTGACTTTTTGACTGATTTTTCGGATGTGTTTAGTGAAAGTAAGTCTGCATCCTTACCTCCTCAAAGGAGCTATGATTGCGCTATTGAGTTAGTGCCTGGTGGTAAATTTCCTAAAGGTCGCCTTTTTAATTTATCTGTACCTGAACACGATGCTATGCAATCTTATATCAAGGAGTCATTGGAGAAGGGTCATATCAGACCATCCTCTTCACCCTTGGGCGCCGGTTTTTTCTTTGTGGCCAAAAAGGATGGTTCATTGAGGCCGTGTATTGACTATCGCCTCCTGAATAAGATCACTGTTAAATATCAATATCCGTTACCCTTGATTTCTGACCTATTTTCCAGAGTGAAAAGTGCTAGTTGGTTTACCAAGCTTGACCTCAGGGGGGCGTATAACCTTATTCGCATTAAGCACGAAGATGAATGGAAGACGGCGTTTAATACCCCAGAGGGGCATTTTGAGTAACTAGTGATGCCTTTTGGGCTTACTAATGCCCCTTCCGTCTTCCAATCCTTCATGAATGATATTTTCAGGGATTTTGTGGATAAATTTCTGATCGTTTATTTGGATGATATCTTGATTTTTTCCAACGACTGGGATTCTCATGTGAAACATGTTCGGACTGTATTCCAGATTTTGAGAGAGAATGCACTGTATGTGAAGGGATCAAAGTGTCTTTTTGGCATACAGAAGGTCTCATTTCTGGGATTCATTTTGTCTCCGTCTGTTATTGAAATGGACCCAGTCAAGGTTCAGGCCATCTGTGATTGGGTTCAACAAACTTCATTGAAGGCTCTTCAGAGATTTTTGGGTTTTGCCAATTTTATCGTAAATTTATTGGTAATTTCTCCGGTATTGTTAAACCATTGACTGATTTGACCAAAAAGGGTTCTGATGTGGTGAATTGGCCTCCTGAGGCAGTTTCTGCGTTTCAGGAACTTAAGCAGAGATTCATTTCTGCTCCTGTTCTACGGCAGCCTGATGTTTCTCTGCCGTTTCAGGTTGAGGTTGATGCCTCTGAGATTGGGGCAGGTGCCGTTTTGTCCCAAAGGGATCCAGAGACCTCTAAGAGTAACCCTTGTGCCTTTTTCTCTCGAAAATTTTCTCCAACTGAACGTAATTTTGATGTGGGTAATCGGGAGTTATTGGCCATGAAGTGGGCCTTTGAAGAGTGGAGACATTGGCTGGAAGAAGCCAAACATCAAGTGGTGGTCCTCACGGACCATAAGAACCTGGTTTATCTCGAATCAGCCAAGCGACTTAATCCTAGACAGGCCAGGTGGGCCTTGTTTTTCACACGTTTTAATATTGTGGTTTCTTTTCTTCCGGGCACTAAGAATGTTAAGGCGGATGCCCTCTCGAGGAGTTTCTTTGCGGATTCTCCTGAGTTATCTGATCCTGCTGTTATTTTGAAAGAAGGTGTAGTTCTTTCCGCCATCTCGCCCAATTTGAGACTGGCTCTGGAGGGGTGTCAGGAGGATAAACCTGAGCACTGCCCTGTTGGGAAATTGTTTGTCCCAGACCAGTGGAAGAAGAGTGTGATGTCTGAGATTCATTGTTCCGCGTTGGCTGGTCATCCCGGGATTTTTGGTACCAGAGACTTGGTGAGTCAGTCCTTTTGGTGGCCTATTTTGTCTCGTGACGTCAGGGACTTTGTGTAGTCCTGTGGGACTTGCTCTCGTTCCAAGCCTTGCTCTCGTTCTAATGGTTTGTTAATGCCATTACCTGTACCCAAGAGGCCATGGACCCATATTTCTATGGATTTTATTTCAACCTCCCTGTCTCTCAGAGAATGACCGTTATCTGGGTAATCTGTGATAGGTTTTCCAAGATGATACATCTTGTGCCATTACCTAAGTTGCCTTCCTCTTCCGAATTGGTGCCTTTGTTCTTTCAGCACGTGGTTCGGTTACATGGCATTCCGGAGAACATTGTGTCTGACAGAGGAGTCCAGTTTGTTTCCAGATTTTGGAGGACATTTTGGTCTAAACTTGGTGTTTAGTTATCTTTCTCCTCTGCATCTCACCCTCAGACCAATGGACAAACCGAGAGAACAAACCAGACCTTGGAGACTTATTTGAGATGTTTTGTGTCTGCTGATCAAGATGACTGGGTCTCTTTTTTGCCTTTGGCTGAGTTTGCTCTTAATAGGGCTAGCTCTGCCACCTTGATGTCTCCATTTTCCTGCAATTCTGGGTTTCACCCTCAATTTTCTTCAGGACAGGCGGAGGCTTCTGTCTGTCCGGGTGTTGACTCTATTGTGCAGCGTATGCAGCAGATTTGGGACCAGGTAGTGGACAGGTTGTCTCTCTCTCAGGAGAAGGCCCAGCGGTTTGCCAACATGCATAGGACTGATGGTCCTCGTTTTAAAGTGTGGGACTCGGTTTGGTTGTCCTCAAGAAATATCCCTATGAAAGTTGCATCTCCAAAATTTAAGCCAAGGTTCATTGGGCCTTATAAGATCATGGAAATTATTAATCCGGTTTCCTTCCGTTTGCTTCTTCCAGGGACATTTAAGATCCATAACGTGTTCCACAAGTCCTTATTGAAGAGGTTTGTCAAGCCAGTGGTTCCTATGGCTACGCCTCCCGACCCTGTTTTGGTTGAGGGCAATTTGGAGTGTGTGGTTGAGAAAATATTGGATTCTCGTTTTGCTAGACGGAAACTCCTGTATTTGGTTAAGTGGAGAGGTTATAGTCAGGAGGACAATTCTTGGGTGTTTGCTTCGGACATCCATGCTGGGAGACTGATCCATGCCTATAATCGAGCTCATCCTGATCGGCCTGGTTGCGCAGGTGAGGGTTCGGTGGCTCCTCCTCAAGGGGGGGTACTGTTGTGAATACTCTGGAGGCGACTTCTGAGCTGGAGCTCCCTCCGGTGGTTGCTGAGGGTAATGAACTAATTGCTAAATGGCCTTCAGCTGGCTCTGAATGGTCTGATTTAAGTGACCTGAACTCCCTTCCGCCTTGCCGGTAATCAATTGTTCTTCCTGGTCTTGCTTGGAGCTCAGCTTGCATTCCTGCTCTCATTCAGATAAGTGATTTGCTGTTTTTTTTTCCTCTGGTTGGATTTTCCCTGCTGGGTTGCTGCTTGCTGTGGACTTCAGCCTGGTCCCCTTTTGGGGTCTGGCACTGCAATTGTGCTCATTTTGTATTTGCACTTTTGCTCTGTTCCTTTGTCACTTTTTATTTGCTGTATTGCTGTGTGTTACACCAGAGATCTGATTTAGGTGGTAGAGATCGTGTGATCTCAGGTTTTTTGTTAATCAGAAGTGTTGGTATTTTTGTCAGGGTTTTTTTGGGTTACAGTCAGAATTCTTTCTTATACTTCTCTATCTAGACAGATTGGGCCCCAGCGTTTGCTCATTCTATTTTCTGTCTGTCCGTATTTTCTTCTTGTCTAACCGCCATTACATGTTTGGGGGCTTCCTAGTTCTTTGGGGGTTCTGCTACGGGGAAGATAGCTTTTATCTTTCTGCCTTTAGGTGTAGTTATCTCTCCGGCTGTGACGAGGCATCTAGGATCACTGTAGGTATGCTCCATGGCTATTTCTAGTGTGGCGGTTAGTTTAGGGTACTGCAATCCAATAGTTTCCAGCCTCTCTGGTGTATTACTACTTTGGCTATTTTTGCAATTTCTCCTCAGCTACCGAAACATAACAGGGAGCATGCACAAGTCACTTCTGTACCTTTACTGGAGTTAGTGCAGGAACATCCCCGAGCACTGTAGGGTGAAGGGTGCACGTCCGGATTCTCCCCAGTGAGCAGGTATTGGGCCTCCTGTTCCTTGCCTCTCTGTAGTAAGTTTCTGACCTGCCTGTAGCTAGGCCTAACTTTGTCTCTGTCCTGCACCGGCTGACTTTGTGGTTCGGCCTTCTCCTGGAGTTCACACTCCCTGCTTGTAGGGTCTCCGTGTCCCCTGGCTATGTTACGTATCAGCTCTTGGGTGCTCCTGAGACCTGTATTCCTCCAGGAATTCCGGTTGTCTCCTACTGGGTCGTAGAGATCCCTGTAAGCTCGGACCCGGTGTCCGGTATGTGCTTTCTGGGGTGAGCTGGTAAGGCTCCTCTGCCCCCTTGCTACTCTCTCCTCTAGCCTTCGGCCATCTCGGGCCCTCGCAAGGCTATACACACGGGCAGTTGGTGGGCTGCCTCTTCTGCCGCTCTCTAGAGCGTCGGCACGCTCCTAGCTCGCTGACTTGAGCTAATTGAGTCTCACACTGCAGACTGACCTGTTTCTGTATCTCAGTCTCTTCTGAGTCTGTTCTCAGTCTGTTCTGAGTCTAGAGTGTCCTCTCTAGAGTGTGCTCTGTTCCTAGAGTGTGTTAACTTCCTGCCTCCTCCCTCCTTTTTATCTACCTATACAGGCTCCCTCTGGTGGTCTGAGGAAGGGTGAAGGTGTGTGTATGCTCTGAGGGCCTCTTGTGGATGAATCCTTCAATGCACCCTTCTAGGTTCTGTGGCACCAAGCGCAGCTGGGCTCCACACATGCGTCCCATCATTCAATGAAAATTAGTCGGCATGTGGCCAGAAGTATACAAAATCGCATACTTGTGCTAACATGATCGTCCACTCTTGCCAATCCTAAATGTGCGCAATAGATGCGCTGTGAGAATTCAGAAGCCTGCAGTCACCTAGAGTGACTGCAGATTTTCATCTCAAACCTAGTCAAGCCCTTTAATTATGTAATGAAGCCCTGTTGCATGCCAATCCTAACAGTGTGTAATATACTCACTGTCAGCACTCTTGAAGCTCCAGCAGTCATAACATGGCCACTTCATACTTACAGTCATGTGACAACTAGCTTTTCTTCCTGCTTCTCTCAGTTTTTCACTGAACATCGAGAGCAGCTTGTCAGCATGTGACTGTGTGCAAATAGCAAATGCGCTTGAGGGGGCAAACTGAATTCTTGCAACAGTGCCGGAAAACCTACATATACATCTCTGGTCGTAACCATGGATAACAAAGTTACTGCAATGTCCTGCATATGGGGTAAGCGACATAGTGAATCAGAAGAACTATGCTACATTTCTAATTGGAGGTATTTGCTATTATTATTATTATTATTATTACACCTACTACATATTGGGATAGGATATTGGAGATGGGAATACCCCTTTAACTGTCATTAAATGCTCAGTTTAGTGCATAGTTTTTCCGGAACTATGGTAGGGAAGAGATATGCTTCAGTATCTGTGATCTCAGTCAGGTCCTGGCAGGGAAGTGTAAAAGTTGTTGTGCAAGTCTTGTCTTGGAGGACAGTAGATGAGCTGTAAGAGCAGTTGTCACACTATTTTTCAGGAAGTAAGAAGCCGGCACAAAGTGATCCAGGTGAGAAGCAGGAAGGTAAGCTACACCGACACATAGAAACAGGTGCATGAAAGACACAGGAAGGCTGACACATCAACGCTGACAAAGAGCTGAGAAAAAAGGTAAAGATTCAGCGAGTTTGCAAACTCTGTAAATGTCTGTGATGCCTCTTTGATTCGTATACTATGGTACCTATCGTAACATTGCAGTGTTTGCTCTTTTGTCACATAGTGGACAGGATGGGCCCTCCTTTGAGGCTGCATGAGCTGATTCGAGCCATCCGTAGTGTTAAGACTCAGAATGAGGAGAGAGAAGTGATCCAGAGGGAGTGTGCTGAAATCCGATCTTCATTTCGAGATGAGGACTCAGTGTACCGTGGCCGAAGTGTGGCCAAACTCTTATACATGCACATGCTGGGTTACCCGGCACACTTCGGACAGGTAGGAAGGTTTTTCTGTATTTAAAGTGTCTTATTTATCCTTGATTTACTGTCACTGTTAGAATGTCTGTAAAATGGAGACATAATGTCATATCGTTGACAGGTTTATGTCGGGATACCTTTTTTTAAGGGTACTGAAATAATGTCTGGCTTCATTGTCTTTAGCCCTTTAGATGCCTTTATACAATATGAAGAAAGTACATCCCCGATATAAGAAATAAGCCTACCCTACTTGCTTACAGACATTGACCGGTGTGCTTACGAGCACTACTGAGTTGATATAAGACTTCAAACCTTAAAGGGGTTGGTCTCATCTTATTATGTAGCTAAAATTGCAAATTGCTTGTTAAAACAAACACTGCTGTAACTTACTTCTAATTAAAAATCTGTTTAGTTCTCAAGAAAAGAGGGACCTTTACTATTATAGTTTACAGCTCGTTGCCAAGGTTATTGACCACCTCTGCAGTCTCAGAGGTTACAAGTTTCCTATGCAAGGAGTTCACTGTGTATAAGCATTGCTTCAAACCTGGCCGAATCCCTGAATCCGGTCAGCTTCAGTTCCCCTGTACTCCTCTTATGAGCTGCCTCAACTAGCAGAGAGCACACATTGGGGTGCTCAGCCGTGAACTGTCAAACATCCAAAGCACACTGCAACCCGGCAAGCAGGAAGCTGGGAGGTAGGGGAGCAATGCACTCCTGAACATTGGATCCTGAGTCAACCGCTGTATAATGGGTGACATATATATATCATTAAGATTTTTGGGTTCTGATGAAGCAACATTAAACTAAAATTTTAGTTTTTGATCAGTTATTTGTCCCATGAAGTGTTTTTTAGGCCCTTTTATGTCTATATAACTTTTTATTTGTATATTTTATAATTAAAATAAAATCTGGCTTTTCAAATTTCAGATGGAGTGCTTAAAATTGATAGCCTCCCCTCGATTTACAGACAAACGAATTGGATACCTTGGTGCTATGATGTTGCTTGATGAAAGGCAGGACGCCCATTTATTGATAACCAATAGTATGAAGAGGTGAGATGCTCAAAAAGAAACACTAGCATTGACCAAAACTGAATGGTTAATTAGTTAATTCTATAGTTTGAAAATTAGGAAGCGTGCAAGCTAAGACTTCATTCACACATTAGAGCCATGTAGAGCTGGTTCGTACTCTTGGCAAACAATAGAGACATGCAGAACTCTATAGTGCTACAAAAATTTTACATGACAAGGAAATCTTTTAGGGGAGAATCGCTCCCTTACATGGTTTTTCATAGAACATAGCCTGATTTTTGTTTGGTTTCTAAATAATGGACCTTTCATTCATTTTATAATAAAAAGGTGGACATTGTTTTGGCATCACAGGGCCTTTTTCAAGTCAGTGCCAGCATAGTGAGATGAAACGTTATTTGGAACCTATGGAGTTTTGGATTCCTTTTTCTCTATGTATCTGCGACGTGGCAGAAGGTTACACCAAATTTAGCATGGAGTACAACATGTGGTGCATGAGACACACATCAATTACGAAGTTTTATAGAACCATTTATATATGTGTGTGTGTGTGTGTGTATATATATATACAGCTCTGGCAAAAATTAAGAGACCACTGCAAAATTTTCAGTTTGTCTGATTTTTCTCTTTATATGTATATTTTTGAGTAAAATATAAATTGCTCTTTTATTCTATAAACTACTGACAACATGTCTCCGAATTTCCAATCAATAAATTTTGTATTTATTTTCAGAAAATGAGAAATGGTCAAAATAACAAAAAAATGCAGTGCTTTCAGACCTCAAATAATGCTAAGAAAACAAGTTCATAATCATTTAGAAACAACAATACAACAACAAACAATATTTTGTGGAATAACCATGATTTTTAATCACAGCTTTCATGCTCTTGGCATGCTTTCCACCAGTCTTTCACACTGCTTGTGGGTGACCTTGTTTGATGGCTTGTGACTATCCATCTTCATCTTGATTACATTCCAGAGGTTTTCAATGGTGTTCAGGTCTGGAGATTGGGCTGGCCTTGATGTTGTGGTCCTTCATCCACACATTGATTGACCTAGCTGTGTGGCATGGTGCATTGTCCTCCTGGAAAAACCAGTCCTCAGAGTTTGGGAACATTGTCTGAGCAGAAGGAATCAACTGTTTTTCCAGGATAACCTTGTATGCGGCTTGATTCATAAGTCCTTTGCAAAGATTAACCTGCCCAATTTCAGCCTTGCTGAAGCATTCCCAGATCATCACCGATCCTCCACCAAATTTCACAGTGGATGCAAGGCACTGTGGCTTGCACGCCTGTCCAGGTCTGTGTCTAACCATTGGACGACCAATTGCTGGGCAAAGCTGAAAATTAGACTCATCAGGGAAGATTACCTTACTCCAGTCCTCTATGGTCGAATCCTTATGGTCTTTGGCAAACTTCAGCCTGGCTCTCCTTTGCTTCTCATTGATGAAAGGCTTTTTTCTAGCTTTACATGACTTGAGCCCTGCCTCTAGGAGCCTGTTACCAACTGTTCTTGCCGTGCACTTCATCCCAGCTTCCATTTGCTATTCTTTTTGTAGTCACTTGATGTCATCCTGCGGTTGCTGAGTGACATTAAAATAAGATGACGGTGATCCCGGTCAGTGGAGAGTGTTAGAACCCTCTTGTTAGATTTTGTTTCAGTTTGCTGGTCACATGACCTTTTTTCCCTATTTAGTCTGGCTCCGCCCTTCTGGCTTTGCTGGACTTCATTGTATTATCTACTCTTAAGCTAGCCGGGTGCTTAGGTGCCTTACTCTGTCAGTTTTGCTTAATCTTAGGATCTCGTAGTAATTTGTTTTCTGTTTAATTTTCCCTGCTACAATTTCTGTTAGGAGGTGTCCACCTTTTCTCCCAGTCCCTAGATCTTGTAGGGATTCCTCCCTCGCAACTATAGGTCTTCGTTCAGACTAGCTGAGGACTTTAGCGGGTCTGGTCGCAGGATCAGGTTCCCCGTTACATCGTAGGGATCAAGCTCAGTTTTATTGTAGGGACAGAGTTCCCATCTTTCCTTAGTGCTTGTAGCAGTTCATAACAGTAAGTCCAGCCAAGAAATAAAAAAAAAAAAATCTCTAAGGAAAGATTTTCTGTTTTCATCATGGTGTCGGTTCGGGATTTTGGCTGAACGCCTGCAGGGTCTCTCTCTGGAGGTGGCTGAAATCCAGCAACACATGAGTAGTTGTTCTGGAGCACATTTCGTGGAGCCAAAGGTACGTTTGCCTGATTTATTTTTTGGTGAACAACAAGATTTTTTTTCTTTTAAAAATGCTTGTGTGTCGACCCGCCACCACAATTGTGGGTTACCAGGGCAATGGGGTACTCAGAGCCGAGCCCATGGAAGTCTATGGGGTTTGTCACAGGTAGCGGTGGCTCGGTCTGTGGCCCTGGCGGTCTGGCGTATGTTGGGGGAATATTTACAGGGGATAGATATATTTACAGTTCGTGACGCCACCTGTAGTCTCTGGTAATTTGTACCAGCGCTGCTGTAGATCTCTGAGGGGATGGTGATGCAGCTAGATGTCGGGTCCCCTACAGGTGGGACTCTTCCCTCAGGTCGGTAGTTAAAGCAGGGTTGTGCAGGCATGCAAGTAAATAACTCAGTCTCACACGGTCAGCGTCTTTCCATACCTTTACTTGTAAGATGGTAAGGCAGGTCCCAGGGAGGCTGATCCAAGGAGAATGTATTTTGAGATAGCAGCTGGACAAGTTAGGGGCCTCCTTTACTTTCACAACGATGAGTACAACCAGCATGAAGCGTAGTTCCCTCTATAACTCCAGCTATTCCATAGCTGTACTGCCCAGTCAGTTTTGTGGTCGGAGCCTTCCTGTGAGAGAGCTGAATTCCTATCTTGCTGATCAGGCTCAAAGTCTTCACTCCCCCTGACCCCAGTTACGTACCGACTATTTAGGGGCTGCTTTCCGCTACCTAAGGTCCGGTAAGCCTCTGGTTTTCTTACCACTAAGCGTGAAGCTTTAGTGATCCTTCGGTCCCCAGTGACCGGTAACAATGTGCAGGACTTCTTCAATCCAAAAGCACTTTTCAAATATTCCTTTCCACTGTGCCTTTCGCCTTGTCCGCGCTTGTAGCATAAACACTCACACTTGCAAAAAGTCATATAATCACTCCCTTCTTCTCTTCCTTCAGAGTTAGTTACCAGACTCTCAGTAATCCACTAGGCAGGAGCACGTCTCTGAACCTTTCACTGTCCTTGGGACAGGAGACTGAAGTATTTCTGTACTAAGCTCTTCTTTCTTTATCAATGTCTTCAAGTGAGGTACAGCTCTGACCAGGCTGAGGTGATCTATATCTCGCCCTTACTGGCCTCCACTTGCTGAACTGCTGATAGAACCAAGCTGGACTGCTTCCTCCCTCCAAGTCCCAGCTAGACTCCACACGTCTGCTCTGTCCGAAGACAGGAAACTGACTACACTAATCACTCAACGAATACACACTGACCACTCCCTCACAAGTGACTACACTACCTAAGGGTCTGTCTAGTGTATGTTGAGTGAATGGGTATTGAGCATTGAACTGCTATCTCTCCACACACTCTCCAGGGTACTGCGTGTGCCTAACACCAGGGCTACACATTCCCCCATGGTAAAAGACAGCACTCCCGGGCTGTAAAATACAAAGAGACAGTTTTGTTTATGCATGAAAATATCAACATTAAACAGTAATTCGTCCCATCCGGGAGGTAAGGATGTCTTGAACGTTGCAAACAACACATTGAATATAGAAAAATACAAAAGTATTAAGGCATCAAAACATTCAATAAATACACAGTATTCTTGTGAAGGACCCGCACCAAACCTTCAACGTGGGTCCTGGGTGGGCTGCAGGACATCTGGATGCAGACCTCACTCAGTGCCACACCACACGGGTTTTACGTTCAGAGGTAGTTGTGATGGTTTTATGTAAAACCAAGATAAAGCCCGAAGCGCAACTATATACAAATAAGTTCTGGGCTGGCACAGTCCTCAGCCTCTGAGTCCATTGTTAGCAAATCGACACATATTATATCACATTATAATAATAATAATAAAGTGCAAAACTTTTTCTCTGTTTACCCAGCCGGGCATTCTACTGTTGGCAATATATAAATATATTATATACTCATTTAACTTGTGCAAAAATTGGCAAACATTCTTAAACTTTTTACAACATTACTTATGGTAGACCCCTATCTGGATCTCACCGTTTTTTTTTTTTACTATTTATTTATTTCAAATACATTTTCCACCCGGGGGCTGGAACAATGCAATGGGCCCTAGATCCCAGGACTAACAAGTCGTGACCTGCTATTGGGGTCTGAGTTGCCACAGTTCTCGTGCGAACCTCTAGGGGCGCAACGGGTACATTCTCCTTGCGAGACACCGATTGCGTTTCAATCTGAGTCACAGTTAACGATATGGATCGTGTCATGGATTGCGATGGAAACTGGGTCGCATGTTGCGATGTAGAAGGATAACGGTATACAGGTGTCGCTTCCACTTGCGAAATACCTGCAGGGGGCGATGCTGGGGCACGGCCGGATACTGCTTGAGCTGGAGACGGGGGCGCTGCGGTAGTGGTGACGTTACCTGCGTCGGGGACGGGGTCACGGACGATGGTGACGTTAAGGGCATACCATCCCTTCATTCCCCAGTGCCGTGTATACGTGACAATGTCTCCATTAACTAAGTCCCTCCCGGGGTGGCCTTGCGGTAGGTGGGATTCCACATCCCGCCTGCTGACAAAGACCCCTGGGTAGAGGCCCGGTTCCCTTATGAAGCCCCAGCCCTTCCGGAGCTGGAACTCAGTCACACACCCCTGCCGTCGCGGTTCCCTCAGGGTACCTTTCTCTCTCCGGACACTCTCCTTGTCCGCGATCAGCTCTGCATGTTGCCGCTGACGGTTCCGCTGAGCTTCCCGCTCTTCCTCCTGCTGGCGTTTCTGCTTCTCCTCACGACGCTGCCACTCACGTTCCCACTGGGCGGTGTAGGCGACGTCATCCAGGCGCGCCATCTCATCCCAGTCGACGTTTGGTAACGACGGACAGGACCCCTCCGGTGTCCCTACCGGGGATCGATCATCTGCTGCGGCCTCCTGGCCGGGCGGGCGTTCCGGAACTGGCGGTACCTCCTCAACCTCCTTCGCCTCCACCGCTTCACCGGTGGGATCAGGATTGGTACTTTCGGGGGCAGCCTCCGGTTGCTCCTTTGCCTTGGGCAGCAGAAGTTTTGGTAACTCCAGACGTAGGGGATCATCGAAGGGGGAGAACACCGCGTCCCACAGCCGCCGCTGCTCCAGGGTACGCCGGCGTCTCTCGATCTCTTCAAATCCAGGTTGTGGCAAAATCATCTTTCTTAGTCGTGCATTTTCCTCTTTAACTTCCAGCAATGCTTGCTGCAGGTGCAGGACCACGGATGACTCCGGTGCTGGTGGCAGCTTGGCTGGGGCACGGGGCCTGCCTTCCTCCGCTTCCCTGCTCGGCTGCACACGTCCTGCTTCCATGATGTTCCAGAAGATTCTCTCATCTTCCTCCAGAGACGTCCGGTCTCTTCCGTGGAGGCGGGGTTTGCGTCTCCTCCTCTTTGCAGGGAAGGTGAAGAGGAGGCGGACCTCCTTTGCTGTAGGGCAGGATCGCATGTTGTAATAGCACTTTGAGAGGGCAGGCATTCTCTTCGCGCCACAGGGGGGTACACGCCCACGAAGGTACGCCCACCTTCTTCTCCAGCGCCTGAGGGCGCGAATATGGCGACAAAGATGGCGATTTTTGGCGCCAAAAGTGCAAACAGTCCTTTTTCACAAAAACAATTCCATAGGCACACAGGGCTCGCAATTTTGCGAGTTTCGCATCCTGTTCGTGACGCCAAAGTTTTGTGTCGACCCGCCACCACAATTGTGGGTTACCAGGGCAATGGGGTACTCAGAGCCGAGCCCATGGAAGTCTATGGGGTTTGTCACAGGTAGCGGTGGCTCGGTCTGTGGCCCTGGCGGTCTGGCGTATGTTGGGGGAATATTTACAGGGGATAGATATATTTACAGTTCGTGACGCCACCTGTAGTCTCTGGTAATTTGTACCAGCGCTGCTGTAGATCTCTGAGGGGATGGTGATGCAGCTAGATGTCGGGTCCCCTACAGGTGGGACTCTTCCCTCAGGTCGGTAGTTAAAGCAGGGTTGTGCAGGCATGCAAGTAAATAACTCAGTCTCACACGGTCAGCGTCTTTCCATACCTTTACTTGTAAGATGGTAAGGCAGGTCCCAGGGAGGCTGATCCAAGGAGAATGTATTTTGAGATAGCAGCTGGACAAGTTAGGGGCCTCCTTTACTTTCACAACGATGAGCACAACCAGCATGAAGCGTAGTTCCCTCTATAACTCCAGCTATTCCATAGCTGTACTGCCCAGTCAGTTTTGTGGTCGGAGCCTTCCTGTGAGAGAGCTGAATTCCTATCTTGCTGATCAGGCTCAAAGTCTTCACTCCCCCTGACCCCAGTTACGTACCGACTATTTAGGGGCTGCTTTCCGCTACCTAAGGTCCGGTAAGCCTCTGGTTTTCTTACCACTAAGCGTGAAGCTTTAGTGATCCTTCGGTCCCCAGTGACCGGTAACAATGTGCAGGACTTCTTCAATCCAAAAGCACTTTTCAAATATTCCTTTCCACTGTGCCTTTCGCCTTGTCCGCGCTTGTAGCATAAACACTCACACTTGCAAAAAGTCATATAATCACTCCCTTCTTCTCTTCCTTCAGAGTTAGTTACCAGACTCTCAGTAATCCACTAGGCAGGAGCACGTCTCTGAACCTTTCACTGTCCTTGGGACAGGAGACTGAAGTATTTCTGTACTAAGCTCTTCTTTCTTTATCAATGTCTTCAAGTGAGGTACAGCTCTGACCAGGCTGAGGTGATCTATATCTCGCCCTTACTGGCCTCCACTTGCTGAACTGCTGATAGAACCAAGCTGGACTGCTTCCTCCCTCCAAGTCCCAGCTAGACTCCACACGTCTGCTCTGTCCGAAGACAGGAAACTGACTACACTAATCACTCAACGAATACACACTGACCACTCCCTCACAAGTGACTACACTACCCTAAGGGTGTGTCTAGTGTATGTTGAGTGAATGGGTATTGAGCATTGAACTGCTATCTCTCCACACACTCTCCAGGGTACTGCGTGTGCCTAACACCAGGGCTACACACTTGCTTGTTGTATTTTCGTTTGAGACCCAGATCCTCTGGTGATGAATCACAGCGCATAGGGTTCATAATGTCACTTTTGCGCAAAGAACCTCAGGACTGGGCCTTTTCTCTGCAGTCTAGTGATCCATGCTTTGGATCAGTGGATGTTTTTTTTTCTGCTTTGGGGTTGTTGTATGACGATCCGGATCGTATTTCATCAGCTGAGACAGAGTTGAGACGTTTGAGACAGGGATCGGGTAATGTGGAAAAATATTGTACTCACTTCCGTAGGTGGTCCATTCAGGTGGGCTGGAACGATTCAGCTTTGAAAAGTTTATTTCTTGCAGGATTAAGTGAAAGGGTTAAAGATTTGCTGATTGCTTATCCTATACCTGGTAACTTGCAAGAGGCTATGCAATTGGCCATACGGGTGGATAGGAGACTGCGTGCAAGGGTTAATGAGAGTAAGTCTGCTTTGTCAGCTCCAGGTTTGGAGAAGGAATGTACTGACATTGCAGAGCCGATGGAAATTGGAGCAATGGCACCTCACTCTCGGGAAAAAGAACGCAGATTTGCTCAAGGTTTGTGTTTCTACTGTGGTAAATCTGAGCATTTCATTAAGAACTGTGCGCTTCGAATGAATAAAGAGAAAAAAAAAAATGAGGTCAGTGTCGCCCGCATAGCTTGTTTAAACAATAAAGGTGTCTTTCTTTCTGCTACCACTGGTGTTGAGGAGGAATTATTGGAGTTTTGGGTATTTGTGGATTGTGGTTCAACTCTCAATGTGATTGATGGGAAATTTTTGGAAAAACTAAAATTAAAACCCAAACTTCTGTCTTCTCCTATTAATGTGGTGTCTGTGGATGGCTCTCCCTTGAAAAATATTACTCACCATATCTGTGAATTTCTTCTTACTATTAATGGTGTTCATCAAGAGAATTTGGATTTGGTAGTTTTGAATAATTTGCCCTCACCGGTGATTTTGGGGTTACCCTGGTTAAAATTGCACAATCCGGTACTGGATTCGTCTACCAATGAAATTAAGTCCTGGAGTCCTAAGTGTTATGACAAGTGTTGTAACGGGCGTATTGCTGCTGTAGTTAAGGGGGAGTTACCTGTACCTATTCAGGATTTTTGGAAAGTTTTTTCTGATAAGGAATCGCAGGTATTGCCTCCTCATAGAGATTATGATTGTGCGATTGAATTTGTCCCTGGAGCAACTCTTCCTAAAAGTCGTTTATTTAATTTGACTATTCCTGAGAGAAAGGCTTTGGAGGAATACATACAGACAAGCTTGGCCGCCGGTCACATTAGGCCTTCCAAATCTCCTGTGGTGGTTGGATTTTTTTTTGTTAAAAAAAGGACGGCGTTTTACGGCCTTGTCTAGACTTTCGTGAGATTAATAAGATTACTGTACGCAATCCTTACCCACTGCCATTGATTCCTGATTTGTTTAATCAGTTAGTGGGGGCCAAGTGGTTCTCGAAAATTGATCTTCGAGGGGCATACAATTTGTTGCGCATGAAGGAGGGGGATGAATGGAAGACTGCGTTTAACACTCCACTGGCTCATTTTGAGAATCTGGTCATGCCTTTTGGACTTTCCAGTGCTCCGGCATTTTTTCAGAATCTTATTAATGACATCCTTAGACCTTTGATCGGCAGAAGTGTGGTTGTGTATTTGGATGATATTTTGATTTATTCACCGGATTTGGAGTCTCATTGGAGGAGTGTGCGTGAAGTATTACAGTTACTGAGTGATAATTCACTTTTTGCCAAACTAGAGAAATGTGAGTTTGCTGTACAGAGACTTAGTTTTTTGGGCTACATTGTCTCCAGTGAAGGTTTTGAGATGGACCCTGTGAAAGTGCAAGCTGTGCAGGATTGGCCTAGACCTATTGGTGTGAAATCAATACAGAGGTTTTTGGGGTTCGCCAATTATTATCGAAAATTCATAAAAGATTTTTCTGTGATTGCCAAACCTCTGACCGATCTCACCAGGATAGGTGCTGATGCGGTTCAGTGGACTACTGAGGCCATTGAGGCTTTTGTGTTGCTAAAGGAGAGGTTCAGCTCTGCTCCCATCCTTACGCAGCCTGATGTGACTAAACCATTTTTGGTGGAGGTTGATGCTTCTTCTGTGGGGGTCGGCGCGGTGTTGTCTCAGGAAAAGACGGATGGAGTACATCCCTGTGCTTTTTTTTCAAAGAACTAAATTATGATATCGGTAATCGGGAATTGTTGGCAATTAAACTCGCATTTGAACACTGGCGTCATTTTTTGGAGGGAGCGGAATTTCCCGTTCAAGTCTTCACCGATCATAAAAATCTGATCTACCTTGATGCTGCCAAACGCTTGAATGCCCGTCAGGCTAGGTGGGCACTGTTTTTCTCACGCTTTAATTTTACCGTTACTTACATCCCAGGTACTAAAAATGTTAAAGCTGATGCTTTGTCTTGCAGCTTTTCTCCTATGGTGGGTACTGAGGAGGAGGAAAACATTTTGCAAGAGGGGGTTGTTATTGCGGTTTTGGACTCCGTGTTGGAAGATGAGATTCTTAAAGCACAGGAGAATGCCCCATCTAACACGCCGCATGGGAGGTTGTTTGTGCCTGGTATCCTGAGGAGAGATTTGTTTGTTGAATGTCATGACTCTCGGTTGGCAGGTCATCCTGGAATCTCTGAGACCAAGAGACTTGTGGGTCGCAGCTTTTGGTGGCCTGGATGGCAGAAGGAAGTCATTAAGTGGGTGCGTCAATGCACTGTGTGTGCTAGATCTAAGTCTTCTCATACTCCTGCTGCAGGGTTGCTTTGCCCTCTGGAGGTCCCTAGTGCACCTTGGACACATTTGGCTATGGACTTTATTACTGACCTTCCTCCCTCTGAGGGTTTCACTGTCATCTGGGTGGTCGTGGACCGTTTTAGCAAGATGTGTCACTTGGTTCCTTTCATCAAATTGCCCTGCGCTAAGACTCTCGCTAAGGCCTTTGTTAAGGAAATAGTCAGACTACATGGTGTTCCTACTGACATTGTTTCTGATAGGGGACCTCAGTTTGTGGCTCGTTTTTGGCGCGCCTTTTGTGACAGGTTGGGAGTTCATTTGTCGTTTTCATCCGGATATCATCCTGAGTCTAATGGCCAGACAGAAAGGAAAAACCAGGATGTTAAGCAGTTCTTGCATTGTTTTGTGACTGATAATCAAGAGGGGTGGTCTGAGTTTCTGCCACTTGCTGAGTTTGCTCTTAACAATCATACATCCGCTTCTGCTGGTTGTTCGCCTTTTTTTTGTTGTACTGGGAGACATCCGTCTTTTGGGTCATTTTCCAAGTTGGGATCGGCTGTACCTGAAGAGGAGAATTTTTTGGTGTGTTGGAGAGAGTTTGGACTGATGTGCGTGGTAATCTTCAGGAGGCTAACAAAAGATCCAAAGTGTATTTTGATAGAAAACGACAAGAGGTTTTGTTTGCTATTGGTGACATGGTCTGGTTGTCCTCTAAGAATCTGCGCTTGAGGATTCCGTCTAAGAAATTGGGTCCCAAGTTTGTAGGGCCCTTTAAGGTGCTTCAGGTTATTAACCAATCTGCTGTTAAGTTGGAGCTTCCCACCTCCTAGAAGATTAATCCGGTGTTTCATGTTTCTCTCTTGAAAAAAGCTGAGGTCTCACATGGAGACGTCTCGGCCACTGTTCCCCTGGTGGTGGAGGACGGGCAATATGAGATTTCCGCATCCTAAATTCTATTTCCCTGCTACAATTTCTGTTAGGAGGTGTCCACCTTTTCTCCCAGTCCCTAGATCTTGTAGGGATTCCTCCCTCGCAACTATAGGTCTTCGTTCAGACTAGCTGAGGACTTTAGCGGGTCTGGTCACAGGATCAGGTTCCCCGTTACATCGTAGGGATCAAGCTCAGTTTTATTGTAGGGACAGAGTTCCCATCTTTCCTTAGTGCTTGTAGCAGTTCATAACAGAGAGTTGTTTTCGCACTCTGCCGATCTGTAGCTTTGTTGTCCCCAATGTCTGCTGCTTGACCTTGTTGTAATGACTGGATAGAGGCAACATGACGCTCACTGTGTCCCACTGCTAGTAAAGCCAGAATTGAGTCCTTCTTTTCCTCACTCAAGACTTTTCTTTTCAAGTCCTTTGGCATGGTTAAAAGTTATTTTTTCATTCCTATTACTTTTGGGATATTACTAGCACTTGTTTTGCCATCCAGTTTGTCCTATTTCAAGAGGATTGTAAACACCACAGCAGTGTTTTTTATACTTTCCTTCGTTAAATAAGACTTGGTTGAGGTGATCACCTAATCAGAAGCACATTAAGTAAAATGAGATGTACTCTGGTTGGAATTCAACTGACACTGGAATGGAATGGCTGTCAGACATGTTGAGAAGCTGATTTTTATAAAACTGTACAGTGGTGTCTTCATTTTTGCCAGAGCTGTATATATATACCGTATATATATATATATATATATATATATATATATATATATATATATATATATACATATAGCTACAAATTTTCAGTCTTGATTTACAATTCTATAAATCCCATTACACAAATGTAATTTTACCATATGCTATTTATTATGTTTCCTATCTAGAGACTTGGAACACAGCTCTGCAGTGGTGCAAGGTCTGGCTCTTTGTACTCTTGCATGCTTAGGATCTGTAGAGATGTGTCGGGATCTGGCTGGAGAAGTTGAACATCTTCTACAAATATCGAATGGCCATGTCAAGAAAAAGGTGTCACATAACAATATAGTACAAAATGAAGTCAGAAAATGGTTGTTAAGGAAAAATAAACTGGGGGATGGAGTAGGAGAAATTAAAAAGAAGAGGGGCAGACAATCAGCTGACTGAAGAGGGGCTAAATTATTTTATAACTTTTTCTTTTTTAACTCATTTGTCCATTATTTTCCTTCACATTACTAACCCTTGAGCCTCTTCTACTCCTCCCACACACTGACTCATTGATCACTGAAGTTCAGCCATGCCTTGTGTACTACCTCTTGTATTGCTCACCTACGATTCACACCTACAGGCTGTTTTGTGTGCTGTACATATTATCAGGAAGGTCCCTGATTTAGTGGAAATGTTCATCCCGACCAGTGAGATGTTGCTGGCAGAGAAGAGGCATGGTAAGTTGTTGAGAGCTGGTATTATGGACATTGATATTATGGGAGTAGTCAGTATAAAAAGCATTAACCATCAGTGTATGACTCACCCTGTTTTCATACATAGTGGTTTTACTGTGAATTGCCATGGTATTATGGAAAGCATGGATGAAGCTCATTAAAATCATGGAACCACAGCAAATTGCAGTAAAACTATTTGCCTTTCTTGCAGCTCAGTCCATGTCTGCGAGTCAACAACCTGATTATGACTGTTACTTGTGAATAACCCCTTAAGGCATCAAATGTATGGAAATGGGGTCTTAAGATGGAAAAAGAATGAAAATGATATATGACTGTGTGTGACAATGAATTAGATATGACTATACAGTGGTGAAAATAATTATTTAATACACTGCCGATTTTGCAAGTTTTCCCACAAAGAATGGAGAGGTCTGTAATTTTTATCATAGGTACACTTCAGCTGTGAGAGACAGAATCTAAAAATAAAAACCAGAAAATCACATTGTATGATTTTTAAAAAATTAAATTGCAGGAAGACCTGGTCAATGACCTGAAGAGAAGACCACAATCTCAAACGTTATCATTAGAAATACACTACGCTGTCATGGATTAAAATCATGCAGGCATGCGCGGTCCCCCTGCTCACGGCAACCCATGTCCAGGCCCATTTGAAGTCCGCCAGTGACCATCTGGATGATTCAGAGGAAGTATGGGAGAAGGTCATGTGGTTAGTTGAGACAAAAATAGAAATTTTTGGTATCAACGGCACTTGCTGTGTTTGGAGGAAGAAGAAGGATGAGTACAACCCAATAACACTTTAACAACCGAGAAGCATGGTGGGGGAAACATTGTACTTTGGGGGTTCTTTTCTGCAAAAGGGACACGACGACTGCACTGTATTGAAGGAAGGATAGATGAGGTCATGTATCGCGAGATTTTGGCCAACAACCTCTTTCCCTCAGTCAGAGCATTGAAGATGGTTCCTGGCTGGGTCTTCCAGCAGGGAAACTAAGGAGTGGCTCCGTAAGAAGCATTTCAAGGTCCTGGAGTGGCCTTGCCAGTCTCCATACCTGAACCCAATAGAAAATCTTTGGAGGGAGCTGAAACTCAATGTTGCCCAGCGACAGCCCCAAAACCTGAAAGATCTGTATGGAGGAGTGGGCGAAAATTCCTGCTGCAGTGTGTGCAAATTTGGTCAAGAACAACAGGAAACGTCTGACCTCTGTAATTGCAAACAAAGGTTTCTGTACCAAATATTAAGTTTTACACTTGTATCAAATGTTTGTTTCATGCAATAAAATGAAAATTAATTTTGTAAAAATCATACAATGTGATTTTCTGGATTTTTTTTAAGATTCTGCCTCTCACAATTGAAGTGTACCTATAATAAAAATTACAGACCTCTCCATTCTTTGTATGTGGGAAAACTTGCAAAATCAGCAGTGTATCAAATACTTATTTTCCTTTTATTTCAGGTGTGTTTTATGGAGCTGTTCTCTTGGCAACTGAAATATGCCAGCGACATCCTGCAGCCATTAAAGGTTTTCGCAAGGTCAGTTTATGTGTGGCATACCCATTCCATATATTGTGACCTTGGTTTAGATGATGAACTATTAGGCCGGCGTCACACTGGCGACAGAATCGAACGACTGCAATGCGATGAAAAATCGTATTGCAGTCTGCCCTATGTTAATCTATGGAGCAGCTCCCAGTATCAGATTTTTTGTGGTCCGTTTTAAACGTCCGTGTGCAATCGCAGCACGCTGCGATTGTCACCGATTGTGGGTCGACTATCGCCAATGCAAGTCTATGGGAGCGATGAAAAATCGGATTACAAACGGACCGCACGTGTGACTTGCGATTAAATCGCATCAGTGTCCTTTAGAAAAGCCGGCAATTCATCCCCGGCTATACTGTAAAATCACACTGACAGCTTTAATAAAGAATAGAATCAATACATATACACACATAGAATACATATATATATATATTATATATATATATGTCATTGTGACATGTTATATATATATATATATATATATATATATATATTTATAGTTTCTACACTTCTACATACTGTATTAGCCGCTCATTCAATTGCCGGCTTCTGTGAAATCACAGAAGCCGACATGAAATGATACATTGTTTCCACACAGTTAACCATATAATTTCATGTATTTTGATATATGGTATTAAGTTACAATTACATAAGTATATGTGTGCAAAATTTCAGACATGTAGGGGTTAATTAAAAGTGTAAATTCGTTGTTAAAAATTAATTTTTTTTTACAACGAATTTACACCTTTAATTAACCCCTACATGTCTGAAATTTTGCACACATATACTTATGTAATATTAACTTAATACCATATATCAAAATACATGAAATTATATGGTTAACTGTGTGGAAACAATGTATCATTTCATGTCGGCTTCTGTGATTTCACAGAAGCCGGCAATTGAATGAGCGGCTAATACAGTATGTAGAAGTGTAAGAACTATAAATATATATATTACATGTCACAATGACATGTATATATATATATATATGTGTTCTATGTGTATATATCTATTCTTTCTTTTGTGATTTTAATACTATTATTTTGGATCCATTATATGTCAGTTTTGCAAGCCTGCGAGAAAATCTCGCAAGTCGGATGAAAATCGGATGTTACAAGGTACACACACATGCGACTAAATCGCATCTTTGAAGTAAAATCGGATGCCAGAAGGATGTGTGATGTTTGCATTTTGATACGACAATCGACCGTCTAAAACGGACCGATTTTTTGTCGTTGTGTGTGACACCGGCCTTAAGTGAGTTTAAACAAAAAAAATGCCACTACAGTTTTTGAAGCCAAAGTCTAAAGTAGATCCATCAGGAAGAAGAAGTATGATGGTATGTTTACATGAAAAAAAACAAGAAAAAAAACTCAGAAAACACTCAAAAGAATAAACACATGCTTTCCTATGTAATAACTGTCAGACCCATGTCTAGTCTTTTGAGCATGTGGTAACCATTTCAGAAGCCAAGTGCTGAAAGAAGTGAGCTGACTATTGTCAGGCGTCTTCCACTGAGAAAATGCTTTCTACTTTACAATACAAGTCATTGGGAAGACGCCCGGGTGTCTTTTTGAGCTTTTTTCAGCGTTTTAATTTTTTTTATTGTTGAATGGAGAGAAATAAAAACTGCAGGAAAACACTAGTACAAAAGCCAAAACAATGGATGAATGCTGAATAAAAAAAAATGCTGATGGAGAGAGAATGACGTTAAGCGAACTACGCTGCGGGAAATAAGGAGCCTTGGCGCTTCAGATCAGATTTTTATTAGTACCAATGTGTTTTGGCACCGGGCCGAACTCTCCTTTCATTTTCATGCTTTTGCTTTAACCATGATCTTATCATTCTCTTTTCCTGCCATTCTCTCTTCCTGCCTCCTTTCTTTTCTGTTTTTTTATTGACTATTCCACCGCCAATGTATCTTCACTGTTTTTCTTGTCCTTCAACCCTCCCGTTTAGGGGCGTTTCTCGCTATTATTGCCATCCCTTTACCCTTTATAGAGCTTGTAGTTGTTGTTCCCTGCTCATTTATTTGCTCTTTTTTTACCTTGAGAAAGGCATCAGTCCGTCTGGTGCCAACATGCGTTCGTACTAATTAAAATCTTATCTGAAGCTCCAAGGCTCCTCATTTTCTGCAGCATAGTCCACCTAGCGTGATTCTCTCCATTCTGGTAAATACACATCTGAAAGATATCTCCTCCAGCCATGGGGCAGCAGCGATTGATATTAACACTTAAACAGGTGTTGTGTATCCTCACTTGTGTTCTCTTTAATCGGTATCCCCTTATTGTGTGCGCTTTGTCCCTCTCTAGAGTTCTTTAAAAAGACATTGAAAAATACACTTTAGGACAAAAAATGTCATTATGTCCTGAATCGTCTTCCTCTTTGAAAACGCGGCAGGTTCACTCGCATTTATAAGACGTCATGTGCACATATGCTAAGTTATTTCTTTATATTTTACTTTTTTTTTTGATCCACTACTGGCTTCAGCTCGAGAAACTGCATCAAAAACTGCAGTGGCCTCTTTCCAAGAATAGCTGTATGTGAACAACCATTAAAGAAAGTTATCAGCCTGTTGGCTTCTCCATATTTACTTTTATCCAATGTATCATGCTCAGCTTTTTGAGCCTGATGCAACTCGGCCAGATCACAACTAATGATAAAACTGATACAAAAATGCCATCAGGCTTGTTCACCATTTTACTCCCAGGCACTGATTCGAGACCAGATGAAACGTTGTGATCAGGCCACCATGACTAGCAGCTGTATCTTTTCAGCATAAAAACTGATGTGCTTGACAGGTGGAACAATACCATTACAAAGAATGGGATCAGCTCCTCTTTCACTTTCCATTCAACACTTTAGTTAAACACCGTAAGAAAATAACGATGCAGAACCAGGCATACGCACAGGGGATCAAACAATGCTGCTTATAAAGTATATATGTAATTGAAACAACATTCCAATATATACTATTAGGCCTGACTATCCAATTTATTTTTGTTCAGATAATGTGATTGGGCATGGCCCCAACAATAATCAGGCTCTATATGTACTTTATCTTCCCACTGAAGCAATAGGAGGAGACTGTTCATCACTGTGATGCAACTACATAGTTTCAGACAACATAACACTTGTGAAATGGAAACGCACCGATATGTTTTTTTATAAATCTTTTCTATAATCAATTTTTTTTTGCAATTATGCTTGCAGTATTTCAATTGAAACCTAAACTACAGTAGGGAAAATAAGCATTTGATACACTGACGATTTTGTAAGTTTTCCCACCTACAAAGAATGGAGAGGTCTGTAATTTTTATTGTAGGTACACTTCAACTGTGAGAGACAGAATGAAAAAATTCTAGAAAATCCCATTGTATAGTTTTTATTGTATTAATTTGCATTTTATTGCATGAAATAAGTATTTGATACAATAGAAAAACAGAACTTTATATTTGATACAGAAACTTTGTTTGCAATTACAGAGGTCAGATGTGTTCTTAACCAAGTTTGCACACACTGCAGCAGGGATTTTTGGCCCACTCCTGCATACAGATCTTCTCCAGATCTTTCAGATTTTGGGGCTGTCACTGGGCAACATTGAGTTTCAGCTCCCTCCAAAGATTTTCTATTGGGTCAGGTCAGGACTTTGAAATGCTTCTTACGGAGCCACTCCTTAATTGCCTTGGCTATGAGCTTCGGGTCACTGTCATGCTGGAAGACCCAGCCACAACCCATCTTCAATGCTATTACTGAGGGAAGGAGGTTGTGCTGGCTTGAGCAGGGGGACCTTGTGTGCACTGCAGGATTTTAATCCATGATAGCTCTATTCAGGACATTGACCAGGTCTTCCCATGTAGTTCTGGGCTGATTCCTGAACTTTCTCAGAATCATCCTTACCCCACAAGTCGAGATCTTGCATTGAGCCCCAGACCGTGGAAGATTGACAGTCATCTTGTGTTCCTTCCATTTTCTAATAATTGTGCCAACACTTGTTGCATTCTCACCAAGCTGCTTGCCTATTGTCCTGTGGCCCATCCCAGCCTTGTGCAGGTCTACAATTTTGTCCATGGTATCATTAGACAGCTTTTTATTCATGGCCATGGTGGAGAGGTTGGAGTGTGATTGAGTGTGTGGACAGGTGTCTATTATATAGGTATATAGGTAACGAGTTCAAACAGGTGCAATTAATACAGGTAATGAGTGCAGAGTAGGAGGGCTTCTTAAAGAAAAGCTAACAGGTCTATGAGAGCCAGAATTCTTGCTGATTGGTAGGTGATCAAATACTAATTTCATGCAATAAAATGCAATTTAATTATTAACAAATTTCACATTGTGATTTTCTAGATTTTATTTTTAGATTCTGTCTCTCACAGTTGAAGTGTACCTACTATAAAAATTACAGATCTCTCCATTCTTTGGAGGTGGGAAAACTTGCAAAATTGGCAGTGCATCAAATACTTATTGTATGACCAACATGATGAAACATACGGCCAAATCATATATTCATCCACTTTGGTAAACTATGAAAGGTTTTAATGATAGCAAGCGGATATGTTGAAAATTGCGAAGAATGTTCATCATACAGAGAATTTCTTTTATGTGTTGAGACTGTGATACTCCTTTTATGTTATAACAACATCACTTCAGATGATCATGTTTTCTTTCTCAGTGATTCTTTGATTTAGCCAAACATTAATAATGTACAGGGCTAAATGTTGTTACCATTTAATAAGAACTCATCTAAGCTGGACATAAATAGCAATATGAGTCGTAGCCAGTACACTTAATGCACCTTACAGTGTAATAATGTTAATAACCAAACACACAATAAATATGTGAAATGATCAGTTTTACCAAATTAAACAGATTTTGAAGATGAAGTCCATATTAATTAAAAAGTAATCTTTATACTTAAGGATGTGTTTAGTTTGGTTGTTAAAGGGAACCTGTCATGTCCCCAAACACTATTAGCCTGCAGAATGAGGTTAATCTGCAGGTTAGTAGTGTTAAAGCTGTCTTCGCGCTGTGAAAGGTGACTACTGGTAGGAAATCAATCTGATGCTGATTTTTTACAACTTAATCAACGGAACTGAATGAGAAAAATAAATTGATTATAACCCTTCCAATACATAATGTATCGTCATGTCATTCAGTCAAATGTGAGTGAATGAACCTGATCCTTTACCAAACATGCAGGTGCCAAGAGTTACCATTATTGCAGCCATGTCTGTATCCCTGTGAAGCTTAAGCGATCACACAATCGAAATTCAAGTCCCTGAGGTTAAAAAAATGTAAACAAAATTTAAGACAGAATAAAAAAAAATAAAAATATGATATTATATATATTATATATATATTATATATACAAAATAATAATTTTAATTTAGTATTGCAATGTCAATAAAATTGTCTTGATATAAAAAAATATTAAATTTTTTTATCTGTACATTAAAATGCCATAACAGCAAAAAGATTGAAAAACCAGAACTTCCATTTTCCACAATAAATGCAATAAAAAGGTGGTCAAAACATTGTATGTAGCCCAATCCAACTTTTTTTTTTTTAATTTCAGATTTTTTTTTCACGACTTGATTAAAAAAAGCTTACAAGTTGGGTATCACTGTAATTGTGCTGAGCTGAAGAAGCATGGTGGCAGATCATTTGTACTGCACAATGAATGCTGTGAAAACAAAATGCAAGAAAAACAATGTTGAAACTGCAATCTTTTTTTGCCATTTCAGCGTACTTGAAAATATGGTAAAATGTATGGTGTCATTCAAAACTACAGTTCATCTCGCAAAAAACAAGCCCTCATTTAGTTATGTTGATGAAAAAAATAAGATGACTCTTGGAGACCAGAAGTAAGGCTGCTTTCACACTTGCGTATGAGCGACCTTTTGCGTTGCGCATGCATCCTTTTGACTGGTGCGGCGAGCGCACCAAAAAGCAACATGCAACATTTTGGTGCGCTCGGCACACCGTCAAAAGGATGCATGCGCCGCCAAACGCATACCTGCGCACGGCCTGCGTACCCAATGATAAAGATAGGGTACGCAGGTCGCATGCGGGGTCATGCGCCCATAGGCGGAGCCGCCGGGAGGATGCACGGCCGGGGGCGGAGCTCAGCGGCAGCCGTGCGCAGACAGGCGCACGTCGCTCAAACGCAAGTGTGAAAGCAGCCTGACAAGTGAAAATGCAAAAAAAAAAAAAAGCAAATAAATTGGCCACGTCACATTAAGATGTGTCTCCTGATACATTTGTCTATTTAATGTCGTTGATAACTGCTTGGACCCAACCAATCACCTGAGGGGACTTGTGTTCCTCTTCTTGGCCGCCAGAGTGCAGACAGAGGGAGTTGAATGAATTGGCGTGTTGCCGTATGTCTGGAGCATTATCTCTGTAAGTGACAATATTAGATGATACAGCAGGACACACGTGCAAAAAGCAGCTTGATTTAACTCCAGGACCAGGAAAAGAAGGAGACAATAGTCTCTTGTTCTGTTGAGGGGCTTTGAGTATTTTGGTGTTATTTATTAACACCTTCATTAGGCATAGAAAGTTCCAGGTACTTAATGTGTGATCTATTACCATAAATATTCCAAATATATTGTTTACATTTTGTATCTGCAGATACTTCCACTGCTCCTTCAAAAACTCAAGCAGGTCATGTCTGGTTATTCCCCAGAACACGCAGTGTCTGGTGTCACCGACCCCTTTTTACAGGTCTGTTTCCATCGTTTAACTGATTTATTTATTATTCTATTTGTAACCCTTGTGAGATATTTCGCTACGTGTACTACACCATGTAGTAGAGTTACTTTATTTTATACTGTTATGTTTTTACCTACCTCTCTGGACTTTTTCGAATTATAACTATGACTCAAGTTCACACAATAATGTGGCCTACATCTTTTTATATTTTATATGTTTCCTGTTGATCACCTAGTGTACTGCTTTGTAACTAACAAATTCAATTATATGTTTCCAACCAGGTCCGCATTTTACGACTATTGAGAGTTTTGGGACACAATGATGAAAGTGTATGTGATACAATGAGTGACTTGTTGGCCCAGGTAAAAAAAAAAAAACCTTGTGAGGAAACTAACTATTTCACCTCTTTAACATTGGCTAATATTGTACAAAGATTTTCACATACATTACTTTCAAATGGAGATGAGTGAATGAGCTAGATACAAATCAGGTTTTTGTTGAGTTTTTAGAAATTTGCTGAACCCACTGCCATTTTACACATTGCAGAAGATTGGAAAGAAAGGTTTAGATGGCCTTGGGTGCAGCTAGGCAGACTTTCCAATCATTTGGTATAGCACAGCCAATCAGGAGGACTATCGTAGCCTGCCTAAAAGCAAAGACAGGGAATTCAGCAGCCATTTTGGTGTGAATCTGGATAGTGAGAGGATGTCACAGCTTGGCAATATGCATAGGGACAGAAAGCCATAAAACACTGAATAAACATTACAAATAGTGTGTGTCACAGCACAACAGTGAAGAACGGTTGCAATCTATTTACCTATAAACATATATATTGATGTAAGTTTGACATGATTAATGAGGTTGTCCACTACTTTTTCATTGATGACCTATCCTTAGCCAACACAGGTGCCATGGGTTAATAGAATTAATGGGAATATATCACAGTGATACTTAATGGCTCTTGTTTATCTGCCAGGTGTCCACTTGTACGGAAACACAGACAAATGCTGGTAATGCAGTCTTGTATGAAACAGTGCTCACTATTGTGGAAACTAAGTCTGCAAGTGGTCTACGGGTGAGTTTACAAAAATGAAGATATGTTCAGTGGACTTACACACTGTGTGACCGTAAACACAGAAGTTATACCAGCCATTTTGTGGCTAGAGACTGGTAAGGTTCACTCAGGTGCAGGAACATTGTTGTTTTTTTGGATGGGCGAAAATCAAGATAGAGGCTTTGTCCTATTGAGCCCTGCTATACTACCTGTCCATTGGTTCTTGCATTACTGCAGTTCAGTTTACTTTACCTAGGTCATGAGATCTATACTTGACCTATGATTTATATATATGTGATATGTCATGTCCCTGATTTTGATGAAGACTTTGACACTGTGCCCGTATCTTTCCCCGCACATGACACCTAATTTAATCAGCTATCATGTGCCTTTAACAGCTACGGGTGAAGTGAATCATATTACCTGGTCAGTTTTACCATATAGTGAACGGGGTATATATATAAAAAAAAATAATTGTGGAATTACACTTTTTTTTTGCAATTTTAACCCACTTGGATTTTTTTTACCACTTTCTAGTGCATTATATGGTAATATCAATAGCGCCATTCAAAAGTACAACTCATCCTGCAAAAAAATAAGCACTCATAAAGACATATTAATGGAAATGTAAAAAGTTATGGCTCTTGGAAGAAGGGGAGGAAAAAACATATATGAAAAAAAACGGAAAATTGCTTGGCATTGAAGGGGTTAAAGGGATTCTGTCAGTAGAATCAACCCTCCTAAGCCATGTATATGGCATGTAGGTCATAGGAAGCTGAATAAAGTGATATCTTGATATGATGTCTTATCTTATTCCAGAGAAATCCACATTTTTCTTATATGTAAATAACCCCTCCCAGGCTACTGGAGGATGCATGCCTGGACGATAACTCCTCCTTCAGATGTTATTTTAATAAAAGGGGCATTACCAGTGTGAGACAAGTAACTAACAGAGGACAGGAGAAATGAAATTTGTCATTTTGCAAACACATTTTTTGCAGCTCTTGAGCTCTGCTGTATTGCAACAATATTGCACCACTGTCTGCCTGTGAGATGGAAGCTGAAGCTGAGAGGAACCTGCAGATGTGTCAGGTATAATCACACACAGCTCTGCAGTGAGAGCAGAGAGCGGTCATCACACGTCACACCAGCGTCTGACTGGAGCACCTTGGGCCCACCAGAGAAAATCATTCTTGGGGCCCACTATGTAGCTACATAGAAATAAATACAAGACCGCCAATTGTGCGGTAAAACGCGCTATATCAAAGTATAATATAAGGTAGCACATGTCTTAATTATGTAGCAGGGGTTGGGGTAGAATGATAGAGGGGTAGCCCCCTCATAGAATATAATGTAGCCCCCTCATAGAATATAATGTAGCCACCCTCACAGAACATAATGTAGCCCCCCTCATAAAATATAATGCAGCCCTCTCTCATAGAATACAATGCAGCACCCCACAGAATATAATGCAACCCCTCATAAGGTATACTGCAGTCCCCACCATAGAATATAATGTAGCACCCTCATAGGGTATAATGCAGCCTCCCATAGAGTATACTAGTAGCCCCCTCATAGGGCATAATGCTGCCCCCCTCATATAGTAGGATATAGCCCCCCAGAATATAATGTAGTCCCCTGATGGAATAATGCAGGCCCCCCCATAGTGTATACTGTAGCCCCATCATATAGTAATATGTAGCCCCCAGAAAATAATTTAGTCCCCTGAGAGAATAATGCAGCCCCACCACAGAATATAATGCAGCCACCCCATAGAGTATACTGTAGCCCCCTCATATAGTATGATATAGCCCCCCAGAATATAATGTAGTCCCCTGAGAATAATGCAGTCCCCCCACAGAATATAATGTAGCCCCCTCAAAGTATAACACAGACCC
>JARQOD010000001.1:706193495-706254284 GCA_033576555.1 Oophaga sylvatica
TTTTCATGTTTCTCTCTTGAAAAAAGCTGAGGTCTCACATGGAGACGTCTCGGCCACTGTTCCCCTGGTGGTGGAGGACGGCAATATGAGATTTCCCGCATCCTAAAATTCTATTTCCCTGCTACAATTTCTGTTAGGAGGTGTCCACCTTTTCTCCCAGTCCCTAGTCTTGTAGGGATTCCTCCCTCGCAACTATAGGTCTTCGTTCAGACTAGCTGAGGACTTTAGCGGGTCTGGTCACAGGATCAGGTTCCCCGTTAACATCGTAGGGATCAAGCTCAGTTTTATTGTAGGACAGAGTTCCCATCTTTCCTTAGTGCTTGTAGCAGTTCATAACAGAGAGTTGTTTTCGCACTCTGCCGATCTGTAGCTTTGTTGTCCCCAATGTCTGCTGCTTGACCTTGTTGTAATGACTGGATAGAGGCAACATGACGCTCACTGTGTCCCACTGCTAGTAAAGCCAAATTGAGTCCTTCTTTTCCTCACTCAAGACTTTTCTTTTCAACTCCTTTGCATGGTTAAAAGTTATTTTTTCATTCCTATTACTTTTGGGATATTACTAGCACTTGTTTTGCCATCCAGTTTGTCCTATTTCAAGAGGATTGTAAACACACAGCAGTGTTTTTTTATACTTTCCTTCGTTAAATAAGACTTGGTTGAGGTGATCACCTAATCAGAAGCACATTAAGTAAAATGAGATGTACTCTGGTTGGAATTCAACTGACACTGGAATGGAATGGCTGTCAGACATGTTGAGAAGCTGATTTTTATAAAACTGTACAGTGGTGTCTTCATTTTTGCCAGAGCTGTATATATATACCGTATATATATATATATATATATATTATATATATATATATAATATACATATAGCTACAAATTTTCAGTCTTGATTTACAATTCTATAAATCCCATTACACAAATGTAATTTTACCATATGCTATTTATTATGTTTCCTATCTAGAGACTTGGAACACAGCTCTGCAGTGGTGCAAGGTCTGGCTCTTTGTACTCTTGCATGCTTAGGATCTGTAGAGATGTGTCGGGATCTGGCTGGAGAAGTTGAACATCTTCTACAAATATCGAATGGCCTTGTCAAGAAAAAGGTGTCACATAACAAATAGTACAAAATGAAGTCAGAAAATGGTTGTTAAGGAAAAATAAAACTGGGGATGGAGTAGGAAAATTAAAAAGAAGAGGGGCAGACAATCAGCTGACTGAAGAGGGGCTAAATTATTTTATAACTTTTTCTTTTTTAACTCATTTGTCCATTATTTTCCTTCACATTACTAACCCTTGAGCCTCTTCTACTCCTCCCACACACTGACTCATTGATCACTGAAGTTCAGCCATGCCTTGTGTACTACCTCTTGTATTGCTCACCTACGATTCACACCTACAGGCTGTTTTGTGTGCTGTACATATTATCAGGAAGGTCCCTGATTTAGTGGAAATGTTCATCCCGACCAGTGAGATGTTGCTGGCAGAGAAGAGGCATGGTAAGTTGTTGAGAGCTGGTATTATGGACATTGATATTATGGGAGTAGTCAGTATAAAAGCATTAACCATCATGTGATGACTCACCCTGTTTTCATACATAGTGGTTTTACTGTGAATTGCCATGGTATTATGGAAAGCATGGATGAAGCTCATTAAAATCATGGAACCACAGCAAATTGCAGTAAAACTATTTGCCTTTCTTGCAGCTCAGTCCATGTCTGCGAGTCAACAACCTGATTATGACTGTTACTTGTGAATAACCCCTTAAGGCATCAAATGTATGGAAATGGGGTCTTAAGATGGAAAAAGAATGAAAATGATATATGACTGTGTGTGACAATGAATTAGTATGACTATACAGTGGTGAAAATATTATTTAATACACTGCCGATTTTGCAAGTTTTCCCACAAAGAATGGAGAGGTCTGTAATTTTTATCATAGGTACACTTCAGCTGTGAGAGACAGAATCTAAAAATAAAAACCAGAAAATCACATTGTATGATTTTTAAAAAATTAAATTGCAGAAGACCTGGTCAATGACCTGAAGAGAAGACCACAATCTCAAACGTTATCATTAGAAATACACTACGCTGTCATGGATTAAAATCATGCAGCATGCGCGGTCCCCCTGCTCATGGCAACCCATGTCCAGGCCCATTTGAAGTCCGCCAGTGACCATCTGGATGATTCAGAGGAAGTATGGAGAAGGTCATGTGGTTAGTTGAGACAAAAATAGAAATTTTTGGTATCAACGGCACTTGCTGTGTTTGGAGGAAGAAGAAGGATGAGTACAACCCCAATAACACTTTAACAACCGAGAAGCATGGTGGGGAAACATTGTACTTTGGGGGTTCTTTTCTGCAAAAGGGACACGACGACTGCACTGTATTGAAGGAAGGATAGATGAGGTCATGTATCGCGAGATTTTGGCCAACAACCTCTTTCCCTCAGTCAGAGCATTGAAGATGGTTCCTGGCTGGGTCTTCCAGCAGGGAAACTAAGGAGTGGCTCCGTAAGAAGCATTTCAAGGTCCTGGAGTGGCCTTGCCAGTCTCCATACCTGAACCCAATAGAAAATCTTGGAGGGAGCTGAAACTCAATGTTGCCCAGCGACAGCCCCAAAACCTGAAAGATCTGTATGGAGGAGTGGGCGAAAATTCCTGCTGCAGTGTGTGCAAATTTGGTCAAGAACAACAGGAAACGTCTGACCTCTGTAATTGCAAACAAAGGTTTCTGTACCAAATATTAAGTTTTACACTTGTATCAAATGTTTGTTTCATGCAATAAAATGAAAATTAATTTTGTAAAAATCATACAATGTGATTTTCTGGATTTTTTTAAGATTCTGCCTCTCACAATTGAAGTGTACCTATAATAAAAATTACAGACCTCTCCATTCTTTGTATGTGGGAAAACTTGCAAAATCAGCAGTGTATCAAATACTTATTTTCCTTTTATTTCAGGTGTGTTTTATGGAGCTGTTCTCTTGGCAACTGAAATATGCCAGCGACATCCTGCAGCCATTAAAGGTTTTCGCAAGGTCAGTTTATGTGTGGCATACCCATTCCATATATTGTGACCTTGGTTTAGATGATGAACTATTAGGCCGGCGTCACACTGGCGACAGAATCGAACGACTGCAATGCGATGAAAAATCGTATTGCAGTCTGCCCTATGTTAATCTATGGAGCAGCTCCCAGTATCAGATTTTTTGTGGTCCGTTTTAAACGTCCGTGTGCAATCGCAGCACGCTGCGATTGTCACCGATTGTGGGTCGACTATCGCCAATGCAAGTCTATGGGAGCGATGAAAAATCGGATTACAAACGGACCGCACGTGTGACTTGCGATTAAATCGCATCAGTGTCCTTTAGAAAAGCCGGCAATTCATCCCCGGCTATACTGTAAAATCACACTGACAGCTTTAATAAAGAATAGAATCAATACATATACACACATAGAATACATAATATATATAATAATATATATGTCATTGTGACATGTATATATATATATATATATATATATATATATATTTATAGTTTCTACACTTCTACATACTGTATTAGCCGCTCATTCAATTGCCGGCTTCTGTGAAATCACAGAAGCCGACATGAAATGATACATTGTTTCCACACAGTTAACCATATAATTTCATGTATTTTGATATATGGTATTAAGTTACAATTACATAAGTATATGTGTGCAAAATTTCAGACATGTAGGGGTTAATTAAAAGTGTAAATTCGTTGTTAAAAATTAATTTTTTTTTACAACGAATTTACACCTTTAATTAACCCCTACATGTCTGAAATTTTGCACACATATACTTATGTAATATTAACTTAATACCATATATCAAAATACATGAAATTATATGGTTAACTGTGTGGAAACAATGTATCATTTCATGTCGGCTTCTGTGATTTCACAGAAGCCGGCAATTGAATGAGCGGCTAATACAGTATGTAGAAGTGTAAGAACTATAAATATATATATATACATGTCACAATGACATGTATATATATATATATATATGTGTTCTATGTGTATATATCTATTCTTTCTTTTGTGATTTTAATACTATTATTTTGGATCCATTATATGTCAGTTTTGCAAGCCTGCGAGAAAATCTCGCAAGTCGGATGAAAATCGGATGTTACAAGGTACACACACATGCGACTAAATCGCATCTTTGAAGTAAAATCGGATGCAGAAGGATGTGTGATGTTTGCATTTTGATACGACAATCGACCGTCTAAAACGGACCGATTTTTTGTCGTTGTGTGTGACACCGGCCTTAAGGTGAGTTTAAACAAAAAAAATGCCACTACAGTTTTTGAAGCCAAAGTCTAAAGTAGATCCATCAGGAAGAAGAAGTATGATGGTATGTTTACATGAAAAAAAACAAGAAAAAAAACTCAGAAAACACTCAAAAGAATAAACACATGCTTTCCTATGTAATAACTGTCAGACCCATGTCTAGTCTTTTGAGCATGTGGTAACCATTTCAGAAGCCAAGTGCTGAAAGAAGTGAGCTGACTATTGTCAGGCGTCTTCCACTGAGAAAATGCTTTCTACTTTACAATACAAGTCATTGGGAAGACGCCCGGGTGTCTTTTTGAGCTTTTTTCAGCGTTTTAATTTTTTTTATTGTTGAATGGAGAGAAATAAAAACTGCAGGAAAACACTAGTACAAAAGCCAAAACAATGGATGAATGCTGAATAAAAAAAAATGCTGATGGAGAGAGAATGACGTTAAGCGAACTACGCTGCGGGAAATAAGGAGCCTTGGCGCTTCAGATCAGATTTTTATTAGTACCAATGTGTTTTGGCACCGGGCCGAACTCTCCTTTCATTTTCATGCTTTTGCTTTAACCATGATCTTATCATTCTCTTTTCCTGCCATTCTCTCTTCCTGCCTCCTTTCTTTTCTGTTTTTTTATTGACTATTCCACCGCCAATGTATCTTCACTGTTTTTCTTGTCCTTCAACCCTCCCGTTTAGGGGCGTTTCTCGCTATTATTGCCATCCCTTTACCCTTTATAGAGCTTGTAGTTGTTGTTCCCTGCTCATTTATTTGCTCTTTTTTTACCTTGAGAAAGGCATCAGTCCGTCTGGTGCCAACATGCGTTCGTACTAATTAAAATCTTATCTGAAGCTCCAAGGCTCCTCATTTTCTGCAGCATAGTCCACCTAGCGTGATTCTCTCCATTCTGGTAAATACACATCTGAAAGATATCTCCTCCAGCCATGGGGCAGCAGCGATTGATATTAACACTTAAACAGGTGTTGTGTATCCTCACTTGTGTTCTCTTTAATCGGTATCCCCTTATTGTGTGCGCTTTGTCCCTCTCTAGAGTTCTTTAAAAAGACATTGAAAAATACACTTTAGGACAAAAAATGTCATTATGTCCTGAATCGTCTTCCTCTTTGAAAACGCGGCAGGTTCACTCGCATTTATAAGACGTCATGTGCACATATGCTAAGTTATTTCTTTATATTTTACTTTTTTTTTTGATCCACTACTGGCTTCAGCTCGAGAAACTGCATCAAAAACTGCAGTGGCCTCTTTCCAAGAATAGCTGTATGTGAACAACCATTAAAGAAAGTTATCAGCCTGTTGGCTGCTCCATATTTACTTTTATCCAATGTATCATGCTCAGCTTTTTGAGCCTGATGCAACTCGGCCAGATCACAACTAATGATAAAACTGATACAAAAATGCCATCAGGCTTGTTCACCATTTTACTCCCAGGCACTGATTCGAGACCAGATGAAACGTTGTGATCAGGCCACCATGACTAGCAGCTGTATCTTTTCAGCATAAAAACTGATGTGCTTGACAGGTGGAACAATACCATTACAAAGAATGGGATCAGCTCCTCTTTCACTTTCCATTCAACACTTTAGTTAAACACCGTAAGAAAATAACGATGCAGAACCAGGCATACGCACAGGGGATCAAACAATGCTGCTTATAAAGTATATATGTAATTGAAACAACATTCCAATATATACTATTAGGCCTGACTATCCAATTTATTTTTGTTCAGATAATGTGATTGGGCATGGCCCCAACAATAATCAGGCTCTATATGTACTTTATCTTCCCACTGAAGCAATAGGAGGAGACTGTTCATCACTGTGATGCAACTACATAGTTTCAGACAACATAACACTTGTGAAATGGAAACGCACCGATATGTTTTTTTATAAATCTTTTCTATAATCAATTTTTTTTTGCAATTATGCTTGCAGTATTTCAATTGAAACCTAAACTACAGTAGGGAAAATAAGCATTTGATACACTGACGATTTTGTAAGTTTTCCCACCTACAAAGAATGGAGAGGTCTGTAATTTTTATTGTAGGTACACTTCAACTGTGAGAGACAGAATGAAAAAATTCTAGAAAATCCCATTGTATAGTTTTTATTGTATTAATTTGCATTTTATTGCATGAAATAAGTATTTGATACAATAGAAAAACAGAACTTTATATTTGATACAGAAACTTTGTTTGCAATTACAGAGGTCAGATGTGTTCTTAACCAAGTTTGCACACACTGCAGCAGGGATTTTTGGCCCACTCCTGCATACAGATCTTCTCCAGATCTTTCAGATTTTGGGGCTGTCACTGGGCAACATTGAGTTTCAGCTCCCTCCAAAGATTTTCTATTGGGCCAGGTCAGGACTTTGAAATGCTTCTTACGGAGCCACTCCTTAATTGCCTTGGCTATGAGCTTCGGGTCACTGTCATGCTGGAAGACCCAGCCACAACCCATCTTCAATGCTATTACTGAGGGAAGGAGGTTGTGCTGGCTTGAGCAGGGGGACCTTGTGTGCACTGCAGGATTTTAATCCATGATAGCTCTATTCAGGACATTGACCAGGTCTTCCCATGTAGTTCTGGGCTGATTCCTGAACTTTCTCAGAATCATCCTTACCCCACAAGTCGAGATCTTGCATTGAGCCCCAGACCGTGGAAGATTGACAGTCATCTTGTGTTCCTTCCATTTTCTAATAATTGTGCCAACACTTGTTGCATTCTCACCAAGCTGCTTGCCTATTGTCCTGTGGCCCATCCCAGCCTTGTGCAGGTCTACAATTTTGTCCATGGTATCATAGCAGCTTTTTATTCATGGCCATGGTGGAGAGGTTGGAGTGTGATTGAGTGTGTGGACAGGTGTCTATTATATAGGTATATAGGTAACGAGTTCAAACAGGTGCAATTAATACAGGTAATGAGTGCAGAGTAGGAGGGCTTCTTAAAGAAAAGCTAACAGGTCTATGAGAGCCAGAATTCTTGCTGATTGGTAGGTGATCAAATACTAATTTCATGCAATAAAATGCAATTTAATTATTAACAAATTTCACATTGTGATTTTCTAGATTTTATTTTTAGATTCTGTCTCTCACAGTTGAAGTGTACCTACGATAAAAATTACAGATCTCTCCATTCTTTGGAGGTGGGAAAACTTGCAAAATTGGCAGTGTATCAAATACTTATTGTATGACCAACATGATGAAACATACGGCCAAATCATATATTCATCCACTTTTGGTAAACTATGAAAGGTTTTAATGATAGCAAGCGGATATGTTGAAAATTGCGAAGAATGTTCATCATACAGAGAATTTCTTTTATGTGTTGAGACTGTGATACTCCTTTTATGTTATAACAACATCACTTCAGATGATCATGTTTTCTTTCTTCAGCTGATTCTTCTGACTTAGCCCCAAACATTAATAAAATGTACATGGCTGAATGTTGTTACCATTTAATCAGAAGAACTCATCTAAAGCTGGACATAAATAGCAATATTGAGTCGTAGCCAGTACACTTAATGCACCTTACAGTGTAATAATGTTAATAACCCAAAAACACACAATAAATATGTGAAAATGATCCAGTTTACTCAGAATTAAACAGATTTTGAAGATGAAGTCCATATTAATTAAAAAAGTAATCTTTATACCTTAAGGATGTGGTTTAGTTTGGTTGTTAAAGGGAACCTGTCATGTCCCCAAACACTATTAGCCTGCAGATATGAGGTTAATCTGCAGGTTAGTAGTGTTTAAAGCTGTCTTTCCGCCGCTGTGAAAGGCTGACTACTGGTAGGAAATCAATCTGAGTGCTGGATTTTTTACAACTTAATCAACGGAACTGAATGAGAAAAATAAATTGAATTATTAACCCCTTCCCAATACATAATGTATCGTCATGTCATTCAGCAAATGTGAGTGAATGAACCTGATCCTTTACCAAACATGCAAGGTGCCAAAGAGTTACCATTATTGCAGCCATGTCTGTACTCCTGTGAAGCTTAAGCGATCACACAATCGCAAATTCAAGTCCCCTGAGGTTAAAAAAAATGTAAACAAAATTTTAAGAAGAATAAAAAAATAATAAAAAATATGCATATATATATATATATATATATATATATATATACAAAATAATAATTTTATTTAGTATTGCAATGTCAATAAATGTCTGATATAAAAATATTAAATTTTTTATCTGTACATTAAATGCCATACAGCAAAAAGATTGAAAAACCAGAACTTCCATTTTCCACAATAAATGCAATAAAAAGGTGGTCAAAACATTGTATGTAGCCCAATCCAACTTTTTTTTTTTTAATTTCAGATTTTTTTTTTCACGACTTGATTAAAAAAAGCTTACAAGTTGGGTATCACTGTAATTGTGCTGAGCTGAAGAAGCATGGTGGCAGATCATTTGTACTGCACAATGAATGCTGTGAAAACAAAATGCAAGAAAAACAATGTTGAAACTGCAATCTTTTTTTGCCATTTCAGCGTACTTGAAAATATGGTAAAATGTATGGTGTCATTCAAAACTACAGTTCATCTCGCAAAAAACAAGCCCTCATTTAGTTATGTTGATGAAAAAAATAAGATGACTCTTGGAGACCAGAAGTAAGGCTGCTTTCACACTTGCGTATGAGCGACCTTTTGCGTTGCGCATGCATCCTTTTGACTGGTGCGGCGAGCGCACCAAAAAGCAACATGCAACATTTTGGTGCGCTCGGCACACCGTCAAAAGGATGCATGCGCCGCCAAACGCATACCTGCGCACGGCCTGCGTACCCAATGATAAAGATAGGGTACGCAGGTCGCATGCGGGGTCATGCGCCCATAGGCGGAGCCGCCGGGAGGATGCACGGCCGGGGGCGGAGCTCAGCGGCAGCCGTGCGCAGACAGGCGCACGTCGCTCAAACGCAAGTGTGAAAGCAGCCTGACAAGTGAAAATGCAAAAAAAAAAAAAAAGCAAATAAATTGGCCACGTCACATTAAGATGTGTCTCCTGATACATTTGTCTATTTAATGTCGTTGATAACTGCTTGGACCCAACCAATCACCTGAGGGGACTTGTGTTCCTCTTCTTGGCCGCCAGAGTGCAGACAGAGGGAGTTGAATGAATTGGCGTGTTGCCGTATGTCTGGAGCATTATCTCTGTAAGTGACAATATTAGATGATACAGCAGGACACACGTGCAAAAAGCAGCTTGATTTAACTCCAGGACCAGGAAAAGAAGGAGACAATAGTCTCTTGTTCTGTTGAGGGGCTTTGAGTATTTTGGTGTTATTTATTAACACCTTCATTAGGCATAGAAAGTTCCAGGTACTTAATGTGTGATCTATTACCATAAATATTCCAAATATATTGTTTACATTTTGTATCTGCAGATACTTCCACTGCTCCTTCAAAAACTCAAGCAGGTCATGTCTGGTTATTCCCCAGAACACGCAGTGTCTGGTGTCACCGACCCCTTTTTACAGGTCTGTTTCCATCGTTTAACTGATTTATTTATTATTCTATTTGTAACCCTTGTGAGATATTTCGCTACGTGTACTACACCATGTAGTAGAGTTACTTTATTTTATACTGTTATGTTTTTACCTACCTCTCTGGACTTTTTCGAATTATAACTATGACTCAAGTTCACACAATAATGTGGCCTACATCTTTTTATATTTTATATGTTTCCTGTTGATCACCTAGTGTACTGCTTTGTAACTAACAAATTCAATTATATGTTTCCAACCAGGTCCGCATTTTACGACTATTGAGAGTTTTGGGACACAATGATGAAAGTGTATGTGATACAATGAGTGACTTGTTGGCCCAGGTAAAAAAAAAAAAACCTTGTGAGGAAACTAACTATTTCACCTCTTTAACATTGGCTAATATTGTACAAAGATTTTCACATACATTACTTTCAAATGGAGATGAGTGAATGAGCTAGATACAAATCAGGTTTTTGTTGAGTTTTTAGAAATTTGCTGAACCCACTGCCATTTTACACATTGCAGAAGATTGGAAAGAAAGGTTTAGATGGCCTTGGGTGCAGCTAGGCAGACTTTCCAATCATTTGGTATAGCACAGCCAATCAGGAGGGACTATCGTAGCCTGCCTAAAAGCAAAGACAGGGAATTCAGCAGCCATTTTGGTGTGAATCTGGATAGTGAGAGGATGTCACAGCTTGGCAATATGCATAGGGACAGAAAGCCATAAAACACTGAATAAACATTACAAATAGTGTGTGTCACAGCACAACAGTGAAGAACGGTTGCAATCTATTTACCTATAAACATATATATTGATGTAAGTTTGACATGATTAATGAGGTTGTCCACTACTTTTTCATTGATGACCTATCCTTAGCCAACACAGGTGCCATGGGTTAATAGAATTAATGGGAATATATCACAGTGATACTTAATGGCTCTTGTTTATCTGCCAGGTGTCCACTTGTACGGAAACACAGACAAATGCTGGTAATGCAGTCTTGTATGAAACAGTGCTCACTATTGTGGAAACTAAGTCTGCAAGTGGTCTACGGGTGAGTTTACAAAAATGAAGATATGTTCAGTGGACTTACACACTGTGTGACCGTAAACACAGAAGTTATACCAGCCATTTTGTGGCTAGAGACTGGTAAGGTTCACTCAGGTGCAGGAACATTGTTGTTTTTTTGGATGGGCGAAAATCAAGATAGAGGCTTTGTCCTATTGAGCCCTGCTATACTACCTGTCCATTGGTTCTTGCATTACTGCAGTTCAGTTTACTTTACCTAGGTCATGAGATCTATACTTGACCTATGATTTATATATATGTGATATGTCATGTCCCTGATTTTGATGAAGACTTTGACACTGTGCCCGTATCTTTCCCCGCACATGACACCTAATTTAATCAGCTATCATGTGCCTTTAACAGCTACGGGTGAAGTGAATCATATTACCTGGTCAGTTTTACCATATAGTGAACGGGGTATATATATAAAAAAAAATAATTGTGGAATTACACTTTTTTTTTGCAATTTTAACCCACTTGGATTTTTTTTACCACTTTCTAGTGCATTATATGGTAATATCAATAGCGCCATTCAAAAGTACAACTCATCCTGCAAAAAAATAAGCACTCATAAAGACATATTAATGGAAATGTAAAAAGTTATGGCTCTTGGAAGAAGGGGAGGAAAAAACATATATGAAAAAAACGGAAAATTGCTTGGCATTGAAGGGGTTAAAGGGATTCTGTCAGTAGAATCAACCCTCCTAAGCCATGTATATGGCATGTAGGTCATAGGAAGCTGAATAAAGTGATATCTTGATATGATGTCTTATCTTATTCCAGAGAAATCCACATTTTTCTTATATGTAAATAACCCCTCCCAGGCTACTGGAGGATGCATGCCTGGACGATAACTCCTCCTTCAGATGTTATTTTTAATAAAAAGGGGCATTACCAGTGTGAGACAAGTAACTAACAGAGGACAGGAGAAATGAAATTTGTCATTTTGCAAACACATTTTTTGCAGCTCTTGAGCTCTGCTGTATTGCAACAATATTGCACCACTGTCTGCCTGTGAGATGGAAGCTGAAGCTGAGAGGAACCTGCAGATGTGTCAGGTATAATCACACACAGCTCTGCAGTGAGAGCAGAGAGCGGTCATCACACGTCACACCAGCGTCGGACTGGAGCACCTTGGGCCCACCAGAGAAAATCATTCTTGGGGCCCACTATGTAGCTACATAGAAATAAATACAAGACCGCCAATTGTGCGGTAAAACGCGCTATATCAAAGTATAATATAAGGTAGCACATGTCTTAATTATGTAGCAGGGGTTGGGGTAGAATGATAGAGGGTAGCCCCCTCATAGAATATAATGTAGCCCCCTCATAGAATATAATGTAGCCACCCTCACAGAACATAATGTAGCCCCCCTCATAAAATATAATGCAGCCCTCTCTCATAGAATACAATGCAGCACCCCACAGAATATAATGCAACCCCCTCATAAGGTATACTGCAGTCCCCACCATAGAATATAATGTAGCACCCTCATAGGGTATAATGCAGCCTCCCCATAGAGTATACTATAGCCCCCTCATAGGGCATAATGCTGCCCCCCTCATATAGTAGGATATAGCCCCCCAGAATATAATGTAGTCCCCTGATGGAATAATGCAGGCCCCCCCATAGTGTATACTGTAGCCCCATCATATAGTAATATGTAGCCCCCCAGAAAATAATTTAGTCCCCTGAGAGAATAATGCAGCCCCACCACAGAATATAATGCAGCCACCCCATAGAGTATACTGTAGCCCCCTCATATAGTATGATATAGCCCCCCGAATATAATGTAGTCCCCTGAGAATAATGCAGTCCCCCCACAGAATATAATGTAGCCCCCTCAAAGTATAACACAGACCCTCTCCACCCCCATCATTGTCCTTATCACCACCTCCATCATTGCCTTCTCCCCACCACCCTTATCAGTCTCCCCCACTACCCCCATCACTGCCAATTCCAACACCTCAATTATGGCCTCCTCCTCCACCACCATCATTGTCCATTTCATCACCTCCATCATTGCCTCCCCCCACCACCATCATTGCCCATTTCATCACCTCCATCATTGCCTCCCCCACCATCATTGCCTATCATCTCCATCATTGTCTCCCCATCATTGCCTATCACCTCCATCATTGTCTCCCCCACCATCATTGCCCATCACCTCCATCATTGCCTCCCCCCACTGTCATTGCCCATCACCTTCATCATTGCCTCCCCCACCTCCATCATTGTCCATCACCTCCATCATTGCCTCCCCCACCATCATTGCCTCCTCCCTCCGCTGCTATCATTGCCTCCCCCGCAATCATTGCCCATCACCTTCATCATTACCTTCACCATCATTGCCCATCAACTTTATCATTGCCTCCTCCCACTGCCATCATTGCCCATCACCTCCATCATTGCCTCCCCCACCATCATTGCCCATCACCTTCATCATTGCCTCCCCCACCGCCATCATTGCCAATCACCTTCATCATTGCCTCCCCCCACCATCATTGTCCATCACCTTCATCATTGCCCATCACATGCACCATTGCCTCCCCCCACCTCCATCATTGTCCATCACCTCCATCATTGCCTCCCCACCATCATGCCATCACCTTCATGCCCATCACCTCCATCGTTGCCCATCACCTTCACCATTGCGTCCCCCACCTCCATCATTGTCCATCACCTCCATTATTGCCCATCACCTTCATCATTGCCCATCACCTACATCGTTGCCCATCACCTTCACCATTGCCTCCCCCACCATCATTGCCCATCACCTTCATCATTGCCCATCACCTCCATCATTGCCCATCACCTTCACCATTGCCTCCCCACCTCCATCATTGTTCATCACCTCCATCATTGCCTCCCACCATCACTGCCCATCACCTTCATCATTGCCTATCACCTCCATCATTGCCCATCACCTCCACCATTGCCTCCCCCCACCAACCCTCTCACACACACACACAAAGCACCGCATCACTCTCACACTCAAACAAAAAGCACAGCACCACATACACACATGCAGGCACACAGACACACAGCACAGCTCAACTCCCCGCAGCAGCAGCACATCCCGGCAGTCTCTTCCTCGCTGGCAGCTTTCTGTCTGAGACCCCATGCTGGATGATGACGTCATCCAGCTGGGCTCTCTCAGACAGGAAGAGCCGTGCAGGAAGCCTGGCTGTGCTGCGCTGTGAGTCTTTGTGTGTGTCTGTGTGTGTGTGTGTGTGTGTGGTGCATGGGGCTTTACATGCGGGCAGTGTTAGCTGCAACCTGCAGCTAACGCTGCCCGCTATTAAAGAGAAATGGTATTCACGTCTCTCCACGCCCATAGGGGCGTGGGGAAGCGTGAATATTCATTTAGCTTTAGCAGCGGGGACAGGATCCTGTCTCCAGCTGCTGCTATGCTGGCACAGGACGGGCCCCCTTGACTCAGGGCCCCCATAGCCACTGGCTGGGAGCCCCTGGAGCAGTGTGGGCCTTTGGAGCAGTGGGGGCCCTAGGCAGCTGCTGGCCAGTATGCCAGCAGGTGTCAGTGCCTGGGCCCACCGGAGAATCCTCCTGTTCTCCGGTGGGCCAGTCCGAGCCTGCGTCACACTGGTAACCATTAACATCACACTGGTAACTCCCTATTCATGTGAAAAAATCTCTGGAGGCAGAGTTATCTTCCAGACAGCGTCTTCCCTATAGCCTGGTAAGTCATTTATATAAAGTAATAAAGATGATTTATCAACAACAAGGCATCTGATATGAGGCATACAGGCATCACTCTCCTCAGAAGTGTATAACCTGTATGCCCATATTAATAGTTTAGATAGGTCAAAAGTGGTGACAGATTCCCTTTAAATTCCAGTGATGCCCTTACCAAAAGTAGCAAATGTACATATAAAAAGAACCAAATTTTTACGCATTATCTTTAGAGATTATAGCAAAACCTATTGCAAAGCATATCTCTAATCATCCCTATTTGTAGTATCTTCTCATCAAAGTACAGCCATTTGTAAAACAGGACTCTCCTTTTCCCCAGTTACTAAATATGTACGTCCAGAGAATATTTTAAGTGGATCTCTGTTTACTATGGAAGTATCGACAGACTTCTATTAATTGGACGTATGGCAAAAAGTATACCGTTTTATCATACATTTGGCTAGTACTGTATATGTCAGTATTAGTGATGAGCTAGCGTGCTCTCCACTGCTCCGTGATCGAGTATTGAGGTGCTCAGGCATGCTCACAGATGCTCACACGCCATGCTCAAGTTCATGGCCCACATGTTTCACAGATGTTAGACAGTCAATAAACATGCAGGGAATGCCCGCCATACACGGTAATGCAGTTCAGGGAGAGCTGTTATACGAGGGAGATTTTAGATTATTGTCCGCCCACCCCCTAAATATTATAAAGTTGCACCCTTTAGTGCTTTTCATGTGGCACGAAAGGATCTTTTTAAAATTTTTAAATCTATTAAATAAATAATTAATTTAAAAAAATGATGTGAGTTCTTCATATTTTTGATTAAAAAACCAAGGCAAAGCAGACAGCTGGGGGCTGATATTATCAGGCTGGGAAGGTCCATGGATATTAGTCCTTTCCCAGCCTAAAAATACCAGCCTGCAGACACTTCAGAATTGGCTCATCACATTAGATGTGCTAATTCTGGATTGCCCTGGTGCAATGGTAATCTGGGTAATATTTTAAGTAAAAAAAACCTCCCCAATTCCCTGGTTCACCAATTTATTAAAAAAAAAAAGAAGACATTCTGGTCCGAAATAATCCAAGGATTCCGACAGTCCACAAATGGCAACCTGAAAGAGATAAAAAGACAGAATTAAATAAATAAAGACAAGAGGCGGTCCCTCGTTCACTAATTTATTAACCCTACAGCTCCGACGTAGCCCATGGGGTTCCCACGATGTCCACCAATTCTGTAGTACAACCTATGGAGCCACTGAGAATGACACATCATAGGGCACTCCCAGTCAGGCTGCGCTCTGCGAAACCCGAGGAGGTGATTACATCAGCAGTACTGGAAAATGGAGTTGAGTGCAGTATACATTTTTTGGATTCAATGGCAGATATATGCAAGTCTTTTATACACAGTTGGTTGCCAACCATCTGAAATTTTCTGGACAGTCCATTAAACAAATTTGATGCATCAAGGATTTTTTATGAAGCTAAATAATCTTGTAAAGGTTATTCTGATTGTAATTATTATCATTTTACAGGTCACAGTAAATGTCACTAAGGTCTTCATATAAATATTCTAGACTGTAGACCTATATCTCAATCTTTATAATTCATTATGATTTGTCCAGGAGAAAAAACAGGTTGCAACTCTATACATCCTGTAAATATTTTGTGAGATTGTCCAATGTATACACTGAAGACACACACTAAAAGCAGTGTGAACAGACCCTAACAATAAGTTAGGCACTGTACAATGGTAGCGTCACTGTTTCTATAAAGCTGCTAAGTTATATTATTATTATGACTGGAGATGCTATTGTCATTGTAGGCTCACTCTACATGCATACAGATAGGATGTTATTGACTGTGTGATAATAAAATCTCTATTTATTTGTCATTTTCTGCAGTTCATAGCAGCAGGGAGTAAGTAAAGGACTGCAGAAATTCAAGTCTCTTCAGCCCTAACCTACTGTATACATACAAATTAGTAGACTGTGTAGCCTGGAAGTGAATAATACTTTAGAGCACTTATTCTTAATTCTAGATTAGTAAATTAAATACACCATGAGTAACATATTTTAAAAAGAAGCGGTCATGAAATTCAGGCTGCTCGAACCACTGGCCACATGAATCAAACAATAGCTTCAATATTGTAGCCATGTATATTTTACTGTGACTTTCAAAAAAGCCAGTCAGGGACCATATATCTCAGATAACTACTCCGAAGCAGTGTGCCCCACTCACCTAGACTAACATGTCTTTTCCTATACACACACATAGGTCCCATGTTGGAATGTCAAATAATGTTTTCAATAATGCAGCCAGTGTATGGTTCATGCTGCCTTTGGTTTGGGTAGCATTCATTTCATGACAAGTTCCCTTTTAGAAAGTTTTTAGCTGATTACGTTTAGTACACCTTATCTTTAATTTGTACTTTAAAGGTGATTATGTGGGGATTACCGTGACAGGGAGGAGCCAGAAGACTGCAGCGTCTGATTGCTCCTACTCCTGCGCTGAAAAGAAGCACTTCACCTTTTTTTTAAACTATGTAAATTTCTTTTGGCAGTACAAGGGTTAATTGGTCATGTTAAGAGTTCTGGAAGCTAGGGCTCTCAGCTGAGCACGGTTAGCCATTCTTATCCTCTATATAATTTGGGTCCTGACTGACACACATCGTCAGAGCTAGCTTTTGCTGCATGGCTGGGAGGATAGCTGTTTGGTGGTTATATGAGGAGGCATTTGGTGGGTTTATCTGTGACTGTTGCTTGGTTTAGTAAGTGTGATAACTCTCTTTTCTTCTACTTTGGTTTTTCCCCTTCCTCCACTCCCCGGTGCATTCCTAAGTTATATGTGATATTTGTATGCTTGGTATTTTCCGTTGCCCTTGTTCATGTTACCTTTTTCGTCTGGTTGGTGTACTATGGTGCACAATTACTCCCTCTTCCCTGGGTGGGGGAATGGTATAGACGGAGGGCGGATTCAGGAGATAAGGCAAGGTACGTGGCCACGGCATCTTCACCATCAGAAGTAATCTGGGGAACAGGGCACCCCCTAGCCTTACGAACAGTAAAGGAGCCCCTTGTCCCGGGTCACCTGACGACCGAGTCATGACAGGATGGCTATTTAAAAAAAAGTGGATAGCAATCACCAATTTCCTTTCAATTTGTTAAAACCGTCATTTACCCTTTTATCACAATCCTTGTACTTGTATGCACTCGTTGACATTGATATTGCAACACCAAGAAGGAAAAGTCTTAGAATTATGGAAATCACAGGATGGATAGACATGGTAATGATATGCAAAGGATGAAATGTAACCATCAATGTCTGTGCATAATTTGTCTATTTGTGTTCACATTCCAGGTTCTTGCTGTTAACATTCTTGGACGTTTTCTGCTAAGTAATGATAAAAACATCAGGTATAGTTGTTTTGCTATTTTTTTTTAGCAGTCTTTGAAGCTTAAATCATATAGCTCACAGCAATGTTCATGTATTTCTTATTTCCCAATACAGATCACTGTGGTTGACTGTTTACAAGTATATACTGTATATTATATTGAAATCATCAGATCAGGGCAAATAACTTGACTCTTGCATCATTTATTTAGTATTCTATTAGTTCCTTGATCTTATGAGTGCATTTCAATATGTTGTATCATTGCTATAAGAATCAGTAAATGTGAATATGCTGAACTGTACCATAATCTAAAGTGGATCTGTCATCAGATTTCTGACGCGGCTGGTGTATTTTGTGTGAAAATCCATGTTAGAATGACTGAATTATCGTTTTTGAAAGTTAGAGTGGTATTTTATGAGTCTACCTAGAACGGGACTGGATTTTGAAAGTACTTAAACCAGCATCATAAGGTCTAAGAGTTATAATAATGTACACAGTTTACTATTAATTATGGTGACAGATCAATTTTGAAGGGAAAAAAAAATACAGAAAAATAAACATAATACTACATACAGTAAGACATCATATTTATACATTCCCACAATTAGAAATTATTTGTGTAACATGAACAAAATTTGTTACGAATAGGAAATGGATTGTCTAATTTCCCTGTATTCTCTGTAGATTTGTTGCCCAAACATCCCTCCAGCGCTTGTGCAGTCAACCACGCAGCAGTACAGAGGCACAGAGACAATCGTGGAGTGTCTTAGACAGACAGACACATCAGTAAACAGGTACTACCATGGGTATTCACTGAGTTTGTAGAAAAAAAATGAGATTGTACAGATTTACCATCATCCAGCTTTGGAGCTTCCTGCATGGACTGCACTTGGGTTGGAGGGCAACCGCATATACTTCTTTTTAATGAAGTTGTACAAACACAAAGGTTTTTATTGGCCTATGCTGAATGTATTAGATGTTTTTTTCAGTATTCACTAAGTTCTTCATATCAGTCAACCATTGGTCAAAACAGTAATCATATATCCATTTTTCCATCAGGAAGGCGCTGGACTTGTGTTTTGCACTGGTGAACGAAACAAACATACGTGTAATGATGAAGGAGCTTCAGAGGTTTCTGCAGTCCTGCTCCCCAGAGCTAAAGGAGCAGTGTACATCAGGAATATTCCTTTGTGCAGAGAAGTAAGATCATATGGTAATAGAGGGCAATGAATCATCATTCATGGTTTTAAAGCCATTTTACATGTTGAGCTGGGACCACCGGAGGGGACAAGGTCATGTTATCAGCTCTTCTCCATGGCAAATGGGGAAAACTGCAGTGGATGAAAGGAGTTACCGTACATTGCAATATAATGTGTGGGCCATATTGAAAATCTCCAGCTTATGTAGCATATCAGTAGCAGAGAATAATATTTCAAGCACTATCATTGACTTTGCACTATTCAGGCCATTGTTGAAAGGTTTATTTTAAATTCTGTAGATAAGAAGTTGTTGATCGTAGATTAAAACGTAACAATGGCATACTTATCATCTTCTTCCTCTCCCAGGTTTTCTCCTTCCAAGCGTTGGCACATAGATACCATAATGGAAACACTGGTGACAGTAAGTAAACTGATTCTTTTTTCTTTGCATTTCATTGATACATTACAGTATAACTTGGCTTAACACCCACAAAACTACAGGAAGGTTTTATTACATAAGCTGAATCATACCGTGTAAAGTGAAATGTTACATACTGTGCGTGTCTACAAGTTTAGTGGGCTTACAAGTATTCTCTACATTACTAAAGGAACAGGACAAACCCCAGTAATAATTGAATGTTGCAGGGAGTGTAGGGCCAACACCCATAACCCCTACGTAACTGTTGCTAAAAGCAAATAAGTTTCTTTTTGAGATATAAGTGGCTCTGTTGCCTCTACCTATACTATTCCCTCTCGAGATGATAAGCTAAGAAAACAAGCATTGCTGTTGTTCTGTGCCAGCTGAGCGCCAATGCCTACAGCAGTAGATATGGTCGAATGAAAGTCTACTACGTAGTACTGAAGGTCATCAAGTCTGAAAATAACCAGACTGAGAGTGTCTAGTGTTACAAGCTGAGCAGGCTAACTATAGACATCAACTTTATGAATTGTACATTTTTCTTCCTTGGCCAGTTTACATTACACTTGTGTCAAAACTGCGATACTAAACTGTACATTTTATAAGTCATACTAAGCTACTTGAAGCATTACACTTTAGCTTAAATTAATGGCTAGATCGTGATGTTTAGATGTTTCTGAATAATAGTCCATCAAATGAAAAGACACAACTTCTCATGGACTAAAGAGCACTGAACTGAGAATGGACTCTACTATCGCCATGCCTTTCAGCAGCTCAGATGACCACATGTATGATTTTAAGAATGCAAGAACAAATGCTGGTTAAAGCTCATAAATTATAGACAATGATGAGAAAATAGTGGTGAGGGACTTTTGCTAATGCAATCCATGACGTCAGCTAGATTGCAAAATGGAAAGGCCATATCATGACAGATGTCTTCCTGTTTTATCCAATAATCCACCTGTGTGCTCCCTTTGACAGTAACATGAAATGCCAAATGATGAATGGGGCCTTAGATTGATTACTACAAGAGATTATTATAATTATTTTTCCCCTTGACAATGTCTAAGGTTTAACCCCTTTCCAACATCGGGCGTAAATTTACGTAAATCCCTCCCTCACTGCCGGAGCCCACATCTTTCCCGGCACATGTCAGCTGTTTTGAGCAGCTGACATGTGCCCGGAACAGCTGCGGGTGGAATCGCGATCCACCCACGGCTATTAACCTGTTAAATGCCGCTGCCAAGCTCTGACAGCCGCATTTAATATGTGATTCCGGCAATCTTGGCGGACATCCGCCCATCAGTGACCCCGTCATGTGATCGCGGGTCACCGATGGGTTGGCATGACAACCAGAGGTCTCCAACAGACCTCTATGGTTCTCATAGCAAGTGAGCATTTCTGCTACATACAGTCAATCTGATCATTGCCTGTATCTAGCAGAGCCGATCGGACAAGTGCAGTTTCTAGTCTCCCATGGAGACTGTTGAAGCATGCAAAAAGTAAAAAAAAAGTTTTAAAAAATATTAAAAAAATAAAAAAATATAAAAGTTGAAATCACCCCCTTTCACCCCATTCAAAATAAAGCAATAAAAAAAATTAAACATACACATATTTGGTATCGCCACATTCATAATTGCCCGATCTATCAATATATTAAAAAATTAACCTGATCGCTAAACGGCGTAACGAGAAGAAAAGTCAAAACGACAGAATTACGTTGGTTTGGTCGCCGCAACATTGAATTAAAATGCAATAACGGGTGATCAAAAGATTGTATCTACACCAAAATGGTTTCACTAAAAACCTCAGCTCGGCATACAAAAAATAAGCCCTCACCCAACCCCAGATCATGAAAAATGGAGATGCTAAGGGTATCGGAAAATGGTGCAAATATTTTTTTTTAACAAACTTTGCAATTTTTTTTCACAACTTAAATAAAAAAGAACCTAAACATGTTTGGTGGCTATGAACTCGCAATGACCTGGAGAATCATACTGGCAGGTCAGTTTTAGCATTTCATGACATGGTGGAAAAAAAATCAAAAAACAAGTGTGGGATTGCACTTTTTTTGCAATTTCACCACACTTGGATTTTTTTTTCTGTTTTCGAGTACATGACATGGTAAAACCAATGGTGTCATTAAAAAGTACAACTCGTCCTGCAAAAAACAAACCCTCACATTGCCATATTGACCAAAAAATAAAAAAATTATGGCTCTGGGAAGAAGGGGAGCAAAAAAATGAAATGCAAAACCAAAAATACATCTGGTCATTAAGGGGTTAAACAATATCAAGGTTCAAAAAATAATGGGAATATTCTCTTGCAATACAAATATCAGTAGCAGTAACTTTTAAGACATTTCCATGCAATATAAAAATCACCTGTAAATGTTTTTCAGAGATGTTCTTTTGTCAAAATATTCTATTACGTTGTTTTTTTTCATTTTATTAATTTACTCCCTTTCAAGTTAATGGTGTGTCTGCTATAAATAAAAGTACTCACAACAGATATGCTGACCCTCAACCAGGATGTTACTCACCTGTACCAGTTTCAGCACCAGCCTTGCTCCATTCTCCTATAGCCACTTAACTTTGCAGTAGCCTGCTCTGGGTTTACCGGGTAACCAAACAAACTCCTCTGACATCATCACGTTAGTTCTTTTAAGATCGGCGCAAGCAGAGGCCAGGTGTTGCCTGTTTTGTCATGAGTTTGCTACTACTTCAATTAAAGGGAATCTGTCACCCTAAATTGGAGGGCAACGACTACAATTCCCAGAAATAATGGAGACAGCGACGAACAACATGTTAAGGCAAGTACCCAAAACACCGCCCATCTGACCTGACTGCCATCATTTAAATATCCCGCCAATTTAGGTGACAGATTCCCTTTAACTTAGCTCCTGCTAGGTGTTTAATCACCTCCTCTGCTACTCCTGGCATCCATGGTATAACTAGCATTATTTCCAAAATTAGTCCAGCTTACCATGTACTGTCCACAGCTACCTCTCAGCAAGAAACGTTGTCATCGAAGCTCAGGATACAATTTCAGAGCACAGAGCAGAGCCACACACAACACTGAGCAAAGCTACAATTGGCAAAATCTGACGGTTGTCAGAGTGCTAAAAAGCCCTGTAATTACCCAGAATAGATGACAACCGGAGGATATCCCACAGGCCCAACCAGATACCTCAGCTTCCTGATATCTCCAGTATGAGATTGTAAAGACAATGTGGACAGCAGTGTTAGCAGCCTCTTCCTATCTCAGGACCTCTGGCATCTGCAGTATTAGATAAGAAACACAGGTGAACAACAGTTTATAAGCGTCTTGTTCTGTCAGGACTTTTGGTAACTCCAGTATTAGATCACAAAGACCAGGTGGACAGTAGTGTAACGACCCCGTCACACATAGCGACACACCAGCAATCCCGAGCGGCACCTAGAAACCCGATGTGTACCTTGGTTACCAGCTCGCTGATCGCTAGTCTTCCACCTGCCACACGCAGCGATGCGTGCTGGGCCAGCGGGAGACCAACGATCAAAAAAATGTCCAGGACATTCAGCAACGATCAGCTATACCCGGCAGGGGGGCTGATCGTCGCTGAATGTCACACACAGCGATATCGCTGGGGAGATTGCTGTTTCGTCACAAAACTTGTGACTCAGCAGCGATCTCGCTAGCGACCTCGCTATGTGAGACGGGGGCTTAAGTGTGAGTGTTCTTTTCTTATCTCAGAATCCCTGATAATTCCATTATTAGAACAGAAAGGCAAAGTGCACCGCAGTGTGAGCAGCATCTTTTTACCTCAGCACCTGTGGTATCTCCAGCATTAGAATCCTGGAATGGTAGCACACATTCTTAGGGCCCCGTCACACATAGCGACACACCAGCGATCCCGACAACGATATGAACTTGTCAGGATCGCTGGTGTGTCACTACATGATCGCTGGTGAGCTGCCAAACAGGCAGCTCAGGCAGCGATCAGGACAGCGACTATGTGGGTAACAAGCGATGCACATCGCTTAGTTACCTGCAGTGTACCTTAGATACCAGCATGCTGGTGCAGGGAGCTGGTAACCAAGGTACACATCGGGCTTCTAGGCTAGGATGGCTGGTGTGTGACTACATGATCGCTGCTGAGCTGCCAAACAGGCAGCTCAGGCAGCGATCAGGACAGTGACACTGCGGGTAACGTTGCTTAGTTACCCGCAGTGTACGTTGGATACCAGTCCGCTGCGTGCTGGCCTGCGGGAGACCAACGATCAAAAAAATGTCCTTGCCTTTGGACAACGATCAGCGATACCCGGCAGGGGGCCGGTCGCTGATCAGTGTCACACACAGCGATATCGCAGGGGAGATCGCTGTTGCGTCAGAAAACTAGTGACTCGGCAGCGATCTCGCTAGCGAGATCGTTGTGTGTGACGGGGTCTTTACATGTGAAGAGATGGGGTTTGAGGGCAAAGCAAATGCTCACTATTAACATTCTAGTGCAGGTTTCTGTCAGTATAACAAGGCAGTCGCCATTTTAATGTTCTACATTCATTACCTCCCTAGATCCTGAAGACAAAAAAGAATTATTTAGGAATTGATTTATAATTAAAAAAATTCAAATGTATTTATTGCTTCTTTATTCCTGTCAGCTTTTGCATTTACAGTATATCAGGACTCACTATTTACTCTAACAATCTGCAGCATTGAACATCAATCTCCATTTGGAAATACAACACTAAATACAGGATTCCTTTCCTGCTTCAGTGGTCAAAACAGTCTGTGAAATATTTGGTAATTGATATAACCTCAGCTCATGGCTTACTTATATAGCGCTGCTGACTTCCCTCCTTTTATCCTCTCACTTGATAAATCATCATCAATCATTATTTACAATGATAACTAAGGAATCACAAACATGAATCAATCATATCCAGAGAGTGAAAATTGAATATTATACCTCAATTTTATTTTTTATTTAGGACTCTTTGTGTCAAAGTTACATCATTTGTATCTCATTAGTAGGGTGCTATGCACCCCTGGTTGTCCAGTTCCAACCTGTACTCCTTATGGTCAGATGAAATACAATACCTTCCCTGGACATGATACATCAAATATAGGTGTATCTGGACATTCCAGATGTGTCGGCTAGTACAAATTTTGCTCTCCTCTTACTCCCACTCTTACACATGGTAACACAAAACCCATAAATAAAATAGTAAAAACACAAGACACCAAAGTGTGGAAGAATAATGGCCGTGGTGTTTATTTAGGGTAACTGAAAACCATTTAATAAATTAATAACCAATAGACCAATAAATTAATCATAATACTAAACCAATCCACCCAGAAAAGTGGGCGATTTTCCCTCAAATAAAACAACACAACAAAGGAGATAAACATTAAAAGGGGGAGGAGGGTGGGATCTTCGTTCTTCTGACAGGATGATCAGATAACTGGCATCACCTCAGATTTTTATACCTCTTCTCTTCCCGCACTTTTTCACAGCAGCCAATCAAAAACCACCAGCTAAAACTGGAAATAACCTGCTTGTGGACTCCACAGCTTACTTCTTGACCTTTTGATCTTGCCTCATATGAAGGAATTAACTCTTAAAAAGCAAAACATAACAGAAACCCAATACCCATATAAAATTAAGCTAGGGTCTGTGTTACCATGAGACCTTCTTACATCTGCGTTTCAGGAGGGGCTACCATTATAAACTTTCCACCTTATGTTCACCACTAATTTCTGTGTGGCATAACTGTTTTTTTCCCTCCAAATTGTATTAAATATAAATATGCCTTTAAATAGTAGTGGTCCACTGGCTTTAAAAAAGTCATTATTTTCTTCTACAATAATTAATTATCTCCTACATATCTGTATGAAGAGATGAGACCATTCAAAAATGCACCTGGTTGATGGGCTATTTCTTCATCTCTAAGTGAAAAACTGGATTTTCTTATTATTCTCTCAATTACACAGGATCAATGAGTCCTGCTCAAACTCCAAGCCTTCGTTCCCACCATGAGCTTTTCGTGCGTTTTTGACACTGCATATTTTTGCTGCTTCAAAAATGCAACATCTTAGGGTATGTGCACACGTTGCAGATTCTGCTGCGTTGTATAGTACCATTCTAATCTATGTGCGGAAATTCTGCAGGTAATAATTGCACATACAGCTCTGGCAAAAATGAAGAGACCACTGCACAGTTTTATAAAAATCAGCTTTTCTACATGTCTGACAGCCATTCCATTCCAGTGTCAGTTGAATTCCAACCAGAGTATACACCTCATTCTACTTAATGTGCTTCTGATTAGGTGATCACCTCAACCAAATCTTATTTAACGAAGGAAAGTATAAAAAAACACTGCTGTGGTGTTCACAATCCTCTTGCAATAGGACAAGCTGGTGGCAAAATAAGTGCTAATAATATCCCAAAAGTAATAGGAATGAAAAAATAACTTTTAACCATGCCAAAGGAGTTGAAAAGAAAAGTCTTGAGTGAGGAAAAGAAGGACTCAATTCTGGCTTTACTAGCAGAGGGATACAGTGAGCTTCATGTTGCCTCCATCCTTAAAATTTCTAAAATGGCAGTCCATTACAACAAGGTCAAGCAGCAGACATTGGGGACAACAAAGCTATAGACCAGCAAAGGGCGAAAACGTCTCTCCACTGACAGGGATGACCGTCATCTTATGCGAATGTCACTCAGCAACCGCAGGATGACATCAAATGACCTACTAATGGAATGGCAAATGGCAGCTGGGGTGAAGTGCACGGCAAGAACGTTTGTAACAGGCTCCTAGAGGCAGGGCTCAAGTCATGTAAAGATAGACAAAAAGGCTTTCATTAATAAGAAGCAAAGGAGAGCCAGGCTGAAGTTTGCCAAACACCATAAGGATTGGACCATAAAGGACTTGAGTAAGGTAATCTTCTCTGATGAGTCTAATTTTCAGCTTCCCAACACTTGGTCGTCTAATGGGTAGACGGAGACCTGGAAAGGCGTACAAGCCACAGTGTCTTGCACCCACTGTGAAATTTGGTGGAGGATCGGTGATGATCTGGGGATGCTTCAGCAAGGCTGGAATTGGTCAGGTTAATCTTTGCGAAGGATGTTTAAATCAAGCCGCATACAAAGTTATCCTGGAAAAACAATAGATTCCTTCTGCTCAGGCAAAGTTCCCCAACTCTGAGGACTGGTTTTTCCAGCAGGACACTGCGCCATGCCACACAGCTAGGTCAATCAATGTGTGGATGAAGGACCACCACATCAAATCCCTGTCATGGCCAGCCTAATCTCTGGACCTGAACCCCACTGAAAACCTCTGGAATGTAATCAAGAGGAAGATGGATAGTCACAAGCCATCAAACAAAGAAGAACTGCTTAATTTTTTTTACTAGGAGTGGCATAAGGTCACCCAAAAGCAGTGTGAAAGACTGGTGGAAAGCATGCCAAGACGCATGAAAGCTGTGATTAAAAATCATGGGTATTCCACAAAATATTGATTTTAGAACTCTTCCTGAGTTAAAACATTATTATTGTTCTTTCTAAATGATTATGAACTTGTTTTCTTAGTATAATTTGAGGTCTGCAAGCACTGCATTTTGTTGTTATTTTGACCATTTCTCATGTTCTGAAAATAAATACAAAATGTATTGATTGGAAATTCAGAGACATATCAGTAGTTAATAGAATAAAAGAGCAATTTACATTTTACTCAAAAATCTAATATATAAAGCTGAATGTATGTATGTGTGTATGTATGTGGGTATGTTTGTCCGGGATTGGAATCCGCACCGTCGCACTTACGGGCATGAAATTTTGCATGCCCGCACGTCTCGACCCCGAAAGCGTCCTAGGCTATGTTTTGAATCGAAATTTTAACCCCGCGCGTTCCAAATCGCCAAACAATTTTGGCCCTATCTACATAATGGGGAGAAAGCTGAATGCTTGTGTGTATGTCCGGCATAGGAATCTGCATTTACGGGCATGAAATTTTGCACACCCGCACGTCTCGACCCTGGGAGCGTCATAGGCTAGGTTTTGAGTCGAAATTTTAACCCCGCGCATTCCAAATCGGCAAATAATTTTGGCCCGGGATAGGAATCTGCACCGTTGTACTTACGGGCATGAAATTTTGCATGCCCGCACATCTCAACCCCAGGAGCATCATAGGCTATGTGTTGAATGGAAATTTTAACCCCCGCACGTTCCAAATCGCCAAACAATTTTGGCCCTATCTACATAATGGGGAGAAAGCTGAATGCTTGTGTGTATGTCCGGCATAGGAATCTGCATTTACGGGCATGAAATTTTGCACACCCGCACGTCTCGACCCCGGGAGCGTCATAGGCTAGGTTTTGAGTCGAAATTTTAACCCCGCGCATTCCAAATCGGCAAATAATTTTGGCCCGGGATAGGAATCTGCACCGTTGTACTTACGGGCATGAAATTTTGCATGCCCGCACATCTCAACCCCAGGAGCATCATAGGCTATGTGTTGAATGGAAATTTTAACCCCCGCACGTTTTGGTGTGTGATTTTTATCTGCAGAATAAATTTTTGTTAACATAGTCTATTTTGTTACAGCTAACAGCAGTTATTAATTAACCCGGGCGAAGCCGGGTACTACAGCTAGTATACTTATAAAGAGAAAAATCAGACAAACTGAAAATTTTGCCGTGGTCTCTTAATTTTTGCCAGAGCTGTATGTTTTAAGTGTGTTTCTGCAGCATAAAAAACATATGTGTTCTGCACATGACTATATCAATAAAGTTTTGTCAGAAAGTATCAAAAACAAAGCAGCTTTATTTAAACAATGACACACCAACAAGAGACAAAAACCGCAGTGTCAAAAACATGATAAAAACTAACACAAAAATGCAAGTAACCTAATTTAAATAATAGGTGCAGAAATTATACAACATCAAAAACTCAATAAAATCTCATTGTGGGATGTAGCCTTAAAGGGGTTTTCCCACAAACAAAAGTTCATTTTAATCAATAGATCTTGGAATCATAATAATTTCCACAATTGGATGTGTTTAAATAAAATGTTCCTGTGCTGAGATAATCTTATAAATGTGCCCCTGCTGTGTGCTGTGTAATGGCTGTGTCTTACCGTGCAGGTACATGGTTTGATCATACCACAGCTCCTAGGCAGGGGGGGAAGCAAAAGAGAGTATACAGACATTACAGCAGGGGATCGCAGATGATTCTTTCTGTGAGGTATAACATTTCCTTGTCTGTTTTCAAACAATGTTTTACTTCAAAGAATCAGCTGTGATCTCATGCTGTCCTGTCTGTATACTCTCTTTTGCTTCATCCCCTGCCCAGGAGCTGTGGTATGATCAGATCATGTTTCTGCATGGTCAGACACAGCCATTACACAGCAGGGGCACATTTATAAGATTATCTCCGCACAGGAACATTTTATTTTAACACATTCAGTTGTGGAAATTATTATTATTCCAAGATCTATTGATTAAAATCAACTTTTGTTTGTGGGTAAACCCCTTTAAGGTCTTCTCTCTGTACTTCATTTATATGGCTTCTTAGCAACCCCGTACCACCGATTCATTAATATATCACCAATTGGAACCAGCATTTGGAGAAAGAAGTTGACACTGTAGATTGGTAATGGTAATCCATCTTCCATTTCCTCTATAAATACGATCTTGGAGTTGGCATACAAGTGATAACACATATTGGCTCCATGTGAATTGTGAATGTAGTCCTTCACTATCAGAGGTCTTGTTTCAGTGGATTTCTATTCGTAGGAGACATGTACTGTATATGATAGACATGTTCTAAACTCATTAGATTTTCAAGTCAAGTATTTGACATAACTGTCATCAAAATAATTATTTACCATTTTTATTTTACAGAAAAAGAAAGTAATATGCTGCATAGATAACTATTTTTTTCATTTGTCTACTGTTTTCCAGGCTGGGGAGAGTGTTCGTGACGATGCAGTTTCGCACCTTATTCAGCTGATCAGTGGGTCATCAGAACTTTACGGCTACATTGTTCAAAGACTCTACAAAGCAGTGAGACGAGATATTGTACAGGTATTAGTAACAGCTTGAAAAAGGAACAGAAGAATCTTGTCTATAAAATAGACACGAAACATGAGTAAATGATCAAATAACATGGTTTACAATGACAGAGCTAAACCTTTCTCTCATCTGGTCATAGAAGTAACAACAAAGCTGGCTATACACTTTACTTCCAACATGGCTGACCTTTCTTTCTTCCATCATCTATTGTCGGGGAGAGTTGGACACCGTACATCATACACAATAGATGGTTTGCCGCTGATCTCGTTGAAATCTGTGTATTGGCCAACATTCCTCTTTGTGTATGTACACTTGTACATCAGGATCCATTTACTGTATACTGTGTGATGTGTAGCATTAAAGGTGTTTTCCCACGAATAAAAGTTAATTTTAATCAATAGATCTTGTAATAAAAATAATTTCCACAATTGGAAGTATTTAAATAAAATGTTCCTGTGCTGAGATAATCTTATAAATGTGCCCCTGCTGTGTACTGTGTAATGGCTGTGTCAGACCGTACAGGGACATGTTCTGATCATACCATAGCTCCTGGCAGGGGAGGAAGCAAAAGAGAGTATACAGACATTACAGCCGGGGATCACAGCTGATTCTTTCTTTGAAGTAAAACATTGTTTAAAAAAAAGGAGGGAAATGTTTTACCTCACAAAAAGACTCAGCTATTGTCCCCTGCTGTAACGCCTGTATACTCTCTTTTGCTTCCCCCCTGCCCAGGCGATATGGTATGATTTGACCATGTCCCTGCACGGTCAGACACAGCCATTACACAGCACACATCAGGGGCACATTTATAAGATTATCTCAGCACAGGATCAATTTATTTAAACACATCCAATTGTGGAAATCCCCTTAGTAGCTCCCAGACTGTTATTATGGGCCCCTTCATAGCCTCCACACTGTTATTGACTTGAGGACGCCCTTACGCAGTATTATGGCCTTAGTAGCCCAAACTGCTATTAGTAGTCCTTATTGCTATAGCCCCCTTAGTAACCCCCATACATAGTGACACAATATTAAAATAGAAAAATAAACATATTCTCACCTAAATCTGACGAATCCTGTGCATGACGTGATGACGTCATCGCGTTGCTCCACCGTGAACCTACCGTTCTGTAGGCCTAAGGCCTAATGCGACTTGTGGCCTACAGAACCGAGAGCTGAGTTTACTTGTATTGGCATGCTGTGCATGCTGATGCAGTTAAGTGTAGCGGTAGGTCCAGGTGGGCCCCACCAGGTCAGGGGCCTGGGGAGCCAGCCCCCTTTGCCCTCTCCGGTAGCTATGCTACTGTGTCACGTCGTGTGTATATGCATATTTACCTGCAAATATAGCGTTAGAAAAATGCGCAGCTGCCATACTGAAAGCACAGTTTTTGGAAGAAAAAGAGCTTTTTAATACTAAGGCCAGTAATAAAAACATATAAACATTGCTTGTATGTAGTGTGATGTGAGGAACATGAATATTAACACTAATACTATGATTAGCCGTTGGTTGGCTTCAAAATCACAGAGCCCAGTAAACAGAGGTTTTATTCCCGTGTGTATGGATTGTAAGTGAATATTGCATTCAAATTAGCTGTTTTATAAAATGTCACATTTTCTCTACAGCAACCATTGGTGCAGGTGGCAGCATGGTGCATCGGGGAGTATGGAGACCTCCTAATAATAGGACCTGTGATGAAGAAGAAGCTATACAGGTGGGTTTATAATTACTTACATAACACATAAAAAACAGCAAAAACTCGGAGTTCAATACACAATTTGTAACAAATACATAAAAAATCTTTATTAAGATAATAATACACATATAGTTCAAAAGAAGCAGACAAAAAGGACATATGACCCTAGTATAAACACGTGGGTCCAAGGCATAACAACAAAGTATTGATCATCATGGTAGTAGAAAGAAGGCATAAACATTACTGCATTTGAATCTGTCACATGTAATCATAAAGATATATATGGTATCTAAAATCAGTGTGCTGCCATCAAAGCACATAGTAAAAAGACCTCTCATAAGGAGTAGCAACTATTGGTTCCGAGAGATGCTACAGCGCAGGCACCGCTGTTGGCGCCATTTTGCTAGAGGAAATAAAATCTGGCTCTATCAAGATGATACCGGTGGCGCCTGCACAGTAGTATCTATCGGAGCGCGATAGATACTACTGCACAGGCACAAGCGCCATTTTGCTAGAGAAAAAAAAAAACTTTGGCTCCATCAAAATGGTTGACAGGTTCACTTTAAAAAAAATCAATCCAAGTTTGGTATCACAGCAGGTTCACAAGAGCGTATTTTCGGTCCGAGTGCTGTCTGTGAAAAAACTTTTACTCAAAGACAGTGCAGATGAGTGATTTTTTTTCATTGATCAAATCTATGTGAGAATAATTGCAGGATGCACCAGTTTTTTCTGTGTGTCAGATGAGACTCGTCCATTCAAGTATATGGATGCGCAATTTATAACGGATTCCATACGGAGCCATACTATATTGTGTGTTTTCTAAGGGCACATTGCATTCTTTAACATAGGAAATTGTAAATGTCTTTTAAATTATTAATAACTAATTCTATAAAAAACGTTTTGTACATGGACTACTCACGGATGAGAACTGAGAAAAAAAAATTGTTTGAGTTTTCTCTATGACTATCTTTTTATATGCTTGTGTGAACCTGCCCTAATTGAACTGACCTGAAGAATCATGCTGCTAGGCCATTTTTACTGCACAATGAGCAATGTAAAAACAAAACCCAAAATAAAATGGGGGAGTTGCAGGTTTTTTTTTTCACTATTTCAATGCACTGAATTATGTTCCTGCTTTTACCTCATATGACTATGTTGACCTAAAAAAAAAGTTCTAATGACTATTGGAAGACGAGGAAAAAACAAAAGCACGAAAACAAAATTAACTGTGACAGGATGGTGTTAAAATCCTAATTCACTGGTGAAGTCTGACATGCCAGATGTAAACTGTATGTATGTTACAGTATAGTCTCTGGAGGCTGGAATGTGTATCACAGTACAGAATTACTTATACAAATCAAGTGTTCCTGCACATATCAGCAATAAGATGGCTGAAAGTCTAGAAGGGTGGTGGGTTTCTGTAATGTAGAATCTTAGCAGTGTCTGAAAGCTAAAAAGAAAGATTAAGAGGAATACCAGTTTGTCCGGTCTGACATGTAATAGACGTCGCCCATCTCTGTTACAAGAATCTGTATTTGTATGATACAGTAGATTACAGATGCAAGCTGTCAATCTTAGGTTTAATGTGGCACAATGGGGGACATGTATCAAGGCTTTTTCATCTGTTTTCTGCTGTAAAAAAAGTTGCAGATTGTGTGACATTTTGATAAATTTAACACAAATTACATATTACATCTATCTTTTTTCGTTCTTCAAGAACAACCTCTTTTAGAGCCTGAATGCTGGATGGAGAGTAGTGCTCAACTTGTCTCTTCAGAATTCCTCATAGGTCTTTTAGTAGGGTTTAGATCAGGAGACATACTTGGCCACTTTCACCGTTCTTCAGAAATGTAACAGATATGTGTTTTGAATAATTATCACAATGGAAAAGTGCACATCTATCAAGGGGATGGAGTGATGGTATCATCTTCTCTTTCAATATAGAGCAGTACATCTGTGAATTCATGTTACCATTCAATTAGCTGCAGATCCCAGACACCAGAAGCAGTCACGCAGCCCCACATAAGGACACTGCTACCACTTTTTACTGTAGGCACCATGCATTTAGAAAAAAAATGCATGTCTACCAAGGGCACAGAGTGATGGTAACATATTCTCTTTCAGTACAGAGCAGTACATCTGCAAAATCATGATGGCATCATTGAAATATAGCTCCCTGACACCAGCAGCACTTATGCAGCCAAAGATAAGGAAACTGCCACCATCATGTTTCACTGTAGGCACCATGCATTTTTTTTAATTAATTTTTCTAAAACACCTATGGGGAATTCTGAAGAAACAAGTTCAGCATCACTCTCCATCCATCATCCAGGCTCTAAATGAGGTTGTAATTGAAGAATAGAAAAATCTAGATGTTGCAATATGTCACCAACTTGTTCCTTCCATGCATAGAAGACTTGGTATGGTCCTTAAAAATCAAGATCATACAAAATAATAGATGTAGTAGTTTTTGATGTGGGGTGTATTCATGTTTGCATCAACTAATTTGAGTAAAACTGTAGATATTGTAATGAAAGTTATATTATTAAGCTTACTTTCATGTTATCAGTTAAAAAAAATTATTTGAAACTGAAAATTTTGGAAATTGTTCTTACATTCAGTGAGATATTGATAACAATTTTACTTTTCATAGGGGATGTACTCATTTATCCCTTTATGCTGAGCACTGTATATGAAGTCACATGATCACCCGCTCGGCCGCATCTGCAATACCGAAGAATTCTGACAGCATGTGCATCACACGCTGTCAAGATTCAGAAGTCTGCAGTCATATATGTGGAATCATACATTTCTAGAAACATATATCATTAAACTAGCTAAACTGCTCCTTTTAATACCGAGAGCTGATAATGAAGTTTATTTTCTTCTAATCAACATAGAATTGCAATATACAGTGCCATGCGAAAGTATTTGGCTCCCTGGAACTTTTCAACCTTTTCCCACATATCATGCTTCAAACATAAAGATACCAAATGTAAATTTTTGGTGAAGAATTAACAACAAGTGGGACACAATTGTGAAGTTGAATGAAATTTATTGGTTATTTTAAATTTTTGTGGAAATATTAAAACTGAAAAGTGGGGCGTGCAATATTATTCCGTCCCTTTAACTTAATACTTTGTTGCGCCACCTTTTGCTGCGATTACAGCTGGAAGTCGCTTGGGGTATGTCTCTATCAGTTTTGTAACAATCAGTCGTACACTGCACAAATCTGGCCTTTATGGAAGAGTGGCAAGAAGAAAGCTATTTCTCAAAGATATCCATAAAAAGTGTTGTTTAAAGTTTGCAACAAGCCACCTGGGCGACACACCAAACATGTGGAAGAAGGTGCTCTGGTCACATGAAACCAAAATCAAACTTTTTGGCAACAATGCCAAATGACATGTTTGGCGTAAAGGCAACACAGCTCATCACCGGGAACACACCATCCCCACTGTCAAACATGGTGATGGCAGCATCATGGTTTGGGCCTGCTTTTCTTCAGCAGGGACAGGGAAGATGGTGTAAATTGATGGGAAGATGGATGGAGCCAAATACAGGACTATTCTTGAAGAAAACCTGTTGGAGTCTGCAAAAGACCTGAGACTGGGACGGAGATTTGTCTTCCAACAAGACAATGATCCCAAACATAAAGCAAAATCTACAATGGAATGGTTCACAAATAAACGTATCCAGGTGTTAGAATGGCCAAGTCAAAGTCCAGACCTGAATCCAATCAAGAATCTGTGGAAAGAGCTGAAAACTGCTGTTCACAAACAATCTCCATCCAACCTCATTGAGCTCAAGCTGTTTGCCAAGGAAGAATGGGCACGAATCCTATGGACAGACTGTCCCACCTCAGCTGTAGATTTCTGCAGTTAATCCAGAGTGATCATGGGCCTCTTGGCTGCATCTCTGATCAGTCTTCTCCTTGTTTGAGATGAAAGTTTAGAGGGACGGCCGGGTCTTGGTAGATTTGCAGTGGTATGATACTCCTTCCATTTCAATATGATCGCTTGCACAGAGCTCCTTGGGATGTTTAAAGTTTTGGAAATCATTTTGTATCCAATCCAGCTTTAAATTTCTCCACAACAGTATCACGGACCTGCCTGTTGTGTTCCTTGGTCTTCATGATGCTCTCTGTGCTTCAAACAGAACCCTGAGACTATCACAGAGCAGGTGCATTTATACGGAGACTTGATTACACACAGGTGGATTATATTTATCATCATTAGTCATTTAGGACAACATTGGATCATTCAGAGATCCACAATGAACTTCAGGAGTTTGCTGCACTGAAAGTAAAGGGGCCAAATAATATTGCACGCCCCACTTTCTTTTTTGTATTTCCCCAAAAATTTAAAATAACCAATAAATTTCGTTCAACTTCACAATTGTGTTCCACTTGTTGTTGATTCTTCACCAAAAATTTACATTTTGTATCTTTATGTTTGAAGCATGATATGTGGGAAAAGGTTGAAAAGTTCCAGGGAGCCGAATACTTTCGCAAGGCACTGTATATAGTATAAGTGATCAAAGTCCTCAGGGAGACCATATCCTGCTATTCTGTAAATCGACATCAGTAAAAATTCCAATCTATTAAAAAAAATAAAAAAATGATTCAACCTATACAGTAAACGCTTTAATTGAAACACCAGGGTTGTTGTATGTGCCCCAAAATGGTACCAATAAAAATGACAGCTCACTATGTTGAAAAGCCATCATATACTGTAGATCCATCAATGGAAAAAAAATGTATAAAAAAGTTATGGGTGGCAGAAAATGGCAACACAGCCCTGTTTTTTTTCAACTATAAGGGTGCTTTCAAATGTGTTCAGGCACCTGTTCAGTGGCCTTGTCTGGGCTTACGTCCATCCCTTGGGGACTGGGCCCATGAAGAATGAATGTATTTTGTTAATGCTTCTGAGGAGTTTCTCATCTCTTAAATTTATTGAACATCCACTGTATATACAAAAAATGTATAGTAGATGCAAGTCCCACTAATGGGACCTACATCTATTTCGAGAACTTTGCCCTAAAGCACTTCACTGTCCGTGCAGAGGTTCATTTGTATGGGAATTCTGACCACCTATCTATTGACAGCATTGCGCAATTCGTCCCCTTTCTTGATATAGATGTGGGACCTGAATCTACTGTATATTTATGCCATATCTTGTTGATGTGTCATAAATGTATGAGATGGGAATTCACCTTTACTCGACTACACAGGTACAAGCTGCAATATTCACACAGTGGGAGTCGTTTCCCACTCAATATGAAGACCATTATCTGGAACTTTAGGTTATGGACATTTTTAGGCATGAAAATAACAACCCCACTGTAAAGATGCAATCATCTTTACCATAACCCTTATACATTAAGTGTTGTGTTAAAGAGAACCTGTTACTTGACTCTTCTGAATCTGTAATTGTGCTCCTCTCCATTCTAAGTTATGGCTCCTCTTCCCTATATGTAAAGGTAGTCTTTTTATCCAAGTGGATGTGGTCCTCAAACCTTCACCATGTGAGCCTTCTTGAGGATCACACCAAGTTATCTAAAAAGACGATACATACGGAAGCAGCAGCCATGTGTCAAGAATGGAAAGGCGCAGGAATAAAAAATGCCAGATTCAGGAGAACGGTGCTATTCACACTAGGTAAAAAAAACTACATGTTTATGGCTAGTGTTAGATCCTCTTTAAGTGTTAGTACATTACCCTGGCACTTTTCCTTTCATACCTAGAGCAGTAACTTTCCTCCTTAGTGGTGATTATGATGAATATTGCAGCATGACATCACATACTAACCGTATTACATAGATCAAGTGTAATATAAGAATTGCTTCTAGGTAACTGAGGATGATGTCCTTGATGTGCTGGAAGGTGTTCTTCAATCACATATTTCCCTGCCAAGTACGCGAGCATACACCCTAACAGCAATCATGAAACTTAGTACACGCTTCAACACCGCCGTAGAGTAAGTAAGCTATAAGTAATAGCATCACCCCTTTAAAGAAGTCATGGAAGGTATAAATTGTCATTTTTTTCTTTCTTCTCCAGCCGTATCCGTCGAGTAGTGTCTATATATGGATGTTGTCATGATGTGGAGTTACAGCAGAGAGCCGTAGAATACAATGCCCTATTCAAGAAATATGATCACATGAGGTATAAATTGTTCTATGCAGGTCATGTAAGGACGTTCCGTCACATATACAGTTCTGAAATATGTTTTGTGTAAAAACGTCTCTCCTAATAAAAAAGAAGGGATTTCTGGCATAGTATATTTGCATGTAAGCAAAAGAAAAATTATACTATGATACAGCCAAAGTATGCTTTCATATTACGGCTGAACCTAAATCACATCATAGTGATACCGCCATATTACTCCAGCCTTGGCTGACTAATTGTCTCAATGCCTATCATTAATAAACGTTCAGAAACCTCTTTTTAAAGAGGAAAATTTATTCCATTTTTAGGGTTGTTTGTGCAGCATGTATATGCATTTGCGCAAGCCTTATTCTGATGAAAAGGACATTTACACTATTTTTTACAACAAATGCACCATTTGTGAGCATTATCTATTATGCATTATCCATGTGGCTGATTCTAAGGCCACGTTCACACATTCAGTATTTTACATCAATATATATAAGCCAAAACCAGGAGTGGGTGATAAATACAGAAGTGGTGATGTGTTTCTATTATACTTTTCCACTCCTGGTTTTGGCTTACAAATACTGAGGTAAAATACTGACCAAATACTGTGACCGATGCCACCTACCATATGCATCTGTATTACTTGTACAGTCTACAGTGGCGCACAATACCCCAAATCCAATACAGGTCCAATAGTAGCTGTGGCATTCTTAGGCCTCTTTCACACATCCGTTTTTTTGTGTCAGGCATGATCCGTCGAACACCTGAAGGGACGGATCCGGCGCTGAAATAAAAAAACTGATGCAACGGATCCGTTTTTTTGCTGGATCCGACCTGAACTTTTGAACCCAGAAAAAGCAGGTTTCTGATGCCCGGAGACACTGGAAAATGTAGTAGTAGTAGTAGTAGTATAGTAGTAGTAGTAGTAGGATTGCACAAAAGTCTGATCCGGTTCCATTGACTTCTATTGTTTCCGGCCGCCTGATGCGTCGCTTCAGGCACTATCAGGCGGCTCCGGCAAACAAAAAAAAACCTTACATGCTCCGTTTTGTCCGGCCGCCGGAATGTACATTTCCGCCGGATCCGGACAAAACCGGATACAACGCAATGACATCAGGCGCGATCCGGCGCTAATGAAAGTCAATGGTAAAAAAACGCATCCGGTACCGGATCCGTTTTTTTTACCAACACGCCGGATCATGCCTGATACAAAAAGACGGATGTGTGAAAGAGGCCTTATGTGTCATCTGTATTTTCTGCATGCAAAACCATTGTAGGGTATATTGCTTGTGTATTTTTCTGAAATGTAAAAGAAAAGCTTTCACGGTGGAATTAAAAAAAAAGAGTACCCCTACCAATCGCTCAATAAACTTCTGAACAGTGTGCAGCTCAGCAGACAGGAGCAAAGCGCACATAGCGGGGTAAATCTGTGAGGTCCTGTCTGCTGAGCTGCACACTATTTGAGTGTTTATTAAATGATCGGTAGGGGTCTCAGGATCCGGACCTTCACCAGTATGCATGCAATTAAAGTGACTGCCAAGGATAAAAAAAATACCAGGTTTAAAGTTCACTTTCTCTTTAAGTGGCATCATAAGAGGATCAAGATAAACATGATAAAAAGCATTTTATTTTGTCATCAAGCTTCTGTTTCTATGCATATTAACTATAGACGTTCACTAATATGGTGCCTAATATTAGTGTTAATATTACAAAGTGGTGTAATGCAAAAATGTTTCAGATTTATTCATATTATACAATTTATTAATATTATACAAAATCCAACCAAAATAAGCCTGAATATGCGCCAAGTTTATAAAAGCAGTGCATGCTGTGTGATAGATTGGCGAATCTAGGAAAGTTTTCTCGAACTTTATTTGCCTGTATACCAGTATTTAGAACCAAAATTGTGATACATGTCATTAATAAATGTGACACATTTTAGGAGTGCACTTAGCAATAACCCATTTTTAGACACTTTGGAAAAGTGTTTTCCAAGCAAGAAAGTGTCATAAATTGCAATTTAAAAAATATGGGCATAAAACATTTATCACTACAGAACATATAAGTATCTTACGGTAATTTAAAGTGCTTAACCCCTCTTACAAATCTTGCCAACCAGGCATAGTTTGTTATAAAAAAAAACAAAAAAACCGGGCTTTCTTTATCGTCCCCGGGTAGAATGCCGAGTAATGCCGGTTGTCCAGTATTGGCTTGGCACTGACATCACGTTGACAGCATGACAGCCAATCAGTGAGCTAGCGGCTCTGAACATATCGCTCCGTCTACACAGGCAGGGCTCTGACTTCATTGATTGGCTGCTCCAACTGTTGACATGACATCAGCACCGCAGCCAATACCGGACCAGGAGCAGTGGAAAACTACGCGCTAGACTCGAAGATGATGAGTAAAGCACAGTTTGTTTCTTACAACAGACTGCGCTCGGCAAGATTTTGTGAAAAGAGACAATCCTTCAACCTAACATGCAAGCTCATAGGAATTTCAAACATGAATTGATTTGGCACTCTGTCTCACATCAGGTCAGCCATTCTGGAGAAAATGCCCTTGGCAGAAAAATCTACTTTAGCAGAAACTGAAACTTGCATTGGAGAGGTCAAAGAAAAAAGTGACAGCCAATCCAAAAGTGCTCCCTCCATAAGCCAGACAGTTAGCCATGTGAGTATTGTTGGGGAGAATTTCAGCAACTGGGGCTGCAGCTTTACTGGATAAATCCATGAGTGGCCATATCGGTGCTCCTAGTAGAATATCGCACATTGCTGTATTGTGCGCTATGCCTATAACATTTCTGTTTCAGATTGATGTATAGTTTTGTGAGATGATATTTTGTATAACTCGTGTTTTAATCATATAAAGCTTTGCTCTTTCTGGGATTTTCAGTCCAGTTGTCGGTCTTATCAGTGACTGACAGCTTTCTTTATAAAGTGTACATACAGAGGTACCGTACTCAGTCACTAATAGGACCGTTCCCGGGACCGAAAATCTCAGAAAGGGCAGAGGATGAAATGATTAATAAACAGGTTATTCTGAATATTTTCTCATAAACTACATATCAATCTGCTTTATTACGCCTTCTATATGAGATGCAGATTGGACTGCATTTTTGTGGTGACAGGTTCCTTGAGTCTGGTGAATTGTATAAATGTAAAGAACATAAAGAACATTTTTAGAAGATAGGATATGCACTTCAGATCAGCACTTCTTTGCATTATATCTTACATGCTTATTCTGTAGGTTACAGATCTTTTGGGACTATTGGAAGAGAGTACAGACAGCACACCAGTGACCTCAGGGATCTCCTCTATAAACCAGAATTTGCCCAATGGAGGAAGCCTGTTGGATCTTCTGGATGAAACTCCAAACCCAGGTATATAAAAACATATTTTTAAGAACTCCTTTAAAGGGAAGCTCTAATATTGGTAAATATGTTCTCAATTTCAAGAGTAACAGGTCTAGAGTGTCCAGTTTTTATTCCTAATTTATTCCCACTGTTCCACCGAGTATTCTGTCTTTTGTTTTTCTTTAATCCGTCATATGTTTCTAGAGATATGGGTCGCCTTATTTAGCACTAAGTTTTGTGATCTTTACAAGGGAGCGGGGCTCGCAGCATAGTAATGCGGAGCACCATATAGTTACGCCCCCAGGGAATTCTGTGAGCTCCCGTTAGTACAGACCATACTAATTAGCACTAAATAAAAAGGCTCAAATCTCTAGAAGGGATTGTCAAAATAAAGCAAAAAAAAAATCAGAATTCTCCGGGGAGCAGAAATGAAATAAGAGCAAAACTGGACACTTTTTGGCTGCTGACAGGTTCTCTTAAACTCTCCTATAAAAAGGCCATTCCTTAATGGAGAGGCGAGGTAATACATCCTAACATGCTGTCTGATATTCAGTTTTATCCGTGGTCCTAATGGCTGCACTCACTGAATACCCACCCACGCATTTCTCTTCCTGTGCTCTTCAATGTTCATGGGTAAGATTGAATATCCTTGTATCAGACACATTATAAGGGGGTTTGAGTTTCTACTGTGCGGGTTGGGATTAAACACAACTATGAAAGTTTGGCGTACTTACACTTAGTGCCATTTATAATAACTATGGCCATGCTGTACTGAGTTCTGATTTACCTCTCTTCAATTCACATTTATGTAATATGTTACAGCAGCTCCACTGCCACTTGTTGCCTACAATAATAATGGGATGCTAGTGGAATTCTCCTTCGTGCGTCCACCATCTAGCCCTGCTCTCCTAGTCATCAATTCTTGTGCCACAAACTCCTCATCTAGTGACATCTCTGACTTCCAGCTTCAGGCTGCTGTGCCCAAGGTGAGTTCTTGAAACGTACATCTTCATTGCTTATCGTGCACCTATACTCAAAAATGAAAAATTGTCCCCTCCTCTAGGGGAGCTTCAACATCCTCTACAGAGCTGTGTGATAATACACATTTATTTATATTTATCTGCAGAGAAAGTGGACGCTCAAGACAAGATCAATGATGTCCAAAAAGGGCACGGACTTTAAATGACATTCATTTAATTAGTCTTAAAAGGGTTTTTTTTTTTTTTTAAGGATTGGCAATTCTTATTTAGTGCTTTTCAGTTGGGTCATGTAAAAAACTCAGATCTTAAAAAAGAACTCCCATCAGCATTATTATCCTCTTAATATATTGCAGTCATGTTATATGGCACAATATACTTACTATACTTACAATTGCTTATTTTGTCTTTCTATCCAGTTAATTCTTCTCTTTTCCATTAGGTCTATAACATCACGTGATTAAAAACAGACTAGCTGAATCCTTCTAAGCTCTGTGTAGAAATAGGAAGTCTCTTTTCCTTGGATGAGTCATCATTATAACTACAATTCTAGGTCCATGGCATGGGGGAGGAAGATCGCAGTTTCTAGTCTCCCATGGAGACTATATAAGCAAGTGAAATGTAAAAAAAATGCTTTTAAAAATATAAAAAAAATAAAAGTTCAAATCACCCCCCATTCGCCCCATTCAAAATAAAACAATTTAAAAACAATAAAAAATACACATATTTGGTATCGTCAAGTTCAGAAATGCCCGATCTATCAAGATTTAAAAAGAGTTAATCCGATCGGTAAACGGCGTAGGGGAAAAAAAATTAAACCGCCAGAATTACGATATTTTGGTCTCTACAACATTGCATTAAAATGCAATAACTGGAGATAAAAGATTGTATCTGACCCAGAATGGTATAGTTAAAAATGTCAGCTCGGCCCACAAAAAATAAGCCCTCACCCATCCCCAGATCATCAAAAATGGAGACGCTACAGGTCTTGGAAAATGATGCAATTTTTTTTTTTTTTTTAACAAACTTTGAATTTATGTTCACCACTTAAATAAAAAAGAACCTAAACATGTTTGGTGTCTACGAACTCGTAATGACCTGGAGAATCATAATGACAGGTCGGTTTTAGCATTTTTGATGATAAAAAAAAAAACAAACAGTTGTGGAATTGCATTTTTTTTGCAATTTCACCTCACTTGGAATTTTATTTCCCATTTTCCAGTACACTATATGGTAAAAGCAATGGTGTCACAATGGTGTCGTTCAAAAGTACAACTCATCCTGTAAAAAACAAGCCCTCACATGGCCATACTGAACAATTTAAAAGTTATGGGTTTGGGAAGCAGGGGAGCAAAAAACGAAAATGCAAAAATGTAAATGGGCTGTGGCTTGAAGAGGTTAAGTATAAGTTTAAAGAAATTATCCAGTTTAGTTCCATATGAAATTCTGACTTCTGTCTGCATTGTTTTCATACATCTCAATTCAATTTATGCAATTGTGCATTGGCATCTGGGGGTGAAGCCTTCTCTATTGTTACAGTAACATAGCAAAGATTTAAGACCACAGAAAGTGCTGATTTGCCACCATACATGAACACATGATTTGTTCTCTGATCCGAGTTATCAGGGGCTGCCAATATTTGGACATGTCAATACCGCAGCCTGTATAGACCAACTGATGACATTGTGCTAACTTTCATGTAATATCTGAGTTGCTCAGAGTTCAATTATAATTCTGTATGTTTCCTATATTTCAGAATGTTCAGATCCAACTTCAGGCTCCTAGTGGATCTTCACTTCCAGCTTTTGGTGGAGGATCTGTTACACAGTCTATCCGTATTCTGAACCCTCAAAAGGTACTTTTGGATCTGGTATTGATGTAACAAGTGTCAATCTTTTTTGGGTTAAAAAAAACCCACATTTTTGGAGTAAATCCATTTTGGGATTGTAGGAAGTGTGTATAGATACCACACCAGTGACCAAAATGTACCCAATGGGGGAAGAGTACATCCATGTAGGGATTGATGGAAGAGTGTACAGACAGCACACCAATGACCTCAGTGACCAAAATGTACCCAATGGGGGAAGAGTACATCCATGTAGGGATTGATGGAAGAGTGTACAGACAGCACACCAATGACCTCAGTGACCAAAATGTACCCAATGGGGGAAGAGTACATCCATGTAGGGATTGATGGAAGAGTGTACAGATAGCACACCAGTGATCTCAGTGACCAAAATGTACCCAATGGGGGAAGAGTACATCCATGTAGGGATTGATGGAAGAGTGTACAGACAGCACACCAATGACCTCAGTGACCAAAATGTACCCAATGGGGGAAGAGTACATCCATGTAGGGATTGATGGAAGAGTGTACAGACAGCACACCAATGACCTCAGTGACCAAAATGTACCCAATGGGGGAAGGGTACATCCATGTAGGGATTGATGGAAGAGTGTACAGATAGCACACCAGTGACCAAAATGTACCCAATGGGGGAAGGGTACATCCATGTAGGGATTGATGGAAGAGTGTACAGATAGCACACCAGTGACCTCAGTGACCAAAATGTACCCATTGGGGGAAGGGTACATCCATGTAGGGATTGATGGAAGAGTGTACAGATAGCACACCAGTGACCTCAGTGACCAAAATGTACCCATTGGGGGAAGGGTACATCCCTTTTGGAATTGTCACGATTCAACTTATTAAATCTGAAATGCTACAGCTATTTATAAAGAAATATTACAAATACATCTAAGGTTTAATGAAAAGTATTCAGTTTGGAGATGCCTTTAATTTTTCAAAAGTCTTTCACAGTATCCCAATTTTAGATTTTGCTATCATAATGTATCCTCTTTTAGGTACCTTTACGTATGCGGCTACGGTTGTCTTTTACACATAATGGACATCTAGTTCAAGAAATATCTGAAGTGAACAACTTTCCTGCAGAAGCATGGCAGTGACATGATCGGGTTTGCATGGACACTCGGATAGTGCCGGAGACATCCTAGAGTTTTTCTGAATGATGGAAAAAGAAAATAAACTGACTAATGTGTTACATTCAGCAGATATGTAATAACTGGAAACCAAGGAAGGTGGCAGTTTCTATATATGTGTGATGCTTACAGGATAGAGTTACACAGCTACAGCATAGAACACACACATGAAATATCATTAAGTGTGATGTAAGGAGTGAGGAAGGATATTGGAAAGATACTGTAATAAAATTCCTTTAAAGACCAGACATGCTATTTTCCTCCTCTAGGTGGCATCATTCTACCTTGACTTTTCTCTAACCTTGCTTCCTTCCCACTATTCTAGTGTTGCTTAATACTGTGCCAGTCTCTACACTAAGGCACTCAAAAGATGCATCATAGCTTCAGTCTGAAGACAGAAGAAATCCCATTAGAGCAACATAAAAATACAGAAATGGTTAACCCTTTAATTCGCCGTTTACAGATTTGCCAATTCCCTTTAGGCTGTTTGTGTTAATTAGGATTTGCGAGTATAATGAATTCTCCGGCTAATTAATGCTGTGTAGTGATGATGAGGGGGTTGCCTGAAATAGTGTGCAAAGGGGGAGCAGCCAGCGGTGATGTGGGGGGGTTCATGTGAGTGGCACTGAGCCAGCCTGTACCTGCCCCCTTCAAGATGACAGACTGCAAGAGACAACAGGGAGAGAGAGCGCAGTGACGAAGGAGGGAGAGTGCGCAGAATAGCAGATGCATCCGCCATCGAAAAATCAGCATCTTCTCTACCCTCCCACCAATATCCAATCGTATATATTTCACCCCCACCAACTCACCCACTTCTGCTCCCTGAGGTGTGAGCTGGCAGCTGTGGGCACTGGCCATCTGTGTGCGTGTTCATGCATTTGCATCTGTTTGTCTGTGCCCTGTGTGCGCATATCCGGGCAGAGAGCTTGGCAGAGAGAGTGTGTGGGGCAGAGAAATACACAGACGGGGAGTAAGTCAGCGTGAGATATACATAGAAAGAGATGGGCAGAAAGAGGCAGATAGCGAGAGTTGGCACAGCTACAGACGTTGGCGAAGAAGCTGGCACAGACGCGGCCCCCTTAGAGATGGCACCTGGTACTTATCATTGTGCCGTAAACAGTATGCATGAAACCGAGTGTATAAGAGCTAGCGTGCATGGATATAACAGGACATGGTACAAGAAAAGAAGAGGATGGCACGCCAATTCATTTTACTGATCTCACGAGTGTTAATTGCTCCTGCTCCTGGAGAGCTTGATGTTGGTACATATGTACGAGTCGCGTGGCATGCATACGTGCTATTGGGTGCATATGTCTAGTCCTGCCATAATACACCCTAGCGTTTCAGCAACAATGGCTAAGCCAAACGAAATTCTACCATGCCCAAGAAGACCATCAAGAGCTATTCAACAATGGCCGTAATGGAAATGACGGTGGAAGGATACCAGAGGCCTCCAGATAACGGTGAGACAGAACTGAATCCAAAAAATAACAATGCATCATTATTTCCGCACATAGGGAGGTAAAAGCTTGATATAGTCTGAATCTATATCCGTATGGCTTGAAGGAGAGACAACGTCTTGTTGTCAATTTATTGTAGACATAATGATTTACAAAACACACAAACACCAAATTGACATTTTAAGTTTAGATTTTTATAGTTTTTTAACCATTTATACATCACTCTGAGGAAATCCTCAAACTCTTTGCATGCGACAATCCATGTTAGGTGAGCAGCTGGTCACTAGACAGGCTAAAAGATACAGGAAGAGCATGGGCTATATCCTATACTAAGCTGGCATGATGTGCTCTTTGAAGGTCAGATTTACGGCTTTGGTACTAGTTAGTCTGTTTGGTTAGTATACCAATCCTGGCTATGTTAAATGATATAACTTGCAGGATCTACGAAGGCATTAAGTAAGTCCAAGGCCCAATCTGTGCCACCCTTTGTGTATCCTGTAGTGTTATAACCTTGATATTTAACAGTACTCGTTTAATTTGGGGGAAAACTAAAAGAAAGACAATGAGCAGGTAAGATTGATATTAATAGTTCACTGGATGCTTAAGTGTTTGACGGCTATTGGGAAAAAAGTATCAGACATAGGTTTTAGGGAGGAAAAGAATCTATACATTTTTGTAGAAATAAACTCTACGCATGTGCCATTTACGTGAAGTATTACTAGAATTTATTTGATGCGTCAGCATATTACTTAAAGTTTGTCAAATTTGCTAGGCAAGTAAATGTATATTTATTTAAGACCATCATATTCAGCCATAAATTTTCAACGCATGCACACAGCAAGTGAAAACCATGAGAAATCTTCATCATTTTCACTTGATGGGGGTCTCCACTAAAATTTTAAAAAGAGAAAAAGCTCATTTTTAAAGCCATCATTCCATCATAACATTTCATAATGTGGCAGTGTACAGCAAACAGCATTTGCTCAATATCACATCAATCAATTCAAAGAAACCTTTGGAAATCCAGTACTTTCACCATATTATGCGGTGTTAAAAGTTTAATATGTTCAGTCTGCAATAATAAATAGCAATGACATCGCTGAACTGTTTGGCTTCCTAATGTATTAGTGCTTGACAGTTTAATTTTTAAAAGATATTTATGCATTTACATGAAATAGGGACTGGAGAATTGCACTGAAAAATCTGCAAACGACGAGCAGCTGAGAACGTTCCTCGAGCAGTCTACTGCAGGCTTTGCGCATTGTCAGAGATCCTCTCGTGTCCTGTGCTTTGTTTAGGTTGATAGCAACCCTGTGATTATGGGATAACGTGACTTGTTTTTCAATATCTATAACATGGGTATAAATCGGGATTTTTTTTTATTTTTACCTATGATTGCTACATGTCGTAAATAAATTTCTCTGTTATTGGTGGATACCACAACTGGTCTTTGGCTGTTTATAGGCCACTGAGGACAACTAAATGAATTGGAGGGATATAAGAATGACCATATAAAAGAAAATTCTAGTTATTTGTAATATGTACAAATAGTTGTAAATCAATGTGCTTGCTGCGTTAGGGCTTCTTTAATTCCTGTGAGAGAAAGGGGGATCAAATAACTAGAGAAGCCATTGGCAAGAGAAAAAAATGATGCAAAGGCAAGCTATTCCAAGGACATATAAAAAGGTGAATACGCTGGCTAGCAGGAAATGTGAAGGACATGTGTGATATCGGATGGATGCAAATACTTTAGAATAAAGATTGGTTACAATAACCAATGAGAATGCAGAATTGAAAGCATCCTATGGTTCTACAGCTGTGGCGCACCTAGAGGTTTGGTACTGTGGAAGGGACTTATAGCACAAGGACGAAAACTACAAAATGTATGTTTATGGCAGCAATATATATATAAAAAAGTTTTTTATATATTATTTTAGTGCATATCTGTATCTTATGGAGAAGTGAAAATGCTTTTCGGCTTGTTAATGTAAACTTGCAAACCATTATATAATATCCATGCTCATTTTTAAGATCAGTAGGATACATGTATTGTAATGTATAATGAAAGTGACCAAGGTAAAGATTCCTTTTGTTGAAAATCCTTAAGGTATCCATACACCTTAGATGCTCGTAGCTAAAAACTTGTTTGGCTGATAGTTACATCTTTGGACTACCCAACACACATGCCAAGCATGAAAAGGTAGAGGCAGCTGCCAAACTTTTCTGGCAATGGCTTGTCTCTGGTGGCAACAAAGAAACAAATCTGTTGAAAATTAGTTGTTCCCTAAACATATACTATAGGGGAATTGTCACGACACCCCATACACATAAGATAGTGGACCAGTCTCAATGAAAGGTACAGCCAATTTATAGTTACTGCGTATGTGCACCTCTACAAGTCCACAACAGCTGCAGCTCTACAGGTTGCTTTAGTTATGTGCGCAGAGAGAGGGAAAGTAATGATTAAAACAATTATACTACATACGGAAGACTTGGGATAAATTAGGGAATGTAGAAAATATGAGGAAAAAAATGTATAGATTTTGTTTTAGAATATGTGTTAGTATCCAATCTAGACTATTCAGATGACAGACGAGTCCATACCAAACACATGCCTGTATACCTATGTAGATGCCATGCTGCTCTGAGTGATGAACTAAATGTAGTGACACAGCATTTTCTGTAACCCATAATACAAATCAACATCCATTTCAGATGCCAATCTTTCCATCCACTTTTTTTTTGGTGTAAATATTTTCTTCATTTTTATGTAACTTTGGATTTAAAAGGTTGTAATTATTTTTGTATTTAGTATTTTACTTGTGTTTCCTTGTTTGGTGGTTTAATATCCCAATCCTTCCCTCTCCGTCCCCCCCAAAAAAATCCCCAAGCTTAAAACATTAAGAGTGAGGTATGGGGAGAGCGATACAGGGGAGCAAGGGAGTGAAAAATGTCCCTCCCCCATAACCCTCCCCAGAAAGATAAAGCCCTTCCCTTGTCCCCTCCACAAATGGTTAAAGCATCACAGCAAGAGTTCTTGGAGTGGTGTTAACACCCCTAAGTATTACAAAGTTCAAGTCACTGGTTGAGAGGTGCTGTATTCCATATTGAAATAAAACTCCCAAAATCGCCATGTACACACGTGTACATGCATGTGTGACAGGAGACGGGCATCGCCTCTTGTTTGGTTCCATAAGTCTTGGAACTTTTGGTTATATTTAGTTTTTCCCCTTCCCCTGTTCATTGGTTTATTGTTCATTCCCATTCCCCAAGTCAGGGAGTTTGGGTAAAGAGTTTATAGACAGGGGGAAGTCACTCTTGTTTTGGCACCAGGTTCAGAAAATCCAGAAAAGCTTTGGGTTCTCAGTATTTCTATGCAGAGGTTAAAGGGTTTTTCATTTTCTTTTTGGCCTGTGTTATGATGTATTTCTTTGTGTCCCTGCTGGAGAGACACACATACAAGCTGGGGGAGACAGTCATGAAAGTAGGGGAAGTGTCCCTCCAGCAGGTTAAAGGGCAAGGAAGCAATCTTGAGTGAGGGAATGCTTCATTTGTAACAGACAGACACAAGTAGGGAGACAATCACAAAAAGGGAAGTCACATGAACACTCTAGGAGGGAAATGAAACATACACAAGAAGTGAAATAAAATAGAGAGACAACCTCAAAGCTGAAGTATGAGACAGCAATAGAGTGTCTCTATAAAGCCATGAGCACAGAGGTAGCAGCACTCTTTGGCCTGAGTTGAGGTATTGCAGAGGATGCTCCATCACTGCATGCACTTTGTGCACGGTGCTGCTGTGACCTCAGATGTTGGCTTCGAGCTGCGGGACCCTGCAGTAGTACTTGGCAGGAGAGGCAGTGATAGGTACAGACCCTCACTCTAAAAGGTGGAGGATGCGGCGGAGGGTCAGTGTAACAGCCTGCACGTTGATGAGCTTCAGCTTCTCCCTCTTCATCATAAGAGGTCTTGCAACGTTGGCACTGGTACCTAATTGCCACATCCACCATTGGAATATCTTCATCTTCTAAGTCATCATCTCGCTCCACACTTTCTTCCTCTCCCAGTGTAGGTTCCTGACCCCCACTTTCACTTGAAGCTTTCGTCTGTGAAGGCTCTGGCTTACGGAATGATGTTGCCTCAGGAGCCAATTTAAGAGGTGCAGGGAGCAGCCCTAGGAGAGTGTGGGGAATCACTGGGTTAATTGGAAATAGACGTTTCTTTAATCCATATAGCTGTTGAAAATATGGGCCTTGTATCTGGGGGGTGAATAAGGGAGTGGCAGCTGGAGCAAGTGAAAAAGGCATAAAGGGAGCCCCCATGAGAGGAGCAGCCTTTAGAGGTGAGGGACCAAAAGTCTCAGGGGTCATTGCAGGTTGTGATGACTCTTTAGTGGTATCAATGGTAGTGTGTGAAGAAGTGGGGGCAGATGGTGCTGCACGGGGAAGAAGAGCAGGAGGTACAGTAGAAGTCATCCCGATGAGGCTCGGAGGAGGGCCTAAGATAGTAAAGAAAACCATGATTAGTGGAATGAGTCATACTGGTATAAATAACAATCATCTGAAAATGAGGATAAAAAGTAATGGTGGCAAATGTAATAGAGTTATACAAAGATGGAGATTTCCTTTACTTAGTATCGGTCTCGCAAAAACACTCATTGAATGTGTAATAAGACTTTGTGAACTAATATTAGAGCATAATCCTTAAACCTACATCTTTTGCCAAGTAATTTTTAATGCCAAAAGGCTTCAGTGGAACAGTGGTTCCAAATCAAGACTTCATATTCCCTATCGTCTTACAACTGCAAATGTCTACAATAGGCACCCAAGCGAAGCTGATAAAATCCGTAGTGTTAGCTGACCATAACGAACAAGTCCATCAAGCTTGCTCTTGCTATATTATTCCTAGATCTCATATTAATGAACAATTTATTAATTTTGGACCTTTAGTTTATATTGTATTAAAATGATAATCTGATTCAAGCAACTAAAGTCTTCTTATATACTGAAACAGCATATAATTAATTGTTAAATGAATAGATTTGATTGCCTGATCATGGAATACCAATTTAGATTATCCTAGACATTTTAGATAGTTGATTAAAAATATGTTAAAATTCAGGAAACAAACCCTGAACATTTCAATTGACAAAACATAAATTTCATCTGGATAAAAAATTGCCAACTTTGCAAATAATGAAATAATGTACGGTAATTATTCAATATTCCCAATCAGAAAAATCCCTCTGCACTTCTGATATACAGTATGTCAATGTTTTTTCTAGTTTGGCAATAGGTGTATTTATTTATTTTACTCGCTTATATAGCGCCATTAATTCCACAGCGCATTACAGACATTATCATTGTCCCCATTGGCTCTCACAATCTAAATTCCCTATCAGTATGTCTTTGGAGTGTGGGAGGAAAGTGGAGAACCTGGAGGAAACCCACGCAAACACGGGGAGAACATACAAACTCCTTGCAGATGTTGTGTGAACTTAGCCAAAATTTTCACCATGCTCTCTATACTAGCCCCATAAGGATGCCAGGGGATATAAAGGTGACATCTATAATTTCTTGTTAATGTCAGTGTCTTTGCTTTATGGTTGATGATCGAATCCATGTGAAATTATATGTTGGATGGAAAAAAATTTATGGCGTGCATATACTATAAATAGTAATGTCATATATTAAAGTCATTTCTGTTAGAACTACATATTGATTACTAGAAAAATGATTGTCTTTGTTCTTCTCCAAGTTCTTTGTTGTATCCCTGTTGCTGAAAACAACACTGACATTTGGTGACACGCTGCTGATGTTAACGATGACTGTAAACTACCAGCGCGCTGAAATATTCTGCATTATGATCAGGCTTCAACAGACATAAGAAAACGTTTGAGTATAGATTTCATATATTGTCAGTAGTAAAGTTGGTTTGTGTTAGTAGTGGAAAGGTTTGGATCCTGAAAGGAGGCTGTGCAATGCTTATTAACCCCCCCGTCCCATAATATTGGTGGCCAGATTACTACAAAGAAGTGAGATTTTTCACATTACTTAGTTGGTGCTGATATACAGTGGTGGTAAAAGTTTTGCACCCTTGGTCAAAATTACTGTTATTGTAAACAGTTAAGCAAGTTGAACATGGAATGATCTCTAAAAGGTATACAATTAAACATGACATTTCCTTTGTATTTTAGGCAAAATAGATAAATATATTGTAATTTTTTACATTTTAAAAATTACAAACAGGAAAATGGGATGATGCAAAAGTTTGGGTACCCTTGGAGATTTGTGTGCTCAGATAACTTTGACCAAGGTTTCAGGCCTTGATTAGCCTGTTAGGGTTATGGCTTGTTAACTATCATCGTTAGGAAGGGCCCGGTGATGCAAATTTCTCAGCTTTATAAAAACCCAGCCCTCTCTAACTTTCTGCCAAAAAACAGCAGCCATGGGTTCGTCTAAGCAGCAGCCTATCACTCTGAAAATGAAAATTGTGGAGGCCCACAATGCAGGGGAAGGCTATAAGAAGATAGCAAAGCGTTTTCAAGTTGCCTTTTCTTCAGTTCAAAATGTAATTAAGAAATGGCAGCTAACAGGTACATTGGAGATTAAGATAAGGTCCGGAACACCAAGCAAAATTTCATTGAGAGCTGCTCGTAGGGTTGCTAGAGAGGCAAATCAGGACATGCACAAATATGGCCTTCACGAAAGAGTCATCAGAAGAAAACCTCTCCTGCATCCTCACCATAAAATTCAGAGTCAGAACCTCCCCAACCCGTGTGCACAACGTATATAAGATCGTTCTGCCTGACATGAGCACGGTCAGAGATGTGTGAGCGTGGGAACAGTCTGTCTGCAATCACTCTCACAGACCTCTGACCACACACATGTGAAGCAGAACTACCTCACCCAGATGTCAGACCTGTGTTAATGCAGGGGGCAAAATCCCTGCACGCGCTTCCGCGCTTCTCAGCAATCTGCATCCTGTGCACACTGTCAGACCTGTGTGAGTTCGAGGAGCGTCTCATATATGTTGTGCATACTGGGGGTGGTGAGGTGTGGGAACTTTTTTATGTTGACAGGAACTGCGCATGCTCGGCCAGCTGATCGACCACTGGGAGGACAAATAAAGCTTGCAGAAGGAATAACACCAGGGGGCATACTTCACAAGATAAAAGATTGTTATTTTTTAAACCGAGAATAATTTTTAAAAACTGTAAATTACAAAACCATTTATGTCCACGTTTGCTTTATTATTTATGTTGGCACAACCCGTTTAAATAATTGAATAGACACAAGAGTGGTTTTATGTGATTTATCTTACTTTATATTTCTACTGTGGTTTTTCCTTTGGTGATGTTGAAATATTGCTGTTTGACACATTTTTAATCCTTATTTATCTGTATCAAGGTATATTTTTATATCAATACTGTTATAGATATAATTGTAAAATTTATGGAGTTGCGGAAACTTGGCACTCACAGACGAGATAAGGTTTGAAAATCAAGGTTCCATTTATTTGTGCATCCAGAAAAATAATCGTAGTCAAACGTTTTCGGTCCCAAATTGGACCTTCATCAGGACTGGTATAGTAGTATGATCTGTATTATCAAGAGTACTTGTCTTGTCATCAAGAGGAGCTTAAACAAGGACCCGGGTGGCCTGGATGTCCATGTGGTGTTGAGGGCGGAACTTGTGGAAAACTGGCGCTGTAGAAGACCACGATCTATGTCGCTGGGGATGGCGCCGGGTGTTGATGCGAGAAACTCGTGCAAGTTTCTCGCATCACACTCGCAAGTGTGACACCAGCCTCATGGTGGTAATGCTCTGGAAGGGTGTTGTCACATTTGTGCTCCAAAAGCAACACGTGAATATCTTTGCAATGGAGTGACGCAGTGCAAAAAAGAAAAGAACGGCAGAATTGGGGGAATTCAGGGATTTTTTGTTGAACTCAATTTTTTGAGCAAGTGACAGGTACTCTTTAACCCGTTAATATTTCATGTTGCATTTAAAGGCAGAGCCCATTGCACACTGGGCAGATGCCGACTATATATCTGGCATCTGACTCATAACAGAAGTGATGGGCACACACACCGTTCACTGCTATTAACCTACAGAGTTACCACAGAAAACTGATAGATTGCTTTGACAGCTTGGCTGATCACCCCCATACTTATCATGTGATCTGTTCTTTGACCTCTAGCCCATGGCTAGGCACCATAGGAACTGACATTTCCACTATATACATTTTGTGGTATTGCGGTATATAGTACGAGCGATCAGATGATCACAAGTTTAAGACCCCTAAGGGATGTAAAAAGTAGAAATTTAAAAAAATCTATATTTATAAAAAAAAAATTAAATCATCCCTCTTTTCCCCAGTTAACAATAAAGGAATGCAAAAAAAAACCAAAAACATACGTTATATACATTTGTTAATGCTGCGTCTGATCTATCAAAACACTATTTAAGCCGATCGGTACATACCGTAATGAGAAAAAAAAGAATGAAAACATTGCGTTTTTTTGGTTGATGCAATAATGCTAAAATATGCACTGAGAAGCAAATCAAAGCATAGTCTTTACCACAAGCCCCCGCACAGCCCCATTGATGGTCTTATAAAAAAAAAGTTATGGAAAGTCTTGGAAAATGGCGACAAGACAAATTTTTTTTTTTTACAAAATTGTGATTTTCTTTAAACTAATAAAATAGTTTTTTTTTAAATAAAAAAAACTATACATGCTTGGTATATCCGTAATAATACTGTCCTGGAGAATCATGTTTCTGGGTCATTCTTACTTTACAATGAATGCCGTAAAAATAAAAAAAAATCTCAATTTTTTTCACTTTTTTACTGCACTTAGAATTTTTTGAGACATTTTACCTTACTCTAAAGGGTAATATGAATAGTGTCAAAACTACTTCTATTTACTTCTAACTAATTCGAAACTACTTCTTGTTCTGCAAAAGACAAGCCCTCATATATCACTAGTTAAAAAGGGAGTGAAAAAAATTAAAACGTTAAACTAAAATCTGGTAGAGGGAAGCAGTCAAGCAGTATGGCTCAAAATCACCTGATGTATTTTAGGACTCGTTCTCACGATAGTCGGAGTTTAAATTCCATGTATATTACTGTAGCATATGATTTTTACAGATACATTGCAATTCTTTAAGATAGGAAACTGTAAATGGTCTTGTAAATTATTTATAGTTTTCTGGATTACATTTTTTATACGCTTGTGTGAACCTGGCCTTACAGTGGCTCGTAACCTAAAAGGCTACATTCCAACTACGAGCTTTTGGTGCGTTTTTTGACGCTGCATAGTTTTGCTGCATCAGAAATGCTGCATATTACAGTACCAGCAAAGTGGATGGGATTTATAGAAATTTTCCCGCCCACTGGGCTTTTATTTTACTCAGTGCAAACTGACCTGCGGTGCGTGTTTCAAATCCACAACATGGCAATTTCTCTTGCAGGTACTCTGAGTCTTCTGTGCAGAATTTCACCACAGACTTACATTAGGTGCGAAAATTGCACAAATAAAAAAATGCACGTTAACCTAAAAGGTTAAGGCCCACTACCATACAAGCTTCTTGAGGCCGACAAATAAATGTATATGCGTGTCAGAGCTACTATACAAAATTTAGAACTATTTCTGCTTGCTTCCCACAGATACCTGTTGTAATACAAGAATCGACTTTTTTCATCATCATAATAGGAAATAATTCACCCAGTGCACATGACTACATAACGGTGAGTAATATAGAGTTGAAATCCTGTATACATTAAGGTTATTTTCAAGTGTTCAGATAGTTCCATGCAGGACAAAAAAACCCCAGAAACTCCATGTACAGTGCTTGCTGTGGACTGTAACAGCCATAGCATGTGGAGTTCATAACTGCACATGAGTGGGACTCTCAAAATCACTTCACAAATTATTCAGAAAGGAAATCCACAGTGGAGAAAACCTCCTTAGTGAGCCCAGACTATGTAAGGAAGCTATGACATCTTTCAGAAACTACAAGCGAAGGAATACAAGGGGGTACCCAAAATATCGAGAATTACTGATTTTAATTTTTTTTATTCAAGAACACATCTTGAAAACATTAACCCTCTTCAAAATACGGTCCATTAGATTATATCAATTGTCCCAAAAGGTTTTTCCACTGTTCAAAACATTTTTTATATTCTTCTGAACTAATGCTGTTAAAAGGAATCTGTCACCCTAAATTGGTGGGATATTTAAATGATGGCAGTCAGGTCAGATGGGCGGTGTTTTGGGTACTTGCCTTAACATGTTGTTCGCCGCTGTCTCCATTATTTCTGGGAATTGTAGTCGTTGCCCTCCATATAACGCACCTGCGCATTGCAATCCTGAATTGCGCACGCGCAGTATGCTTTACCCGCAGGTTGCAATGCGCAGGCGCATTATATGGAGGGCAACGACTACAATTCCCAGAAATAATGGAGACAGCGGCGAACAACATGTTAAGGCAAGTACCCAAAACACCGCCCATCTGACCTGACTGCCATCATTTAAATATGCCACCAATTTAGGGTGACAGATTCCCTTTAAGTGCCTCCAGCTATTTTTTCTTAACTTTGTCTACGTACTGAAAATGTTTTCCCTTTAGGTTTTTCTTCATTCTTTGGAATAAGAAGAAGTCGTAAGAGGCTAAGTCAAGCGAGTAAGGTGGAGACTCTGATTTTTTGACAAACGTCGTTATGGGATGAATCTTGGTGTTAGGCCGGCGTCACACACAACCACAAAAAATCGGTCCGTTTTAGACGGTCGACAATCGGATCAAAATAAAAACATCACACATCCTTCTGGCATCCGATTTTCCTTCAAAGATGCGATTTAATCGCATGTGTGTGTACCTTGTAACATCCGATTTTCATCCGACTTGCGAGATTTTCTCGCAGGCTTGCAAAACTGACATATAATGGATCCAAAAGAATAGTATTTAAATGCCAAAAGAAAGAATAGATATATACACATAGAGCACATATATATATATATATGTCATTGTGACATATATATACATATATTTATAATTCTTACACTTCTACATACTGTTATAGCCGCTAATTCAATTGCCGGCTTCAGTGAAATCACAGAAGCCGACATGAAATGATACATTGTTTCCACACATTTAACCATGTAATTTCATGTATTTTTATATATGTTTGAAACATACAATTACATGAGTATATGTGTGCTAAATTTCAGACATGTAGGGGTTAATTAAAGGTGTAAATTCGTTGAAAAAAAATGCGTGGGCTCCCGCTGTATTTTCTCCACCAGACAGACAAAGCAAGCGAGTGGGGGCAGATAATAATAGCCTAGGGAGGGTACATTTTTTTTGTGCCCCCCCTGGCTACTAACATCTGCCCCCAGACACCCCAGAAAGGGCAAATCTCTAATTAGATTCGCCCTTTCTGGCACTTTGCCCGTCTATTCCCATTGCCCTGTAGCGGTGGCGAATGGGTTAATAATCTGGCGTTAATGTCACCTTAGTATTGAAAGGTGACCTTAAGGCAGGTTAATAATTGATAGCTGTCAATTAGACAACTATCAATTATTAATCCTATTGTATGAAAGAAAAATCAAACACACACAGTTTAATAAAAAATAAGTTTAATTAAATAATCACACAGTTTTTGACCATATTTTATATTTCCTGCTAAAACCATTTCCTGTAATAAAAATAAAATAAAAAAGCAAAATTATACTTACCAATCCGATGTACAGTCAGGTCCCACGGTGTAATCCATCAGAAAGGGTTAACAGGTTACAGGTCGCAGAGAGCTAATAATGCTGTCTCAGACCTGTATTCCCCTGAATGAATCAGTTACTCTCCCAGCGAAAGTAGAGGAATAGATTCATGAATGGAGCTTAATTGATTTATTGGCAATTTAACTTTAGTGACCTGACCTAAAGGGAAAGTGGACACAATCAATTAAGCTTCATTCATGAAACACATCCTCTCCTGTCGCCAGGAGAGGAACTTATTCATTCAGGAGCTTTGAGCTGAGCATGCAGAATTACTTGCACTGCTTGGCTCAAAGCTAGTTAACCCTTTGTGAAGGATTACAGCGTGGGACGTGACAGATCAGCGGAATAGGTAAGAATAATGTTGTTTTATTTTTTTTTCTTTATTTTAGGAGATCAATGGCTTCGCACGGATTAAGTGTAAAATAAAATATGGTCAAAAACTGTGTGATTATTTAATTAAACTTATTTTTTATTAAACTGTGTGTGTTTGATTTTTCTTTCATACAATAGGATTAATAATTGATAGTTGTCTAATTGACAGCTCTCAATTATTAACCTACCTTAAGGTCACCTTTCAATTGCAAGGTGACAGTAAGGTGAGATTATTAACCCATTCGCCACCGCTACAGGGCAATGGGAATAGACGGGCAAAGTGCCAGAAAGGGCGAATCTAATTATAGATTTGCCCTTTCTGGGGTGTCTGGGGGCAGATGTTAGTAGCCAGGGGGGGCACAAAAAATGTACCCTCCCTAGGCTATTATTATCTGCCCCCACTCGCTTGCTTTGTCTGTCTGGTGGAGAAAATACAGCGGGAGCCCACGCATTTTTTTCCAACGAATTACACCTTTAATTAACCCCTACATGTCTGAAATTTTGCACAAATACACTCATGTAATTGTAAGTTCTAAACAAATATCAAAATACAGGAAATGACATGGTTAACTGTGTGGAAACAATGTATCATTTCATGTCGGCTTCTGTGATTTCACAAAACCCGGCAATTGAATTAGCGGCTATAACAGTATGTAGAAGTCTAGGAACTATAAATATATGTATATATACATGTCACAATGACATGTATATATATATATATATGTGTTCTATGTGTATATATCTATTCTTTCTAGTCTTTATTAAAGCTGTCAGTGTGATTTTACAGTATAGCCGGGGATGAATTGCCGGCTTTTCTAAAGGACACCGATGCGATTTCATCGCAAGTCACACAGTGTGGTCCGTTTGTAATCCGATTTTTCATCGCTCCCATAGACTTGCATTGGCGATTGTCGACCGACAATCGGTGACAATCGCAGCATGCTGCGATTGTACACGGACGTTTAAAACGGACCACAAAAAATCGGATACTGGGAGCTGCTCCATAGATTAACATAGGTCCGACTGCAATGCGATTTTCATCGCATTGCAGTCGTCCGATTCTGTCGCCAGTGTGACGCCGGCCTTACCCCTAAAACACAGCCTGAAACAAAACAGCAGTCCAGTCAGTGGAAGACAGCTTCATTACCCAGACCAAAAAAAAGCACTGCAAGTGAAATCGAATTTGAAGTCCTCGATGGTTTGTTTTTTTGACATCAAAGGAGTCGTACACATTCAGTTTGTTCTTCAGGGCAGCACAGTGAACCAACATTACTATCTTGCAAGTGCTGAAGTGATTGTGTGAGGCAGTGAGAAAAAAAATTACCTGAATTGTTGTGATTGGAGGACTGGCTGCTTCATTATGACAACACGCCAGCCCATACAGCGTTGAAAATCAACCAGTTTTTGGCGAAAAACGGTATGACAAAGATTTCTCACCCCCCCTTACTCGCCAGATCTAGCCACCTGCGACGACTTCTTATACCCAAAAATGAAGAAAAACCTAAGGGGAAAGTGTTTTTATGACATAGGAGAAGTTAAGAAAAAAATAGCTGGAGGCACTTAACAGCATGAGTTCAGAAGAATATAAAAAATGTTTTGAACAGTGGAAAAGCTGTTGGGACAAGCGCAGATCATCATCTAAGGCCAGGATCACACATGCGAGAAACACGGACGAGTCTCGCATGTGAATTCCTGGCACTGCCACTGGCACTCGAGAGCGGAGCGAGCGGCTGCATAGAAATACATGGAGCCGTACACTCCGCTCCTGAGTGCCGGGAATTCACATGCGAGACTCGTCCGTGTTTCTTGCATGTGTGATCCCGGCCTTATAGACAGTATTGCGAAGGGGATTAATGTTTTCAAGATGTTATCTTGATTAAAAAAAATGTAAATAAGTAATTCTCTGATTTTTTGGGTACACCCTCGTAAGTATATGACAAGAAAAAAATCCAATCATTTAATGTTAAGTTCCCAAAATTAGTTTTTGGTTAATTTTTTTGATTTTGCATATTTTCGCTGGGTAAAAAAACACAGCGTCTTACAGTTCCAGCAAAGCGGATGGGATTTATAGAAATCTCCAGCCCACTGTGCTATTTTTACGCTGCACAAATGACCTTCAGTGCGTGTTTCATATTTTATTTAATTTACTCACTTATATAGCGCTATTAATTCCACAGCGCTTTCCAGACATTATTCATATGTGCAATATGTAAATCTCTCTTGCAGATACGTTGAATTTTTATTTGCAGATTTTCCCCATAGAATTACATTAGATGTGGAAAATTTGCAGGTGGAAAAATACATACCCGTTTTAAAAGGTGTTTCCACTGCAGAAACACACTATAAGGCCAGGATC
>JARQOD010000001.1:706254384-706392448 GCA_033576555.1 Oophaga sylvatica
CTTGCTGTGGACTGTAACAGCCATAGCATGTGGAGTTCATAACTGCACATGAGTGGGACTCTCAAAATCACTTCACAAATATTCAAAAGGAAATCCACAGTGGAGAAAACCTCCTTAGTGAGCCCAGACATGTAAGGAAGCTATGACATCTTTCAGAAACTACAAGCGAAGGAATACAAGGGGGTACCCAAAATATCGAGAATTACTGATTTTAATTTTTTTTTATTCAAGAACACATCTTGAAAACATTAACACCCCTTCAAAATACGGTCCATAGATTATATCAATTGTCCCAAAAGGTTTTTTCCACTGTTCAAAACATTTTTTATATTCTTCTGAACTAATGCTGTTAAAAGGAATCTGTCACCCAAATTGGGTGGGATATTTAAATGATGGCAGTCAGGTCAGATGGCGGTGTTTTGGTACTTGCCTTAACATGTTGTTTCGCCGCTGTCCTCCATTATTTCTGGAATTGTAGTCGTTGCCCTCCATATAACGCACCTGCGCATTGCAAATCCTGAATTGCGCACGCGCAGTATGCTTTACCCGCAGGTTGCAATGCGCAGGCGCATTATATGAGGGCAACGACTACAATTCCCAGAAATAATGGAGACAGCGGCGAACAACATGTTAAGGCAAGTACCCAAAACACCGCCCATCTGACCTGACTGCCATCATTTAAATATGCCACCAATTTAGGGTGACAGATTCCCTTTAAGTGCCTCCAGCATTTTTTCTTAACTTTGTCTACGTACTGAAAATGTTTTCCCTTTAGGTTTTTCTCATTCTTTGGAATAAGAAGAGAAGTCGTAAGAGGCTAAGTCAAGCGAGTAAGGTGGAGACTCTGATTTTTTGACAAACGTCGTTATGGGATGAATCTTGGTGTTAGGCCGGCGTCACACACAAACCACAAAAAATCGGTCCGTTTTAGACGGTCGACAATCGGATCAAAATAAAAACATCACACATCCTTCTGGCATCCGATTTTCCTTCAAAGATGCGATTTAATCGCATGTGTGTGTACCTTGTAACATCCGATTTCATCCGACTTGCGAGATTTTCTCGCAGGCTTGCAAAACTGACATATAATGGATCCAAAAGAATAGTATTTAAATGCCAAAAGAAAGAATAGATATATACACATAGAGCACAAAATATATATATAAATGTCATTGTGACATATATATACATATATTTATAATTCTTACACTTCTACATACTGTTATAGCCGCTAAATTCAATTGCCGGCTTCAGTGAAATCACAGAAGCCGACATGAAATGAACATTGTTTTCCACACATTTAACCATGTAATTTCATGTATTTTTATATATGTTTGAAACATACAATTACATGAGTAATGTGTTGCTAAATTTCAGACATTAGGGGTTAATAAAGGTGTAAATTCGTTGAAAAAAAATGCGTGGGCTCCCGCTGTATTTTCTCCACCAGACAGACAAAGCAAGCGAGTGGGGGCAGATAATAATAGCCTAGGAGGTACATTTTTTTTGTGCCCCCCCTGGCTACTAACATCTGCCCCCAGACACCCCAGAAAGGGCAAATCTCTAATAGATTCGCCCTTTCTGGCACTTTGCCCGTCTATTCCCATTGCCCTGTAGCGTGGCGAATGGGTTAATAATCTGGCGTTAATGTCACCTTAGTATTGAAAGGTGACCTTAAGGCAGGTTAATAATTGATAGCTGTCAATTAGACAACTATCAATTATTAATCCTATTGTATGAAAGAAAAATCAAACACACACAGTTTAATAAAAAATAAGTTTAATTAAATAATCACACAGTTTTTGACCATATTTTATTTTCCTGCTAAAACCATTTCCTGTAATAAAAATAAAATAAAAAAGCAAAATTATACTTACCATCCGATGTACAGTCAGTCCCACGGTGTAATCCATCAAAAGGGTTAACAGGTTACAGGTCGCAGAGAGCTAATAATGCTGTCTCAGACCTGTATTCCCCTGAATGAATCAGTTACTCTCCCAGCGAAAGTAGAGGAATAGATTCATGAATGGAGCTTAATTGATTTATTGGCAATTTAACTTTAGTGACCTGACCTAAAGGGAAAGTGGACACAAATCAATTAAGCTTCATTCATGAAACACATCCTCTCCTGTCGCCAGGAAGGAACTTATTCATTCAGGAGCTTTGAGCTGAGCATGCAGAATTACTTGCACTGCTTGGCTCAAAGCTAGTTAACCCTTTGTGAAGGATTACAGCGTGGGACGTGACAGAATCAGCGGAATAGGTAAGAATAATGTTGTTTTTATTTTTTTTTTCTTTATTTTAGGAGATCAATGGCTTCGCACGGATTAAGTGTAAAATAAAATATGGTCAAAAACTGTGTGATTATTTAATTAAACTTATTTTTATTAAACTGTGTGTGTTTGATTTTTCTTTCATACAATAGGATTAATAATTGATAGTTGTCTAATTGACAGCTCTCAATTATTAACCTACCTTAAGGTCACCTTTCAATTGCAAGGTGACAGTAAGGTGAGATTATTAACCCATTCGCCACCGCTACAGGCAATGGAATAGACGGGCAAAGTGCCAGAAGGGCGAATCTAATTATAGATTTGCCCTTTCTGGGGTGTCTGGGGGCAGATGTTAGTAGCCAGGGGGGCACAAAAAATGTACCCTCCCTAGGCTATTATTATCTGCCCCCACTCGCTTGCTTTGTCTGTCTGGTGGAGAAAATACAGCGGGAGCCCACGCATTTTTTTCCAACGAATTTACAACCTTTAATTAACCCCTACATGTCTGAAATTTTGCACAAATACACTCATGTAATTGTAAGTTCTAAACAAATATCAAAATACAGGAAATGACATGGTTAACTGTGTGGAAACAATGTATCATTTCATGTCGGCTTCTGTGATTTCACAAAACCCGGCAATTGAAATTAGCGGCTATAACAGTAGTAGAAGTCTAGGAACTATAAATAATGTATATATACATGTCACAATGACATGTATATATATATATATAAGTGTTCTATGTGTAATATCTATTCTTTCTAGTCTTTATTAAAGCTGTCAGTGTGATTTTACAGTATAGCCGGGGATGAATTGCCGGCTTTTCTAAAGGACACCGATGCGATTTCATCGCAAGTCACACAGTGTGGTCCGTTTGTAATCCGATTTTTCATCGCTCCCATAGACTTGCATTGGCGATTGTCGACCGACAATCGGTGACAATCGCAGCATGCTGCGATTGTACACGACGTTTAAAACGACCACAAAAAATCGATACTGGGAGCTGCTCCATAGATTAACATAGGTCCGACTGCAATGCGATTTTTCATCGCATTGCAGTCGTCCGATTCTGTCGCCAGTGTGACGCCGGCCTTACCCCTAAAACACAGCCTGAAACAAAACAGCAGTCCAGTCAGTGGAAGACAGCTTCATTACCCAGACCAAAAAAAAGCACTGCAAGTGAAATCGAATTTGAAGTCCTCGATGGTTTTTTTTTTGACATCAAAGGAGTCGTACACATTCAGTTTGTTCTTCAGGGCAGCACAGTGAACCAACATTACTATCTTGCAAGTGCTGAAGTGATTGTGTGAGGCAGTGAGAAAAAAAATTACCTGAATTGTTGTGATTGGAGGACTGGCTGCTTCATTATGACAACACGCCAGCCCATACAGCGTTGAAAATCAACCAGTTTTTGGCGAAAAACGGTATGACAAAGATTTCTCACCCCCCCTTACTCGCCAGATCTAGCCACCTGCGACGACTTCTTATACCCAAAAATGAAGAAAAACCTAAGGGGAAAGTGTTTTTATGACATAGGAGAAGTTAAGAAAAAAATAGCTGGAGGCACTTAACAGCATGAGTTCAGAAGAATATAAAAAATGTTTTGAACAGTGGAAAAGCTGTTGGGACAAGCGCAGATCATCATCTAAGGCCAGGATCACACATGCGAGAAACACGGACGAGTCTCGCATGTGAATTCCTGGCACTGCCACTGGCACTCGAGAGCGGAGCGAGCGGCTGCATAGAAATACATGGAGCCGTACACTCCGCTCCTGAGTGCCGGAATTCACATGCGAGACTCGTCCGTGTTTCTTGCATGTGTGATCCCGGCCTTATAGACAGTATTGCGAAGGGGATTAATGTTTTCAAGATGTTATCTTGATTAAAAAAAATGTAAATAAGTAATTCTCTGATTTTTTTGGGTACACCCTCGTAAGTATATGACAAGAAAAAAATCCAATCATTTAATGTTAAGTTCCCAAAATTAGTTTTTGGTTAATTTTTTTGATTTTGCATATTTTCGCTGGGTAAAAAAACACAGCGTCTTACAGTTCCAGCAAAGCGGATGGGATTTATAGAAATCTCCAGCCCACTGTGCTATTTTTACGCTGCACAAACTGACCTTCAGTGCGTGTTTCATATTTTATTTAATTTACTCACTTATATAGCGCTATTAATTCCACAGCGCTTTCCAGACATTATTCATATGTGCAATATGTAAATCTCTCTTGCAGATACGTTGAATTTTTATTTGCAGATTTTCCCCATAGAATTACATTAGATGTGGAAAATTTGCAGGTGGAAAAATACATACCCGTTTTAAAAGGTGTTTCCACTGCAGAAACACACTATAAGGCCAGGATCACACATGCGAGAGACTCGCACAATTCTCGTGCGAGTCTCTCGCATGAACACCTGGCGCTGCCGCCGCCACTCGGACCGGAGCGTGCGGCTGCATGTATTTCTATGCCTTAAAGGCATGTAGTCAGTCCATGACTGTGTCAAAAAAGATTTGTCAAAGCCAAAACACCAGGAAATATCACAGTGAAAGCAGCTTTACTTAAAACATTAGATTCGAAAAAAGAGATAAAAATTCATGTAAAAAACGCACTCATAGGGTTTGTTCACTCTAGCACATAAAAAATCAGTCCCATTCTCATCCAGAAAAGTGGTATGATTTTTCCTCACTTGTCATCCGTGTGCTGTCCGTATGCATGCCGTTTTTTTACTCAGCAGCTATTAATCTTTTACAAGAGCATTTACAGTTTCCTATTTTACAGAATTATAATATAACTGTAAAAATCGGATGCCAAACTGATGGTCTTTATAGCTTCTGATTTTTTTCTCGCACTGTGCCAATTTTGGGTGATATCGCAGCATGTTGCGATTTTTTTCTCATGCCTCATAGAATAACATTGGTTCGAGTGCAATGCGATTTTTATTCTCGCATTCCACTCATCCGAGTTATACGCCAGTGTGAGCGAACGTAAATGAAAGAAACGCTAAATAACCTAATTTACATAATAGGTGCAGAAAATCTGCGATATCAAAAACTCACCATACGCTCATTGTGGGAACAGAGGCTGATGCATAAAAGATTGGCATGGCTGGACTAGATAAGGCCAGACATCTGTATTTTTTCTGCATATGAGGAAAAATGTGGGTCTCTTCAAGGGATTTTCCGGATTATCAATGTCATAGTCAATGTATGAGTCAGTAGTAAATAAAAGAAGTTATACTCACCCATTTAATCCTCCGCCACTCTCATGTAGGGTATATAAGACAATATATCTACAGCCAAGTAAACAGAATACCAATGGGACGGCCGGAGGATTAAATGGACGAATAAAACTTCTTTTGTTTTTATTACTATTAATTGCTTTGGTTTTAAACGAGTCTTTTGTTAAGTAACAATGAAAAGGAATCGTCAAGATAGCATCCCTTCTTCAGCTTCTAAAAATAAATGAGAAAAATGTGTGCAAAACTGAAGCAAAATGGATGATACAAGGGAGAAAAACAGGGTTTTTTTGTGGCAAAATAAACAGAAACTGATGTGTGAATGTGCCCTAACATACATGTATACACTGCATAGTTACTGACACAGTATGTATACACCACATGGTCAGAGGAGCGTATGCAAAATCGCCATAAAGAAAAAAAACAGACAATTTTTCATCCGAATGTCCTATTTGTACATCTATATGGTATCCATTTTTTACTAGAACATTTCAATAATAATAGGCCAAGAACGGTTATCTATCTTATTAATTGTAATGAATCCATGAAAACACATGACAAATCAATGGTAATCCATATGTGATTTGTATTTTGCGCAATCATTGATTTATAATGGGCAACGTCTGATCCAAAACACAGATCAAAGTAGGGAATGCTGCGATTTCCTAGGCCCCCTTCACAAGTCCTGATGATACTGGTACGGCCGGGATCACACATGCGAGAAATTCGCACGATTCTCGTGCGAGTCTCTCGCATGAACACCCGGCGCTGCCGCTGGCACTCGGACCGGAGCGTGTGGCTGCATGAATTTCTATGCAGCTGCACTGTCAAGCAGCTGTAATGCAGGGTAGTGTGTGCTCCACCTGTAGGTTACAGAGGGGAGAAGGGATTACACGCTACCAGAGTAGGCCTGCACTGCAGCAGCCAAAACCACCACCAGGTGGCAGCAAAAAACGTCCAAAACTGAGTCAGGAAGAATCACAGGTCTCAGCATGTCCTCTACAGAGCAGAAACACAGGCGCCACCAAGTGGCGTGAGCGTGGTCAGGCAAGCCAAGTCAAAACCGTACGGAGGCAGCAGGACAAAAGGAATAAGCAATATGCGTGGTCAGGAGAAAGCCAGGAGGTCAGCAACGGTCAGAAGCAGATAAGACAAAGACAGAAAGCAGAAGCGAGTCCGAATACAGGCCGAGTCAAAAACCAGAGAATCAAACAGACAAACAGGGAAATGCAGGGAACAGGGCAGACAGAGGGGAACAACAGACACGGGACAAGTCAGGGATAACAGCAGGACAAATCAAGGGTTACCAGTCAGGTTCACAAGCCGAAGGTAGCAGTATAGCTCACACTGCTAGCAGGATGTGTGAGAGCTAAATAGCCAACCTGAACCCAGAATGAGGCAGAGCAAAGTTAACCCTTGACATGATCCGCCCGGACCAAGGGCAGACAGACTAAACCCAGGAATGGATCATGACATGCACGCTGCGGTCCGAGTGCTGGCGGCAGTACCGGGTGTTCATGCGAGAGACTCGCATGAGAATCGTGAAAGTTTCTTGCATGTGTGATCCCTGCCTACTAGAAAAAACAGTACTGGTGTTATCAGTGTTGTGTGTCCTTGTTGTGTACGTGTGCGTCAACAGTGTGTACGTGTGCGTCATCCATGTGGCATCTGTGCGCTGTCCGCGTGACACGTCCCGGAATGAAATTCATTGAAGAAAATAATGATTTTTAAGTGTAAAAGGTTTGAAAACTTTGATCCTTTATAGATAGATAGATCTAATTTCACAAAACCAGGACACGTTATAAAAAATGGTACCCTTTAGTGCTTTGTATATTGACCTAATGTTGTATATTGACCAAATGTTACAACTATTAACTGTTATGATATGGTAGCTGAGGAGAGCAGGCAAAAAGGAAATACACCAGAGCAGTTGGAAACTATGAGATTGCAGTACCCTGACTAACCACCACAACTAGAGGCAGCCGTGGAGCGTTCCTACGTTGGTCCTAGACGCCTCGTCACAGCCTGAGAAACTAACTACACCTAAAGATAGAAAGAGGAAAGCTATCTGCCCCGGAGCAGATCCCCAAAGAACATAGAAAGCCCCCAAACATGTAATGGCGGTTAGACAAGAAGAAATACTGACACAGACAGAAAATAGTATGAGCAAACGTTGGGGCCCAAACTTACTAAATAGAAAAGGATAGGAAGGGCACTTACTGCAATCCCAAAAAAACCTGAAAAGCACCAACTCTACTAATTTCAAAAACACCTGAGATCACACGACCTCTACCACCTAAATTAGTTCTCTGGTGTAACCAAAAACAAAACAGCAGCCACTGAGAAAACTGGAAAAAGCAAATGTACAAACATCAGTGGCTGAACTGAACTGAGAGGCAAAAGCCCCCAGAGGGGACCCTGAAGGCCCCCACAGAAGTGCAGGACAAAATGCAAAAATCAAGCACAAAAACAAAAAGAAGAAAATGTCTTATCTGTTAGCAGGAGATTCAGACACAACACAGCAGGCTTCCAAGGAAACAGGAATCAAGGACTGAGACCAGAACAATTGATCACCGGCAACCCTGATGGGAAGGTGACTCCCTTATATAAGACCAGTCAGTAACACCTGATTCCCAATCCTCACAATCTTCACTGGACAGTCCAGTACCGTTTGTAACCACCAGAGGGAGCTTCTGCTCAGAACTCATTTCCAGCCTATTCACAACAGTACCCCCCCCTTGAGGAGGGGTCACCGAACCCTCATTTGAGCAACCAGGTCGGTCAGGATGAGTTCTATGATACGCACGGATGAGTCTCCTAGCATGGATGTCCGAAGCAAACACCCAAGAATTGTCTTCCTGACTATAACCTCTCCATTTAAACCAAATACTGGAGTTTCCGTCTAGAAAAACGAGAATTCAATATTTTCTCAACCACATACTCCAGATTGCCCTCAACCAAAACAGGGTCAGGAGGCACAGTAGTAGGAACCACTGGCTCAACAAACCTCTTCAACAAGGACTTGTGGAACACGTTATGGATCTTAAATGTCCCTGGAAGAAGCAAACGAAAAGAAACAGGGTTAAGAATCTCCATGATCTTATAAGGTCCAATGAACCTAGGCTTAAATTTAGGAGATGCCACTCTCATAGGAATATTTCTTGAGGACAACCAGACCAAGTCCCCCACTTTAAACCGAGGACCATCAGTCCTATGCCGGTTAGCAAACCGCTGGGCCCTCTCCTGAGAGAGGGACAACCTCTCCACTACCTGGTCCCAAATCTGTTGCATACGCTCCACAACAGAGTCAACACCCGGGCAGACAGAAGCCTCCGTCTGTCCAGAAGAAAATCGAGGGTGAAACCCAGAATTACAGAAAAATGGAGACATCAAAGTGGCAGAGCTTGCCCTATTATTAAGAGCAAACTCAGCCAAAGGCAAAAAAGAGACCCAGTCATCCTGATCAGCAGACACAAAGCATCTTAGATAAGTCTCCAATGTCTGGTTTGTTCTCTCAGTTTGACCATTGGTCTGAGGATGAAACGCCGAGGAGAAAGACAATTGAACACCAATTTTAGAACAAAAGGTCCTCCAAAATCTGGAAACAAACTGGACTCCTCTGTCAGAAACAATGTTCTCAGGAATGCCGTGTAAACGAACCACGTGCTGAAGGAACAAAGGCACCAATTCAGAGGAGGAAGGCAACTTAGGTAATGGCACAAGATGTATCATCTTGGAAAACCTATCGCAAATCACCCAGATGACGGTCATTCTCTGAGAAACAGGGAGGTCGGAAATGAAATCCATAGAGATATGGGTCCATGGTCTCTTGGGCACCGGTAATGGCATCAACAAACCACTAGAACGAGAGCAAGGCTTGGAGCGAGAGCAAGTCCCGCAGGACTGCACAAACTCCCTGACATCACGAGACAAGGTAGGCCACCAAAAGGACCGACCAACCAAGTCCCTGGTACCAAAAATTCCGGGATGACCGGCCAACGCGGAACAATGAATCTCAGACATTACACTATTTTTCCACTGGTCGGGACAAACAATTTCCCAACAGGGCAGCGCTCGGACTTATCTTCCTGGCACCCCTCCAGAGCCAGTCTCAAATTGGGCGAGATGGCGGAAAGAACTACACCCTCTTTCAAAATAACAGAAGGATCAGATAACTCAGGAGAGTCCGCCAGGAAACTCCTCGAGAGGGCATCCGCCTTAACATTTTTAGTGCCAGGAAGAAATGAAACCACAAAATTAAAACGTGTGAAAAACAAGGCCCACCTGGCCTGTCTAGGATTAAGTCGCTTGGCAGATTCCAGATAAACTAGATTCTTATGGTCAGTAAGGACCACCACCTGATGTTTGGCTCCCTCCAGCCAATGTCTCCACTCTTCAAAAGCCCACTTCATAGCTAATAACTCCCGATTACTCACGTCATAATTACGTTCAGTGGGAGAAATTTTCGAGAGAAAAGGCACAAGGGTTACTTTTAGAGGTCTCTGGATCTCTTTGGGACAAAACGGCACCTGCCCCAATTTCAGAGGCATCAACCTCCACCTGAAATGGTAGAGAAACATCAGGCTGCCGTAGAACAGGAGCAGAAGTGAATCTCTGCTTAAGTTCCTGAAATGCAGAGACTGCCTCAGGAGGCCAATTCACCACATCAGAACCCTTCTTGGTCAAATCAGTTAATGGTTTAACAATAACAGAGAAATTACCAATGAATTTACATAAAAATTGGCAAAACCCAAGAATCTTTGAAGAGCCTTTAAAGAAGTAGGTTGGACCCAATCACAGATAGCCTGAACTTTGACCGGGTCCATTTCAATAACAGATGGGGACAAAATGAAACCCAGAAATGAGATCCTCTGAACGCCAAAAAGACACTTTGATCCCTTCACATACAGAGCATTCTCTCTCAAAATCTGGAACACAGTCCGAACATGTTTTACATGAGAGTCCCAGTCATTGGAAAAAATCAAGATATCATCCAAATAAACAATCAGAAATTTATCCACAAAATCCCTGAAAATGTCATTCATGAAGGACTGGAAGACAGAAGGAGCATTAGTGAGCCCAAAGGGCATCACAAGGTACTCAAAATGCCCTTCAGGGGTATTAAATGCCGTCTTCCATTCATCCCCGTGCTTAATGCGAATAAGGTTATATGCCCCCCTGAGGTCAAGCTTGGTAAACCAAGTAGCGTTTTTCACCCTGGAAAACAGATCAGAGATCAAGGGTAACGGATATTGATATTTCACAGTAATATTGTTCAAGAGACGATAATCAATACACGGCCTTAATGAACCATCCTTTTGGCCACAAAGAAAAAACCGGCACCTAAGGGTGAAGAGGATGGTCTGATATGACCCTTCTCCAATGACTCCTTGATATAAGACCGCATAGCGTCATGTTCAGGTACAGACAAGTTAAAAAGGCGACCTTTAGGGAATTTACTACCAGGCACTAATTCAATAGCGCAGTCATAGCTCCTATGGGGAGGTAAGGATGCAGATTTACTTTCGCTAAACACATCAGAAAAAATCAATCAAAAAGTCAGGAACATCCTGAGCTGGGGGGAGGCAGAAAAAACAGGAGTGTTGGTATTAACACATTGGCAGCCCCAACTGGTTAACAGACACAGATTTCCAATCCAAAACAGGATTATGAGACTGTAACCAAGGGAAACCCAGTACGATAATGTCATGCAGATTATACAGAACCAAAAATTTGCAACTCTCCTGATGATCAGGTTCTACCCTCATTATCACCTGAGTAGAGAACTGAGGTTTATTCTCAGCCAAAGGGGTAGAATCGATCCCCAGTAGGGGAATAGACTTCCGTAGGGGTATCAAGGGAAACCCACAACGTTTAGCAAAATCAAAATCCATCAGGTTAATAGCTGCTCCAGAATCAACAAAAGCCTGAGCAGAAAATGAGGACAGGGAGCATATCAGAGTAACAGTTAACAAAAACTTAGTCTGAACACTACCCAAGACAACTGAGCGAGCAAAACGTCTTCCCCGCTTAGGGCAGACAGAAATAGCATGAGAGGCATCACCACAGTAGAAACATAACCCATAGCGCTTTCGAAATTCATGACGCTGTGCCCCAGAAACCACTCTATCACACTGCATGGATTCAGAAGCAGGTTCACAAGGCAACATTATTCCACGCATACCTTTCCGCTCACGCAAACGTCTGTCAATTTGAATCGCTAATGACATAGAATCATTGAGACCAGAGGGAACAGGGAATCCCACCATAACATCCTTTACATTATCTGACAGTCCCTTCCGAAAAAGAGCTGCCAAAGCGTCGTCATTCCATTTGGTCAGGACTGCCCACCTACGGAATCTCTGACAGTATAACTCAGCGTCCTCAAGCCCCTGACTTAATGCCAACAAAGTTTTTTCAGCTTGATCAGTGACATTAGGCTCATCGTACAATAACCCCAAAGCCTGAAAAAACGCATCAACATCACTCAAAACAGGATCCCCAGGTGTCGGGAAAAAGCCCAATCCTGAGGGTCGCCGCGCAGGAGAGAGATGACAATTTGAACCTGCTGCGCTGCGTTCCCTGAGGACTTAGATTTTAAGGCAAAAAACAATTTACAGTTATTTTTGAAATTCAGAAACTTAGCTCGATCCCCTAAAAACAAATCTGGCATGGGAATCCTAGGTTCCACAACAGGCAACCTAGCAAGATAGGTAGCAATACTCCGAACTTCAGTGGCAAGCTGATCCACACGGCCAGACAACTGTGCAAACTCCATTGAGAGAAAAAAAAATCCTCCTCAGCACCCAGAGATACAGAGGGAAAAAAAAAATGAAACAAACAGAAAAAAAAAAACTCTGACAACTTGAAACTTTTTCTTTCACAATATTTTTCCCTTCTGTGAGTACCATATAATTTTCAGTTTAGGCCGGTGATACTGTTATGATATGGTAGCTGAGGAGAGCAGGCAAAAAGGAAATACACCCGAGCAGTTGGAAACTATGAGATTGCAGTACCCTGACTAACCACCACAACTAGAGGCAGCCGTGGAGCGTTCCTACGTTGGTCCTAGACGCCTCGTCACAGCCTGAGAAACTAACTACACCTAAAGATAGAAAGAGGAAAGCTATCTGCCCCGGAGCAGATCCCCAAAGAACATAGAAAGCCCCCAAACATGTAATGGCGGTTAGACAAGAAGAAATACTGACACAGACAGAAAATAGTATGAGCAAACGTTGGGGCCCAAACTTACTAAATAGAAAAGGATAGGAAGGGCACTTACTGCAATCCCAAAAAAACCTGAAAAGCACCAACTCTACTAATTTCAAAAACACCTGAGATCACACGACCTCTACCACCTAAATTAGTTCTCTGGTGTAACCAAAAACAAAACAGCAGCCACTGAGAAAACTGGAAAAAGCAAATGTACAAACATCAGTGGCTGAACTGAACTGAGAGGCAAAAGCCCCCAGAGGGGACCCTGAAGGCCCCCACAGAAGTGCAGGACAAAATGCAAAAATCAAGCACAAAAACAAAAAGAAGAAAATGTCTTATCTGTTAGCAGGAGATTCAGACACAACACAGCAGGCTTCCAAGGAAACAGGAATCAAGGATTGAGACCAGAACAATTGATCACCGGCAACCCTGATGGGAAGGTGACTCCCTTATATAAGACCAGTCAGTAACACCTGATTCCCAATCCTCACAATCTTCACTGGACAGTCCAGTACCGTTTGTAACCACCAGAGGGAGCTTCTGCTCAGAACTCATTTCCAGCCTATTCACAACAATTAACCTAATAAATGAAAAAAGACGTGGGGCCCTTCCATTTTTTGTAACTGGCAAAGGTAAAGCAGACAGCTGTGAGCTGATATTATCAGGCTGGGAAGATCCCTGGTTATTGGACCCTTCCCAGCCTAAAATACCAGCTGGAAGCCGCCACAGAAGTGGAACATCACATTCGATGCGCCAAATCAGGCACTTTGCCTTGGCTCTTCTCGATGCTCTGGTAGAAATAGGAGGAACGGTAATTGGTGCTGATGTCAGCTGTGAATTGCCCAAAAACACAGCTGACATCAAGCCCTAGAGTTAGTAATAGAGAGGTGTATATCAGTCACCCCAATTACTAACCCAGTAATAAAAAAACACGCACAAAAGTACTTTATTTAAAAAAACAATCCCCAACTCTTTCTCTGGTTGAACAATTTATTAAAAAAAAAATCCAACACAGGTCTGACATAGTCCAGGGAATTGGACATAGTCTACAATTGGAAACCTGAAAAACATAAAAAGAGAGAAATAAAAACAAGACACTGTTCCTCGTTCACTAATTATAAAAAAAGTTCCCACGCAGGTCCGACATAGTCACACGACGTTCCCCGAATCTATCATCCAATGCCTATGGAGTCTCATTCTGAGGCTTCATAGGCTTCAGCAGCAGTCACTTCCAGTTCACGGTGCGCTCTGCGAGACCCAGCGACTGTGAAGAGCAGTAACATTACTGATGGCACCGCTCATCACAGTCACCAAGTCATGTTGCACTCCGCAAGACGTGGCGACTGTGAATAGCGGTGATGTCAGTAATGTTACTGCTCTTCACAGTCGAAGGGTCTCACGGAGAACAGCGTGCGTCGGGAGTGGCTGCTGCTAAAGCCTATGGAACCTCAGAACAAGATTTCATAGGCTTTGGAGGACAGATTTGGGGAACATCGTGGGAAGCAATGGACTACATCGGACCGGTGTGGGAACTTTTTTCAATAATAAATTTATGAAAGAGGATCAGTGTCTTATTTAAAGTACTTTTGTGTGTGCATGTTATTTTCTTTTTAATACTGGGTTAGTAATGGGGGTGTCTGATAGACACCTTTCCATTACTAACAAAAGGGTATGATGTTAGCTGTGTTTTTGGATAATTCACAGCTAACATCACCCCCAACTACCATTATCCCGATTGCCATTACACCAGGGCAATCGGGAAGAGTGAAGGTGAAGCGCCAGAATTGGAGCATGTCATGTGATGAGCCACTTCTGGGGTGGATGCAGACTGTTATTTTTAGGTTGAGAAGAGCCCAATAACCAGGGATCTTCTCAGCCTGATTATATCAGCTCACAGCTCTCTGCTTTACTTTTGCTGGTTAACGAAAATGTGGGGGACCCCACTCCATTTTTTTCATTTATTTATGTGAATACTTTTCCGTCAAATTATGACAAGAGCATTCTTAAAGTGATACCTTTATAGGCTAACCAGAAAATTATATGTTCGCAAGCTTTCAGAGCTCAAAGGCTCCTTCTTCAGGCAAGATTACATTTACATAATACATGATACATAAAGGTATCACTTTAAGAATGCTCTTGTCATAATTTGACAGAAAAGTATTCACATCGATTTTTCTGGCTAACACGGTACCACAACATAATTTATTATAGTACACCATTTCATTTATTTATTATGTTAATATGTGTACAGTTCTACACATGCAAGGCACTAATTATATATCTCACTTATCTATCTATCTATCTATCATCTATCTATCTCATATCTAACTATCTCTATCTTTGCACATCTTTAACACATCTTTAAACAAAATCTTTCATTTCTATTACGCATTCTATTCCGGTATGCGTGACATGGACGACACATGGATGTCATCTGTGAGGACGTGTGCGATACGTGTTGTCATCCATACTGCAGGAAAAAAACTGACATGTCTACTAGTGGGTCACATGGACACACGGTCCTATAAAAATACGGACATGTGCGCAGCCCCATAGATTATAATGGGTGTGTGTGAGTACATGTTTCAAGTATGCTATCCGATTTGCATACGGACTGCACACATTTTTAATATGCTTGTCTGACCCCTAACGAGCCCTAAGTCATAAATAGCTGAGGAGATGTTAAAGAATGCGGGAAAAATGGTTTTGCAAGTGTAACAAGGTTTTAAGTGTGACTAATGCCATTTCTGCTGTAGTTTTACATTCTTCTTGTGGGTAAAGTTTGTTTAGTATCTACTATGCTAAAGTAGAACCTTGATGCTATGCATAACAAGTGCTGCATAGACAATGCTTTTTTCGGAAGCAAAAGTACTTTAAATTCACTCAGTGAAAAATCTAAACGTATTTAATGAGGCAACAATTATGGGTCAATTGATCCTTAACACCTTAAGGACTGGGCGATTTTTCATTTTTACTGTTTCGTTTTTTTCTCCCCTTCTTCCAAGAGCCATAACTGTTATTTTTCAGTGAAAACATAACCATATGAGGGGGAAGGGAATTGCAGTGACCAAATAACGCCAATTATGGTGTAGATTGTTGTTTCCATTTCTGTGTTCACCGCAAGTGATAAATATATATATTTTTTGGGGCTGTTTTGTTTTAAATTTGTATATAGTCCCCACTATGGTAAAGCAATGCACTGTTAAATTGATGATCTTCAATGAAGCCTAGCCAAAGGCTGGACTTTTTAGGAGATAATACCACATGGCAGACATGGATGTCTTCAGAATGTCCCTGGCTGTCGTGGCAAAATATTGGCACCCCGTTATCACAGTGTACGGGGTGCTGATCGCCAACAGAAGTGATGACTGCCATTTTAAAGCCTCTTTAATGCCGCTGTTATGTTTTACAGTGGCATTTAAGAAATATAACTAATGCCATTGGCGCCATCTCCATCAATACTAATTACTGTTGGGTAACGGATATGTAACACAGTTGGCACCTGAGCTGCTTGTAGCTGTTATTTTTCCACTGTGTCACCCTTGCACCTACTATGCTGTATGTGCTCTAAAGCAGGGTTCCCCAACTCCAGTCCTCAAGGTCCACCATTTCCTTTGCATCACCTGTGTAATACAAAGGAAATCCTGAAAACATGATCTGTTGGTGGGCCTTGAGAACTGGAGTTGGGGAACCCTGCTCTAAAGTGATTTTAAAAATGTACGTCACTGTACATTGTGAAATATATTTTTAAGGGAGCTGCTAGGCTAAATGATGTTAGAAGCTTAACGCTGTACTGTTTCTTTCCTAGTTTTAAGCTGAAGAATTCCCATCTGACTGCAGTCCTTATTTTGATATATTTCCTATCCCCAAACTGTATTTTACCTGTGTTAAAAGTTGCCAATCCGCCGATTGGTGCAGGAATGCCCTGACCAGGCATCAACAATGGTGTGAGCCTCTGGATTTGCGGAGTCACTGTGGCAGGACTCTGGAAGTTGAGAATTTGAGAGGCTGGTTTGCTTTCAGAAACAGGAGCTGCTCCTCCACTGGGGTGAGTGTCCCGGTAGCGACTTTCTTCCCTTAGTTGCTGTTGTATTGATACTCGCAGTCTTGCAATATGTTGTCGGGAGAATATGTGGGCGCGACATAGAATGGTAGGCCCATATTTTACATTACAATGGGTACATTCTGTAGGTGAAGGTCCATCATTTGTAGAGCCTGACCCAACCAAGCCCTGTAATTTGGCTTTCTTTTCTTTGGCTCTGGCATTCTGGAACCACACTTGAACAACTCTCTTTTGGAGCCCAATTTCTCCTCCAAGGCAGTCACACTCTTGCATGCTTGGAGTACGATATTCAGCATAACATGCCTTGAGTATTCGTAACTGCACACTACTCATTTGAGTACGATAACGTCTTGCTCCAGAAGAACCCAACAATCCTTCAGAATTGAAAGCCCCTTTACCAGGACTAGATGGACCAGGATCTGAGCTTGATGAATCACTTATGTCTCCTCCTTGTGGACTGTGCATGAGTGATTCCATAATTTTTGGAGCTCCTTTCTCATCTACATATTTTTGGCTGTTTATACTTTGGATCTCCAGAGTTTGGTTTTCAGTAGTCTGCTGTTCTGAATTTATGACTTTAGAAGAATCAGACACCTCAGGAAGTGGTGTTGTTAGTGTTTTTTCAGGTTCAGCAGATAGCCCTCCTGATGACTGGGCAGAAACTTGCTGACATGCTGAGGTATGCAACTTAACTTCTGGGGTTGAAGACATTAAAATTGTTGTTGCAGGCTTCGCTGTGAATGAAGCCAATAGTAAACCTTGTGAAGGTTGAGAAGTACTAACAAAGCTAGAGAGTACATGGGCTGGATTAACAAGACCAGTAAATGTTTGGTTTGGACTCACTAAACCAGATAAAGCTTGAGGAGGGTTCACATAGCCAGGCAGAGCCTGAGCATTGGCAAGATTAGATAGAGCTTGTGAAGGATTAACTAAACTAGGTAAAACTTGTGTGGCATTAATTATTCCTGAAAGTGCCTGGGTTGGATTGACCAGAGCTTTTGTAATTGGAGTTGTAACACTGCAAGAAGTTGGCAGTTTTGTTGGCAGTATTGCAGAACATGAAGTCTGCACCGTTGATAAGCTTGTTTTTGCTGGTAACTGGGGCGCCACTTGACTTGGTGGAGCATTGTAACAGAAATTTATTCCATCCCTTTTTGATCCCTCATTTGGAGAATCATCTTGCTGCTTGGGACCTGAAACGGATGATGGTATTCCACCTCGGTATTGACCTTTACGCTCACGAGCTCTTGTATTCTGAAACCAAACTTGAACTACTCTCTTCTTTAAGCCAACTTCAAGAGATATACGTTCTAGAGTGCTTCTTGTGGGGTTAGAATCTTGCAGATACCACCGGTGTAAAATATCAAGCTGTTCTGGTAATATGGTAGTCCTTAAACGTTTGTCTCTGGGAGGTTCATCTCCACCATCACTTCCAGTTGGGGACAGGCTTTCTTCCTCATGTTTTTTTTTCTGGAACAGGCCACATCACCTGTCCCAACAGGGATAAGAAGAGATAGATCCATCAGAGGCGTGGAGAGATGACCACTACTGGTTAATGATTTTCCTTGTTTCTGATCAGTTGAACTTGTTAGCTTGCATGGTTCGTTTATGTTCTACAGGCTGATCAATTTCATCAGTCTTAGTATTTCCTTCATTCATAATGGGTGGACTAATACTTCCTTTTGTTAATGGACTTATTGGTTCTTGTTCCTCTACAATGTCACTTTCATTTTCTTGCTTTTCTGGCTCACTTTTGAATGTGTTCTCTTGGTTGTCAACAAAGTCAGTCATAGTTTCTTCTTTTTGTTTATTTTTTTCTGACTCCTCTTCATTTTCTTGTAATTCAGTTGTTTCTTCAGAGTGATCCTTATAGCAAATTTTGAGATGATGGATCAGTTGAAAAATGCAAGGAAGAGTAATACCACATTTTCGACAAGGTGGTATTTTACTATTGGCAGCAGGGCGTTCCCCTGGTTGACCAAGGTGAAGAGGTGGTGAAGTATCGGTCCCAGTTTCTGCAGCTTGTTTTCTTGCTTTCTGACGAGCATTTTGGAACCATACAACAACCACTCTTCCTGAAAGGCCCAACAACTCGGACAAGTGTTCTACTTCGCTATCTCTAGGGTATGCACTGGCTTCAAAGAAGCTGTTTAGGGCCTGAGTCTGAAATTCTGAGAATTTTGTCCGTGAGAAACGACGATGACCCAATCGATCAAGTCGTATGCTTTCCTCTGTTTCTTCCTCCTGATTCTCCTGGATAATATTCTCTTTTTGCTTGTACCAGTGTCTTATAGTTGGAGGGGAAGCCCAGTTTTATTAGCTACCCACATGATTTGCTCTTCAAGCAAAGGCCCTGGAAAGTCAAAAAGACTTTGCAGGAAACTGAGTTGCTCAATTGTAACACCATGGTCAAGTGTAACTTCTTGTTGCTCCAACTCTTTTGCACAATGAGAAAGCTGTGATGTAACAGAAAAGTCAAGTGGTGTAACTGATGATCCTGTTAAATCAGAGTTAGGTGCTAAAGGGTTGTGACTGTCATAGGAACGACGAAAATTTGCAGCATAGCGACTCAATGCTTCAAAAGGGAGTAAGCGCTGGTGCATATGCTCTTCATGTGTTTTCAGAATTAGTCTGTTTGAGAAAAGTTTACCACAAGTACCACACTGCAGCTTCTCAGTGGAAGAAGGAGTAGGTGATGTATCAAGTGGAGGAGCAGGAGGTCGTGGCTGAGGCTGTGCCTGGGAAGTTACTGGCTGTCTTCCTTCGTTGTATTGTGTGACTATCTCAAAACCAAAATTTTCTAACAAAGCTCGTGCTGCAGACCCTGTAGGGTCTCCAGAATCCTTGGAAGAAGCATCTGGATTCTGTGAGGCATTTGTCTCTCCAGTGGCTGCATCACGTTCATCCAACACTTTTTCATCCTTTTCATTTGCTTGTCTAGGAGTTGCACTTGGTTGATCACCTTCATCTTTGATAGGCGGTGGCTGCTGGGCACCTCCAAAGGGCAGTAAAGGAACTGAACTCCCGTCTCCACTGACTTTGAGCTCCTGAAGGTAAAATGGAAGAAGAAGTTGCTGCTGTTGACGCTGGAGTTTCAAAAGAGTTTCAGGTATCAGTGGAAATGAGGGAAGAAGTGATGGAGCAAAAAGTGGGGAAGGCTGGACAAGTGGGGGTGGCCTAGATAAATCCATTGAAAGGGGCACAGATGGAGGGGCAACTGTAGTGGGCAGTAGTGGAACTCCCATGCATGGTCCAAGTTGCTGTTGTCTCTTCTTAGTACATTCAATTCCTTGAACATCTGCTGTCTCTCCTCTGCAATCAGTAATAGTTTCACTTTTAATTCCAGAGTCTCTTTGAGGCTTTTCAGAGGATATCTTTGCAGGATCCTGCTTTGAGCTTCTAGAACGGGTCTGGTGGAGAACAGAGCGCATGTGAATTTCTAATGTTGAGCTTTGGTTGTATGATACATGGCACACTGTGCATTTGTAAGGTTTGTCTTGTCCTGTCTGTACTCCATGTCCAGTGGTTCCTACTCCAGACTCATTTCTGGTGGAAAGGGAAGGGTCAAGAGAGGCTTTACGCACTTTGTGCAAATGAGATACTGAATTGTAATGTACAAGCAGAATATTTTTTTGGGTAAAAGACTCCTTGCAAACAATACATTTATGAGGCCTTGATGGATCCATAAACTTGTCCATAGCAAAGTTGGCAGTCTTTCGATACATAGATTGTTGAGGCTGAGCAAGTGTGTTTTCCTGAGAGCCCTTTCTATCCTCCTGCTCCACAATATCTACTTCATGGCCACGACCTTCACATGCTTGGTGAATATCAGATGGGCTGAGCTCAGGATGAAACTTCTCCAAGTGTGTTCTTAAGTCTTGAGAATTTTCAGAAGTCAGTGGACATAAGGGACATGCAGTTTCATCTTGTGCTTTCTCATTATCTGCTACAGTGTCAACAGCATCAACAGGGTTTGTGGAAAGGTCTCCTGGAGATTCTGGAGGGGAGGATTCTGTTACTTCACCTGTGCAAATAACAAAATATATAATTAAAGAACAGCTAGTATTATCTGCATCATTTATCAATTAAAAGCACAAATAATAATCATAATAATCAAAGATCTTGAGACAAAACTGAAGCAGTAAAAAGGCAACCAATTAGAATGGATAGCAGTGCAGTTAAAAATATAATCTGGATTCTGACTTGTAGCTATGGGAAACAATTTCACAATTTCCCCATAGAGAATTTTGACGCACAAAACCCTTAAAGGGAATCTGTCACAATCCCATCTGAGAGCAGCATGAGATGAGGCAGAGACCATGATTCCAGCATTCTATTACTTACAGGGCTTCTTTTATTTTAATAAAGTCACAGTTTTTTTCTGCTGCAGATCTAGTAGTTCTCTGAGTGCAGTGCTATGTTTAACCTTGCCTATGCCACTGATTGCCAGCTTTCTGTGTACAATGTGCACAAGCAGAAAGCTGCCAATCAGTGGTGGGGGCGGGATTATACAGAGCTCATGAATATGGAGGACTACAGGGCAGCAGGTTTACTAGTCCTCTAGAGATTAAATAACTGTTTTATTAGAAGGAGATTATCAAAACTAGATCAAGGAGCCCAACAACTGATATATTGCAGGAATCAGAGTTTCTCGGTTTACATTATGCTTCTTTTAGTCAAGGTAGCAAAAATCTGGTGACAGATTCCCTTTAACCCCTTCCCGACATGCGGCGTATATATACAGCGCCGCGGGAGCTAGATTTCCACAAACCGTCATATATATACAGCACCGCGGGAGCTGCGTTCCCGCAAACAGCCCTATGCTCACGCTGAGCACCGACGCAATCGAGTGTGGGAGTCAGCTCTATGAGAGCTGATACCCTGCAGAGATGCCCACAATCGGTGCTAGCACTGATCGTAGGCTTTTAACCCCTGCGATGCCACTGTTAATAGTGACAGTGACATCGTGGTGCACCGCAGAGGGAGTGAGCTCTCTCTGTGCCCCCATCGGCACAACACGATGCGATCGGGTTGTGTCGTTGGTCTCCATGGTGACCCTGGGTCCCAAGGTGGCTGCGATCTGTCATTATACAGTTGATGTCCCATCCTGTGACAATGTAGAAAAGTTAAAAAAAGTTAATACAAATTGTAAAAATATTTTTAAAAAATCACAAAATAAAGAACAAAAAAAATAAAAAAATTAATCCAATAAATACACTTATTTATGTTAAAAAAAAAAAAAGTACACATATTTGGTCATGTCATGTCTGGAACAACCCGACCTATAAAACTGTCCCACTAGTTAACTCCTTCAGTGAACACCATAAAAAATAAAATGAAAAACGAGGCAAAAAACTATGCTTCATCATTATACCGCTGAACAAAACATGGAATAAAATGCAATTAAAAAGACCAATCTACATAAAGATAGTAGCACTGAAAACATCATCATGTTCAGCAAAAAAACAAGCCGACATACAGCTCCATCAGGGGCTCTCCAAACTTGACATGGCATTCACTTATTATTACAGCAAATTTTGCATTCAAAAAATCAAATGGCGTTCCTTCCCTTACGAGCCCTGCAGTGCTCACAAACAGTAGCTTTCCTCCACATTTTGGGTATCGGTCTACTCAGGAGAAATTGCACAATACATTTTATGGTGCATTTTTTCCTGCTATCCTTGTGAAAATAAAACAAATATGGCCATAAGAATATTTTTGTGTGAAAAATTAGATTTTTTTTATTTTCACGGCTCAATGTTATAAACTTCTGTGGCAACCGTGCACCTCATCAGTACCACACGGATGGCCGCCGGGGAAGAAGCGCTACAGTAAGCGCTGTTCCCCGACGGCAGATGCTGGAGATGCTCTCATCATTCTCCCCAGAGGAGAGGAGGATGAGAACTGCATTCAGCACCTGCTGCCGGGGAACAGCCTTACTGTAGCGCTTCTTCCCTTGCGGCCGTCCGTGCACACGGAGGACATCAATGTGTGTTCTACGTGTGCCGCCCGTGCTGCCAGAAAAGAACGGACATGACAGCCTGTTTTGCCCACGGACACACGGTCCATGGAAACACACTGACATGTGCACAGACCCATTCATTTGAATGGGTCTACGTGTGTGCGTGTCTCCGTTGCGTGCGAAAACTGTCACCACAGTACCGGAGACACGGACGTGTGAAAGAGGCCTCATTATTCCAGCAAATTTTAGATTCAAAAAGTCGAATGAAGCATCTTCCCTTCCGAGCTCTGCCGTGTGCCCAAACTGTGGTTTTCCCCCACATACAGTTATATGAAAAAGTTTGGGCACCCCTATTAATCTTAAGCTTAATGTTTGATAAAAATTGGTGTTTTTGCAGCAGCTATTTCAGTAATGTTTCTGCCTTGAAATGAGGTTTATTGTACTAGCAGAACATGTGCAATCTGCATTCAAACAAAATTTGACAGGTGCATAAGTATGGCCACCCTTATCATTTTCTTGTTTTAAATACTCCTACCTACTTTTTACTGACTTACTAAAGCACTTTTTTTGGTTTTGTAACCTCATTGAGCTTTGAACTTCATAGCCAGGTGTATGCAATCATGAGAAAAGCTACTTAAAGTGGCCACTTGCAAGTTGTTCTCCTGTTTGAATCTCCTCTGAAGAGTGGCATCATGGGCTCCTCAAAACAACTGTCAAATGATCTGAAAACAAAGATTACTTAACATAGTTGTTCAGGGGAAGGATACAAAAAGCTGTCTCAGAGATTTAACCTGTCAGTTTCCACTGTGAGGAACACAGTAATGAAATGGAAGAACACAGGGACAGTTCTTGTTAAGGCCAGAAGTGGCAGGCCAAGAAAAACATCAGAAAGGCAATGAAGAAGAATGGTGAGATCAGTCAAGGACAATCCTCAGACCACCTCCAGAGAGCTGCAGCATCAACTTGCTGCAGATGGTGTCACTGTGCATCAGTCAACTATACAACGCACTTTGCGCAAGGAGAAGCTGTATGGGAGAGTGATGCGAAAGAAGCCATTTCTGCAAGCACGCCACAAACAGAGTCGGCTGAGGTATGCAAAAGCACATTTGGAGAAGCCAATTTCTTTTTGGAAGAAGGTCCTGTGGACTGATGAAACCAAGATTGAGTTGTTTGGTCATACAAAAAGGCGTTATGCATGGCGTCAAAAAAACACAGCATTCCAAGAAAAACACTTGCTACCCACAGTAAAATTTGGTGGAGGTTCCATCATGCTTTGGGGCTGTGTGGCCAATGCCGACACCGGGAATCTTGTTAAAGTTGAGGGACGCATGGATTCCACTCAGTATCAGCAGATTCTTGACAATAATGTTCAAGAATCAGTGACAAAGTTGAAGTTACGCAGGGGATGGATCTTTCAGCAAGACAATGATCCAAAACACCACTCCAAATCTACTCAGGCATTCATGCAGAGGAACAATTACAATGTTCTGGAATGGCCATCCCAGTCCCAGACCTGAATATCATTGAACATCTGTGGGATCATTTGAAGAGGGCTGTCCATGCTCGGCCATCAAACTTAACTGAACTGGAATTGTTTTGTAAAGAGGAATGGTCAAAAATACCTTCATCCAGGATCCAGGAACTCAATAAAAGCTACAGGAAGCGACTAGAGGCTGTTATTTTTGCAAAAGGAGGATCTACTAAATATTAATGTCACTTTTCTGGTGAGGTGCCCATACTTATGCACCTGTCAAATTTTGTTTGGATGCAGATTGCACATTTTCTGTTAGTACAATAAACCTCATTTCAAGGCAGAAACATTACTGTGTCCAATAGTTATTAGATATATCAAACTGAAATAGCTGTTGCAAAAACACCAATTTTTATCAAACATTAAGCTTAAGATTAATAGGGGTGCCCAAACTTTTTGATATAACTGTAAGTGGTATTGGCGTGCTCAGGAGAAATTGCACAACAAATTGTATGGTGCAATTTCTCCTGTTACCCTTGTGAAAATTCAATATTTGGGGGTAAAAACATTTTTGCGTGAAAAATGTGATTTTTTTTTTTCACAGCTTAACATTATAAACTTTTGTGGAGCATCTGTGGGTTCATGGAGCTCAGCCAGTATACATCTAGATAAGTTCCCTGAAGGTTCTAGTTTCCAAAATGGGGTCACTTGTGGGGGGGTTTCCACTATTTACAGTCATGGACAAAAGTTTTGAGAATGACACAAATATTAATTTTTACAGTCTACTGCTTCACTTTTTCTAATGGCAATTTGCATATACTCCAGAATGTTATAAAGAGTGATCAGCTTAACAGCAATTACTTGCAAAGTCAATATTTGGCTAGAAAATGAACTTTATCCCCCAAAACACATTTCAACATCATTGCAGCCCTGCCTTAAAAGGACCAGCTAACCTCTTTTCAGTGATTGCTCCATTAACACAGGTGTGGGTGTTGATGAGGACATGGCTGGAGATCAATGTGTCATGATTAAGTAAGAATGACACCACTGGACACTTTAAAAGGAGGCTGGTGCTTGGCATCATTGTTTCTCTTCTGTTAACCATGGTTATCTCTAAAGAAACACGTGCAGTCATCATTGCAATGCACAAAAATGGCCTAACAGGGAAGAGTATCGCAGCTAGAAAGATTGCACCTCAGGCAACAATCTATCACATCATCAAGAACTTCAAGGAGAGAGGTTCCATTGTTGCCAAAAAGGCTTCAGGGCGCCCAAGAAAGACCAGCAAGCGCCAGGACCGTCTCTTAAAAGTGTTTCAGCTGCGGGATCGGGCTACCAGCAGTGCAGAGCTTGCTCAGGAATGGCAGCAGGCAGGTGTGAGTGCATCTGCACGCACTGTGAGGCGGAGACTCTTGGAGCAAGGCCTGGTCTCAAGGAGGGCAGCAAAGAAGCCACTTCTCTCCAGAAAAAACATCATGGACAGACTGATATTCTGCAAAAGGTACAGGCAGTGGACTGCTGAGGACTGGGGTAAAGTTATTTTCTCTGATGAATCCCCTTTTCGATTGTTTGGGACATCAGGAAAACGCCTCATTCGGAGAAGACAAGGTGAGCGCTACCACCAGTCTTGTCTCATGCCAACTGTTAAGCATCCTGAAACCATTCATGTGTGGGGTTGCTTCTCAGCCAAGGGAATCTCACAGTCTTGCCTAAAAACACAGCCATGAATAAAGAATGGTACCAGAATGTCCTCCAAGAGCAACTTCTCCCAACCCTCCAAGAGCAGTTTGGCGATCAACAATGCCTTTTCCAGCATGATGGAGCACCTTGCCATAAAGCAAAGGTGATAACTAAATGGCTCAGGGAACAAAATATAGAGATTTTGGGTCCATGGCCTGGAAACTCTCCAGATCTTAATCCCATTGAGAACTTGTGGTCAATCATCAAGAGACGGGTGGACAAACAAAAACCTAAAAATTCTGACAAAATGAAAGCATTGATTTTGCAAGAATGGACTGCTATCAGTCAGGATTTGGTCCAGAAGTTGATTGAGAGCATGCCAGGGAGAATTGCAGAGGTCCTGAAGAAGAAGGGTCAACACTGCAAATATTGACTTGCTGCATTAACTCATTCTAACTGTCAATATAAGCTTTTGTTACTCATAGAAGAGAAGAGCGACCAAGGTTATTAGAGAACTGGGGGGTCTGCAATACCAAGACAGGTTATTACACTTGGGGTTATTTAGTTTGGAAAAACGAAGGCTTAGGGGTGATCTTATTACAATGTACAAATATATGAGGGGACAGTACAAAGACCTTTCTAATGATCTTTTTACTCTTAGACCTGTGACGGGGACGAGGGGGCATCCTCTACGTCTGGAGGAAAGAAGGTTTAGCCATAATCACAGATGCAGATTCTTTACTGTAAGAGCAGTGAGACTATGGAACTCTCTGCCGTCTAATGTTGTAATGAGTGATTCCTTACTAAAATTTAAGAGGGGACTGGATGCCTTTCTTGAAAAGTATAATATTACAGGCTATATTCACTAGTTTCCTAGATACAGCGTTGATCCAGGGAGCTAGTCTGATTGCCGTATGTGGAGTCGGGAAGGAATTTTTTTCCCCAATGTGAAGCTTACTGTTTGCCACTTGGGTTTTTTTTTGCCTTCCTCTGGATCAACATGTTAGGGCAGGTTAGGATAGGATATGGGTTGAACTAGATGGACTTAAAGTCTTCCTTCAACCTTAATAACTATGTTACTATGTTACTATGTTACTATATGTTTGCAATTATTATATTTCTGTCTGTGATAAAAACATCTGTCAAACACAGATAAAAACCAGAGGGCAGCAGATCATGTGAAAATATAATATTTGTGTCATTCTCAAAACTTTTGGCCATGACTGTAGGTACATCAGGGGCTCTACAAACGCAACACTGCGTCCGCTAATTATTCCAGCAAATATTAGCTTCAAAAAGTCAAATGGCGCTTCTTCCCTTCCGAGCTCTGCCATGTGCCCAAACCGTGGTTTTCCCCCACATATGGGGTATTTGGCGTACTCAGAAGAAATTGCACAAATTTTGGGGTCCATTTTTCCTGTTGCCCTTGTAAAAATAAAATTTAGATCTAAAGCAGTGTTTCCCAAACTCCAGTCCTCACGGACCCCACGGGTCATGTTTTCAGGATTTCCTTTGTATTGTGCAGATGGTGGAAGTATCATAAAGGCATCAGGAATTCTCTCACCTGTGCAACACTATGGAAATCCTGAAAACATGACCCATGGGGTCCGTAAGGACTGGAGTTTGGGAAACACTGATCTAAAGTAACATTTTTGTGAAAAAAAAAGTTAAAAGTTCATTTTTTCCTTCCACATTCCATTAAGTCCTGTGAAGCACTTGAAGGGTTAATAAACTTATTGAATGTGGTTTTGAACACCTTGAGGGGTGCAGTTTTTAAAATTATTTCACTTTTGTGTATTTTCTGTCATAAAGTATGACATAACTCTGATTTAAGGGCATAAAAAATATTGTCATATAGGCTCCTCAAAGTCACTTCAAATGTGATGTGGTCCCTATAAAAAATTGTTTTGTAAATTTTTTCGGAAAAAATGAGAAATCGCCGGTAAAAGCTTACCCTTAAAACATCCTAACGAAAAAAAAAATTATGATTCAAAAATTCAAAAATTGTGTTGATGTAAAGTAGACATGTTGAAAATGTTATTTATTAACTATTTTGTGTGACATATCTCTGTGATTTAAAGGCATAAAAATTAAGTTTGCAAATTGCAAAATTTTCCAAATTTTCCCCAAATTTCTGATATTTTCACAAATAAACGCAAGTCATATCGAAGAAATTTTACTACTATCATGAAGTACAATATGTCATGAAAAAACAATCTCAGAACCACTGGGATCTGTTGAAGCGTTCCAGAGTTATAATCACATAAAGAGACACTGGTCAGAATTGAAAAATTTGGCCTGGTCAGGAAGGTGAAAACCGGCTTCGGGGTGAAGGGGTTAATGACACAGCCTAATCCCTAATGGATAACAGTTCAACATGTACATGAAAATATGCAAACATGAGGTTAGGAAACTCACTAGAAGGTGCGCTCTCTGTGACAGGCTGGTCAGATTCCTCTATTACTCTCAAAGGAATAATTCTGGTCCTAAAACTTATAGTAACTTTTTGTGCCTGAAAAACATAAGAAAGGTTACAGAACAACCAGAGACATACATCCTAATCAATATCTGTAGCATCCCTACCATCTCCCACCCATCATGTGCCATTTGTAAGCCTGATGTCCTTATGTGGCCACCTTAGTCACCAGCTATCTATCCATTACTAATAATTGATTTCCAGGACATATTCCGCAGAATTTATATAAGATTCTTTTTAGAAATGGATGGCTGCATTATATCAAGCTTAAGTTTTCTATACTATATGGCCAACATACAGTTTTCAAACAGATATAAGATGGGAAAGTCACAATATTGCTACTAAAAATGTTACTTTTTAACTTTAGTAAAGTTCTCACCACTTGTAACAATTTCTCCACACATTCAGACACAACATTGTGTCCATGTCCCAGGTGTCCTCTCAGATTTCCAGTTCCTGATAACTGTTCCTGGCACAATGGGCAGCGAAACGTAGGCTGCAAAGAATGCTGAGACACAGCATGACCGTGGACCTGTTCCTCAGAGGGACTAACATAAGCACAAAATGGACAGCAAAAAACCTAGAGGTGTAAAAAAAGGAGAAGTTATATGATTTTTCAAAAAATAAGATTCAGAATAAAAACTAAAAATGAAGATCAAAACAGGGAAAATAAATTAAAAGCGTAGAAAACTTATTATATGTCATACAAGATGCAAAAAAAATCCACATGAACATTTTGCCATTTGTTGTCCCCACAAAGGAATAAAAACACAATAAGGTCATATACACATGTTGCAGATATTTTTTATTTCTGTCGACATAAAATTTTGCAGTGATTTTTTTATGTTGATTTTGTAAATTTCCAGCATGGTATTAAATCCATGTAGATTTTTTTTCTTGTGTACGTCAATGTTTTTTTTTTTTAAATTTCTATTCACGTGGCTTATACTATGAATGTCTCTGGAATCCACAACAAATTCAGCATGTGTGCATAAAGCATTAGCACTGTAGAATTGTAAGGAACTACAGCTGCTACAATGTTACAGTAACCACAAGGCATGAATAATGCCTTCAAATCCTCATTGCAGCGATACAAGCTAAACAAAGATGGGGAAAAGCGTTCATAGGAATACAGGTCCTTCTCAAAAAATTTGCATATAGTGCAAAATTTCATTATTTTCCATAATGTAATGATTACAATTAAACTTTCATATATTTTAGAATCATTACACACCAACTGAAATTTGTCAGGTCTTTTATTGTTTTAATACTGATGATTTTGGCATACAACTCCTGATAACCCAAAAAACCTGTCTCAAAAAATTAACATATTTCAACAGTCCAATAAAATAAAAGTGTTTTTTAAAAACAAACAAAAAAAACATCAAATAATAAAGTTCAGTTATGCACTCAATACTTGGTCGGGAATCCTTTTGCAGAAATGACTGCTTCAATGCGGCGTGGCATGGAGGCAATCAGCCTGTGACACTGCTGAGGTGTTATGGAGGCCCAGGATGCTTCGATAGCGGCCTTAAGCTCATCCAGAGTGTTGGGTCTTGCGTCTCTCAACTTTCTCTTCACAATATCCCACAGATTCTCTATGGGGTTCAGGTCAGGAGAGTTGGCAGGCCAATTGAGCACAGTAATACCATGGTCAGTAAACCATTTACCAGTGGTTTTGGCACTGTGAGCAGGTGCCAGGTCGTGCTGAAAAATGAAATCTTCATCTCCATAAAGCATTTCAGCCGATGGAAGCATGAAGTGCTCCAAAATCTCCTGATAGCTAGCTGCATTGACCCTGCCCTTGATGAAACACAGTGGACCAACACCAGCAGCTGACATGGCACCCCGCACAATCACTGACTGTGGGTACTTGACACTGGACTTCAGGCATTTTGGCATTTCCTTCTCCCAGTCTTCCTCCAGACTCTGGCACCTTGATTTCCGAATGACATGCAAAATTTGCTTTCATCAGAAAAAAGTACTTGGGACCACTTAGCAACAGTCCAGTGCTGCTTCTCTGTAGCCCAGGTCAGGCGCTTCTGCCGCTGTTTATGGTTCAAAAGTGGCTTTACCTGGGGAATGCGGCACCTGTAGCCCATTTCCTGCACACGCCTGTGCACGGTGGCTCTGGATGTTTCTACACCAGACTCAGTCCACTGCTTCCTCAGGTCCCCCAAGGTCTGGAATCGGTCCTTCTCCACAATCTTCCTCAGGGTCCGGTCACCTCTTCTCGTTGTACAGCGTTTTCTGCCACATTGTTTCCTTCCAACAGACTTCCCATTGAGGTGCCTTGATACAGCACTCTGGGAACAGCCTATTTGTTGAGAAATTTCTTTCTGGGTCGTACCCTCTTGCTTGAGGGTGTCAATGATGGCCTTCTTGACATCAGTAAGGTCGCTAGTCTTACCTATGATGGGGGTTTTGAGTAATGAACCAGGCAGGGAGTTTTTAAAAGCCTCAGGAATCTTTTGCATGTGTTTAGAGTTAATTAGTGGATTCAGAAGATTAGAGTAATAGGTCGTTTAGAGAACCTTTTCTTGATATGCTAATTTTTTGAGACAGGTTTTTGGTTTATCAGGAGTTGTATGCCAAAATCATCAGTATTAAAACAATAAAAGACCTGACAAATTTCAGTTGGTGTGTAATAAATCTAAAATATATGAAAGTTTAATTGTAATCATTACATTATGGAAAATAATGAAATTTAGCACTATATGCTAATTTTTTGAGAAGGACCTGTACATTGTGTGGCTCCAATGGGAAGGGGAGTATAAGGGTTAATTTTCTCACCCTCAGGTACAATGCTCATCTTGGGGTGTTGTGTAGAGGACAAGTTTTTGAGGAAGTCTGAGATTTTTTTGAGTAAGATTTGGAGAGTTTCCGCTTTTTGTGTACATACCCTTAGGCTACGTTCACACGTTGAGTTTTTGGTGTGTTTTTTATGTAGGCAAAACCTACTTTCTTGGCAGTAAGGCCACGTTCACAAGTTGAGCATTTGGTCAGTATTTTACCTCAGTATATTTAAACCAAAACCAGGAGTGGGACATTCAGAGGAAAAGTATAATAGAAATGTAGAGCCCAGCTGCGCTTGGAATCTCATTTCCCAGAGGGATGCACCGAAGGTAATGACCACTAGAGGACCCAATATGCATACACACATCTTCACCAATCCCTAGAGCCACCAGAGGGAGCCTTTTTAGAGTATATAAGGATGGTGAAGACACTCAGAGAGCAGATTAGTCTGAGTTTACGTGGAGAGTAGATCAGTTCTCAGCTTAGTCACCTCAGAGAGGAGTTGAGAGTTGTTAGTTCTCTTGGAGAGAAGAGAGAGAAAACAGAAGTTAGAAAGACCTGAAGTCTGCAGCTCTAAGCTTAGTTCAACGTGTGGAGGCTAGTACAAGTGGAAAGATAGCCACTCCAGCCTAGTCAGAACTGAGTCAACTGAGTTCAGTTCAGTGAGCAAGCGTGCCGATGCTTTGAGAGCGGTGAAGAAAGGAAAGAAGCAGTCCACCATCTGCTAGTGTGTTTAGTGTGAGGGTCGAGTAGGACGAAAGGCGAGTGGAGTAAGAAGAGAGTGGCAGAGGTGGAAACAGCATTGATAGCTTACCTCTACTCTGATTAACCGGACGCCGGGTCCGAGCTTGCTGGATCCTTCACGCCTAGCAGGAGATACCGGAGACCCTGCGGGACTACAAGTCGCAGGAGCCCATAGGTGTTGATACGTGGCTGGGTTAGGAAGACAGGAGTCTGGCAGGTACCGCCATTAGAGACTGTGTCCTTCCAATAGAAAGCCCTATACAAAGTCAGCCGGGTGTAAAGTTGAAGACAGAGTTAGGCCTCGTTTCATACAGGTCAGAGACTCACATTACAGGAGTAAGGAGGCCCTACACCTACTCAGTGGGAAGAACTGGACGTGCATCCTTCACCCTACCAGCACCCCGGGACGTGCCTGCAACACCATCAGTAAAGGTACAGAAAGAGACTTTCGTGTGTGTGTCTGCCTTATTACTCCTGCGGCTGAACTCCCCTTCTCCATCCTGCACCCCCACACTCCGTTTACCCTGAAGGACCCCAGCCTTGCCTGTGGAAGGCTTAACACCTTGCTGCCCAACACCAACCCTTCAGCGGATCTGCATAGCAGCGCTGGTCACCCTGACCAGGTACCACAGGTGGCGTCACAAACATTTTACAAACACCTTATAATCCCCTGTAAATATCCCCCTTTTCAGTGAGCGCCCAGGGCCACGGACCGAGCTGTGTCGCCGTGACATCCCCCATAGAAGTGAACAGGCTCGGTGCCGAGTACCCCACGGCCCTGGCGGGTGACTCATCTTTTGGCGTCACGAACAGGATTCTGAAGCTTGCTATAAGCGAGTCCTGTGTGCCTGAGTTGGACTGTTTTCTGCAAAAAGACTGTGTTGCTATTTGTAAAGATTTCCTGCCATTGTCCGCCATTGCCCGCCAAATTGCAGCGTTACGGCGCGAAGAGAAGGAGGTGTACCTGTAAAAAGTATCGCTGAGTACCGGACACGCCCCCAACGCTGACGCGGCGGCAGGTCCTGTGGAGAGCTTCAGTGAATGCTCTGACGTCAGAGCGCCGGCGACGCAGGTCCTTCTACACCGCGGTGCCCTGCGGAGCTGCGGCCTTCAGAGGAGGTAGGCCACGCTTAACTAGGGGGGCGCAGACATGTCGCAGCAGCAAGCTGACAGCGCGGCCCAGGCTAACCGCCCCAATGACTTACCCCTCGGCGCTGCCGCGCAGGATGGAAACGCTGGCCCCTCACCAGGTCTTGTGGCCCCGATAGTACCGCTGACGCTGCCATACATGCCTGGAGCAAAGTGGCTCCCTCAGTACAGCGGCAAGTCAGACACCCTGTCAGGGTTCAAGCGCAAAATATGCAGCATAATGGACATGTACCCTATGACAGAAAAGCAGAGAGCTGCAGTGGTAGTGGGACAACTGACTGGTGCTGCAGAGAGGGAAGTAGAGACTTGGACAGCTGCAGACCAGGAATCAGTGCTTGCAATTTTCTTAAAGCTACAGACTATCTTTGAGGACCGCACTGAAACAGATGTCCGGATGAGGTTTTACCAATGCTCCCAGAAACCAGATGATAGCATTGCGGACTACGCCTGCAGACTACAGGGGGCCCTGCGAGCTCTCAAACCCCATAAGTGTCATCAATGAAAATAAAATGTTAAAGGAACAATTTGTACGGGGACTGAGGTCTCAAGCTGAAAGCAGAACTGTGCATTGGTGGTCCCTGGATCATCCTGACGCTACCTTTGATGCCCTTAAGGATATGGCTATAAAAGGATTGCGACCCCTGGAGACGCCCGAGATGGCAACCCAGTGTCACCCGGGTGAAGCCACCCTAAAGCCAGCAGCATCCACCTTTTCCCCGCTGGTTGCGGAAGCCAAAACGCAGGTGGCGCCCCCTACTGAGCTGGACTGTCTGCGCTCAGAAGTGCGCCAGCTGACCAAAAACCTGGCCACTGTAATGAGTGCCCTGCAACTGCGGAAAGAGGAAGACGGAATGATCCTGCTAGCTGATTGCCCAGAGATGTCCCTTGGATGAGTCGGAGGAGAAGGAGGACGTCGCCCCACTGGAGGAGACAACGCCACCCCTAGGAGCGACCCCCGACCAGCACCATCCTCGCCGAGAGATCATCTGCTACCGTTGCCACAGAGAAGGTCATCCAGCACGTCGTGTCCTTTAAACGAGCAGATCCTGGGTCCGAGGGCCAACACCCAGACTAGACTCTTCAGGCCCCTCAGACTGGAACCGCAGGTTTGTGGGAGGAAGACCATACCTGTCCATCATACTGGACGGGATCGCAATCCCTGCCCTGCTGGACACTGGATCTCAGGTAACCATCATACCTGATGTCCTGTATAATAGATTTTGGTCCATGGACAGTCTCCAGCCCCCGAGCCCTGACTTTGCAGTATTCGCCTCTAATGCCTCCCTGTTGATATACTCGGAGCCAAAAACGTGGACGTAAAAGTGGGTAGAGTGGAGCTGAAGGACCAGGGACTCTTAGTAGTAAAAACTGTAAATGAGGAAAATGGCTTAAATGTGGTTTTAGGTACCAACATTATCAGTAACTGTTTGGAGGAAGTTGTGTTTTTGCTCCAGCAGCTCGCCGATGTTGCCAGGCCAAAGCAAAAGGGAGTGATCCAGAAGGAGATCCGGGCCCTGATGTGCCAGCAGCAAGTGAAACTGACCGGTGGTGAGATTGGTAATGTACGGGTGACAGACCCGAACCCCATTGTGATACCCCCAATGAGTGAAATGCTTATTATGGTGTAGAGCAGCAATAGGTCTGAAAGGACAGAACTACCAAGCAGTAGTAGAGCCCCATTGTTCAGAACATAGACCTACACTCATGACAGCTAGAGGGTATGGAGGTACGAAATGGGAGAGTGCCAGTGCGTCTTCTCAATTGGGGAGAAGATGAAGTGAACTTACCACGATATGCCACTGTTGCTAAATTACATGCAGTAGATAACAACTCCATTCACACGACGGAGTCCTTAACCTCCCCACAACCAGTGGAGGATAACGGCCCAGCAACCCAGGTGGAGGATTGGTGTCAGCAGCTCCATGTCGGGACAGACACCACTCAGCCCACCAGAAACAGGGAGTACTTTGAGTGGTACAGGAGTACACACAGGTATTTAGCAAACACCCACTTGACTTTGGGACAATTAAGGGAGTGCAACACCATATCCCTACAGGCAACCACCCCCCCATTAAAGAACGTTACAGGCCTATACCACCAGCACACTACCAGAAAGCCAAGGAGATGTTGCGTGATATGAAGGAAGCAGGGGTGATAAGGGATAGTTGTAGTCCCTGGGCAGCACCTCTAGTCCTAGTCAGGAAAAAGGATGGAAGCATGAGAATGTGTGTAGATTACAGACAAGTAAATCGCATTACACATAAAGATGCATACCCTTTACCACGCATTGAGGAATCCTTAGCTGCATTAAAGCTGCTAATTACTTTTCCACCCTTGACCTCACTAGTGGGTACTGGCAAGTAGCTGTGGCTGAGGAGGATCGGGAGAAGACGGCTTTCACCACCCCGATGGGACTCTGTGAGTTTGACAGAATGCCGTTTGGACTCAGCAGTGCCCCTGGAACGTTCCAGAGAGTGATGGAGAGCTGCCTGGGACATCTCAACTTTGAAACTGTGTTGCTGTACCTGGACGACGTAATAGTGTATCCAAGACGTATGAAGATCACCTGAAGCACCTGGCGGAGGTATTCGAGTCACTGTCCAAGTATGGGATGAAACTGAAGCCTTCAAAGTGCCATCTGCTCAAACAAAAGGTACAGTACTTGGGACATATTGTCAGCTCAGAAGGAGTAGCGCCAGACCCCGAGAAGGTCACCGCCATCCAGAAATGGCCGGAGCCGAAGAATCTCAAGGAGGTGCGACAGTTCCTGGGACTGACAGGATACTACTGGAGGTTTGTGAAGGACTACACCAAGAAAGCAGCGCCTCTGCAAGACCTCCTGGTAGGACAGTCCCTCAAGAGCAGAAATTCTCCATTCCACTGGGGTAAAGAACAAGCTGAGGCATTCAAGGAAATGAAGGAGATCCTGACAGGTGATGAGATCCTAGCCTACCCTGACTACAGCCAACCGTTCCTGCTGTATACTGATGCCAGCAACGAAGGATTGGGAGCTGTCCTCAGTCAGAAGCAAAATGGCCTGGAGAAAGTCATCGCATATGCAAGCAGGAAGCTCCGCCCGACCGAGAGGAACCCAGAAAACTACAGCAGCTTCAAGTTGGAGTTCCTGGCACTGGTCTGGGCCATTACTGAAAGATTCAAGCATTACCTAGCCTCCAGCAAATTCACGGCCTACACTGACAATAACCCCTTGACACATCTTGAAACAGCTAAGTGGGAGCCATGGAGCAACGTTGGATGGCTCGGCTGTCAAACTATCAATTTACAATCAAGTACAGGGCGGGCCGCAAGAACGCCAACGCTGATGCCCTGTCCAGAATGCCTCATGAGTCCGACACGGAAGAGGAATTGGATGACCTAGAAGAGATTGAACTACCTGCCTTTCACAGAAATGGGATGATCCACGAGCAACGAGCCTGCAGGAGGCAGCGTGGTAAGACGTTAAATCCTTTACCTCACCACAGCTGAAGGAGACCCAGAACAGTGACCCGGTTGTCAGCCGTATCAAGGAGCTGATAACTCAAGAAGGTTCCTCCTTGGAGAAGGATGCGTCCCAACAAGCAAAGCAGCTGTGGAATGAGAGAAGCCGGCTGTTTATCTACCGTGAGAAGCTGTGCCGGAGGTACGTCAACCCAAGGACCCATGAGATGGTATGGCAGATAGTAGTCCCCAGAACGGACGTCCAGATGGTGTTGGAAGCCTACCACGATCAAGCGGGGCACTTTGGCTGGAAGAAGCTGGAGACCCTGTTGAAGTGTCGTTTCTACTGGGTGGGAATGCGCAGTTCCATCGAGAAATGGTGTAAACGCTGTGGACCCTGTAGTCTCCGAAGAAAAGACTACAGCAGCCAGAAGGCACCCCTGCAACCCATCAAGACGACTCGTCCCTTGGAGATCGTGGCCCTGAACCATGTCAAGTTGTCACCCAGCCGGTCGGGATACTCATATGCCCTGACAATGGTGGATCACTACTCCAGGTTCCTGGTGGTCGCCCCTATTAAAGATCTGACGGCCGAAACAGCAGCAAAGACGTTCCAAGCATATTTCTGCAGGCCCCATGGATATCCTGAGCAAGTGTTAACTGACCAAGGCCCAGCCTTTGAAGCCGAATTATTCCAGGAATTCTGTAATTTGTACGGATGCAAGAAGATAAGAACCACACCGTATCACCCCCAAACAAATGGACTCTGTGAAAAGATGAATCACATTGTCATTGATCTGCTGAAGACGGTACCACTTGAGGAGAGAAATTGGTGGCCAGACCTACTACCTGATCTGGTAGATCTGTACAATCACATACCTGTGAGTTCCACCAATTGTACCCCAGCCTATCTTATGCGGGCAAGACCAGGAAAGCTGCCCATGGATCTGGAACTTGGTGTTGTAGAACCAGAAGCAGATGTTACTACTGAAGATTGGGACACAAACAGACAGGAACAGTACAGGAGAGTACAAGCCTGCGTGGAAGATAGTCTCAATAAAGTAAGGGAAAAACAAGAGGATAACTACAACAAAAGTGCGCCAGCTGAACCTTTTGTGCCTGGAGAAATTGTGCTGAAAAGAAAAAGGAGAATGCACAAATTAGATGATCAATGGAAAGAGAGCCCTATGTCGTGCAAAATTCAAAGTTTGACAACAGGAAAACATGTATCATTAGTAGAGATGGAGGAAAAACGACTACAACTGTATCCAGAGATCACCTAAAACTATGTCCAGATCTATTAAAGCTTCAAGAAGAAGAACCTGTCATTGACAAAGAGAAGCAAGGTGGAGTCATACATACGGACTTAAGAGATTTTCCCGCAGATTGGCCTCGTATTGGAGAGGCTGTAATAATTCCCGTACTCCAATTCTATCAACCGCAAGAAGCACTCCAACGTCAAGTTGAGCCAGTTGTTGCAGAAGATATAGTTCAAGAGGAACCTGCTCCAGCAGAATCTCAAGAGGTGGAATCTCAAGAAGTGGAATCTCAAGATGTTGGGTCTCAGGAAGAAGAATCCCCTGGCGAGACAGAACCGCATCACCCAGCTGCAAGTATACTTGCCAGATCCCTAGAGAGGTTAAGGCAGTATTACAGTTTACATGCACGTAGGACGGACAGGTCAAATGCAACCTCACCTAACGCAACACCACGTACGTCAGTACGCATGACAAAGGCACAGTTACCTGTTAGGTACCGAGAGTAGGCCTAACAAATACAAGCAGTTAACTAGAGTCACAGTGTGTATAAATGTAATATAAATTATTGTGTAAATATATGTACATATGTTACTTGTTAGCAACTGTTAAAGATTCTTGCCTCCCGTAAGGGAAGAGTTCACTTGTTTTTGATGTTAACGTTGTACTTAAAAATATTTTCTTTCAGCCCGGGAGTGCTAATGTTCACTGGGGGGGATGTAGAGCCCAGCTGCGCTTGGAATCTCATTTCCCAGAGGGATGCACCGAAGGTAATGACCACTAGAGGACCCAATATGCATACACAGATCTTCACCAATCCCTAGAGCCACCAGAGGGAGCCTTTTTAGAGTATATAAGGATGGTGAAGACACTCAGAGAGCAGATTAGTCTGAGTCTACATGGAGAGTAGATCAGTTCTCAGCTTAGTCACCTCAGAGAGGAGTTGAGAGTTGTTAGTTCTCTTGGAGAGAAGAGAGAGAAAACAGCAGTTGGAAAGAACCTGAAGTCTGCAGCTCTAAGCTTAGTTCAACGTGTGGAGGCTAGTACAAGTGGATTATAGCCACTCCAGCCTAGTCAGAACTGAGTCAACTGAGTGCAGTTCAGTGAGCAAGCGTGCCGACGCTTTGAGAGCGGTGAAGAAAGGAAAGAAGCAGTCCACCATCTGCTAGTGTGTTTAGTGTGAGGGTCGAGTAGGACGAAAGGCGAGTGGAGTAAGAAGAGAGTGACAGAGGTGGAAACAGCATTGATAGCTTACCTCTACTCTGATTAACCGGACGCCGGGTCCGAGCTTGCTGGATCCTTCACGCCTAGTAGGAGATACCGGAGACCCTGCGGGACTACAAGTCGCAGGAGCCCATAGGTGTTGATACGTGGCTGGATTAGGAAGACAGGAGTCTGGCAGGTACCGCCATTAGAGACTGTGTCCTTCCAATAGAAAGCCCTATACAAAGTCAGCCGGGTGTAAAGTTGAAGACAGAGTTAGGCCTCGTTTCATACAGGTCAGAGACTCACATTACAGGAGTAAGGAGGCCCTACACCTACTCAGTGGGAAGAACTGGACGTGCATCCTTCACCCTGCCAGCAACCGGGACGTGCCTGCAACACCATCAGTAAAGGTACAGAAAGAGACTTTCGTGTGTGTGTCTGCCTTATTACTCCTGCGGCTGAACTCCCCTTCTCCATCCTGCACCCCCACACTCCGTTTACCCTGAAGGACCCCAGCCTTGCCTGTGGAAGGCTTAACACCTTGCTGCCCAACACCAACCCTTCAGCGGATCTGCATAGGTACCACAGGTGGCGTCACGAACATTTTACAAACACCTTATAATCCCCTGTAAATATCCCCCTTTTCAGTGAGCGCCCAGGGCCACGGACTGAGCTGTGTCGCCATGACATCCCCCATAGAAGTGAACGGGCTCGGTGTTGAGTACCCCACGGCCCTGGCGGGTGACTCATCAACACGTCACCACTTCTGGATTTATTACCCACTCCTGGTTTTGGCTTACAGATACTGAGGTAAAAAACTCACCAAACACTCGGCGTGTGCACGTGGCCTAAGGCTGTGTTCACACGTTGTGTTTTTTAAGCAAATTAAAAGCTGCTTACAGTACCTTCAAAACCTATGAGATTTCAGAAATCTCATGCACACACTTGTTTTTTTTTCCTGACTGAATTGGAAAACCATTTTTAAATCTGCAGCATATCAATTCTTTCAGTGTTTTGCAACATTTTTTCACCAGAGAAAGGGCAGAAACGCTGCATTTTGGCCCTTTTTTTGGTGAATAAAACTAACTTTATTAAACATGTACTGTATACGAATGACACGTAATCCACCAATAACTGCAGTAAAAACGTACCAAAACCTGCTTTTTGTAAGCAGCCTCTTTAGTGTTAACTTCTTCAGGTTTAAGAGCCAGTTGTGCTGCTTCTTATAAATGGTCTTGAGGCAGACTATGTACAACGAAAATCTTTCTTGTGGTGAAGAGTACACTGTGCAACACATTTCAGGGAAGTTCTTGTCCCCTGAGAAAATTTTATTTTATCTTATAGATTTTGATATGCTGAACACGAATATGTGCTCCAAAAGTCTGTATCACGTAAGGTTTTTAAGAAACAACAGTATATAGTTTACATTATGACGTCAGACACATTACACACATGTGCATCGATGTCAGTAGGAAAAGCAATTGTTCAAAAGTATTTTTCAGACGACTTTCATTTATAATCTGTGTCAGATGCTTCTTGAATAAGATTCCAGCAATAGTCAGCCAGCATGGACGTACTCCACTTTCCCTGGTACCTTTTCCCATCATTACCTTAATGAGCGGGACACATGATCGTCCGGCTACAAGAGCTGCTGGCACGGGAACAAGATGCTGCGAGGGCGCACAGGAAAGGTAAGTAGGATTTTTTTATTATTTTCTCATGGCGGCCATGCATACTAGGATAGGGATGATGAACCATGCATACCAGGATAAGGATGAGGAGCCATGCATACAAGGATGGGGATGAGGAGCCATGCATACAAAGATGGTGATGGGGAGCCATGCATACCAGGGTAGGGATGACGGGGCCATGCATACCAGGATAGGGATGAGGGGATAATGCATACTTGGCTTATACTTGAGTCAAGTTTTCCCAGTTTTTCGTAGCAAAATTAAGTGCTCGGGTCGGCTTATACATGAGTATATATGGTAAATTATATTTTTATATATTATTTTGATATACTTTTTTGGTGTGTTTGAATTTGATCTCTAGGGTATGTAATGGGTTAAAAGTCCATTAAATGAAAACGGAAAAGTAAAAACTTAAGAAGATCGTTCAGGAACCAGTAGTTTCTAAAACACTATGTTGGAGAAGGAATTAGCGGCTCCAATAACCTGCAGAGATTCGGGGAATTGCCATCTCATGTCAAACATAGTGTCCTTCTGAAAGATACCATAGGTGCGTGGAAAGCTCTAAGAAAACTATATAAACTGCGTATAAACTGTGGTATGCTTCGTACACGGTCAGCCGAATGATTCATTGCGCCTGCGCGGAATTCACATAAGTGCTTGCATATGTGTAGATCAGCGATTTATGTTATTTCAGTGGAAAATTCAGAATATACTGTTTCAGAAAATGTTCACATATGAGTTTTTAGAATTATAACAGAATATTATAATGTTTCGTATCATTTCTCAAAAGCTTAAGTGATAGGAAAAATCTGAAGTCATTTCTGAAATCAGCATGAAAAAATCTATCAGGAACACTCAAAATTGTCCGAGGGACAAAATCTTGGTAACATAGTGGTATCAACACGCATCGGGGCCTGGATGGACACTTTTGTCAGGATAATTCCCATGCCAGTGGTACGATACACTGATGGAAGTTCGGAGTGGTAAAAAATGACCAAACAAAACTGTCACATGGGCTTCTAGTAAGTGGCTCACTGCAGCCCTGTCTTGTTCAACTGTATTGGATTGACCTGCCCTTAAGACCGCCGATCAACAGTGTCATTGTCAATGTACTGTAGGTGACATGCTTTTTTTCTGACTTAGGGTATATTTCTATTGCTAAGCACCATAGCAAAACTAGGTGCAAAATATGTGAAGTTCTAGCTGCTTCTTTTCCTTGTTCTGTGATGTGGCTTTTCACAGAAATAGATCTAAATGATTCTAGATATGATTTTATGGGCAACAGCACCATATTTGACAAAAGATTTTACATATACAGTATATATACAGTACAGACCAAAAGTTTGGACACACCTTCTCATTCAAAGATTTTTCTATATTTTCATGACTATGAAAATTGTACATTCACGCTGAAGGCATCAAAACTATGAATTAACACATGTGGAATTATATACTTAACAAAAAAGTGTGAAACAACTGAAAATATATCTTATATTCTAGGTTCTTCAAAGTAGCCACCTTTTGCTTTGATGACTGCTTTGCACAATCTTGGCATTCTATTGATGAGCATCAAGAGGTAGTCACCGGAAATGGTTTTCACTTCACAGGTGTGCCCTGGCAGGTTTAATAAGTGTGATTTCTTGCCTTATAAATGGGGTTGGGACCATCAGTTGTGTTGTGCAGAAGTCTGGTGGATACACAGCTGATAGTCCTACTGAATAGACTGTTAGAATTTGTATTATGGCAAGAAAACACGGATTTTGATAAGAACTTACCTGTAAAATCCTTTTCAGCGAAGGAAGGGAGGGAGACACAGGATTCATTACTGATGGGTAGGCGGAGCCCCAGATCAGGATGTCACCTCAGATCAAAAGCGTGCTGACTGGCTGGCCCCTCCAGCTCGGGCTCCTCCTACTCAGCTCCAGTCGTACCAAAGCTTTAGGGAAGAACCAAGATCACCAGCGGAGCAACATAACCCTGTCTGAAGGAACTTCAGAGAAAAACACAAGGATACAGGTTATGTACACAAAGTAAGCCAAAAACCACAGAGTTCCAGGTACTAATCACTGAACCTGACTACTGCGATGAGCTGGCGATGCTGAAAAGAGCCTTAACGCGCTGACCTCAGTCCAGATAATCGCTATCAGATAAGAGTCGCGCTGCATCTGAAAACATCAACACACTTCTGCCTTGGGCGGGATCTGTGTCTCCCTCCCTTCCTTCGCTGAAAAGGATTTTACAGGTAAGTTCTTACCAAAATCCGTGTTTCAGCTGCAGATGGAAGGGAGGGAGCCACAGGATTCATTACTGATGGGACGTCCCAAAGCAGTTCAAAAAATAAGGGTGGGAAAAAACCAACAAAAGGCAGAAACCCAACAACCTTAACAAGAAAGCGCAACCAGCGCTAAAACACAAGTTCCACAAGAACTTCAAACTACAGCTGCCTGCAAGACCCTACGTCCGAGGGCTGCATCAGCAGAAGCACTGACGTCCACTTTATAAAACTTTGTAAACGTGTGGACAGAACGCCAAGTTGCCGCCCGGCAGAGCTGCACTGCCGAGGCGCCTTGATGAAAAGCCCACGATGAAGCCACAGCTCTCGTGGAATGGGCTCGAATCTTAATCGGACAAGATGCACCCTGAAGACTGTAAGCTTCCAGAATAGCTGACCGAATCCAACGAGCTATAGAATCCTTGGAAGCTCGCTGACCACGCCGGCGACCAGCTGGAACCACAAATAGAGAGTCCGTCTTACGAAAACCTTGAGTAACAGATAGGTAAAACTTCAAGGCCCGCACTAAATCCAATGTGTGCAAATCTCGCTCTTTCGCATTCTTCGGATCCGGGCAGAAAGAAGGCAACACAATATCCTGGTTAACATGAAATTGTGATACCACTTTAGGTAAAAAATCACCCCGTGTGCGAAGCACTACACGATCCGGAAAAAACTCCAGAAAAGGAGGCGAACAAGAAAGAGCTGCCAACTCAGAAACTCTCCTCAAAGAAGTGACCGCTACAAGGAAAGCCACCTTCCAGGAAAGTAAAGAAAGGCTAGCCGAACCCATAGGCTCAAAAGGTTTATGCTGAAGAGCCTCCAAAACAAGGTTGAGCCGCCAAGGAGACACGGAAGCCTTCCGCGGCGGAAACTTACGAGCTATACCGCGGAAAAAGGAAATCACGTCCTATTTGAAGCAATGGTTCTCCGAAACAATAAAGACAGAGCAGAAATCTGACCTTTCAGGGTGCTGACTGCCAAACCTTTGTCCAGCCCATGCTGCAGAAAAGCCAACAGATTGGGGATGGAAAACTTTCTCGGATTCCGAGAGGATCCCAAACACCACGAAAAGAAGTTTTCCCAGGTTTTGTGGTAAATCCTAGTAGTAGCCGGACTTCTCGCAGCACGAAGGGTAGCAATAACCTCGGCTGAAAAACCTCTATGGGTTAAGATTTCGGTCTCAAGAGCCACGCCGTCAAACGCAGGGACTGCAAGTCCGGATGACAAATGGGCCCCTGAGTCAACAAGTCCGGTTGAAGAGGAAGCGGAAAAGGAGGTGCTGCCAACAGCGACATTATTGTCGAGAACCACATCCTTCTTGGCCAATCCGGAGCTATCAAAATAGCTGAAATTCTCTCTAATCTGATCCGACGCAGTACTAGAGGAAGTAAAGATATCGGCGGGAATACATAGATCAGCTCGAACTGATCCCACTGAGCTACAAAAGCATCCACCGCCACAGCCTTCGGGTCCTTGTACCTGGACATGAACGTCGGTAACTTGGCATTGAACCTGGATGCCATCAAATCCACTTGGGGAGTTCCCCAACGGGAGCACAGTAGTGCAAAAACTTCCGGGTGAAGGCTCCATTCCCCAGGATCCATCTTCCTGCGACTGAGAAAGTCCGCTGTAAGATTCTGAACCCCTGGAATGTGAATCGCCGAAATGGCTGGCACACTGGCCTCGGCCCAAATCAGAATTCGAGACACCTCCACCAAGAGCCTGGAACTCCTTGTCCCGCCTTGGTGATTGATATACGCGACAGCCGTCGCATTGTCTGTCTGCACTCGAACTGGCAGACCGCTCAAAGGGACAGTCCAATGCTGGAGGCAAAGGAAAATCGCCCTCAATTCCAGGATGTTGATCGGAAGAACAGACTCTTCCGGTGACCATACCCCCTGAATCCAGAGATTGTTCCAAACACCCCCCCAGCCCGTCAGACTGGCATCGGTGGTTATGACTGACCACTTTGGAGGGAGGAAGGACTTTCCCAGGGCAAAAACCCCTGGACGTAGCCACCATCCTAGAGAATCCCGCACCGCGCGAGAAATGGTGACACTGCAATCCAGCGATTGCGACCGATTCCATCGACTCAAAATAAACTTTTGGAGGGTCCTGGAATGGAACTGGGCAAAAGGAATCGCCTCCATGGACGCCACCATCAGTCCCAGAAGACGCATACACTTCCGTAGGGACATTGCCGTTGAGGATTTCATAATCTGTACATGTCGAAGAAGACATGACTGTTTGTCTGGTGGTAGGGAAACTACCGACCGAAACGTGTCGAGATGCATTCCCAAAAAGAGGATTGTCCTCGATGGTTCCAGGGACGACTTCTCCCAATTGACCAGCCAACCGAAGTCCTTCAGAAACTGAAGAGACAAATCCCGAGCCGTCAACGCCTCCTCCTCCGAGGAAGCCACGATCAAAAGATCGTCCAGATAAGGGAGAATCGTAATCCCCTGTCTTCGAAGGATTGCCATGAGGGGCGCCAGAATTTTTGTAAAGACCCTTGGCGCTGAGGCTAAGCCGAACGGCAGAGCCACGAACTGGTAATGATTCTGACCTATGGCAAATCGAAGAAAGCGCTGATGAGCCTTTCCGATGGGAATATGCAAATAGGCGTCGCGAATGTCGATTGACACCAGAAAATCGTTCTGTGACAGAGCTGCCACAACGGAGCGAAGCGACTCCATGCGAAATTTCCGGGCATGGACATGCCGGTTTAATCGCTTGAGATCCAGAATCGGGCGAAATTTGTTCTCCTTTTTGGGAACTACAAAAAGGTTGGAATAAAAACCTTTCCCTCGGTCCTCTGACGGAACCGGTATCACTACACCCTTTTGTAGCAGAAATTCGACCTCTCGCTGTAGAGCGACAACAAGCTCGGGTTCCGACGGAACGCGAGACTGACAAAAAACATTTGGGGGTCGAGAAGCAAACTCTATGAAATAGCCTGCCGACACTATCCGCGTTACCCAGGAATCTGGAACGCGAGCCATCCAAGTCGCCTTGAAAAGAATCAGGCGACCCCCCACTCGAGAATCCTCGAGTGGACCCCTGGCGTCAATCCGACTTGGCGGGCTTCTTGTCAAGTTCCCGCTTGTCCTGGCGGAAACTCTGCTTCCAGGGAGTACGAGTTTTCTGAGAGGATTTCTTACCTGAGAAGGAAGGACGACCCGATCCCCACGAGGAGTGACTAGATCGTCCTCGGCCCCGAAAGGACCGCCGACCACTATAGACACCAGGCTTACTGGACACCGAAGCCATGGCCCTACGCTGTGGTAATGCTGATTCCTTCGCCTTAGCCTTGGAAATCAGCTCTGTGAGGTCGGATCCAAAAGATGGCCACCCTTGTAAGGTAAGGCCAACAACCCTTGTTTGGAAACTGCGTCCCCGGCCCACTGTCTGAGCCATAAAGCTCTTCTGACTGTGACCGCTGAAGCTTGCGCTTTGGCCAGCAGAGATGCCGTATCCAGACCGGCATCAAAGATATAACAGGCTGCCGTTTCTAACCATTCACAAGTTTCCCGTATCTCAGATAACGGAGATTCATTTTGCAACTCCGTCTTCAAACGTGCCAACCAGCCTAGAGAAGCTCTAGCAGCACACATGGATCCTAGCACTGCTCGGAATCCATGACCCGCGGCCTCATAGCTTGCCTTTGCCGCCATTTCCGTTTTTCTGTCCAACGGCTCCTGCAAACTCGCTTTCCCCTTAATAGGGAGTAGTGAGGATTTACTAAGCTGAGATAAAGACACATCCACCTCAGGAGCAGAAGTCCAATTAGCCTTTAACTTCGCAGAGCAAGGATAAAGTGTATCAAAGAAATGCGTTCCATGAAAACGCTTATCTGGACACAGACGTTCCTCCTCTATTACACTATTAAGCTCATCCAGAGCTGGCAATGTTGTACGTGAAGCACGGGACTCCTGGAACATGCGTGCTGATTTACCAGGACGACTAGTTACCTCCTCCGGTAACTGTAATATATCTCTCATGGCTTCAATTAATGCCTCCGTACGCTTCGCCATAGAGGAACGCCCCTGCGGCTCGTCCGCATCTGAATCGGATATTTCTCCATCCGAATTTAAAGGGGAACTCTGCCCAATATCAGATACATCTGACTCGCTCCGTGTAGAGGCCGGTAACGGCCTGCGTCGCTTCCTCTGAGAGGAATTAGCAGACACATATTGACCTAAAAGGTCAGACAAGTTGTTGATCGATCGAGCGATATCGTCCAATTTTTCACCGCTGTCGACCGCAGCGCTAGACGCTGTTGAGGTCTGCGTATCTGATTGCCGCAATGGCACTGGGACATGGTCCGCGGCTTCTGAACTCTGTTCAGACATGTCTCACCTGTATGAGCAGGTCAAAGCGGCAATACCAGCAAAAACTATGCGTTTTTTTTTTTAAACGCTGAAGGGTTAACGCTCCACCAGGCAGGGTTACCTCAGCGGTATTCAGTCAAAAAAATTGCTGGTAGAAATAACCCTCAGAGGGGTTAATATTGCAAACTCACCACAATATATATATGAAGTGTGAGCCCCAGACAATTTTATGTCTCTAATGAGACTGCAGCTGCAGGATAGCGATCGCTGCGCTGCGGGGTGAGGAATCAGCACTCACCCAGCTGGCCGTGGTGTCTTATGAGGAGAGGAGCGGTCTGAGGAGCCCAGGAGCCTGTGTAATGGCCGCCACAGTGGGGGAGTCGCAGGAGAAACGCCAGAGCGCGCGTCTTCCTGCTCAGAAGACCGGGAATCGTTAGGCCACGCCCCCCGCCAGCTCAAATATTGAGCGCGAACTCCCCCGCTCCTGCTCCCTCTCTGTCCTGCAGGTATCTGCCTGCGGACAAAAAATCACCACATCTACAATGTAACAGCGCTGTCACCGCAGCGCTGAAGCATACTGACATACAAGTAATAGCGCTGCCACTCAGACGCTAAAGCACTCACACATTAATAATAAAATTTTGTGTGGAGTACTCACCAGCTTAGCGCCACAGGGACCCTCAGGGGTTTCTGGCGCTGTGCCCATGCTTCCCCCAGGGCGAAGAACGCAGTGACCGCACGTGTGGTTTGCGTCCCGCCAGGGAAGCCATCCTCATCCCCCAGGGCCGGCAAGGATTCTGCAGGGACTTTGAGTAAATACAGATCCGCCAAGGGAGAGGTTGGGGTACAGCAGCGCTGGTACCCCTGAGACCTCTAGACCAACTGGTGATCCAAGTCTCCTGTCCGAATATAAAATAATAAAATCTTCTGAGGAGCTGCATTAGCAGCGACCATCCTCTGGACCTCAAATCTTAGACTGGAGCTGAGTAGGAGGAGCCCGAGCTGGAGGGGCCAGCCAGTCAGCACGCTTTTGATCTGAGGTGACATCCTGATCTGGGGCTCCGCCTACCCATCAGTAATGAATCCTGTGTCTCCCTCCCTTCCATCTGCAGCTGAAAAAGCAGCTAAGTAAAGAAAAACGAGTGGTCATCATTACTTTAAGAAATGAAGGTCAGTCAGTCCAAAAAAATTGGGAAAACTCTGAAAGTGTCCCCAAGTGCAGTTGCAAAAACCATCAAGCGCAACAAAGAAACTGGCTCACATGAGGACCGCCCCAGGAAAGGAAGACCAAGAGTCACCTCTGCTTCTGAGGATAAGTTTATCCGAGTCACCAGCCTCAGAAATCGCAGGTTTACAGCAGCTCAGATTAGAGACCAGGTCAATGCCACACAGAGTTCTAGCAGCAGACACATCTCTTCAACAACTGTTAAAAGGAGACTTTGTGCAGCAGGCCTTCATGGTAAAATAGCTGCTAGGAAATCACTGCTAAGGACAGGCAACAAGCAGAAGAGACTTGTTTGGGCTAAAGAACACAAGGAATGGACATTAGACCAGTGTAAATTTGTGCTTTGGTCTGATGAGTCCAAATTTGAGATCTTTGGTTCCAACCACCGTGTCTTTGTGCAACGCAGAAAAGGTGAACGGATGGACTCTACATGCCTGGTTCCCAGGAGGAGGTGTGATGGTGTGGGGGTGCTTTGCTGGTGACACTGTTGGGGATTTATTCAAAATTGAAGGCATACTGAACCAGCATGGCTACCACAGCATCTTGCAGCAGCATGCTATTCCATCCGGTTTGCGTTTAGTTGGACCATCATTTATTTTTTAACAGGACAATGATCCCAAACACACCTCCAGGCTGTGTAAAGGCTATTTGACCAAGAAGGAGAGTGATGGGGTGCTACACCAGATGACCTGGCCTCCACAGTCACCAGACCTGAACGCAATCGAGATGGTTTGGGGTGAGCTGGAGCGCAGAGTGAAGGCAAAAGGGCCAACAAGTGCTAAGCATCTCTGGGAACTCCTTCAAGATTGTTGGAAGACCATTTCTGGTGACTACCTCTTGAAGCTCATCAAGAGAATGCCAAGAGTGTGCAAAGCAGTCATCAAAGCAAAAGGTGACTACTTTGAAGAACCTAGAATATAAGACATATTTTCAGTTGTTTCACACTTTTTTGTAAAGTATATAATTCCACATGTGTTAATTCATAGTTTTGATGCCTTCAGTGTGAATGTACAATTTTCATAGAAGGTGTGTCCAAACTTTTGGTCTGTACTGTGTATGTATATATATATATATATATATATATATATATATATATATATATATATATACATACACAGTACAGACCAAAAGTTTGGACACAACACACCTTCTCATTCAAAGATTTTTCTGCATTTTCATGGCTATGAAAATTGTAGAATCACACTGAAGGCATCAAAACTATGAATTAACACATGTGGAATTATACAATACACTTTACAAAAAAGTGTGAAATAACTGAAAATATGTCTTATATTCTAGGTTCTTCAAAGTAGCCACCTTTTGCTTTGATTACTGCTTTGCACGCAGAAAAGGTGATCGGATGGATTCTACATGCCTGGTTCCCACCGTGAAGCATGGAGGAGGTGGTGTGATGGTGTGGGGGTGCTTTGCTGGTGACACTGTTGGGGATTTATTCAAAATTGAAGGCATAGTGAACCAGAATGGCTACCACAGCATCTTGCAGCAGCATGCTATTCCATCCGGTTTGCGTTTAGTTGGACCATCATTTATTTTTCAACAGGACAATGACCGCAAACACACCTCCAGGCTGTGTAAGGGCTATTTGACCAAGAAGGAGAGTGTTGGGGTGCTACGCCAGATGACCTGGCCTCCACAGTCACCAGACCTGAACCCAATCAAGATGGTTTGGGGTGAGCTGGACCGCTCACCGCTTCAATTTTGAATAAATCCCCAACAGTGTCACCAGCAAAGCACCCCCACACCATCACACCTCCTCCTCCATGTTTCACGGTGGGAACTAGGCATGTAGAGTCCAGCCATTCACCTTTTCTGCGTGCAAAGCAGTAATCAAAGCAAAATGTGGCTACTTTGAAGAACCTAGAATATAGGACATATTTTCAGTTGTTTCACACTTTTTTGTAAAGTGTAATGTATAATTCCACATGTGTTAATTCATAGTTTTGATGCTACAATTTTCATAGTCATGAAAATACAGAAAAATCTTTGAATGAGAAGGTGTGTCCAAACTTTTGGTCTGTACTGTATATATACACACACTGCTCAAAAAAATAATAATGGGAACACACAAATAACACATCTTAGATCTGAATGAATGAAATATTCTCATTGAATACTTTGTTCTGTACAAAATTGAATGTGCTGACAACAAAATCACATAAAAATCATCAATGGAAATCAATTTTATTAACCAATTGAGGTCTGGATTTGGGATCACCCACAAAATTTAAGGGGAATATAATGTCCTTAAAACAAGTCAAAATGATGCTCAGTAGTGTGTGTGGCCTCCACGTGCCTGTATGACCTCCCTGTGCCTGTATGACCTCCCTACAATGCCTGGGCATGCTCCTGATGAGGCAGGGGATGGTCTCCTGAGGGATCTCCTCCCAGACCTGGACTAAAGCATCCGCCAGCTCCTGGAGCAACGTGACGTTGGTGGATGGAGCGAGACATGATGACCCAGATGTGCTCAATCGGATTCAGGTCTGGGGAATGGGCGGGCCAGTCCATAGCTTCAATGCCTTCATCTTGCAGGAACTGCTGACACACTCCAACCACATGAGGTCTGGCATTGTCTTGCATTAGGAGGAATCCAGGGCCAACCGCACCAGCATATGGTCTTACAAGGGGTCTGAGGATCTCATCTCGGTACCTAATGGCAGTCAGGCTACCTCTGGCGAGCACATGGAGGGCTGTGCGGCCCTCCAAAGAAATGCCACCCCACACCATTACTGACCCACTGCCAAACCGGTCATGCTGAAGGATGTTGCAGGCAGCAGATCGCTCTCCACTGTGTCTCCAGACTCTGTCACGTCTGTCACATGTCGTCAGTGTGAACCTGCTTGCATCTGTGAAGAGCACAGGGCGCCAGTGGTGAATTTGCCAATCCTGGTGTTCTGTGGCAAATGCCAAGCGTCCTGCACGGTGTTGGGCTGTGAGCACAACCCCCATCTGTGGACTTCAGGGTACTCAGACCATCATGATGGAGTCGGTTTCTAACCGTTTGTGCAGACACATGCACATTTGTGGCCTGCTGGAGGTCATTTTGCAGGGCTCTGGTAGTGCTCCTCCTGTTCCTCCTTGCACAAAGGCAGAGGTAGCGGTCCTGCTGCTGGGTTGTTGCCCTCCTATGGCTACATTCAGGTCTCCTGGTGTACTGGCCTGTCAGATAGCATTGGTACTGAGATGTGGTCTGTGGTCCTCACCTGCAGAACCACTCCTTTATTGAGTGTGTCTTGATAATTGCCAATAATTTCCATCTGTTGTCTATTCCAGTTTTCCATTTGCACAACAGCATGTGAAATTGATTGTCGATCAGTGTTGCTTCCTAAGTGGACAGTTTGATTTCACAGAAGTTTGATTTACTTTGAGTTGTATTCTGTTGTTTAAGTGTTCCCTTTATTTTATCATTGACCACAAAATGATTTCCATGCACGATCACAAAACCAAGAGGTGTTTTTGCTACAGAAATTTGCTCAAAAAAATTGTGGTATTTCCTTAATATAAGGCCATGCTCACAGGGTCAGGAATTGCAATAGAGAAATACACTGCGAACTTCAAGGATTTGCATGAGGATCTACGCTGGAGTTCTCCAAGCTAATCAATGACTTTGGCATGGTATCTACGTAAATAATGAATTATCCACAGTGCCGTCGGTACGACACGCCAAATTAATTGGAATATGAGGCATGCCATAAATTACAATAAGTGTGAAAGGCGCATTAAAAACCCCACTCACTTTTATTGTAGCGTTATTTGTAAGGAATTTGAAAACTATACTGTATATCACCAAGTCTAAAATTTAACTGACCTTTCTGAGATTGAAAAAAAATACAATTTTGACTGTGGCTACACATAAACTTTTTGCAGTATTACAAAGTATTATCTATTTCAAATGTCTGAAGACTAAAAAGTAAAAGCCCCCCATATACATTGGATAAAACTAGGTTGAACCCATCAGCTTCTCTGGGATCAGCCAACTATTTAATGTGTTTGGGAGCCTCCCGACTCTCCCCAGACAGATGATGTTGGGGGAGATAAGGATTGGGCACCTTGAATTTATTTGTTTGATACTTTTTTCATTATTGAGATAGACTTATCTGACAACAGCTTATCAGCGGTTTATGCACTCTTCCAGTATGGGACACATGAATGCTCAGCTTGGCCGATCATTCATGTGTTTGGGGGAGTCAGGAGGGAGCTGTCGAATAAATGAGCCAACAGTTAACGAAGGTGTATGGGCAACTTTAGCTTTTCTTCTATGGTGGTTTTCTTCTCATAATGGCTTATGAGTCCCATGAGTTTCGGCTCTGGCACCAGGCCCCCTCCAACTCATGGGCCCCTTAGTGGCCTCGTGGTCTGCCGCCATTGGCAATACACCACTAAGAATAAGTGCACCACTGGAAGACAAAATTCTGGAAAAAATACAGGATGGGTGCCAAGATTGAGTTTTCTTATCTACACAGTGAAACAAAAAACTATTTAAGCACCCAATATCACAACCATGATTTTTACACCTTCAACATTTGGTTGTGAACTATACTCTGTCATATACAATGGAAGAACTGAAGCATGGCTGTACTTTACTGGCCATTTATTATTGTACCCTCACTGGAAATCTCACAAACCTGAGGATTGAGCCAGTAACTGGCTCTCACTAGCCCCAATGTAAGAACTACTTTATGTTCAACTGCAGAAACGTCAGATTATAAAACACTCCTAACATTTTTAAATTGAAAAAAGAAAATTTACAGCAAAAAAAAAGGTTTCCAAAATGCATTTTATTTAAATCCCTGTTTCTGCTAAACCAACATCATTTTGACTACTGTTCTCACTTAGCTTCTAAAAGGTTTTCTCACTTTCCTTCACTTTGATCTAGGTAAGATTTCTAACACCAAGCTGCCTTCTCATCTTCCTATACCACATTATTACAATGCCAAAATACACATCCTTTAAGTATGTCCTACCAGGGCTGCATCTTCCCTGAACCCAGATAAGATTTTAAAATCTCTGGGCTTTTGGAAAAGACTCAAATAAACTATAGAGGAAGTACGAAAAGAAACTTTTCTTTCCTTTTTTCTTGACTCAGCCAAAGAAGCAGTGAAAGTGAACACTTGAAAAATAGAAAATAGCAGCTACAGGAAGAATTGGAGCAAAATTAAGCGCACACACAATAAAAGTTTACATGTTTTTTTTTGCCCCACACCCCAACCCAACCCTGAACCAGCTGCTAAACTGTGCTGCTGGGAAGGGCTCTGAGAAAAATCAGTCTCCTTCCCCCTCTAGCAGCTGACACTGTAGTTCCTTCTTACTTCCCCTGCAGCAACTCTTATTGATCAGAGAAATACAACAGTATATGAAGACTTATTTGCAGGCAATGCTCTATGGAAACCTTTAATCTTCTGTGTAAGGATGGATCTCCCCTTTTTTTGCTCATAAGAGATAGTCTTCAGGAAGAGAGCTAGACTTGAGTGGTCATAAGCAGGAAACATGACCATGCAGAGAACTGGTTATGGGAAATGCAACCAAATATGCACTCAGCTCATTAGGTGGACATGTACATACACTCTGAACACTAGAAGTGTTAGTAAATGTCAAGCTTTTTCGGGTTTATTGCAGATATTGTTTATTTATTTAAAATCTACGCCTGAGATTTAAAGTTGGGACAACACTTTAAGGCTCGAAACACAAGTTTCTGCAGTGCAAGAACAGGAACAGGCTGCCATGAGTAGTGGTGAGTTCTCCTTCAATGGAAGTCTTCAAACAGAGGCTGGACAGACATCTGTCTGGGATGATTTAGTGAATCCTGCTTTGAGCAGGGGGTTGGACCAGATGACCTAGGAGGTCCCTTCCAACTCTACCATTCTATGATTCTAAGATCTGTGTTTTGTGATTTTGTAGGATAGGGCTCAGAAGCTGAGCTTTCATCACAGGCAGTAGATGCCGGCTATATGACACAGCTGAAATATGTCTCTAAGGCCGGGGTGACACTTGTGAAACTAGCACGAGACTCGCACCTCAATACCCGGCACTGCCGCCGGCACTCGTGACCGGAGTGTGCGACTGCATGTATTGCTATGCAGCTGAACGCTCTGGTCTGAGTGCCGGTGGCAGTGACGGGTATTGATGTGAGAGACTCGCGCGAGTTTCTCGCAAGTGTGACCCCGGCCTTAGGCTATGTGCGCATGTTGCGTATTTGCTTGCAGAAATTTCTGCAAGGTTTCTGCATCTCTTGGCAGAAAAACGAAGTGGAAAATCCGTGCATTTTTATGCATTTTTGTTGTGTTTTTGATGCGGTTTTTCATGCGAATTTTCATGCATTTTTTCATGCGTTTTTGTTAATCCATGCAGCTAAATAAAGATTTATTAAATCCATTGATGATTTTTGTGTGATTATGTTGACAGCACATTCAACTTTGTACAGAACAAAGTATTCAATGAGAATATTTCATTCATTTAGATCTACGATGTGTTATTTGAGTGTTCCCTTTATTTTTTTGAGCAGTATATATATATATATATATATATATATATATATATATATATATATATATGTAATACCAAGCCCGAGGTCTAGTAATGAACAGGTGTCAACCAGATACCCTCATTAATACAATGGTACATAAAGAGTTGAGTAAAGACACACACACACACACACACACAACATACCTATGAAGGAGCATTAACATAATTCACCTACATATGCTGTAACAAAACAGCAACTGTTAGAAATCTGCGTGAAATGCATTATCTGTTTATTTAAAAAAAAAAAAAAATTGCGTGGGCTCCCGCATAATTTTCATAACCAGCAGAGGGAAAACCGATGGCTGAGGGCTGATGTTCTATTTCTGGGAAGGAGCCAATAGCCATAAACGTTCCCAGGCTATTAATATCAGCTCACAGATGTTTGCTTAGCTTTTAATGGCTAGTTTACAGGGAACCCCAGAAAATAATTGACATGGGGTCCCCCTATAAAATCGAACCAGCAAAGGCAAGGCAGACAGCTGCGGGCTGATATTAATAGCCTGGGAAGGGGCCATGCATATTGGAACCCCCAGGCTAAAAACATCAGTTCTCGGCTGCCCCATGAATGGCGCATCTTATAGATGAGCCAATTCTGGCACTTAGCCTCGCTTTTCCCACTTGCCCCGTAGCGGTGGCAAGTGGGGTTCATATTTGTGAGGTTGATGTCACCTTTGAATTGTCCGGTCACATCAAGTCCATAGGTTAGTAATGGAGAGGCGTCTATAAGACACTTATCCATTACTAATCCTATAGTTATATGGTAAATAAACACACAGCCAGAATAAAGTCCTTTATTTGAAATAATCACACAGACTCCTTTATTGAATTTAAATTTACCATACTTACTGAACACCTAATCCTCGACGCCCTCATCTCCTGCAAACAATCAAAAATAATAAACCTAATAAACCAACATATAACACTATTGTCATGTGTGCATTGCCACGAAGATCGTCGCGGTTGCACATTTTGACTTCTCACAGCTGAGCTGCTGTTTCTTTGTGTTTGGCAGCTAGGGAGTTAATTCTGTCTGTGCTCGGTTCTGGGACTGGGTGCAGTTTCTCCCGGCTGCAATTGATTATTTGTTGATTGGTTTCCTTTAAATTCCTGGTTGTCTGCTTGGGGAGTTGCCAGTGAAACCTTCATGCAGACCACAGATAGGAATGAATCTGTATAGACTTTAGTTGTGAGCTCCTTAGTTGTTCTAAGCTCAACTTGGTTAGAGTTTATTTCCCAGACCATTTATGTTCCTTTGGTGTTTGAGTGTGTATGCAAGCGAGTGTTATCCTGTCTGTCTTATATGTCTAATCTGTGTATTTAGCTGAGATCAGCCCATATCCCTTTGGTGGTAGTCAGGATCCTTCTTAGGACTGATTACAGGGTTCAGGGTCTGATAGGAGACAGGGTTAGTTTGGAAACTTGGACCTCTGAACCATTATCAGTACCTCCAAGGTGAGGGATTAGTTAGGACCCCAGTTTAGGGTCAGGTTAGATCCCGGTCCACCTCTTTCCTGTTTCAGCTCATCAAGTCCTCAAGATTAACCCTGAGTTCAGCAGATATCGTGTCAGGTAAATCTATTCTATACTTACATGCTGATGTTGCTATACTAGTTGTTGTATAGAGTGTTGTTCCTGTATTAATAGTTTACTGACATTGTATACATATCATTAGACAGTGTGACATTTTCACTGGCCATAAAAATTATCTCCAGTTACCATGGATCCAGTAGCCCAGCTGGCTCTGCAGTTGCAGGGATTATCCATGGAGCTGACGGACATTAAGTCCAAAGTTTTGTCTCCCCTGGAGCAAACCAGAGTTGAACCTAAAGTAGCTCTCCCGGACAGGTTCACTGGTGGGCGAGACAAATTTTTCACCTTCCGGGAGGCATGTAAATTGTATTTTCGGCTTCAGCCTCGATCATCAGGGAGTGAGGAGCAGAGAGTGGGAATTGTTATCTCACTTCTGCAAGGGGACCCTCAATCCTGGGCATTTTCCCTTCCTCCGGGATCCCCGGCTCTACTGTCTGTAGATCAGTTTTTTACTGCCCTGGGATTGGTATATGATGACCCAGATCGGGTCTCTCTTGCTGAGACTAAATTACGTAAGATACAGCAGGGAGATCGTCCGGCAGAGGAATTTGCTTCTGAGTTTCGTAGATGGGCCACAGATACTCAGTGGAATGACCCAGCTCTTAGGAGCCAGTTTTGTCATGGGCTTTCTGATAAATTAAAAGACGTTTTGGCTCAGTATGAGTCTCCTCCTTCTCTGGAGGCTGCTATGGTCTTAGCTATCCGTACTGATAGACGGCTTCGGGAGAGGGGTGAGGTAACCCCACTCCCTGTTGTTTCTCCACCTACCACTAAAGTCCCTTGTGTTGAGGTTCCCCTTGTCTGTTCGGATGAGCCTATGCAGTTGGGAGGGACATCATTTCGTAGGAGGGGATTGGCGGTACGCCGCAGGACTAGAAGATGTTTTTTCTGCGGGAAAGAGGGACATTTTGTTGGAGAATGTCCATCCCGTGCCTTGTTGAGCCAAAAGTCGCCGGAAAACTGTTAATCCCAGGTTGTGTAGTGGACGACAACCTGGGAGTATGTATTTCATCCGCCAGTTCTTCTCAGTTCCTTGTACCAGTGGAGGTGGTAGTTGGTACGAGAGTGGAGAGATTGTCTGTTCTTCTTGATAGTGGTTCCGGGGCTAATCTGGTTGACGCTCAGTTTGCTCAGGCTCAAGGTATGCATCTTAGTGTATTGGTCAAACCGATCCCTATATTCTCCATTGACGCCAGGCCTCTCGGCCAAGGTAGCTTTGTTCATGAGGTTCATAACATTGACCTTCGGGTAGGGGCAATACATAGGGAACAATTATCTTGTTATGTGTTGGAGGGTCTACCTACTCCCATTGTGTTGGGACTTCCTTGGTTGGTTAAACATAACCCTGTGATTAATTGGCAGTCCAGAGAAATAAGCCAATGGGGTGAGTTTTGCAAAAGTAACTGCATGAACACAGTCATCAGTGCGGTCGTGCCTAGTACATTGCCTCCTTTTTTGGAGGATTTTGGGGATGTTTTCTCTGAGGAGGGGTGTCAGGAGTTGCCTCCTCATCGCGTGTATGACTGCTCTATTAATCTCTTTCCTGATGCTAAGTTGCCTAAAGCTAGGTTGTATAATCTTTCTGGTCCTGAGAGGCAGGCTATGAAAGATTATATTTCTGAAAGTCTGGCCAAAGGGCATATTAGACCTTCATCTTCCCCAGTAGCCGCGGGGTTCTTCTTTGTGAAGAAGAAAGATGGAGGCCTACGCCCTTGCTTGGATTTCCGCGAACTTAATCGGATTACTGTTCGAGATCCGTATCCACTCCCTCTTATTCCTGATCTCTTCAATCAAATTGTTGGCGCCAAATGGTTTTCTAAATTGGATCTCAGGGGGGCGTATAATCTGATTAGGATAAAAGAGGGGGATGAGTGGAAAACGGCGTTTAACACGCCGGAGGGACATTATGAGAACCTAGTCATGCCTTTTGGTCTGACTACTGCACCAGCAGTATTCCAACATTTTGTTAATGACATTTTTCGTCACCTTGTGGGGCTGTTTGTGGTTGTATATTTGGACGACATTTTAATTTACTCGCCAGATCTTGTGTCTCATCAGGAGCATGTGAGACAGGTGTTGCAGATCTTGCGAGACAATAAACTATACGCCAAACTGGAGAAGTGTGTATTTGCCGTACAGGAACTTCAGTTTTTGGGTTTTTTGGTGTCAGCCTCCGGTTTCCATATGGACCCTGAAAAGGTGAGAGCAGTGCTTGAATGGGATCAGCCAGGGGATCTTAAGGCTCTGCAGCGTTTTTTGGGGTTTGCTAACTACTACCGGAAATTTATTTGTAATTTCTCATGTCGTCAAACCTCTCACTGACATGACAAGAAAAGGGACGGATTTTTCTAAATGGTCGGACAAAGCTTGCCAAGCCTTTTCCTCTTTGAAGAAATGTTTTGCTTCGGCACCCGTTCTCATCCAACCAGATGCATCTCAGCCGTTCATTGTGGAGGTGGATGCGTCTGACGTAGGGGTGGGTGCTATATTGTCCCAGGGTCCGTCCCCTGGTAAATGGCATCCGTGCGCTTTCTTTTCTAAGAAATTGTCGTCCGCCGAAAGGAATTATGATATCGGCAATAGGGAACTTTTGGCCATTAAGTTAGCTTTTGAAGAATGGCGTCACTTTTTGGAGGGGCAGTCCACCCGGTTACCGTTATTACTGATCACAAGAACCTGTTGTATTTGGAATCCGCTAAGCGTCTGAATTCCAGACAAGCTCGATGGTCGTTGTTTTTTTACCAGGTTTAATTTTGTCGTCACTTATCGCCCGGGGTCTAAGAATGTAAAGGCTGATGCCTTGTCTCGCAGTTTCCCAGGGGCCGGGAAAACGGATGACCCGAGTCCTATCCTTCAGGAGGGGTGGTAGTGTCGGCTGTATTTTCTGAGCTTGAGGAGGAGGTGTTAGAGGCTCAGGGGGACACCCCTGCAGGACCTCCAGGGAGACTGTTTGTCTCAAATCTGTTGAGACAAAAGGTTATTGAGGCACATCATAATTCTGCTCTAGCAGGACATCCAGGGAGTAAGGCTACTTTAGATCTCCTTTCTCGCCGGTTTTGGTGGCCTAATGCTAATAAAGATGTTATAACTTTTGACGCGTCATGTGGGGTGTGTGCTCGCTCTAAAACCCCTCATACCCGTCCGTCTGGGACCCTTTTACCCTTGAAACTTCCGGAGCGTCCATGGACTCATTTATCTATGGACTTCATTACGGACCTTCCTCCGTCGTCAGGGAATACTGTCATACTGGTGGTTGTTGACAGGTTCAGTAAGATGGCACATTTCGTTGCTCTTCCTGCACTCCCTAATGCTAAAACTCTGGCGCAGGTGTTCATTAGGGAGATCGTTAGACTTCATGGGTTGCCTTCTGATGTGGTGTCAGATAGGGGGTCTCAGTTTGTGTCCAAATTTTGGAGGGCATTTTGTTTACGTCGGGGGATGCAATTGTCATTTTCCTCGGCTTTTCATCCGCAGACCAATGGTCAGACAGAGCGTCTGAATCAGAGCTTAGAGACATATCTCCGGTGTTTTGTCTCAGAGAACCAAGAGGACTGGTCTTCTTTCTTGCCTCTGGCAGAGTTCGCTCTTAACAACAGGCGGAGCGAGTCCACTGGTAAGTCCCCATTTTTTGGGGCATATGGTTTCCATCCCCAGTTTTGTACTTTCAATGGGGGGGGCCCTTCTGGGGTTCCTGAGGAGGAGCGTTTCTCGTCGTCACTTGCTTCTGTGTGGAGAGGTGTATTGAATAATCTGAGTGCGATGGGGAACCGTTACAAACGTATGGCTGATAGGAGGAGAGTTTCTGGTCCAGATCTGAATGTGAACGATCTGGTATGGTTGTCTACCAGGAATATAAAACTTAAAGTGCCCTCCTGGAAACTGGGTCCCAGATTCATCGGGCCGTACAGGATCAGTTCCATAATTAATCCTGTGGCATTTCGTCTGGACCTCCCTCCTACGTTTAAAATTCATAATGTGTTCCACAAGTCATTACTTAAAAGGTATGTGGCACCAGTCATACCGTCACCTCTACCTCCTCCTCCTGTGTTGGTCAATGGTAACTTGGAATTTCAAGTATCAAAGATCATTGACTCACGTCTGAATCGCCGGTCCCTTCAGTACTTGGTGCATTGGAAGGGGTATGGTCCAGAGGAGAGGACGTGGGTCCCTGCATCTGATGTTAACGCAGATCGTTTGGTTCGGACCTTCCACAGAACTCACCCGGGCAGGCCTGGCCCTGAGGGTCCGGAGGCCCCTCGTAGAAGGGGGGGTACTGTCATGTGTGCATTGCCACGAAGATCGTCGCGGTTGCACATTTTGACTTCTCACAGCTGAGCTGCTGTTTCTTCGTGTTTGGCAGCTAGGGAGTTAATTCTGTCTGTGCTCGGTTCTGGGACTGGGTGCAGTTTCTCCCGGCTGCAATTGATTATTTGTTGATTAGTTTCCTTTAAATTCCTGGTTGTCTGCTTGGGGAGTTGCCAGTGAAACCTTCATGCAGACCACAGATAGGAATGAATCTGTATAGACTTTAGTTGTGAGCTCCTTAGTTGTTCTAAGCTCAACTTGGTTAGAGTTTATTTCCCAGACCATTTATGTTCCTTTGGTGTTTGAGTGTGTATGCAAGCGAGTGTTATCCTGTCTGTCTTATATGTCTAATCTGTGTATTTAGCTGAGATCAGCCCATATCCCTTTGGTGGTAGTCAGGATCCTTCTTAGGACTGATTACAGGGTTCAGGGTCTGATAGGAGACAGGGTTAGGTTGGAGACTTGGACCTCTGAACCATTATCAGTACCTCCAAGGTGAGGGATTAGTTAGGACCCCAGTTTAGGGTCAGGTTAGATCCCGGTCCACCTCTTTCCTGTTTCAGCTCATCAAGTCCTCAAGATTAACCCTGAGTTCAGCAGATATCGTGTCAGGTAAATCTATTCTATACTTACATGCTGATGTTGCTATACTAGTTGTTGTATAGAGTGTTGTTCCTGTATTAATAGTTTACTGACATTGTATACATATCATTAGACAGTGTGACATTTATCCTGTCCGACGTAACCCATTTAATACCGAGTGTCCCACGGCGATCTCACGTGTACAGTAGAACAGTCACATCGGGAGTAGATGTAGAACATTCTCACACAGCGGTGCCGTAAGTGAGAGCACCGGAGCTCATCAGCTGATGTACTCCTGTGAACTCTCACGGCGTCTCAGTGATTCACTGCGGAAGTGATTACCTCCTGTCAGTGTATTGCCGGTGGCCGGGTGACATCGCCGTGGGACACTCGGTATTAAATGGACAGGGAGTATATGTTGGTTTACTATTTTTGATTGCTTGCAGGAGACACAGGTGTCGGGGATTAGGTGTTCGGTGAGTATGTATATTGTATGTGATTATGTCAATGTTTTGATTTTTTTTTTACAATTGAACTCAGGTGCAGGATGATGAGGCTATTCTCCCATCGGCTCATGCTGTCTCTGTTATATGTGACAGCAGACATAATCAGATGGGAGTAGTAGTCCCATCAGACGACGCCTAAGTACAATCACTATGGGCTGTTCGTCGCATGGGTACAGACACACAGAGACACAGACACCTGCAGACAGACACAGACAACCGCACGCAGACACACACAGACACCGCAGACAGACACTCACATATTCTCCGCCCACACATATCCTCCGCCCACACATATTCTCCGCCCACACACTCTTCCTCCTTCTGACATAATTTCCTTTGACAATTCCGCAGCGTTTTTGGCAGCAAATATGCAAACCTTTTTACACCTGCGTTTTTCCTTCAGATTTGACAGTCTCAATTGAAGTTAATGAGTCAAAAAGGCTGCAGAAACGCAAAAAGAATTGACATGCTGCAGAAAATAAAACGCTGTAAATACAGACGGAAATTTACGGATCATGTGCATAACACTTCAGGATTGTCATTGCATTTCCTTGCCTTAGTATTCCATTGCATTTTTGTAAAAAAACGCCGGAAAAACGCATAAAAAACGCATCGCGTGCACATAGCCTAACAGTCGTTGTTAGAGTTGAGCTCTTAACTATTTAGATGTCGCTGTCACTATCTTTAAATTACGATCGATGGGCACCATGACAGCCGAGGGCCTGCTGAAGGCCCCCATCGCTGCCATCTTATATTATTATTTATTCACAAAGAAAAATCAAGATATTAAAAAATATATATTTATAGTATTGTCAGATCAGAAAAAGTCCAGTCTAGCAAAATATAATATTAATTAAACTAGTACGGTAAATGCCATAAAAAAAAACAAAACTCAAAATGCCAGAATTGCGGGTTTTTTTTGGTCACCACTAGTGATGATCGAATAGCTTCAGATAAGGTTATCCGAATAGCTATAGCGCTTACCGAATAGCTGGATCGATAACCCGGATACCTGGAGCGCTCCCGATAATCAGCTGTTCGGGGCCGCAGCTGTATGTTTCGCTGCTGGGTGACAGTCACAACACATGCATGGGTAGCCTGTTTGTTGGGCTCTCTATATATGTGATGTGACTGTCACAGAGCAGCGAAACATACAGCTGTGGCGCCGAACAGCTGATTATCGGTAGCGCTCACGGTATCCGGGTTATTGATCCAGCTATTCGGTAAGCGCTATAGCTATTCAGATAACCTCTTATCCGAAGCTGTTCAATCATCACTAGTCACCGCACCTCCCTAAAAAAACATTAAAAATTGATCAAAATGTTGTATGTATCCCAAAATGGTATAAATGAAAAGGTCAGCCATGGATGCAAAAGAGTAAGATCTCACAGAAGTCCATCCGCATAAAAATAAAAATGTTCTGGGTATCAGAAACCCCAATTTTTTTCCACAAACTTCAGAATTTTTTTTTCACTACTTAAAAAAAAATCATTGCATGTTTGGCATCACCGACTTTGGCATTTTAACACACAATGAAAGGTGGAAAACCAATACCTTGAAAAAAAATGGCAGACTTTTTCTATTTTTATTATTCTCATCACACTTGAAATTTTTTTCTGTTTTTTGGTACATTTTATGGTAAAATTAATGGAGTTATTCAAAACCACAGCTCATCCTGTAATAAAACAAGCCCTCATATAGCTATGTCGACAGAAAATTATAGCTCTTAGACATGGAAGAAAAAAAAAAAACGAAAAAAACAAAATGAAAAAAAGCCTTGCCCCCTAAAGGGGACAATATGTTGGAGATCATTGAGGCCTAATTCACACAGACTGAAGACTCTTATCTTTGCTGAAAGAGCATTTACTGTATATTAAATACTGAGCAGTGCTTTTATAAAAAAAAAACCATGTGAAAAAAATAGCTGTTTACCTGGAAATGCATATGGCTACTGGAGATCGGCTTAGAGGAAGTTATCACCTAGTTTAGCCGCCCATTACACTAACATCGGCAGAACCGATTTCGGATGACAGTCTTATGTCTGACAGATGATTGTTGGTGAGATAAGTATCTAGGTACGGAGGCATAACTATAAGGCCGGGGTCACACTTGCAACTCCAATGCGATAAACTACCGCGAGTCTTTTGCCTCAATACCCGGCACTGCGGCTAGCGGTTGGACCAGAGCATTCAGCTGCATAGAAATACATGCAGCCGCACACTCCAGTCCCGAGTGCCGGCGGCAGTGCCGGGTATTGAGGCGAGAGACTCACGCGAGTTGCAGTTGCAAGTGTGACACCGGCCTAAGGGCTCATGCTCACTTGCGATTAAATTGGACGAATTCAATCCGATAAAAAATCGAATTGAATTCTGACCAATGTTAATCTATGATGGTGTTTTCATCTGCGATTTTTACCCTGACTCCGGCAATTTAGGAGATGGAGAAATTCATTTCTCCACCTCCTCCGCAGCTGTGCTCTGATCCGCTCTGTGCGAAAGGCTCGGAGCACACTCGCATGACACTCGGTTCACGCTCGCAGCAGAGCAGGAGCTGAGGGTCATTAGCATATCGCATCTGATGCTCTCGCATCGGATGCAATACACTAGTGTGACCCCGTCCTAAGAGGTGCAATCACATCAGTGTCCTGGAGTCAAAAGGTCACTTTGGCCCATAAGAAAAGACTATTCCTTGCAATAATTGGAGGCCCTCTAGGAGATTTTGAATTGGAGCCCATCACTGCTCGGGTATGTCCAATTTTGGACTGTCGAGCCTTTTGCTCTCTAATAGATCAGCCACCCAGAGAAATGTGGATGATCTCTTACAGCAAGAAGCAGAGTGAGCGCTCCTATGAAAGAGACTGCTGAGATAGCTGCCGGACGGCCATCTACTCCATACAAGAGGGAGCTATGCACATGACAGTATGTAACTGCGCTATTCACAGATTCAATTGTATACAGATGCACGTGTATTTCTGCGGATCAGAATAGGCCAGTAAACTCTATGGGGCGCTATTAAAAATGGGAAACAAAAGAGAGCAGTTTTTCACAAATCTGATTTCTGCAAACGCAAATATGGACATGGTTGTTTAAATAAAGCCCACAAACTGCGGGCCTAGTCCTTTCTCCACGCTTTAGGTTTATCCCAGTCGTAGACTTTTTGGGTATGTTCCCACGGTCAGTAAATGCTGGAGGTTGGGCGTTGCGTACATCCGCAGCGGACAGATGTTACAGCATAGTGGATGGGATTTGAAGATATCCCACCTCCACTATGCGTGCTCCGGGACCCGTGGCTTCCCTGCGGAGACGGACATGCGGCGCGTCTTTCCAGACTGCAGCATGTCAATTTATCTTGCGGAGACAGTCTCCGCAAGATAATGTCCCCGTACAATGTATTGGATGCAGTGAATCCGCACGGTTCAATGAACACATGCGTAATCACCTGTGTTCAAAAGTCGGCAGCGCTTTGGACGGAGCGGACATGTGCTGCGTCCAAAGCGCTGCCGGTTACTGACCGTGGGAACATACCCTTATAAGTGGTGATCTAAAGCTTACTAATGGCTTCCAAGAACTACTACAGTGAAAGGTTCATGGAGACTTTTGCGATGGGCATCAGATTGTCTGCCATTGAAAACTTGGGTCCTAGTATATAGATTGCTAAAACAACCTTTACTGTAATGATTACATATACCGCAGTAGGAAAACAGTCCCATTTACAAATTTATATAACATACGGAATTGCTGATAAGGTCACATAAGATGTAAAGCAATTTTGTCAGGTATTATAAAGCGCTGTGTCTCACACTGTAGGTGGAAAGGCCGTTCTTTTAGGAAACCATATGGTGATCCCTCCAGCTGCACAGCCTTTATCTGGATGCCACAATATATTATTCAGCAAGATAACTGGCTACTTTTGGGATTTTTTATTGTTGTTCTGCTTCATGGTTACAAATGAAATGGCAGTTGAGCAATATTTTTCCTTTCGACATGGACTTTGGCACTGGCGAGGCCCATGTGTCACCATGCCCCTCCATTACAGCCAAGGTGGAAAAAGCATGCCCTGTATGACAAAGTGTAACCTCACATATTGCCAACTGTGCTGTGTAACTGCAATAAGATCTGAGGTTCTCTGTGCATCTTCTTTGCAAAGGGAACAGGAAAAAAAACTTGTTTTGTGCATGCAAATAGACACAGGCGGCTGTCATTGACAGTCATTGTAATGCTGTGACATAGCTCGGCCAGCCGGTGCCCAAGAATGACTCTCTCTGCCGGATTTGCGTACAGGGTAGTGCAGTGTACATGTGGGCAGAGGAAAAACATACTTTGATTTTTGCATATGGCACTACAGGTATCCAGGCCATGAGATCAATTGTAGTATTTTAAGAATTTGGATACTGTTTGATAATACGCATGCAGGGTTATACGAAGATATTCATGTCGGTGCTTTTTCTGCTATTTAAAACCATGTTATCAAAGATGCATGACTGCCACAAAAAACCCCTGCAAAAAATAGCAGGAAAATCTCATGTATTTATGGGTTATTGTATGCTAATAGGGCATCCTTTCCATATACATTTGGTCAGGATCTATAGGCTTCAGCTACTACACTTTCAGCACGACGATATAAGTGTACACCACATAGTATATCTTTTTGTAATGGCTGATGTGCAGTTCCATACATCCAATATATGATGAGCGGGACAGTTTTAAGCGATCCCACCCAACATAAGTGCATAATGGGATGTCAATCTAACCCATGGGAATGTGATCGTGATCCCGTGTTTTTCACCCCACAATTCAAACGTCACGGTGTTACTGATCGCTGACAACATGACAGTTGTCATGACAGCTGAATACCGTGCAGCTAACCGAACACCACAATAGCTTCTAAATTTAGCCTGTAAACTTCTTTTGTTGGCGTGCAGCACGTTCTGGGACTGTACTCACTTTTAGCGTAACCTTTACATTTATAGATGTGACTCGGTCACACTGAAATGTAGAATCCTTATTTCACCATTTCCCCTAGTAATATTCGCACGGCTTACAGTAAATATCCTCATACCTTTCTGATGACCATCGCTACCGCCCCACAGTCCCCCCTCTGTCTAGACTGGGATCAGGGCACTTACCGTTCTGAATACGAAATAGCCATCTTCCATATCCATCCGGGTGAAGCAGCTGTCACTCGGTTCTCTCAGTGTCAGTCACCTCTTTCCCCCGATTGGCACTTTTGTTCCCCTCACACTTGCACTTGAGCCTGACTCCTGTGCACGTTGCTTGTTGCACTCCTCACTAATGTCAGTGTAAACTTTCTCTTTTCAGTTTTCTCTTCTCTCCAGATTGTTTTTCAGCCACCCTTCAATTACCTCTGTCACCCCTCATGTCCACTTTCTCACTCCCCCCTTTACTTGCCCAATATTTCTTCTGTATTGAAATAAGGCACAATATGAGTATTATTCCCCTAAAATAACCCGTAAGGTACTTTCTACACCCCTCACTTATCTATTGTCTGCTTTTTCTTCTCTCTTTAAATTTCTTTCTCTCTCTTTCTCGTTCTTTCCTTCTTTCGGCCTAGCTGGTAAACAAATCCTCTCCCCCTCCTATCTCCTCCCCTGCTGGGTGTTACAGACTTGGGCCTGCGTTTAACCCTCAGATGCCCGCCCCCCTCCCTGGGAAATATGTCTGATCACTTCCTGCTGCTCCTGGGTAATGCAGGCCATGTGACAGAAGTAAAGAATGGGCATGCTGGAACCAGTGACTGCTTCTCACTGGTGTTACAAGTTCAATCAATCTCTGCCTGTGATCAGTAACAGCTTTGTAGATCTTTTCCTGCAGAACTAGATTAACTGTGTGTAACAATGTGTTCAAACCTCATAAAATAAATCCTACCATGGAAAGAAGCAACTTCAACAACTCAAAGTCATGAGTTTAGCTACGTACGAAGCAGAGTTTTCAGTGTTTCAGGAACCGTACATAGGAAATGTGCGAATATGATACTTGTAGACAGAATGTATATCTATATGCGCGCACACACATCTACGTACAAATATACCCACACATCTATATGTATGCGTACTCTATAATCAATGTGTTTAATGCACATGAAGCGACTATAAGGTTAAGCCTTTGCATTTATTAACCAACGGACCAGTTTAGTTTTTTAAAGTTGCATAAATATGTTTCCTTGCACGTTTTTCTGCCAGTAATGCGCACCGTTGTCGATTGGCGCTAGTATATATGTGTACTGTGTATACATACTGTATATGTTTTTTTTACCAGAAGCCTCTGTAAGGAGTAGCTCACATAAGCTGTGCTATTTTACACAGCACAGAGTTCGGACACAGTGGTAAAAAGTGGCAAGCTAGGAAAATTTCCCATCATAAACCTCAGACGACGGGCTCTGAAGTATGCCATGGTATTGCCATATGGTGGCACATGCCACAGGGTATGTTTTTGTGCAATGGTCTGATGCAGTGTCGGGCATATCATTGGTGCATCTGGGCAGCTGCACAGGGGCCCAAGAGGTAAGGGGGCCCACTTATTCCTCCATAGCAGATGGAATTGTGCATTATGATGAATTCTCGAGCTGCACAGGGCCAAAATATTGTTCTTGCACAGGGGACCTCTACTGCCTGTGTCCCTAGTATTACAACGTGAAGGAAAGCATAGTCTGCTGCGTACAGTACCAAAAAGGGATAATGACAGAGGGTGAAGGTATTCTTATAGATGAGTTTTACACATATATGCTGGCAAATGCGCCAAATTTAGGGCTTAAAGGGAACCTGTCACCTCGTTTTGCGACTATAAGATGCGGCCACTGGCTTTCGGGGCTTATCTACAGCATTCTATAATGACCTGAAAGATAAGAAAAACAAGTTTTATTATACTCACCTGGGGGGCGGTCCGATGCGGTCCCGTCTGATGGGTGTCGCAGGTTCAGGTCCGGCGCCTCCCATCTTCATGCGATGTCATCATCCTGCTTGCCTCATGTCACGGCTCCTGCGCAGGTGTACTGATCTGCCCTGTTGAGGGCTGAGCAAAGTACTGCAGTGCGCAGGCCCTGGGAAAGGTCAAAGAGGCCCAGCTCCTGCGCATTGCAGTACTTTGCTCTGCCCTCAACAGGGCAGATCAGTACGCCTGCGCAGGAGCCGTGACATGAAGCAAGCAGGATGACAACATCGCATGAAGATGGGAGGCGCCGTACCCGAACCTGCGACACCCATCGGACGGGACCGCATCGGACCGCCCCCCAGGTGAGTATAATAAAACTTGTTTTTCTTTTCTTTCAGGTCGGAACTGGGGCTTATCTACAGCAGTGTTCCCCAATTCCAGTTCTCAAGGCCCACCAACAGGTCATGTTTTCAGGATTTCCTTTGTATTGCACAGGTGATGCAATTATCACCTGGGCAATACTAAGGAAATCCTGAAAACATGACCTGTTGGTGGGCCTTGAGATCTGGAGTTGGGGAACCCTGATCTACAGCATTATAGAATGCTGTACAAAAGCGCCGAAAGGTGGTGGCCGCATCTTACAGCGGCAAAACTAAGTGACAAGTTCCCTTTAAACACAGTATGCATAGAGTCTCAATGATCTACTGATGTATACTGGTGTTTTGGTTGATTTGATTGGATTTATCAACTACAAAAGTAATAATGACAGCTGTATTTGTATCTGACCAATCAAGTCTCCAGGTCCAGATGAATTACACCCCAGAATACTGAAGGAGATAGCAGAAGAAATTCTTGAACCACTGTCCATAATCTTTGAAAAATCTTGGAGAACAGGTGAAGTCCCAGAAGACTGGAGAAGAGCAAATGTTGTTCCTATCTTCAAAAAGGGGAAGAAGGTGGACCCAGGGAACTACAGGCCGGTGAGTCTGACTTCTATACCAGGAAAGATCTTTGAACAAATTATTAAAGAACATGTATGTAAGTACCTGCATAAGAATGAAGTGATTAAACAGAGTCAGCATGGGTTTGTAACTAATAAGTCATGTCAGACTAACTTAATTTCCTTCTATGACAGAATCACTGACTGGGTGGATCAGGGAAATGCTGTAGATATAGTATATCTTGACTTCAGCAAAGCATTTGACAAAGTATCTCACACAATCCTTATTGAAAAAATGACTAAGTATGGAATGGACAAGGCAACTGTTAGGTGGATTCATAACTGGCTTAATGATCGGACTCAAAGAGTGGTCGTAAATGGCTGCACATCCGGTTGGAAGAATGTCTCAAGTGGGGTACCACAAGGCTCTGTTTTGGGCCCTGTATTGTTCAACATCTTTATCAATGATTTAGATGAAGGAATTGAGGGTAAACTGATCAAATTTGCTGATGACACAAAGCTAGGAGGGGTAGCTAATACTAGAGAAGAGAGAGAGACGATTCAAAAAGATATAAATAAACTGGAGCAGTGGGCAGCAACTAACAGAATGGTTTTTAACAGGGAAAAATGCAAAGTACTACATCTGGGCAATAAAAATGAAAAAAAACATATACAAAATGGGAGGAATAGGGCTAAGTAACAGCACATGTGAAAAAGACTTGGGTATACTAATTGATCACAGATTGAACATGAGTCAACAGTGTGATGCAGCAGCAAAAAAGGCAAATACAATTCTAGGATGTATCAACAGAAGCATACAGTCTAGATCACGTGAGGTCATTATTGCCCTCTACTCCTCTTTGGTCAGACCTCATCTGGAATACTGTGTCCAGTTTTGGACACCACATTTTAAAAAAGACATCAACAAACTGGAGCAAGTTCAAAGAAGAGCCACCAGAATGGTGACCGGTCTGCAAACCATGTCCTATGAGGAACGGTTGCAGGATTTGGGAATGTTTAGCTTGCAAAAAAGAAGACTGAGAGGAGACTTAATAGCTGTCTACAAATATCTCAAGGGCTGTCACATTGTAGAAGGATTATCTTTATTCTCATTTGCACAAGGAAAGACTAGAAGCAATGGGATGAAACTGAATGGGAGGAGACACAGATTAGATATTAGAAAAAACTTTTTGACAGTTAGGGTGATCAAGGAGTGGAACAGGCTGCCACGAGAGGTGGTAAATTCTCCTTCAATGGAAGTCTTCAAACAGAGGCTGGACAGACATCTGTCTGGAATGATTTAGAGAATCCTGCTTTGAGCAGGGGGTTGGACCAGATGGCCCAGGAGGTCCCTTCCAACTCTACCATTCTATGATTCTATGATTCTATGATTCTATATATCTCAGAGACAAGCAGTGTCAGAGGCTTCTGACCGTCTGCTTATCCTTTTTCTACAGAAATAAAATGTGCATCCAGATGAGCCAACCATATGTGAGGCGTCATTGCTGAGGAATGAACAATCTTTTGTAGAATAATCACAGATATTGATGCTGATGATGTTAATGAATCTCACCAATATATTGTAATATTTATGTGTGGCGCCCCTGAGGGTCTAGTCGACACAGAGGTACTGCACCTCAGCCAGAGGTGTGGTATCCCACTCTCAGGTAAGGAGGGGGCACTACCCAGGACTCTAATACCAGCATCCAACACCACTCCAGTCAGGGCACCGGGGCGTACCCTATGGGAGGATGGCCTCATCCCAGGCTGGAAGGGTAACTAGGTAGAGGGTGTGGGTGGAGTAAGTACAGAAGGGACGGAGCTTAATGAGTGACAGTTGGTGGGAGGAGTTAGTGCTGAGGTAAAGAGATTGTTCTGGAAAGAGTCAATCAGTCAGTCGGTGAGGAGGAGAGAGGAGCTACTGACAGGAGCAGCGTAGAGGAGAGAAGCTTCTAGAAGGACATAAGGGGTCCTAGGGACACTGGGAGTGCCGAAGCCACCCGTGGGGCCCACATCCAGACGTGGAGGGACCAGGTCGCAGACAGGGGACCGGCCCCAACTTAGTGAGAGACTGTATGTTCAGCTAAGAAACCAGAGGCTGTGGTAATTGCAGGTGCCACAGCCACAATCACTCACCTACCCTCCGAAGTCAGCTATAAATAGGGTCAAGGGGACTCAGAGAACGTCACCCGACAGGACTCGCAGCTACCGGCTTGGGGCTCTAGGTAAGCGGTGCAGGACAGGAGAAGTGGGAGCCAGCGCAGGAAGACGGCCAGAGTAGGAACATAAGAAAGGAGTCCTGGAGTGGTGTACTCCAATATACCTGGGAGTTTACTGGTCCCCTCACCTGGAGGGCACAGCACTAAATGGGCATATGTGTACAAGTGAACTGTAAGTAAAAGCATTGGAAAACTGCACCTTGCTGTGTCCCTGGAATGCTTCCTGCGTCATCTGCCAGCACCATTAAAAACCACCATCCTACCACCTCATAACATCTGCTCTGGGATAAAGCTCTGCCTGTGGAGAGCTGAAATAACTTTGCTGCGCCACCACCAATCCCAGAGGACCTGTACCGCAGCGTTGGTCACTCTGACCAAACACCACAGGTGGTGACACGAACATTTTCCCTTTAATCCCCCACAAACAGCTTTATTATTTTATACATATCTTCCATGGACACCCGAAACCACGTACCGGGTCACTCCCACCGTGACCATCCCTTTTAGAACTGCCCGACCTGGTACCGAGTAACCCCAGGCCCTAGGGGACGCTCCATTTGCGCTTATACTTTTTTAGAATTTTAAAAAAAATTCAACGGACTTGTGTTGTTTCAGTATATACTGTATATAGACATACTATTACAAATTTCCTATTAATTTATCAGTGCATCTGGTCATAGAGCCCCAAACTGGTCAAGCCCATAGGCTGTGACCAGGATCCTTAGTGACACCAACGTGAACTGCAGAACACGTACCGTAGTCCCTTCGGCAGCTTTTTCACTTTCAGCCTTCGATGTCTCATCCTGTACAGAAGCTGAATCAGGAGATTAGGGGTCAGGTAGGGATAAACAGCTATATCAGACAAGGGTTAGGGTTACTGGTCCTACACATGCAGAAGTAAGAGGTAAACTGTTACTACTGGTAAGTGTCTTTGGATCATTATACGGGGAAAATTGCATGCATGATTTAGTAAGACAAATTAGATGTCTAATTCACAGTTACATTGGGCCAATAAACTGATGTTAAGGAGTGTAGGAGAGTAAATCAATAAAGTTCTTCTCCAAGATGCCGTGAATAAGGTTTATTGAATGGAGTACAAACACATTGTGTCTGCGCTACTGTAAGGATCAATTAGGTTCATGCTTATCCGTTTTGTGTTTGAGTCCCAGCGTCTCCACAGACAGGCAATGTCTACGTGCAAGTAAGCCTACTAACATAATGGTGCATGGAATAATAAAATAGATGGCACAACTGAATTTTTTCTGAATCAAAATATCTAACTTATCTGGTGATCAGGGTCTGTTGACTGGGGACTCCACCACTGAGAATGGGCTTCCCACATTTTAATGGTTAAGCATGTCACCTGATGCTTAGATTAACGTCTACAGCACTGACGGAGCTAGTTGAGTGTTGCAATTGTCTATTTCTGTCTGCACACATGGATTAGTGATACATTTTATTGTGAGATAAAGCTTTCTAGACACGGTAGAGGTGAACCAATATTTTTTGCCAAAAAATAGCACACATCTTGATAGAGGGATTTTTTGACTTTTAGCCACATCCTGTTTTGAGATGCTTTTTAAAATGGTTGACCTATACATAACAGATGTGTAATGCACTTCATGCATTTTTAAGCACAATTTGCATTAGAATTTTGATCACTTACTATCCCCAATAAGTACTATAATACTGCTGTTCAGCATATATACGGCTGCCCTTCAATAAACCTTATTTATAGTGCTCCAGAGAACATCTTTTTGGAGCTTCTGGAGGGACCACTGTCTTTCTTTTAACCACTAGTGAAGTTCTTGAAGACACAAGGTAATTTGGGAACACGAGGAATGTTCAAATCAGTAATTAAATGTAATATGAAAATTACTAAATTTAAATAGTAACTGGCTCCAAATTTTGGAAAGATGAATAGATAATAACATTAATTTCTCCTCTAATTTGGGATATCCTATATGTAGACACAGAACAGAAGGTCCTCACCTTGGGATGTGTCTGCAGTTTCATCTCCTGGGTCAGGATTTGATGTCATCTCTATGTCCATTGGGGCTTTACCTGAAAAAAATAATAATAATATAAAATGATATATCATATCTAAAGGAGCATGGAGTATGTACCCATATTATGTTTATATCATGCCTATAATATGTATATACTGAATGTATGGGCGGACATAGATGGAACAAGGTTCCTGTACAAGAATAGTATATGGGCTTTGTGGTTTTGGAGGTGGTAGTGTGTCCCCTTACCTCTTGGGCACCTCTACAGCTCTAAGTGTTGCACCATTAGTATGTCCACACACTACATGTAAAGGTAATCTTAGGGCCGAGGATGCCATGTCATAGTTAAAGGTTAACCATGGTCTTATCACAGGAGGGTAAAAAACAAAAGGGAGATAAAATGTGACCGTTAAGTTCAATAAATGGATCTGACTTCTTAAAGAAAATAGGTTCTTTGATCAAGAGAGTGAAAATCTGCCTGAGATCTTGGATGATGCCTTATGTGCGGGAGAGAATACAGCGGCAAAGAGAAATGAGAGGACAGCCACAGTGTCACCAGATAAACGATTATACTGAAAATTGACAGTTGTGGGGAATTTATTCCTGTTTCAGCTAATTAAAGTGTTAAAGTTCTTTAACACCATTCAACCGCCGCCAAAATCATAAAATATTGATCCAGAGATGGGCCTGGAGCCAGGAGAAAAGGAGGGGGCGACAAGGGGGCAGAGTAACCCTGTGCGAGAGAGACACAACCACAAAAGAGGATAATACAAGGCAGAAAGAAGAATAGAAGACAAAATGAAAAGTATTAGTTCAGCAATGTAAAGGAAAATTTCATTTTTTAGTATAACTCTTGCCATTTACTACCATTTTTGTAGTATCTACAAAGCGGCTTTAATAAAAAATGCAATCTGTGTCATTTACATTTCACAGATCTTTATAGGTTTGATATACCACATGTATAGCTGCTTAGCTCTCAGCCCATACTCTAGGCTCTTCATGTAGCACAGGCTTGGTTTTTGGCTTACGTATGGAAGCTAGAAATCGAAAGGGCATCTTCATCCAGAACGTCAAACTTGATCCATGTGTATTCTGCCTCCCATTACTTTTAATGGGAATCACTTTGTAATTTATTTAATACTTATTTTTGGATTTGAAAAACATTAAGTGAAATGTTTCTTATTGGACACTGCTTCCATGGTGGGTGGCCATAAATAAATTAGACACACTGAATGGGGTAAATCAGAGCATATCAAATTGCAAATATTCAGAAGAAATTTGGGATTTTTACATTTTTTACGGTGGTTTGTTCTTCAAATCCACAACAAATTTTTCAAGGTTGGCCTTAATTATTAAGAATGTATTCCAGTCTACACAACTCTTCATCTATCTACTTAAGGGCAACAAAAATGTCCTGACAAGTTCTCTTTAAAGAAGACCCCAAAGTATTTGCTGTTTTTATCTTTCACATTTAAATGATCCCAATCAATATGAAGTGTGACTGATGTGTAAATGTGTAAATTTTATTCTCCTAAATGGGTGGTTGTAGGACATTTTTCATCAAACATATCTCAGACTCTCCATGTACTATGTATCCTACTGCTTTCCAAACGAAAGTTGACTTACTATGTTCCCTGTGTTCCTCCGATTGGCTCCTGCAGACAATCACAATTCTTTCAAGTATGGCTTCACCATGCATCAGCTCCACTGAGTAAGATTTTGGTGGTGACTTGCTGAACGTAGATGTGACATCATACCAAGGCGAGATCCCACTGTGGTGTCACATGGGGCACAGCGAAAACATACATCACTTCCACCAACACCTTCAATGGCCTGCAAAAACTGCACATAGACTTTATATTTAGCATTGTGGACAAATCTGAGTTATAGAATAAAGTCTAACATTTACAGAAAAATTTTGGAAAATGTAAAAACCTAGATGTTTTGTCTTGTCGCACACATTTGCATACTAAATGACTACATTAAATACATGCAAATCAAAATAAACACCACAAGCTCAACACATGGCCACCATTCATTCAGCAAGCCAACAACTATTAAGGCCAAATTCACACGTAGCGGATTTAATCCACATTAAATCCACAATTCAAATCCAGATTTGCAGTTTTTAATTGGGGATTAAACAAATACATTGATTTTAAATGGCAAAAATTTGCAAAAAATCAGCAATCTTACCGCAAGATAATGAACATCCACAGAACATGACAATAGCCCCCATAAAACAGAGCCTCAACATGTAAATTGGATTTTGATAAGCCCTTTTATTTGTATTATATTAAGTCTGTGTTTGTGATGCAGAATATACAACGCAAATCTGCAATGTGCGAACTAGGCTTAAGAGTTTGGAAATAAATAGCCAACAAAGATGTCTCAGACTATTTATCTCACTGCAAGAATCCTATCCCAATGTTCACCATGTGTGGCCATCAGATAGGTCAACTTGAGACAACGGCAGGCCTAGAGTACAGTTCCCATTAAAGGGAACCTGTCACCATAAAAAAAAAACACTATTAACGTGCAGATACGGGGTTAATCTGCAGGTTAATAGCCTTATTAAGATACCCAGCGCCGCACTTATCCAAATACTGCGGAGAAAAAATGAACTTTAGTCTCCCAACAGCGTTCCAGTTTCAGTCATGGTGGCGGCGCTGATGCAGGTTCAGTCACCATTCTGAGTATACAGAGTAGCGGCTGTAATCTCGCCATCGGCACTGGCTGAGAGTGGCTCTGCATTGGGGGCTCTGCCATCAAGGCCGGGGGCACGGTTAAAGCAGAACCAGTGCCGGCTTCGCCCCTGTGATTGAAACAGGAACATATCTGAGTGGAATAAAGTTAATTTTCTCCCCGTAGGGTACATGCGGGCGCCGGGCAGTTTAACAACGCTTTTAAGTTGTAGATTGACCTCACATCTGCAGGTTAATAGTGTCTGTTTCTGGTGACAGGCTCCCTTTAACTGGTTTTATAACTATAGGTAAATCAATAAGCATAGTGCATATCTGTAAATTATAGGGTGTCATGCTGACACATATGGTAAACTACAAAACGTAACTACACTAAATGCTGGATGGACAGTGATGCTTAACTTCAGAATTCCCCATAGGTGTTTGTTTGGGTTTAGATCAGGAGACATACTTGGCCACTGAATCATTTTCACCTAGCTCTTCTTTAGAAATACAAGTGTGTGATTTGAATCATTGTCATGTTAGAAAAGTGTACATCTACCAAGGGCATGGAGTGGCGGTAGTATTTTCTCTTTTAATATGGAACTATTAATGTCTGCCTCATGGGGTTTTTGCCTTCCTCTGGATCAACATTTAAGGATATAGGTTGAACTTTATGGACTTAAGTACATCTGCAAATTCATGTTACCATCAATGAAATGTACAGTAGCTCCCTGATACCAACAGTAATCATGCAGCCCCACATAAGTACACTGCCACCACCATTTTTCACTGTAGGCACCATACATTTTTCTAACTTCAGTTTTCTAAAACACCTGTGGGGAATTGTTAAGAGCTTAATTTGGCATCACTCTCCATGCAGCATCCAGTCTCTTAAAGGAAGCTGTTCTTAAAGAATGGAAAACGATAGATGTTGAAAAATGTTGCCAACTTGTTCATTCCATGCCTAAGAAACGTGGTGCTGTCCTTAAAAATTATGGTGGTCATACAAAATACTAGATATAGTTGTATTTGATGTGGGATGTATTCATTTTTGCATCAATTAATTTGAGCAAAATGAAGATTTTGTAATGAAAGATATATTTTATTAACCTTACTGTCATGTTATGTGTTAAAAAAATGTTCTATGAAACTCAGTTTTGTCAACATTATGGAAATTGTTCTTGTGTTAAGTGAGATATTGATTAAAATCTTACTTTTCAAGGGCAGTATACTCATTTATGATGAACACTGTATCATCCTCAATAGAAACTACTAGAAAACTATGATACACTGTTAACTCAAAGTATCTGATATCAGAAATGTATTCTCCTAGCAAGGGTATACTGTGCTGGATAGTGGCATATCTTGCAAACCACATTTGATTCACCTTCATTTTAAGAATAGCTCTGATAAATTGTCAAGACATACTGTACTACCTCATGGATTGGGTGCAGCACAATAATGATATTAAGAATTGCCTGTAGGGGGCTCTACCAGCAAAGCTATACTTTAGACTGTAAGCTCTAATGAACAGGGCCAGTTCACAGTTTCATTGTGGGTTAATTATTAAATCGCTCAGTGTCCTATCTATTTGTGTGTGGTTCTAGCAATAGAGATTTGCTTTTATTATACAGTTTCATAACCAGGCTATCACAATTGTTAGTTTCCTGATAACTTTTCTTTAATGCATTTAAAGGGAATCTGTCACCTATTTTTTCATATATAAGCTGCAGCCACCACCATCAGGGGCTTATCTGCAGCACTCTGTAATGCTGTAGATAAGCCCCCGATGTCACCTGAAAGAGAAGAAAACCAAGTTATATTATACTCACCCGGGGATCAGGTCCGGTCCGATGGGTGTCGCGGTCCGGTCCGATGGGTGTCGCGGTCCGGGTCCAATGGGTGTCGCGGTCCGGGTCCGGCACCTCCCGTCTTCTAGTGATGACGTCCTCATCCTTGCTTCTGTCGCACTCTTGCGCAGGTGTACTATATCTGCTCTGTTGAGGGCAGATCAAAGCACTGCAGTGCGTAGTCGCCGGGAAAGGTCAGAAAGGCCCAGCGCCTGCGCACTGCAGTACTTTGCTCTGCCCTCAACAAGGCACATAAAGTACGCCTGCACAGGAGCGCGACAGAAGCAAGAATCAGGACGTCATCACTAGAAGACGGGAGGTGCCGGACCTGGACCTGCGACACCCATCAGACCGGACCGCCCCCCGGTGTGTATAATATAACTCGTTTTTCTTATCTTTCAGGTTACTTTGGGGGCTTATCTACAGCATTACAGAATGCTGTAGATAGGCCCCTGATGGCGGTGGCTGCAGCTTACATACAAAAAAATAGGTGACAGATTCCCTTTAAAGGGGTATTCCAATCCCCAATTTCCTATCCTAATATGTAGTTAGTGTAATAATAATAATATTAGCAAATATCTCCAATTAGACATGTAGGATAGTTCTTCTGATTCGTTATGTCGCTTAACACATGTGCAGTGCATTGCAGTAGCTTACAAATCCATGGTTTGACCACTACTAACTAAATAACTAAGGGCTCATACTCATCTAAGTTAAAAAATGGACAAGTGCAATCCGATAAAAATTCAGATTGCACTCTGACTAATGTTATTCTATGATTCCCTGCTCATCTGCAATTTTTTTCTCAGCTTGGATCCAACTGGGAAAAAAATCACAGCATGCTGTCAGTGACCGCTTATATCCATGGCCCCTTCCTAGCCTATTAATATCAGCCTGCAGCTGTCTGCCTAGACTTTGCTGGTTATTAATTACAGGGGGACTGTTATGATTTGGTAGCTGAGGAGAGCAGACAAAAAAGGAAATACACCAGAGAGGTTGGAATCTACTGGATTGCAGTACCCTGACTAACCACCACAACTAAAGGCAGCCGTGGAGCGTACCTACGTTGGTCCTAGACGCCTCGTCACAGCCTGAGAAGCTAACTACACCTAAAGATAGAAAGAGGAAAACTATCTGCCCCGGAGCAGATCCCCAAAGAACATAGGAAGCCCCCAAACATGTAATGGCGGTTAGACAAGAGGAAATACAGACACAGACAGAAAATAGTATGAGCAAACGTTGGGGCCCAATCTTCCTAGAAAGAAAAGGATAGGAAGGACACTTACTGCAATACAAAAAACCCTAAAAAAAATATCAACTCACTAATTGCAAAAACACCTGAGATCACACGACCTCTACCACCTAAATTAGTTCTCTGGTGTAACAAAACTAAGCCGCAGCCACTGAAAAAACTGGAAAAGGCAAATGAACAAATAATAATGGCTCAGATAAACTGAGAGGAGCACAAGCCCCCGGAGGGAACCTGGCTGACCTCCACAGAAGTGCAGGACAAAATGCAAAAAGCAAGCACAAAAATAAAAGCAGAAAATATCTTATCTGTTAGCAGAAGATGCAGGCAAGACACAGCTAGCTTCCAAGTGAACCAGGAACCAAAGTTGAGACAAGAACAATTGATCACCGGCAACCCTGATGGGAGGGAACCTCCCTTATATAAGACCAGTCTGTAACACCTGATTGCCAATCTTCACAATCTTCATTGAATAGTTCAGTACTGTTTGTAACCACCAGAGGGAGCTTCTGCTCAGAATTCATTTCTAACACATTCACAACAGGGGACCCTATGTCCCTTTTTTGGGGTTCCCCATTTTAATAACCAGTAAAGGCTAAGTAGACAGCTGTGTGCTGATATTAATAGCCTGGGAAGCTCCATGTTTATTACCCCCTTCCCAGGCTATAGACATCAGCTCACAGCTGTCGACTTTCCCTCGGGGGACCACAAGCCATTTTTTTTAATCGTATTTAATTATGAGCTAAATAAAAGTACAGTAAGCTGCACTGCACTGTATATATATCTCAATTACATCTATGTATCTATCTATATCTGTATCTAAGAATGTTTTATTAGTAGTTTGAAATGATATAGAGAATCCTGTATGCAAAAGCTGATGTTAAAAACGCATTTAATGCGCATCGCATATGCATGTCATACGGATGCTAGGTGAAAAAAATCGCACTGATTTTATAAACACAGATGAGTATGAGCGCTTACTGTCACTATAAGCAGTAACAATGGATATCTAAGCTACTGCAATGCCCTACACATGGGGTAAGCAACATAGCAAATCAGAAAAACTATACTACATTTCTAATTGGAGGAATTTGTTATTATTATTATTACACCCACTACATATTTCGATAGGATCTTGGAAATGGGAATACCCCTTTAATTGTTTAAATCTGGCTAATCAAAACGCTTTTCTACCATGTTCACTGCGATCTACTAAGGTCAAATGGAGCTGTAAGCGGCTTTAGAAGACTCAGACCCATAATGGGAAAAAGGATACAAGCTGTAAATATAATGTTTGTAGTTAGAACATTAATTATCAAAAAAAATAGTTGTAACCCTCTCTCCCAAGATTGCTTGGAAATGATTCATTTGGTCATTTTCTCATAGTTCTAGTGATTCCGGCCTGTGACATGGATCACATGGGACAAATTCATCCCACTTACACAGCAAATTATAATCAGAGTTCCCTCTTATATGTCTCATTGACATCTGAAAGGCTATCCAGTGTGAGGAAGTAACTAAACAGCTCCCTATATTTCAGCTTCCTGGAACACTGTACATGCGTCTAGTGGTTAATGGGGATTTCCGTAATTGTGTTTGATGTAAAGAGAAGTGAATGTTAGATGAAGAAAAAAGCATTACTTACCTTCTGAATTGCAACGCTGTTTTCTGTAGACCCTGGAATTATAGAAAGTGATTACATCCCATTCATCAATCACGTGACTACTGCAGCCAATCACTTACTGCCAATCACCCCTATGGGTGACGTTTGCATGTTAAGGCCAGTGACTGGATGTAGCAGTCATGAGACTGATTGATGGGTTGTAATCACTGATACTACCGCCAAAGACAACCAGAAAACTGCCACTAGACTGGCAGGAGGTTCACAAAGGGGATTCAATCTTTATTTCTTTATATTATAAGATCTCCTGGAAGAAAACCCCTTTAAGTGCAGCAACATCTCCGAAATTACAAAGAAAATCATAATATACTGAATATATATTTAAAATATAAAAGATATATTCTTTTTAGAAATTTAGCCCAAACATTCTACTTGAATGTTGGGCCCCTCTGTGTTCCTCACCTTGTAGACACGCAGGCTCTCTTCATGTCCCCCTCCTTGCACATGCAGCTGTATTTTCTCTCTGCTGTTGCTTTCATATCCACACAGGTTACATCTCAGGTGCAAAGGAGGGAAAGAAGAAGCCTGGCTATATCCACTGATCGGAAGCTCTGCAGCGGAGGCTTGTGCGGTGGCCAGTGCTGCACCGCCCTCTCTCATATGGGCAGCCAACTGATATTTCTGTGCATGTTTGTCGGTTTTCAGGTGCAGCTGGAAGTTAGCTTTAAGCTGGGTGCTATAAGAGCAAAGACGGCAGCAGTGCAAGTCTCCTCTGACCTCTCTCCACTCCCTCTCAGGTAGAGACCGGCCTCTGCTGGCATGAGAAAGCAATCCTTCCAGACTATCGGTGGTAAAACAACGGCACACCAAACAGCGGAATATGCCAGGGGATAGTTCTTCATCAGGGCTTGAAGATGTATCTGGTAAAGATGGCGGTGCAGGAACGGCCATTCCAGAAGGATTTGTAGTATTCAGTTGTGAATTTGGCTGGGAGTCTGTAGTGAGAAGGTTACAAGCTGCAAAGTAAAAGGAACAATATATTAACAGTAAAGTATGCAGGTATAAAATACCATAGTATACATGTGATCCACACTATTCTGTACTCAACCGCTTGCCTGAAACTATATTAAATTGTATACAAATGTCGATCTGTCACCAGATTTTGCAATGCAAACTCCATATATTAAGTAGATCTCTTAGACCTGATGAGGCTGCTTTATTTACTTTGAATATCTATGTCAGAATGGCAGTATAATCCATTTTGAAAGATTCCCTGCCTAGTATGAAAATGAGCATCCTGTGAGTTCACCTCTAACTGAACTTATAAAATGCTTATTGTTATTTCACGTCACTTGTCTTACCTATTGCATTTTTTCTGTGTTTTTGTGTATAAATATGTGATTCTTCAGATTTTGTATTAGTTCAGCCTGATGAAGAGACCTGAGTAGTCTCGAAAGCTTGCAATTTGTTACCATCTTTTCAGTTAGCCATTAAAAGGTATCAACCACTGAGGACTCTCAACTCTAAATATTTTTCTATTGTTATTTCAGCAATTTACAGTGTTTCTAACATGGACATAAAAAGCATGCACACCAGTTTCATAAGGACTAAGATCTATTTAATAATGTATGAGGTATATGAAATTACTCTGTAGTGAAACATTACCATTTCAAATATTAGATTTCTATTCTAATAGGCAAAATGTACCATTTACTTTTTCATAAGGTAGTGCTGAATCCAATGGGAGTGTTCAGATGTTACAAATATACATTTTGTGAAGCATGATTGTTACCAAGGCATGCCCTTACCTTGGTTTCCACTTGAGCTGAAGTGCATGGGATTGAAAAGAAGTGGATGCTCCAGTCCCTGATCTGGTGCAAGTGGCCCTCCATAGAATGGAAAGTTATCTTGGCCCATTCCCAGGCCTTGGTGAAGCAGAAGTACGTTCTGCATGTGCTTCTCACTGGTCATATGTATACGTAAGTTGCGGGAAATGTTAGTTTCATAATTACACACCTTACAGTGCCATGTTGCCTTTTGCTTAAGTTGACGGTCGGTGGGAGATATTTGGCTTCCATCTCCCTGCCCTGTGTTCACGGTTGGGGCTGCTAAGGCTGGAGCTGATGTGTTGGCTGCAGGACTGGAACCTTGGTAGCCTTGGAGATTGGCCAAGTGTTTGTCCGATTGCATGTGTATGGTAAGGTTTCCTTTAGTTGTTGTGGAATAATTACAAGCTTCACAACGATATGGCTTGTAGCCACAGTTGTAGCTTTCACCTCGTGCCAAGCGTGGATGCTGTTGGCCACTGTGGCAATAAGAACAATGGCTATGACTTTCAGGATGTTTTTCCTTCATATGAACATCTAGTGTCTGTTGGTATTTGTAATGCCAGTTACATTTTGGACATTTAAGAGTTTTACATGAATTGCGAGAGTGTAGCAGTGAAAGCTGGCCTTGAAGAGAAAGACTTTGGAATGGTTGGGGGCCTGAGGATGTTGTGCATTCATCGAAGGCCAGAGGCCCGCGATCTACATCTGTTTGGTTACCCCTTTGTCAGAGCCATGGAAAGCTCCCATTTGTAACAAGGAATTTGTCGTCATTGGACCATAGAAGCTTTGGTTTGCAAGTAGCTGCTCATTAATGTCTGAGGTCTGTGAGGCAGAAGCGTTGCTTTCTGGAATATCCTCTTCCTCGCCCTCAACATCTTCACCTAGTGTCTCTGCTCCTGCTGAGCACCAGTTTTCAACACTGTTTTTTTCATTATTGTTGGCCCTTGAATCTTTGGCTTCAGTTGAGTGGGATGTTCCTGTTGATTCACATTTGTGATAACTTAAAGATGATTTGGGCACCAGGCCCATCGAAAGTTTAGGACTTTCTGTTTCCCTTTGTAAAGTCACATGACTTTTGGTATCATTATGTTTTGTGTCTTTCATTAAATCTTCCAATGTTCCAGACTGTTCAGTTGTACTTTGGATTACATCTAAGAGTGGGGTGTCTTGAACATCAGAAAGGGCAACATTCTCTGGCTCCTGGCCAGCATCTAACACAATGTGGCTTTTTTTTGGTTCTAAAAGGCTGAGAAAAACTTGCCCATTTGATCTATGAATGATACCAGAAGTCTCCCTGATTCCAATTGATCTTGATATGGGTGCTCTAACTCATGGAAGTGGGAAGCATGCAATCCCAGCGGCTTTCCACTTCGAAAATTGAGCTGGCAAGGGAGACAAATCCATGTACCATCCACTCTTTGTGTCCTTATGGACTCCCCAGTTGATTTGTGTATTAAATCATCTTCCCTTTTTTGCCCTTCTGCTTCCTTTTCTTTGGGTTGGTCTTGTTTTCTGGGCGAGTTGCCAGGCACCGGTTGAGTAAGATCGGCTGCCTCAGCTGAGGTATGTAGGGATATTTGGTTAGAGCGAAAGCCTTGGTAAGTGGCGGTGAGACGAAAAGAGGTGAGTGGAGGACGTGATAACAATGTGCTTTTAGGGGAGTCCCGTGGTGAAGTCGGAGAAAGAAAAGCACCTTCCTCCTCTTCCTCACCTTTCAGGAGGTAGACAGTTCCATCACTAGAAAAAAGCACATGTCCCACCAGGGCCTCCCCTCTGTCCTCATTTTCCTCTGTACAGTTTGGCTGTAAAGGGGATGAGAGCTTTGGCAGATAATTTGGGTGTGGAGAACTGGGAGTCACAGGTCGCTGCAACAAGGAGGATGTCGGGCTGACATCTTGATATCCTCCTCCAGCAGCAGATACAGAGGAGGAGGTGGAGGAGGACAATTTTGGAGATGGGTTTGGAGGTGGGAGAGGGGTATCTTTGGCTGTTGGGCAAAGGGGTATATTGAGGTCCAGAGGCCAGGAACTTCTTTCATCCTGCTCAGAGGAGGCAAGGAAGCTCTCATCAGCATCCATAGCTGCACGGTTGATATGCAAGAAAATCTCAGACACAGCCCTGTGTATAAAAGAAGAATATTTATGAAAAAACATAAACAGACAACAGTTAGCAAAACTAATAATAAATCACAGTTTTTCAGTAAGTAAATAATTTTTAGTAGAATTGTTTTATTTTGGTTTTTTTGCATGAGCTGTCAAATAGGTTATAATTCATTGCATGAGCTACATATAAAAAGCACTATTCACTGCATGCGGGCCTGTTAACACAAGAGTTAATTTATATACAATTTGCCTGGGGCTGTATGAGGGTTGAAGAACAATCACCTGCCTCTCTGGCTTGAAAGAATTTGACCAATCTAATCTTTGACAAGGAATATGTTATGACAAGGTAAGGGTTAATTGCTGTTCTTCTGGTCTCTCTCCCCCTCCCTGGAGTCCTTATAATTCTGCTCCCCACAGAGTCTGATGTTGAGGTGATTAAAGAGCTGTGAGCCTGAGCACATTAGCATGTTAATGAGTATGGAAATTATTAACTAAAGAGTTTCATTCTACAGCTTGAGAGCGGAGGGGGTTTAATATAGGGTGGGGTTGGGTGGGGATGAAGCACCGGTGCAATAATGGGGGGCGAAATTGTTGAGGAAAGGAACAAAAAAAAAATAAGGATAGAATGAGCTTTGCTATTGCAATCACACTATCAAGCTTCCATGTAACAAGATATACGAGTGTGTACCCACCAACATCAATAAATACCCCCGTAAGAGCTCAATATGGAGCTGTCATCATTATCGATAATCACTTTAATTGTTTATATTCCTCTTCATAATCAGAACCACGCCAGCCTCAACTAGCCAATTTATGCAGCCATCACAGGCCAGCATAGTAATGAGCAGCTAGTGCGGGGACAACCAAGTAATTCTGCTGTGCCCTCAAGAATATATCATCTAAAAAAGAAGCACGTGTACTTGGCTTCCCAAATAGAGGGTATTTATTACTATTAATCAAGCCTTACAACATGAGATTCATCTACCACATTCTGTGCTTAGAAATGGATTCATTAGAAAAGATCAGTCTGCCTGCTTTCGTGGACTTGCTACATTATGTTTTTACAATTCTTTATTTACAATAAATCCCGTAGTGGTATACTGGTCAGTAAGCCGGTCCTCCTCGTCCGAAGTGATTCATATGAATTATATATATATTACATTTAAAGTATAACTCAACTTTTGATGCATTTCTTTATATTTTGTAGGCCCTTAAATTCACTGCAAATCTGTGGGGGTCTGAGTTTTGAGATGCCAACAGATTACTCAAAAGTGTGCAGCTCAGGAGGCAGAAGGCTCATCTCCTGCCTGAGTGTGCACAGACTTTCTATTGAGCCCGTACCCCACTGTGCACATGCTCAAGGCAGAGGTGAGTACATTCGTCTCCTGAGCTGCACACTTCAGAGCCATATTTTTGAGCAATGGTTGAGTGTCTTATTACCCGTACCTCACCAATCTGCAGGGAATTTAAGGGCCACAATGCACTGAAGTTTAGGTACACTTAATGGCAACATATGGTTGTACATGTACAGTGTTGCCACCCTTGAAATTGTTCCAGAAAATAAAGTATTTCTGTCACGCTGTATAGCAGATATATATATATGTGATGTCAGTAATCTATATCAAAAGGGCAACATACTATATAACATGCGCATAGATATATGATAACATAGAATTACCTGACAGAATGTCCAGTGGGTCAATACGGAATCCGTTATACGCTGTCTCCGGCTAGAGGGTGACCGGGGTCTATGCTGACCCTAAACTGGGGTCCTAACTAATCCCTCTACCTGGAGGTACTGTTAATGGTACAGAGGTCCAGGCCACCAGCGTAAACCCTGTCTCCTATCAATCCCTGCCAACTGTAATCTAGTCCTAAGAAGGACCCTGATTACCACCAAAGGGAATGAACAGGTAACGGTTAATGAACAGAAAGACATACAAGAAAGACAAGAAATAAAGTAAATAAAGTCTTACATACAACACTCACACACAGTAGGAACACCTAAGGTCTCAGAGATAAACTATAAGCTGTAAGAGTAAAAACAACTAAGGAGCTCTTAGCTTAAATATTCTCAGAACCGATCCAGTCTGCTAGACTACATGAATGCTTTCACCGGCATCTAACAAGCAGACTGGCAGGTATATGAAGGAATCTAATTAGAACATAATCAAAAGCAGCCGGGCGAGGCTGGACCTAGTCTTAGCAAAGAGCTAGGTAAAATTAACTCCCTCATTACCAAACACAAAGAAACAGCAACTCAGCTGTGAGAAGTCAGAGTGTGTAATCGCGACGATCCTCGTGGCGATACACCCATGACAGTACCCCCCCCTCTACGAGGGGACTCCGGACCCTCAGGGCCAGGTCTGCCCGGGTGAGTTGTGTGAAAGGTCCGAACCAATCGATCTGCGTTAACATCAGACGCAGGGACCCACGTCCTCTCCTCAGGACCATACCCCCTCCAATGAACCAAGTACTGAAGGGATCGGCGACTGAGACGTGAGTCAATGATTTTCGACCCATGAAATTCCACGTTATCATTGACCACCACTGAAGGAGGAGGTAGAGGTGACGGTATGACTGGTGCCACATACTTTTTAAGTAATGACTTGTGAAACACATTATGAATTTTAAACGTAGGAGGGAGGTCCAGACGAAATGCCACAGGATTAATTATGGAACTGATCCTGTACGGCCCGATGAATCTGGGACCCAACCTCCAGGAGGAAACTTTAAGTTTTATATTCCTGGTAGACAACCAAACCAGATCGTTCACCTTCAGATCTAGACCAGAAACTCTCCCCCTATCAGCCATCCGTTTGTAACGGTTCCCCGTAACCTTCAGTCTTAACCGATCTGGAACTATCAGTCTCCCTGGAAGTCCCACAGGGGCGTCCCCCTGAGCCCCCAATACCTCCCCCTCAAGCTCAGAGCATACAGCTGACACTACAACTCCCTCCTGAGGAATAGGAACCGGATCATCCGTCTTCCCGGCCCCTGGGAAAGTACGAGATAAGGCATCAGGAAGCAACTTTATTGAGCAGTCATATGCGCGATGAGGAGGTAACTCTTTACACCCCTCCTCTGAGAACATCTCCCCAAAGTCCTCCAGAAAAGGAGACAAAGTCCTAGGCACAACCGCCCCGATGACCGTGCTCATGCAGTTATTCCTGCAAAATTCACCCCACTGGCTTATCTTTCTGGATTGCCAATCAATCACTGGGTTATGTTTAGCCAACCAAGGAAGTCCCAACACAATAGGAGTAGGTAGACCCTCCAACACATAACAAGACAATTGCTCTTTATGTATTGCCCCTACTCGAAGATCTATGTTATGAACAGCTTGTACCAAGCTACCTTGACCGAGAGGTCTAGAATCAATAGAGACTATAGGGACCGGTTTGGCCAATACACTCAGTTGCATACCATGCGCCTGGGCAAACCGAGCGTCCACCAGATTAGCCCCGGACCCACTATCAAGAAAAACAGAAATCCTCTCAGTTCTAGTACCAATCACCACCTCCGCAGGCACGAGAAACTGAGAGGGATTTGGGGACGAAATACACACTCCCAGGTTAACTCCTTTGCTCAAAGAGGCCCGGGATGGACACCCCCCAACAAAATGTCCCTCTCTCCCGCAAAAGAAACACCTTCTAGTCTTGCGGCGCACCGCCGATTCCCTCCTACAAAAAGATGTCCCTCCCAACTGCATGGGTTCCTCAGAACAGACCAGGGGAACCTCAGTATAAGGGACTTTAGTAGTAGGTGGAGTCATCACGGGAGGCGGAGTTACCTCGCGTCTTCCCCGAATTCGTCTATCAATGCGAATAGCGAGGGCCATAGCAGCCTCCAGTGATGGAGGAGAATCATACTGAGCCAACACATCCTTTAATTTGTCAGACAACCCTTGACAAAACTGGCTCCTAAGAGCTGGGTCATTCCACTGAGTATCTGTTGCCCATCTACGGAACTCAGAAGAATATTCCTCCGCTGGACGATTTCCTTGCCGTATTTTACGTAACTTTGTTTCAGCAAGGGAAACTCGATCCGGATCATCATATACCAGACCCAGGGCAGTAAAAAATCGATCCACTGACTGGAGATCTGGGGAGCCTGGAGGAATAGAGAACGCCCAAGATTGAGGGTCCCCTTGTAAGAGTGAGATAACAATTCCCACCCTCTGCTCTTCACTCCCAGATGACCGAGGCCGCAGCCGAAAGTACAATTTACATGCCTCCCGGAAAGTAAAAAATTTGTCCCGCCCACCAGTGAACCTGTCCGGGAGAGCAACCTTAGGTTCAGATCTGGTTTGCTCCGGGGGAGACAAAACCTTGGACTTAATGTCTGTGGACAACCCCTGCAACTGCCGGGCCAGCTGGGCTACTGGATCCATGACAGCTGGGGAGAATCTTTAGTATGGCCGGTGAAAATGTCACGCTGTATAGCAGATATATATATATATGTGATGTCAGTAATCTATATCAAAAGGGCAACATACTATATAACATGCGCATAGATATATGATAACATAGAATTACCTGACAGAATGTCCAGTGGGTCAATACGGAATCCGTTATACGCTGTCTCCGGCTAGAGGGTGACCGGGGTCTATGCTGACCCTAAACTGGGGTCCTAACTAATCCCTCTACCTGGAGGTACTGTTAATGGTACAGAGGTCCAGGCCACCAGCGTAAACCCTGTCTCCTATCAATCCCTGCCAACTGTAATCTAGTCCTAAGAAGGACCCTGATTACCACCAAAGGGAATGAACAGGTAACGGTTAATGAACAGAAAGACATACAAGAAAGACAAGAAATAAAGTAAATAAAGTCTTACATACAACACTCACACACAGTAGGAACACCTAAGGTCTCAGAGATAAACTATAAGCTGTAAGAGTAAAAACAACTAAGGAGCTCTTAGCTTAAATATTCTCAGAACCGATCCAGTCTGCTAGACTACATGAATGCTTTCACCGGCATCTAACAAGCAGACTGGCAGGTATATGAAGGAATCTAATTAGAACATAATCAAAAGCAGCCGGGCGAGGCTGGACCTAGTCTTAGCAAAGAGCTAGGTAAAATTAACTCCCTCATTACCAAACACAAAGAAACAGCAACTCAGCTGTGAGAAGTCAGAGTGTGTAATCGCGACGATCCTCGTGGCGATACACCCATGACAATTTCTCCCAGAAAATGATTGCAATTACACATGTTTTGTTATACACATGTTCATCTCCTTTGTGTGTATTGGAACAACACAAAAAAACTGGGGAAAAAAGGCATTTTGGACATAATTTCATAGAAAAAAATGGACTGGACAAAATTGTTGCCACTTTTCCAAAATTGTTGCTAAACAACTTTGTTTCAAGCATGTGATGCTCATTCAAACTCACCTGTGGCAAGGAAAAGGGGCAATATGAAAATCACACCTGAAACCAGATAAAAAGGGAAGAAATTGACTCAACCTTTGTATTGTGTGTCTGTGTGTGCCACACTGAGCATGGAGAACCGAAAGAGAAGAAAATAATTGTCTGAGGACTTGAGAACCAAGATTGTTGAAAAATATCAACGATCTCAAGGTTAGAAGTCCATCTCCAGAGATCATAATATTCCTTTGTCCACGGTGCACAATATAATCAAGAAGTTTACAAGCCATGACACAGTAGCTAATCTCCCTGGATGTGAATGGCAGAGAAAAATTGATGAAAGGTTGCAACGCAGGATAGTCCAGATGGTGGATAAGCAGCCCCAATCAAGTTCCAAAGAAATTAAAGCTGTCCTGCAGGCTCAGGGTGCATCAATGTCAGCGCAAACTATGCATTTACATTTGAATGAAAGTAAATGCTATGGCAGGAGAGCCAGGAGGACCCCACTGCTAACACAGACACATAAATAAGCTAGACTGTACTTTGTGAAAATGTACATGAGTAAGCAAAAATCCTTCTGGGAAAGCGTCTTATGGACAGATGAGACCAAGAGAGCTTTTTGGTGAAGCACATCATTGTATTGTTTACTGAAAACGTAATGAGGCCTACAAATATGATGGTGGTTCAAAGGTGTTTTGGGGTTGTTTTGCTGCCTTTGGCACTGGGCGCAACGCATCCTGAAATCTGAAGATTACAAAAGGATTTTGGGAAGCAATGTAGTGCCCAGTGTCAGAAAGATGAGTTTACGTCCTAGGTCATGGGTCATCCAGCAGGACAATGACCCCAAACATACTTCAAAAAGCAGAGAGTTCTGAAGTGGCCAGCAATGAGTCCGGATCTAAATCTCATTGAACAACGCTGGAGAGATCTTAAAATTGCTGTTTGGAGAAGGCACCCTTCAAATATGAGAGACCTGGAGCAGTTTGCAAAAAAAGAGTGGTCCCAAATTCCAGTTGAGAGGTATAAGTAGCTTGCTGATGGTTATAGGAAGTGATTGATTGCAGTTATTTATTCTAATGGGTGTGCAACCAAATATTAAGTTCTGGGTGCCAACAATTTTGTCGGATCCATTTCTGGTGTTTTGTGTGAAATTATGTCCAATTTGCATTTATTTGTCAAGTTTTTTGTGTTGTTCCAATACACACCATGGAAATAAACATGTGTATAACAAAAGATGTGTAATTTCAATAATTTTCTGGGAGAAAAACTTCATTTTCTGGAACAGTTTGAAGAATTCCAACACTTTTGGCCATTACTGTATGTTACATAAGTGATATAATGCCTCAATGTCCACCGCTTAAAAGAATATTGAGCCAATCATTTTTTCAGCCAGATCATCAAACCAGTCGCGTGAAATTGTGCCAATTGATATGAGTACATCAATTGAATTGGTTAATATGATTGATTAAAGATGGGTTCAAATACTGCCGCACTTTTTTTCCCAAAATTTATTGCAAAAATGCATAGTTTTTGTTGGAATTTATTTGTTGCAATGTGCAAACCCACCCGTAAGCTGTATTCAAATTAGTGTTACTGCCGTTGTCCAGAACAGTACCATGGCAGCTATGACAAATCTATTTTTAAGTACATCCTGAGGAATATTGGATAACCCAATTTACTTGATTCCCCTTTGGGTTTCTTTAGTTTTTAGGCTGCAGTATTTTTGCCACAGACAGTCAAGCAATAAATTTATATGATGAGACCATTCTTCTGTTACTGAGAAATCAGAGTTTTATAGGCCGATGATCAGAAGCCTCTTTCACTCCAGCTCTATTTCCCCCCAGCACCGCCTCCTTCTTCTGCTTGACTGACCACAGTTATTCTATGCTACTTCAGGCAAAGGCGCCATCAGTCAAGCAGGAGGAAGGGGCTCTGGGTGGGGAATAGAGCTGGACTGACAGAGGCTTCCGATCTACAATATCTCTTTGCATATCAACTCAAACACTGATTTCTCAGTAACAGCAATAGAATGGCCATGTAAAAGATATTACTGGACTTATCTTTGAAAGTAATAAATAGTTTAGGCGGGATGAAATCCTGCTGACAGATTCCCCTTAAAGAAAGCTGGCCAAGCACACAGACTGTGACACCTGTGCTGATTGGGTGCCGGGCACCACGTGTTGTAACACCGCACGAGAGCTCCGGTACTGCGAGTGCTGACACCGGCCAAACATTTAGTTCAAGCATGGGTTGCCCTAATAGTGAATAATCCCTTTAATAGGAACACAGGCATAGCCAGATAAAAATGATAAGAATGTGTTGATTCTGTACGTTACATGCACAACTCATCAATTAAGGACAGGTAGAAAATTAGGAATAATTATTTCTTATTATTTCTTAGCCTTTTTGATGTAGGGCTAGAAAACCTGATTCCAGTGATGTATCACTTACTGGGCTACTTGCTGCAGTTTTGCTAAAATCACTATTTTATTTGCTGCAGATCTAGCAGTTCTCTAAATGCTGAGCTCTGTATTACCCCACCCACACCAGTGATTGACAGCTTTTTGTGTGCATTGTGGCATAGGCAGAAAGCTGCCAATCAGTGGTGGGGGCGGGAATCAGGATCCTGTCTCTGCTGCATTATTACATTATGCTGCACTCAGATTAGGTTGCAAAAACTGCTTACAGCTTCATTTATTTTAATGTATTTATTTTTTTGCCATTTTCACAGATCCACTGAAAATATCCTGTCTAGACGAGAACAAGAATGCAAAAAGCAAAAGTCAATTCTAATAAACTATTCCTGATGCACTGTCTAAGCCGGAGCCAAACTTTTCAAAGAAAACTAACCTTGAAAATGACAAATTGGTCTATCAATAAGCAATCAAAGAAAACAAATGTAGCTAATTTGAAAGATAAAAATGCAAAGGCTTCAACTACTTGGTAAACTGCACTAAGTAGAAACGGACTGCCTTAAAATGGATGAACTCCAAGGTCAGAAGACGCCAAAGATAAGGATGTATATAGATTATATAGGATAATCAGCCTTAAAGGAGTTCTCTGGTAAAAATGAGTTTTCACCTATGTTTGATAACTTATTGATTTGTGGGGATCTAACCACAACGACCAACACCCGTTGGGGAATTTTCATCCTCGTTATAATGGATCAGCAGTGCATAGTGTCAGACCATTGCTGCATTCATTCTCTGTGGGCCTGCCGAAAAAAGCACTCATAAGGAATTAACAGAGCGGCAGTTTAGCATGCTCCAGTCTAACAGGGATAAAAGTTCTCTGTTCTGTTGATTGCAGAGGGTCTCAGCGATCAGACCCCCACTAATCAATAAATTATCACCTATGCGCTGGATAGATGAAAACTTGTTTTCTCCAGAGGACTCCTTTAATAGTAAAACTATTGGCAGGCAAAGTGAAATAAATTGATCATCTATTAGTATCACACTTGTCAAGGGGTGAACAGTCAGTTGTTGAAGTTTATGCCTTGGAAGGAGGAGAATTTTGTAATCCTAGGGATCAGAGCATCTTGGCCATAATGGAATGGCTAGATGAAAGTGTTAGAACATCTCCAAAACACCAGGCCTTGTGCATGATTTGTTGTCAGTTACTTACTAAAAGAAGGTCAACAGGTGAATAGGAAACATTAAAGCACCCATGGCTCTCTCATACATATAGAAAGGGAAGACTATCCTTTTTAGTCCAAGACAAAGATGAACTATTATAGCACAAATTGCTGAAAACTACTGACCATTGTCCATCGCCAAAATGTGCCAGCAAGAGGCACATGAGCAGTAAAACGTAACCACTGAGCCATGGAAGAATGGGGTCTGGTCCGAGTAACCAAGCTTTCTTTTTCACCTTGTAAACATCCAAATGGATATCACTTACCTGGGGAAGAGATGGCGCCATAATACACTATAGGAAAACGCCAAGCTGACAGAGGGCAATGTGATGCTCTGGACAGTGTTCTGATGGGAATCTCCTGGCATTCATGTGGATGTTACTTTGGAACATAGCACCTACCTAAACATTGTACATATTGTATATATCCCTTCATGGCAACAGTATTGGTAATTGAATAGTTTAAGGAACATGGCAAAAAGTTAAAAGTATAGGCTTGGCCTCCAAAATCCCAGTATCTCTATCTGCTCGAGAATCTCTGGGATTTCCTGGAAAAAAAATGAATCCGATTCATGGAGCCTTTGCCTGTGAGTTAAAAAACTTAAAGGATTTGCTGCTAATGTCCCGATGCAAGTTACCACAGGATACCTTATTATCTTATGGGTCATAGCAGTTTTGAGTTTTGGAAGGATGAAGGGAACCCACACAATACAAGATGTGGTTTTAATTTTATAGCAAATTGATGTATATTCACTATTACAATAAAAGACAGTACGCGTGCCAAAATAAATGTGGAGCCTGGTAACATTGTGCTGTGCTCAGGTGACATTTGACTTTCAGAACTCTCCCATGTACTAGTGTCCATTATAGCTTTCCTCTTTAGAAGTAAAACCACTAACTGTGGTGCACTTAACTTTAAACGGATCTTTCACCAGCTTGTGAATTGTAAACTGGAGACATCATGGAATAGAGTCTACAGAGCCAATACTCCTCTCCATTGTGGAGACATTAGCTTGTAAAGTTTAGGTTATAATTTATGTTACAGGTAAACTGGACTTAGCAGAGTATAGTCTTTGGGATTGGGGGTGTGTACTTTTTCCACTGTAGGAGGTTGACCAATCATAAGCAGGCAGCATCATGCAGAACGAAAGCTGCTCATACAGAGTCTGTTCACTCTGATTACCATAAAACGGAATCCCGCCTGGGCAACTCTTCTATGATGTCCATATGCCCTACCTAACAAGGCATATGGATTGTGCTGTCCTCGTGAGATAAAGGCCCTAATTCACTGCCTTGGTGCCTATTTTTTTCTTCTTTATTCTACTTGTGATGTTTTTTAAAGTTTATTTTATATTTGCTCGCCAGGTGTTTTTCAGTTTTGTGGGCGTAGTCTAGCAATGTCAGATGTTTTCACCTGATTCATCAATTTCTAAAAAAAAGGCACTAAATTTGGAGCAACTCCACAGTTAAAGGCAAAAAGAAATACAATTTTTTACTTTGCACCAAATTCTAGAATCGTGTACGACATTTTGATGAATTTGGCACCAAAAATGGCAACTTATATTACAAGGCAAAAACGGAAACTGACTTGAAACACATATGATGAATCGGGTTCAGAGCATTTAAAATCGAAACGATTCCTAGTAATACATTTTCCAACCAATTCAGCAGGTTTCTTTGGCTGAAATATTTTATCCTACTACAGATGTAAATACATAAAAACGACCACCCCAAATGTTCATTATAGGATGTATTACCCAAACCGTATGTCGGTCAGTTGCCAGCTTTCTATAAAATAGGAAATTATTTTGCAAATATATTTATGAAAATGGATTTTGAACTCTTGTAATAAGTTTATCTACATATCCACTTTACAGCACTGAAGAACAAAACTGTTTTAGAATATTTCAATAATAATTATATCTCGATTCAATGTCAATAAATTAATGGGCGATAATATTCACTATAGAATTTGTTTTCTGTGAAGATTTTAGCATGCCTGGAGGCAGAGCTTACCATTGACTTCAGCTTAGACTTCTATTCCTTAATCATATGTCACTTTCCAAAGCTCTCCTGTCAATCTTATTGATGTGTGATAATCAACTGAACAACAGCTTGGGGCATTGTCTAGTGGCACATCTCCGGTCCTTGGGGACATGGCATGCTGCAATTGTGTAGAGAAATGAGCTTGGCTAGCCTAAAAATGAAAATGCTGCCAATCGAGAGGTTCATCGCATCCTACAGAGAAGAATAATGCAAAGCCCTTGCATTTCATGGAAGTAGGATCAATTAACAAAGCGAGTGATAATGTTTCTTTTAATATCATGAAAGGCGTAACCAAGTAGTAGAAACATAGCCAGCTAAAGCGCAATGACAATAAATCAATTCAAGTATGTGCCAGGAAAATGAACAAATACAGCTGGAGGTATCCGATATACTGATAAGAAAACAATCGAAACCCAAACTGTTATTGTAATTACACCTAGACAATGCAAATATTGCCAGCAAATTACTGCTCACCAAACCATAGGTGCATTCACACGTTAAACTACCACTGCATGTAAGCCTATAAGGGGTCGTTAACAGCCGACAGGCCAACTGCCAACAGGCCAACTTCCATCACCGTGAACAATAGCCAATACAATCATTCTCTGTGAATGATATAACAAAGCTTTTGGCAGCACATCTCTTGTTTACACAGAATGCAGTAATGCATAGAACAATCATTTTTAAGTAGTAAAAAAAAAAATAATTTGACCCAACGATCAAGTGTTTTGCTCGATTACCATTGTAAATGGTAAGGGTATGTTATGGCACATTTTTTTCAGTTTTTAAACTGGAAGAAGCTTCAAGAATAGTTCATTTCTGGTGTTTTCTCAGCAGTTTTTATCCTGATACGTTTTTGTTAACATTTGCTAAAATATTTTGTTAAACATTTTTGAGTGTGATTTTCTGTAAACTTTTTTTTTTGCTTTTGGGCAATATTTGGACTCTTATGTCCATTAAGCAATGAACAAAACACTAAGCTTTTTTTTTTAAGTGAAAACACTTAGAAAACACTCAAAATGATACCTAGACGTCTTCCGGGCATTTTTTAGCCTTCCCATTGACTTATATTATAAAGCAGAAAATGTCAGAAGAATGGTCAGGTCACTTCTTTTAAAAGCTTGGCGTACTTGAAAGCCTGAAGCATCTAAACATATAAACAAATATTTTTTTCTAAAGAAATTAATAGGCAGATTCTTTTGACCGTTATGAGCACTTTTTCCATCCATTTTTTAGGGTGCAGCCACTCCAAAATGTAATGTGAACATACCTTAGGGTGCTAGGATATGTACAGATTTAATTAGGTTGTTTGATACAACTGTTGAAGACAAAACTAAGTGGGGATTTTAAAGAGACAGAATGTAAACGGGACAGATACAACCAACTTCTTATCTTTTTTAAATCCAGGAAAATTAAACAATGAAAAATAAACCTGCTGTGAAAAAAGGAAAAATGTGTTCCATCACATTCTCAATATTTTACATTAATATAAACTTGGGCTCTATTCACACCACCATCATGGATTTTGTGACAGATTTGTTATATGATGAATCAAAACGATCATTGATGAACCCAATTAACTTTTATGGGGTCCTTTAGGGGTTCTGATAATTTTGCCAAACTGCATTATTGTCCACATCCAATACTGGATTATCCATGAAAGCAGTGATGGATGATCTTTGAGCAGAACAGAGCCTAATACTAATTGAATAAACTAAGTTCTTGGTCTGCTATGAAGACCCGCATGTGAAGCTGGGCACAGATATACGGTACATTAATTGTTGGTTAGAAAAGACTTAGGTAAATCGTGATGGATGGCTCTTCTATTAAAAGGTCTGTTTGGCTAGAATATTCATATTAGTTGAATGCAGCTACCACTTGACTGCTAAACGACTGACAGCCACCATGGGCATTATATTTAATTTGTCAGGTCTTCAATTTGTGGCTTTTTTTAAAGGATAAAGAGCCAGACTGTCATTAATTTGATGTAAAACTTTGTATTACAATTCTTCTTATTTTGTATAGATCTTGAAAGATTAATAAAACCACCTATCTAGTACATCCACAGAGGATGGAAAAACCCACTGCAAAATCTGCACACAAAATTTAGATTTTATGACAATTATCTGTGTATTTTATCTATTTTCATTGAAAGGGGTAGAATCAGGCTTGGACTGACCCACCAGCGATCCGGTGATTTTCCTGCTGGGCCCCTGAGTAAGTCAGTAGGAACAGCACACAAGACAATGCAGTTGCCAGCCCAAGTAGGGATAACTGTTCAATTGCTCAAGTCTCCCACATCCTAAAACGGGCCCTCTTTCAGTGCCATATATCCAGTACAAGTAAACTGGGGATCTTCTATTGGACCATGAGGGATTGAGGTAAACCAGTGGTTGTGGGCAGCGCTGCAGCTAATTGATGCTAGCAATGTTTCCTTTACCTCTTGTATCACCTGCTCTGCTGGTGCTACCTTAATAAACCCCTCTGGCCTCCCATCTCAGCCCGGCTCCCTCAGTCTAGCTCGCTCCTCCTCACACCAGGAACTAGCTTCCTTGTATAACAAGCTTGGGTGGGACGGAGAGACAGGGGGAGGATATCTGCATCCAAATAGAGGCTCTGCCAGGTGTATTTGGCTGCAGAAAGCACAGGCTGGAGCAAGACGCCCCTCCCCCGTGGCATAGGCAAAGGCCGGCATGACAGGGGGTTAGAGGGGGGATTGAGATATGCATAAGAAGGTGGACAATATGCAAAAGGGGGTTTATAGGGCAAGGATGGGAGGGGTTGGGCCAGTTCCCCCTTCGGAGGCAGTGTGAGCAGTTCCTGCAAATCCTTGTGCTTACCATGACTTCGGTCGCGCAGGTGCTGGAGAGGCTGCGGGTGGCAGTGGAGAGCGAGCCGCCGGGTTGGTTAGAGGCACAGGTATCGCAGATTGTCAAAGATGACCGGGTGTTGCCGGTAGAGGCTTCAGGTACACGGCGTTCCCAGCGTGTGTGGCCTCCGGAGCTCCTATCGCCCATTGCACCCCCTCGGTCCCAGCGCCGGCGCAGGAGCCCCTCCAGGGTCCATCCGGGCTGGGTGCCTGCACGCAAATGTCCAAGCAGGCCCCGGGCTGGGAGGAATCCAATTGCTGGGCTGGGGCCTGCGGCGGCGGATAGGCCTTCTCCAACGTTGCTGCGGGGGGGCTTCTGCGGGGGGCGGGGCTTCCGCGTCGGTACCTCGGCTTCTTCCTGTGATGTCACGGCGGGCCACCTCTTCTGCTGGACACAAACGCCGGGGGAGACACCACTGCGATGCAGCGGCAGGCGGCACCCCAGTGGATTCGGGGCTGCCGATCCTGTCTGGAGAGGGGGGAATGCCGTCACCGTCCTCCAACAGAGATGGAGATGACATCCAGCATGGATTGCCATTGAATGGAGCGGGTGATGGGATTACACCTGGGGGCTACTCTCTCAGGGTTCGCCTGCGGGCTCAGGGGCTATATATGTGCCTGTGACATCGCAGATTGTGAAGCCCGTCAGGGCTGCGGCATCGGGATCTTCAGCTGGAGGCAAACCTCAGTTCCTGGGGTCCTGAGAGCGGATTGGGGACTAGGGACGGCTGGACGAGCACGAGGTGTGCTGCTGGGGGATGACAGCTCCCTCGCAGCCCAGTGAGTATGGTTCCATGTCTTGTCTCTCACTGACGTTTTTACTGTCATCATCAGGGGTTAGTCAGGCAGTGGGGTCTGACGTTCAGGGCCAGGGGGTGGAGGCTTAGACCAAGTTGGGGTGGTGAGGGGGTTAGAGAAATATCGTGCAATGTACGGGAGTTGCTCACGCGTTTGGATAGGGATAGGTCGACTCCGTTGCATTTAGATGCTTGGGTGGGTGCTCAGGGGTTGGGCCTCAGTGTTGCGGGTGTGGGTTCTGTGGTGCCAAGTAGAGTTTCCGATCCAGTAACAGTTTCTGTTCAGATGGAAAAGAAAATGAATGTAGGATTCATCTAGATGATAGGGCGCACGGTGAAGTTTACGTCTGTTTTGAGGGCCTGCTTGGGGCTCATCTAAAAAAGGAAGTGCGTGAGAAGATTTGGAAAGATGAGTGTGTCGAGATCTTTTCACTTCTTCCATTGGAGAAGTTAAATTTAGATAAGGGCAAAAAGGATGAGAGTAAGAAGGAAGAAGAAAAGCGAAGGTGGCGTCTGATCCCGCAGATGTTTAATTGGCTGCAGGCGTTTGCGTTTTTGGCAAGTGTAGAAGGGGAGAAGGCTCCAGAGAATTGCTCTGCCTTGTTTTGCTATATGGACTCCATAGGGGAAGCACATAGGGTCTATGGGGGTCAGGCGTGGCTACGTTACGATGAGCAGTTCAGGCAGAGGAAGGCAATTCGTCCGACAAGTCGGTGGGATAAGAAGGACATAGGTCTGTGGCTGCGGGTTATGGCGCCGACGCGGTTTGGTCATTCCTTTCAGGGTGGGGTCGGGGTTGCCGGCCAGTCCGCTTCTCAGGGAGGTTCACAGGGAGCTGGGGGTCAGACAGGCCAGTAGGAAGGTCAAAAGCATGGATAATGCTGGCAGTTTAACGACGGCCAGTGTAAATTTGGGACTAAGTGCAAGTTCAAACATGTGTGCTCACACTGTAGTGGTTCCTCCCATAGAGCGGCCATATGTTTCCAAAAGAACAAAGGAAAGCCAGAGAATAGTAATCCCAAAGGGGTGACGCCAGTTAAGCTGGACGCGATGGTCCTCTATCTAAGTAGATAGGAGCAAGACGGATCTTTTATTGTTGGGTTTTCGGAATGGTTTTAGGATCCCTGATCCTTCTTTTGAGATCCCTCGGGTCCTTAGGAATCTTAGGTCTGCTAAGGAGCATGCTGATGTAGTTAGAGAAGTTGGGTAAGGAGGTCGAGTTGGGTAGGATGTCTGGACCTTTTGCAGTTCTTCCGTTTGCGGATTTGGTGGTGTCCCCTTTGAGTGCGGTTCCAAAAAAGGAACCAAATAAGTTCCGGCTTATTCATCATTTGTTGTATCCTCGTGGGAAGTCGGTTAATGATGGGATAGACTAGGAACTTTGGTCTGTTGTTTACACGTCATTTGACGAGGCGACGCGCTGGGTGCGTCGTTGTGGCAAGGGTGCATTGTTGGCCAAAACCGATATTGAGTCTGCTTTTCCTTTGTTGCCGGTTTACCTTGAGAGTTTGAGGTTGTTAGGTTGTTATTGGGGAGGAGGGGGGTTTCGTAGACAGATGCCTGCCCATGGGTTGCTCTCTGTCTTGTGAGTTTTTTGAGACTTTCAGTTCGGTCATTGAATGGGTTGTTCGAGATGTGTCAGGTTTTGATTCATTGATACACTACTTGGATGACTTTTTGTGTATCGGGCCTGGGCAATCCTGGTGCTGTGAGGTGATTTTGAAAACGATCATGTGGGTAGCGGAGCGTTTTGGTGTGCCGCTGGCTCCGGGTAAGACTGAAGGGTCAAGCACGAGCCTCTTTTTCTTAGGCATTGTAATTGACTCCGTCAGTTGGGAGTACAGGCTGCTCGAAGAGAAGGTAGTAGCTTCACGGGAGCAAGTGGCGCGAGCAAGGCGGTTGAGGAAGCTGTCGCTTCATGAAGTTCAATCGCTTCTTGGTAAATTGAATTTTGCTTATCGCATCATTCCGATGGGAGACTTTTTTCGCGCAGGTTGGCTATCGCCACAGCGAGAGTTAAGGCCCCGCATCATTTTGTTCGTTTGTCTAGTGAGCATAAGGCAGATTTGGAGGTTTGGGACAATTTTTTGGCCCATTATAATAGCCGTTCTTTGTTGATGGAGGAGGTGGTTGGCAATGTGAATTTGGAATTGTTTACGGATGCTTCAGGTAGTGTTGGTTTCGGGGCATATTTTAGAGGTCAGTGATGTGCTTCCAGGTGGCCCGAGTAATGGTTTGTTTTGGGTTTGGTTAAGAATGTCACGTTACTCGAGATTTTTCCCATTTTGGTGGCGGTGCGTTTATGGAGGGCGGATTTTCAAAACAGGAGAGTCCGTTTCAATTGTGACAACATGGGCGTGGTTTGCGCGATCAACAGTTTGACGGCGTCTTCATCTTCGGTGATACGGGTACTTCCGCAGTTGGTATTGTCTTGCCTGTCCATAATTTCCTATGTTACTGCATCACACGTTCTGGGTGTGAAGAATTCCATTGCTGACTCCTTGTCTCGTTTTCAGTGGGAGCGTTTTCGGTTGCTGGCCCTGGATGCGGAAGAACGAGGTTTGGATTGCCCGGCGGAACTCTGGAATGTGATCTCTGGGCTGCAGGTTCTTTGAATCAGGCGTCTTTGGCTCCCAGCACGTGGGCTGCTTATCAATCATTATGGGATGCATGGGAAGGGTGGTTGGTGTCGTGTGGGGCTGGCTCTACTATGGATGAGCAGGTGGGAGATTTCTACTGTGGTTAACTCATGGGGCCGTGGAAAGTTGGGCAGTGGCTAAGGTTGGGCGGATTAGTGCAGCATTAGCTTTTGGTTTCAAGTTTTGTGGGTCAGAGAGATTTGACAAAGGTGTTTTTTGGTGAAACAAGCGCTTAAAGGGTTTAGAAGAAGGGGTAGTTAAGGGGATGGTAGGTGCTCAGTCTCTTTTAAGGTGCTGGAACAATTAGGAGGTTGTATGGAAGCGGTTTGTACTTTTGACTTCGAAGCAGCTCTGTTTGGCCTGGTTTTTTCTTGGGCCTTTTTGGGGCGTTACGAATTGGGGAATTGGTCTCAACCAGTAAGAATAGGCCAGGAGGATTGTTGGCTAAGGATGTGGTGAGAGACGATGGTCATTTAGAATTTTGGATCAGGCGGTCTAAAACGGACCAGGAGGGGAAGGGTAGGCGCGTCATGTTGGGGGTAGTACCGGGTTCGTTGATGTGCCCGTTATGCTGTTTACAGGTTTTTGATAGTTTTCGGCCTAATAAGGAAGGGCCATTATTGTGTCACAAAGATGGTTCTTTTCTGTCAAAATTTAATTTTTTGCGGTTTTCTGGCAGGGTTTGGATTTGTTAGGACTGGATGCTTCTCGGTTTGCATCTCATTAATTTAGGATTGGGGCAGCAACAGAGGCGGCTGTTGGTGGTTTACCCCCCGAAGTAGTACAAAGGATTGGGAGATGGGATTCCAGGCGTTACAAGAATTACATTAGGCCTCAGGGAGTGGGGGTAGTTCATTAAGGCGGGAACGGATTGTTGTTGCTCTGTTGTTGAAAGTTGTTAGTAATATGTTTGTATTTTACACAAATTGTAAAACTGGTGGAGGCGCAGTGGTAATGGGTGCACGTATTCAGCAGCAAAAAAAGAGACAGTACCACAAAAGCTGTCAGGGGGATAATGATTACTAGAAAAAATATTTTTTTTTTCTAGTATGTTTGTATTTTGTTGTAGGTGCCAATCCTCTGTTGGTCTGGATCCTGGGCCATTCCTATGTCCATTGGAGGGCAAGGCGTGCTGACGTGCGGCGCGAGGGAAGGCAACTTGGTTTTCCCAGGAGTGTGGCGGTTATCAGGTGGTTGGGTTTCAGGGGCATGGAATGGAACAGAGTCATTCAGGAGGTTCATAGTAGTGTCAGGTTGGACAGGCCTCCTGATATTCTGGTGCTGCACGTAGGGGGGAATGACTTGGGTGTTCGTGCCTCGCGTGAATTGGTGAGGGACATTATACATGACCTATTGAGGTTATGGATAGCTTTTACTGGGCTGACGGTAGTATGGTCTAATATTGTTCCTCGGAAATTCTGGCGACATGCTAGATCGGTGGAGATTAATAAGGCAAGGATTAAAGTGAATTGGGCGATATCCAGCTTTGTGACTAGAAATGGAGGTGTGGCTGTATGGCATTTTGAGTTTGAAGCCGGGGACGGGGAATTCCTGTTGGGAGACAGGGTGCATTTGAATGCTGTGGGTATTGATTTGTGGGCACTCGGTTTACAGGGCGGTATTGAGAGGGCTATAGCAGTTCAGTTCGGGGGGGTCTCAGGTATTTGAGGTGGTCGTATACCCTCGTTGTGGTGGTTGGGGGGTCCTTAAAGTTGGTGCTAAATTGGTCTGAGGATCCGTGGGTATATGGATTCCTCAGTTGGTGTTATTTGATGGTTTTCTGGTCTGGTGATCTTGGGGGGATTTTGGCAAACGTTTGGCCGGATCCCCGGGGTTTAAGTGGATAATGGTACCCTTCGGGGTGTTTGGTGCTCCTGAGCCAGTGGGGTAACGGCTGGGAGTAATTTATGGTTTGTCATTTGTCCACTTTCAGTATAGTTAATAATCACCAGATTTCTGAGCATCAAGGATCCTTCCCGTGTTATTTATTAATTTTTGTACCAATAATTTAATGACAGAAAAAACCACAATTGTCACAGAAATGACTTGAATCTGACTAAAGTAATAATAAATCAAAAATCTATGAAAATGAACAAATGAAAGTCAGACATTGCTTTTCAACCATGCTTCCACAGAATTTAAAAAAATAAAACTCATGAAATAGGCCTGGACAGAAATGATGGTACCCCTGAAAATAATGTGACAAAAGGGACATGTTAAATCGCGGTGTGTCCACTAATTAGCATCACAGGTGTCTACAATCTTGGAATCAGTGAGTGGGCCTGTATAGAAGGCTACAGATACTCACTGTGCTGTTTGATGACATGGTGTGTATCACACTCAACATGGACCCAAAGGAAGCGAAGGAAAAAGTTGTCTCAGGAGATTAGAAAGAAAATTATAGACAAACATGTTAAAGGTAAAAGTTATAAGACCATTCCAAGCAGCTTTTATGTTCCTGAGACTAGAGTTGCACATATTATTCAGTAATTTAAGCTCCATGGGACTTTAGCCAACAACACTGGACGTGGCCGCAGGAGGAAAATTGATGACAAATCAAAGAGACGGATAATGTGAATGGTAACAAAAGAGCCAAGAAAAATTCTAAACAGATTAAAGGTGAACTTCAAGCTCAAGGAACATTAGTGTCAGATTGCACCACCATGTTGTATGAGCCAAAGTGGACTTCATGGGAGACAACCAAGGAGGACACCATTGTTGAAAAAATTATAAAAAAGCCGACTGGAATTTGCCAAACTACATGTTGACAAGCCACAAAGCTTCTGGGAGAATGCCCTATGGACAGATGAGATAAAAATGGAACTTTTTGGCAAGGCACATAAGCTCTATATTCACAGATGGAAAAATGAAGCATATCAAGAAAAGAACACTGTCCTACTATGAAACATGGAGGAGGCTCTGTTACGTTCTGGTTTCTGCTTTGTCTCGACCACGCACCACAATTGTGGGTTTCCAGGGCAATGGGGTACTCAGAGCCGAGCCCGTAGAAGTCTTGGGATTGTCACAGGTAGCGGTGGCTCGGTCTGTGGCCCTGCGGTCAGGCGTATGTTGGGGGGGTATATTTACAGGGGATATATATACAGTTCGTGACGCCACCTGTAGTCTTCTGGTAATATGTACCAGCGCTGCTGTAGATCTCTGAGGGGATGGTGAGGCAGCTAGATGTCAGGTCCCCTACAGGTGGGACTCTTCCCTCAGGTCGATGGTTAAGGCAGGGTTGTGCAGGCATGCAATTAAAGAACTCAGTCTCACACGGTCAGCGTCTTTCCATACCTTTACTTGTAAGATGGTAAGGCAGGTCCCGGGAGGCTGATCCAAGGAGAATGTATTTCGAGATAGCAGCTGGACAAGTTAGGGGCCTCCTTTACTTTCACAACGATGAGTACAACCAGCATGAAGCGTAGTTCCCTCTATAACTCCCAGCTATTCCAAAGCTGTAACTGCCCAGTCAGTTTTTGTGGTCGGAGCCTTCCTGTGAGAGAGCTGAATTCCTATCTTGTCCTGCAGAGACTCAAGGTCCTCACTCCCCTGACCCAGTTACGTACCGACTATTTAGGGGCTGCTTTCCGCGACCTAAGGTCCGATAAGCCTCTGGTTTTCTTACACTAAGCTTGAAACTATAGTGATCCTTCGGTCCCCAGTGACCGGTAACAATGTGCAGGACTTCTCCAATCCAAAAGCACTTTTAATTTTCCTTCCACTGTGCCTTTCGCCTTGTCCACGCTTGTAGCATAAACACTCACACTTGCAAAAAGTCATATAATCACTCCCTTCTTTTCCTTCCTTCAGAGTTAGTTACCAGACTCTCAGTAATCTTCTAGGCAGGAGCACGTCTCTGAACCTTCACTGTCCTTTAGACAGGAGACTGAAGTATTTCTGTACTAAACTCTTCCTTCTTTATCAATGTCTTCAAGTGAGGTACAGCTCTGACCAGGCTGAGGTGATCTATATCTCGCCTTACTGGCCTCCACTTGCTGAACTGCTGATAGAACCAAGCTGGACTGCTTCCTCCCTCCAAGTCCCAGCTAGACTCCACACGTCTGCCCTGTCCGAAGACAGGAAACTGACTCCAAAATCACTCAACGAATCTACACTGACCACTCCCTACGAGTCACTACACTACCCTAAGGGTGTGTCTAGTGTATATTGAGTGAATGGGTATAGAGCATTAAACTGCTATCTCTCCACACATTCTCCAGGGTACTGCGTGTGCCTTCACACCGGGGCTACACATTCCCCCATGGTAAAAGACAGCACTCCCGGGCTGTAAAATACAAAGAGACGATTTTGTTTATGCATTAAACATCAACATTAAACATTAATTCGTCCCATCCGGGAGGTAAGGATGTCTTGAACGTTGCTAACAAAACATTATATATAGAAAAATACAATATTAAATAACATTTTCATATAAATAGACAATATGCTTGTGAAGGACTCGCACCAAACCTTCAACGTGGGTCCTGGGTGGGCTGCAGGACATCCGAATGCAGACCTCACTCAGTGCCACACCACACGGGTTTTGTATTCAGAGGTAGTTGTGCTGGTTTTATGTAAAACCAAGATAATGCACTAGGTGCAACTATTTACAAAATAAGTTCTGGGCTGGCACAGTCCTCAGCCTCTGAGTCCATTGTAAGAAAAAGACACATTATATCAAATCACATTATAATAAAGTGCAAAAAACTTTTTATCTGATTACCCAGCCGGGCATTCTATTCAATATATATAAACATTATATACTCATATTAACTGTGTAAACCATTTTCACTTTTATAAAAACTTATGTACATCTTCTTAGTTGCGGTAAACCCTGTTTGGGTCCTACCGTTCTTCACATTTCTTTGTTAACTTTGATTACACTTTCCATCCCGGGGGCTGGAACAATGCGATGGTCCCTAGATCCCATTACTAACAAGTCGTGTGCTGCTATTAGGGTCTGGGTCGCCACAGTTCTCGTGCGAACCTCTAGGGGCGCAACGGGTACTTTCTCCTTGCGAGACACCGATTGCGTTTCAATTTGCGTTACAGTTAGCGATATCGATCGTGTCATAGATTGCGATGGAAACTGGGTCGCAAGTTGCGATGTAGAAGGATGACTAGGTAATGTAGAGTATGTAGACATTACTTCCATTTGCGAGGAGCCTGCAGGGGGCGATGCTGGGGCACGGCCGAATGCTGTTTGAGCTGGAGACGGGGACGCTGCGGTAGTGGTGACGTTACCAGCGTCGGGGACGGGTCACGGACGATGGCGACGTTTAAGGGCATACCATCCCTTCATTCCCCAGTGCCGTGTGTATGTAACAATGTCTCCATTAACTAGGTCCTCCCGGGATGACCTTGCGGTAGGTGGGATTCTACATCACGTCTGCTGACAAAGACCCCTGGGTAGAGGCCCGGTTCTCTAATGAAGCCCCAGCCCTTTCGGAGCTGGAACTCTGTCACACACCCCTGCCGCCGCGGTTCCCTCAGAGTACCTTTTTCTCGACGGACACTCTCCTTGTCCGCGATCAGCTCTGCATGTTGCCGCTGTCGGTTGCGCTGAGCTTCCCGCTCTTCCTCCTGCTGGCGTTGTTGTTTCTCCTCACGACGCTGCCACTCACATTCCCACTGGGCGGTATAGGCGACGTCATCCAGGCGCGCCATCTCGTCCCAGTCCACGTCTGGTAATGACGGACAGGACCCCTCCGGTGTCCCTGCCGGGGATCGATCATCTGCTGCGGCCTCCTGGCCGGGCGGGCGTTCCGGAACTGGCGGTACCTCCTCAACCTCCTTCGCCTCCACCGCTTCACCGGTGGGATCAGGATTGGTACTTTTGGGGGCAGCCTCCGGTTGCTCCTTCGCCTTGGGCAGCAGAAGTTTTGGTAACTCCAGACGTAGGGGATCGTCGAGGGGAGAGAACACCGCGTCCCACAGCCGCCGCTGCTCCAGGGTACGCCGGCGTCTCTCGATCTCTTCAAATCCAGGTTGTGGCAAAATCATCTTTTTCAGTCGTGCATTTTCTTCTTTTATTTCCAGCAATGCTTGCTGCAGGTGCAGGACCACGGATGACTCCGGTTCTAGTGGCAGCTTGGCTGGGGAACGGGGCCTGCCTTCCTCCGCTTCCCTGCTCGGCTGCACACGTCCTGCTTCCATGATGTTCCAGAGCGTTCTTTTTTCTTCTTTTAGAGACGTCCGGTCTCTTCCGTGGAGGCGGGGTTTGCGTCTCCTCCTCTTTGCAGGAAAGGTGAAGAGGAGGCGGACCTCCTTTGCTGTAGGGCAGGATCGCATATTGTAATAGCACTTTGAGAGGGCAGGCATTCTCTTCGCGCCACAGGGGGGTACACGCCCACGAAGGTACGCCCACCTTCTTCTCCAGCGCCTGAGGGCGCGAATATGGCGACAAAGATGGCGATTTTTGGCGCCAAAAGTGCAAACAGTTCTTTTTCACAAAAACAATTCCATAGGCACACAGGGCTTGCAATTTTGCGAGTTTCGCATCCTGTTCGTGACGCCAATTTGTCTCGACCACGCACCACAATTGTGGGTTTCCAGGGCAATGGGGTACTCAGAGCCGAGCCCGTAGAAGTCTATGGATTGTCACAGGTAGCGGTGGCTCGGTCTGTGGCCCTGGCGGTCAGGCGTATGTTGGGGGGTATATTTACAGGGGATATATATACAGTTCGTGACGCCACCTGTAGTCTTCTGGTAATATGTACCAGCGCTGCTGTAGATCTCTGAGGGGATGGTGAGGCAGCTAGATGTCAGGTCCCCTACAGGTGGGACTCTTCCCTCAGGTCGATGGTTAAGGCAGGGTTGTGCAGGCATGCAATTAAAGAACTCAGTCTCACACGGTCAGCGTCTTTCCATACCTTTACTTGTAAGATGGTAAGGCAGGTCCCAGGGAGGCTGATCCAAGGAGAATGTATTTCGAGATAGCAGCTGGACAAGTTAGGGGCCTCCTTTACTTTCACAACGATGAGTACAACCAGCATGAAGCGTAGTTCCCTCTATAACTCCAGCTATTCCAAAGCTGTACTGCCCAGTCAGTTTTGTGGTCGGAGCCTTCCTGTGAGAGAGCTGAATTCCTATCTTGTCCTGCAGAGACTCAAGGTCCTCACTCCCCCTGACCCCAGTTACGTACCGACTATTTAGGGGCTGCTTTCCGCGACCTAAGGTCCGATAAGCCTCTGGTTTTCTTACCACTAAGCTTGAAACTATAGTGATCCTTCGGTCCCCAGTGACCGGTAACAATGTGCAGGACTTCTCCAATCCAAAAGCACTTTTAATTATTCCTTCCACTGTGCCTTTCGCCTTGTCCACGCTTGTAGCATAAACACTCACACTTGCAAAAAGTCATATAATCACTCCCTTCTTTTCCTTCCTTCAGAGTTAGTTACCAGACTCTCAGTAATCTTCTAGGCAGGAGCACGTCTCTGAACCTTCACTGTCCTTTAGACAGGAGACTGAAGTATTTCTGTACTAAACTCTTCCTTCTTTATCAATGTCTTCAAGTGAGGTACAGCTCTGACCAGGCTGAGGTGATCTATATCTCGCCCTTACTGGCCTCCACTTGCTGAACTGCTGATAGAACCAAGCTGGACTGCTTCCTCCCTCCAAGTCCCAGCTAGACTCCACACGTCTGCCCTGTCCGAAGACAGGAAACTGACTCCAAAATCACTCAACGAATCTACACTGACCACTCCCTACGAGTCACTACACTACCCTAAGGGGGTGTCTAGTGTATATTGAGTGAATGGGTATAGAGCATTAAACTGCTATCTCTCCACACATTCTCCAGGGTACTGCGTGTGCCTTCACACCAGGGCTACACACTTTGCTGCATCTGGCACAGGGTGTCTAGAATCTGTGCAGGGTACAATGAAATCTCAAGACTATTAAGGGATTCTAGAGCGAAATGTGCTGCCCAGTTTCAGAAAGCTTGGTCTCAGTCACAGCTCATGGGTCTTGCAACAGGATAATGACCCAAAACACACAGCTAAAAGCACCCAAGAATGGCTAAGAGGACAACATTGGAATCTATTCTGAAGTGGCCTACTATGAGTCCTGACCTAAATCCTATTGAGCATCTTTGGAAAGAGTTGAAACATGCCGTCTGGAAAAGGCAACCTTCAAACACGAGACAACTGGAGCAGTTTGCTCTTGAGGAGTGGGCGAAAATACCTGTCGAGAGGTGCAGAAGTCTCATTGACAGTTACAGGAATCGCTTGATTGCAGTGATTGCCTCAAAAGGTTGTGTAACAAAATATTAAGTTAAGGGTACCATCATTTCTGTCCAGGCCTATTTCATCAGTTTTCTTTTTTTTTTAATTTTCCCAGATTCAAGTTATTCCTGTCACTATTGTGGGTTTTTCTGTCATTAAACGAGGAGTACCAACAATTTTGACAACATGTGCATATATGTTCAGCTGTGCTATTCTAAACTAGCTTTTTTTGCCAAGAAAATTGAGGTATAAATAAGATATCTAACATAATGCATTGACAAATTCTGTTGTACGGCTCCCATCACACGACAGTTATAGTACACATAACATCAATGTCAGACTGGGATGCCAAGGGTCCACCAGTAACATTGACTTTGAGGAGGCCCCCTGTTTACCTACATACAAATATTACACTACCCTCATTCACAAATTTACCTATATCTCTATATTATAAACTGGGTAGTTTGATTAATGAATGATGAGACGCTGCTTTTTTCTGTACAGAGTGAATCAAGTGAATTATGCAAAGTACTGCCCATACAGTCGGGTTGGGAGCCCAGATCTGCATAGCGGCCCACCAGGGGATTCCCCTGTTACCCTATGGGCCAGTCAGAGCCTGCATAACATTAATTAGCATGTGACATGTGCGCGATAACTTCCTTGCATCAAACAGTTGCTTCTGTACAGTGTACAGCCGGATCTCTCTTTGCTCCATGTTAGATTGGGTCACTGCATTAGGCGGCTCGGCTGCGCCCCCTTGCCGTCTGCGTCAGGGTACATGCCCTGACTGCCTGCCCCCTAGATACACTTCTGATTGGGTGGAAGAGGGACACTTGCTGTACAAACCCTTTTAAGGCCTCTCTGTGTATCAGCAAAACTTCAATTTACTGCTATAAGCCCAAAATAATTATAAATCAGTGCAAATTAAAAAAAGGGTCAGGTTTTAATTACTGATCCTGAATGATTGTGCCTCCTTAAAAGTTATTGGTAGCTGCTGTTCATGTTCACATTTGTATTCATACGACATGTGAAAAGAGTAGGGTATGATCTGTAATGTATAGCTGGCAACAAAAGTCATGGACATGCATAGCTCATGCGCCAACATGTTTTTGATGTAACGGTGATAGTACAGTAGTTTCTGGGGCGGACATATCATTGGAACAACCTGTACAGCCACACAGGGGTCCGGTAGATAAGGGGGCCCAAGTCCACTCAGAAAACAGGTGGAATTGTGCATTATCATGAGCTATTGCACTACACAGGGCCCATATACAGTTCTTGCACAGGGGCCCTCTTCTGTCTGTGTCCGCCCCAGGGTAGTTTGTGCCTGCATACAGACATGGTCATTCAGCGCTGGATAGAAACTCACATCTGTGTTCGGGCACTCTGATTTGTCTTCCATTTAGGAACAGATAAATGGAATTAATATCCAAAACTAGTAAAATTGCTTAACTGATGCAAACCGCCCATGGATTACTGTAAGAGCCATCTGAGTCCCATTAAGTGTCAGTTTTTAGAATGGAAAAAAAGGTTCTCCATGCTGCTCTTTTTGATCTGATCTTAAAATGAACACATGACGGAACCCAGAAGGATCTCATAATAAGGGCTCATTACCACTTGTGATGAAATCGGACAAATGCAATCCGATAAGAAATCAGATTGAATTCGGACCAATGTTATTCTATGATTATGTGTTTATCCAGTTCGGATCGGATCATGATAGGACTGGAAAAAATTGCATGCTGCAATTGTAAACGGAAATCGGATCGCATCCCGCAATAGAAGTCAATGGGTGCGAGAAAAAAAAAACACACAGCACTCGGACCATGCGAGTGCTATCTGATTTTTACACACTGATTGCACTTGAAAAGCCGGCAATTAATGCAGCATACAGTAAAATCACACTGACAGGTTAGAATAGAATAGATAGAACAGATACTGTATACACACACAGAATATATATATATAGATGTCAGTGGCACACACAAATATATATATATATATCTATGCATTTATATTAATAGATAGATAGATAGATAGATAGATAGATAGATAGATAGATAGATAGATAGATAGATAGAAAAAAAGCCATCAATTCAGCAGCCAAGAAGTGTAAAATCACAGCAGGAGCCGACAGGATAGAAGAGATGGATTACATACAGTAAATACACATAGAATAGGTATACAAATGTCTGTGACTAATACAATTAGTACAGTGTATGTGCAGCTTACTGTACATGTATATAATTAATAAAAGATTATTTTTTGGAAAAAAATTGTGTGGGCTCCGGCGCAATTTTTGTAACCAGCAGAGGGAAAGCCGAGGGCTGGGGGCCGATGTTTATAGCCTGGGAAGGGGGAAATACCCAGGGAGCTTCCCAGGCTATTACTATCAGCTCACAACTGTACACTTAGCCTTTACTGGCTATTAAAATGGGGACCCCCACCAAAAAAAATGATGTGAGGTCCCCCTATAATTAATAACCAGTAAAGGCTATGCAGACAGCTGCGGGCTGATATTAATAGCCTAGGAATGTTAAAATTGCAATTCAGTCAGATAGCAATCACACTGCATTCGGATGGAAATCAGATGCTAGGTGAGAAAAATCTGATTGAACTCGTATAAAAAACACATGACACACGCATTACACTCGTCCGACTCTCCTGCATCAATAAAGGACCGATTTTAAAATCGTTAGTGTGTCTCCAGCCTAATCAGTGTATCGGTTATGGAACAGATCCGTTTTGAACAGAGTTCTGTTTTTAGGAAAGAAAAACACAATTAGGCCACATTCACACATTCAGTATTTGGTCATTATTTTACCTCAGTATTTGTAAGCCAAACCCAGGAGTTACAGGAGTTACATAGAGCAGAGAAAAGAGAAGAATTAGCTGGGTAGAACCGCAAAATGAGCAATTGTAAGTACACAGTGCTATATAATATGATGATTGTAATATATTAAGAGGATAAATACTTTGATGAGTACTTCTTTAAAGGGAGAGGGGATCTCACATACACAATTGCAGAGGTGTTCTCTGCTATCAGACGCACTGCCCCTACACCCAGGTTAGCAACACTAATTTCCTGCCTAGGATGTGAGATATGTACGGTGGCTGGTTGGAGAAATTCTGTCACTTCTTGTGCCTGCTGAAGTGGTGGGGACTTGTGTTGACTACTCTGACTTCTTGGGAATAACAGGGTAAGTGTGGGTTACTATTTTTTTTACTATAATTGCTAGAGGGATACAGTTTTTTTTTCAAGCAAAATACAAATAGATGAAGCACTTCTTTTTTACTTCCATGGGGTCTCACAAAAACCTAGCCAAGATTCCAATGAAGTGTAAAGACTACGTTAATGGGGGTGGTGGGGTTTGAGTTGTGGGGTGGTCCCTCAAAATTAGTTTTACTGGTGGGCCTTAGGCACCCCATTCCAACACTTGGTAGAATTCACAGTAATAGGCAACAGAAACTGACATTTAGTGGAAGAGACAGCATTTCATATATTGCACATGGCTGCTTCCGTAGTCTGCTGGGAATTCCCTATGTGCAAATTCGCAACATTTTTTTTCCCGTGTGGACAGGTGCCAAAGTTATGGACTTGGGGTGTCAACTACATGGACAACTGTCACTACTTCCTCTACTTGTCCAGAAAAGATACAAGGCATGAGAGCTTTGGAAAGTACAAGACAGGATGACCAAAATACTCAAGGGGAAACATAATGATAAATGATGAAAGATGACGAGGCAGCTGAAAGAAGTAATAGGTCTCACAAAAAAAAAAAAAAAAACAACAGTGAAAAAGCACCAAGGACATGCTGAGCAAGAGCGCGGAGGGTTGAGGAGAAGCACACGGGATGAGAAGGATATATGGGGACATTATATATATACTATATATATATATATATGGGATCGCAGAGAGGAAAGCTTAGATAAGGACAGCAAATGGGAAGAGACATTACAGTAGAGACACACAAGGAATGAGCAGCAAGCGAAGATAGAGACAGCACAAGGCTATTCAGAGAGACAGCCCAAGAGGGAGGGTGAAGAAGGATGGAAAAATCAATACAATTACTTTCTAACGGTGTGTTAAGAGAGTGAGGTGTCGACATACTGTCTGTGAGGGAAAATATGAGCTCCCTATATACACTGGCAGGGTCTCGCAGCTCGCAGATCAGCCTCTTCACTGCTGGAATACAGCCTTATCACGTTCTTTATGAAGCACGACATATGTTCAGCGTCACGTATACATATATAATGATGTATACGCACTGTGACAGTATGTTTCAATCAGAAGATATGACGCGTTATCAGTGGTGTCCAGCATGCTAATATGTCTGTGTGTTATCAAAGGAGCACATGGTCCATTAACATAGCATGTAAATGGATAAAGATTTATAAAAAAAATGACTTCACCCCCAACGGATAAGCCATTAACTCTCAAGTGACCACAAACATAAAATACGGTAAAGCATAACCCTTATGGCTGTTACCCTTGCTAATGAGCAGCTCCCTCCTGAGATGAAAAGAGAATTGATTAACACTTTCAGCTTCCATTCCTAGCAAAATCCTTTCTCAAGTTTTAATGGTTTCTATTGGAAGAATAAGATATTATTAACCCAATCCTAACATGTATATAAAAAAAAGGAAAATAAATACTAACGACTCTTAATTACCACCGGAGGGAGGGACGGGGCAAAAAACGAGATCATAAGAATCTTCTGTAAAGTAGCCTTCTGTGAATGCAACACGTTAACTGCTCGTCTATCTTTACTATAGGCACTTGCAAGCAATAATATTTTACATGGAAATATGTAGAGGAGAGTCTATGATATAAGATGGAGGCAAGCACTGACAACAAGGGATGTTGGTAAAATGCAAAACAGAGCAAGGAGAATTAGTATTTAGATGTTATAGAGATATAAACAAGGACCCACAAAAAAACGAGGGAGAGAGAACAGAAGCAAACGCCGGAGAAAGGGGAAGACAAAAGCAGAGTGACAAAATATGCCCAAGATGGTTGGGGGCGGAGAGAAATGCAGAAGACAGCAGAGAGACAAAGAGAACGGTGGAAAGATGAGAGACGAATAAAGAAGCTGCAAACAGCTTTATGACGCACAAATATCATTACTGTGCGAGGAGCTGATAGATGTACCTGCTCAGTATGTAAGACTCCTCAGCCCTGCAACATAGCTCCTAGACAATGCACTGTATACAATACATACCAGCATTACAAACATGTGTGCGAATAATTCAAATCAGGGAAAAGTCCGAGAACCAGCAGAATGCTTCATCAAGCTGGAGAAGGGCATTTATATCAAATACATTGTGTACGACACATTCTGTCAGTTCACTCCAAAATATTGAGATGTCGTACTATGTGTGCCCCTGTTGGCTAAATCTTGATCGGTTGATCACAATTTATGGGCCTCTTAATGTTCAGATGATGGAGCTTAAAATTTTTTTTGACATTTTAAAAGTGAAATAACATATAACCTTAAAATAGTTGAGGACAACCCTCTCTCAATACAACAGGCATCTACAAAAGAGATACTGGTCTGAGATCTGCATTTAAAGAAGGAAATAATTTGATAGGCCGAGGAATGAACGTTGTTCCTATGTTAGCTGAAGCCCTGCTATTCACAATAAGAAAGATCTGTTATAAACTACCAGACTGCAAACCATGGAGGTCAGATCAGATCATCTACTTTTGCATGAAAAAGTGTTTGCCCTCTTCCTGGTTTCCTATTCTTTTGCATGTTGGTCACACTTAAATGTTTCAGATCATCAAACAAATTTAAATATTAGACCAAGATAACACAAGTAACCACAAAATGCAGCTTTTAAATGAAGGTCTTTATTATGAAGGGAAAAAGAAATCCAAACCTACAGGGCCCTGTGGAAAAAGTGATTGCCCCCTAAACCTAATAACTGGTTGGGCCACCCTTAGCAGCAACAACTGCAATCAAGCATTTGCGACAACTTGCAATGAGTCTTTTACAATACTCTGGAGGAATTTTGGCCCACTAATCCTTGCAGAACTGTTTTAATTCAGCCACATCGGAAGGTTTCCGAGCATGAACCGCCTTTTTAGGCTATGTGCACACGTTGCGCATTTTTCGAGTTTTTTTCGCAGCAAAAACGCTTAAAAATGCATGAATTAAGCATCCTATTATTTAGAATGAATTCCGTAATGTTTGTCCACATGGTGCGTTTTTTTCCGCAAAAAAAACGCATCGCGGAAAAAATGCATCATGTTCATTAATTTCGCTGTAAATCTGCATATTTCCCGCTATATTATTGACATAGAATGTTCAGGAAAAATTACCAGTAAAAACGTGCAAAAAACGCGATAAAAACGCATGCAGATTTTCTGTGAAAAAGTCCGGTTTTACTCAGGAAATTTCTGCAAACATTCCGCAACGTGTGCACATAGCCTTAAGGTCATGTCACAGCATGTCAATTGGATTAAGGTCAGGACTTTGACTAGGTCACTCCAAAGTCTTAATTTTGTTTTTCTTTAAGCCATTCAGAGATGGACTTGCCGACATGTTTTGGAGCATTGCTTCAGCTTGAGGTCAAGAACAGATTGCCGGACATTCTCCTTCAGGATTTTTTGTTAGACAACAGAATTCATGGTTCCATTTACCACAGCAAGTCTTCCAGGTCCTGAAGCAGCAAAACAGCCCCAGACCATCACACTACCACCACCATATTTTACTGTTGGTATGATGTTCCTTTTTTGAAATGCTGTGTTCGTTCTGCGCCAGATGTAATGAGACATACACCTTCCAAAAAGTTTAACTTTTGTCTCATCAGTCCACAGGTTATTTCCAAAAAGTCTTGGGGATCATCAAGAATTTTTCTGGCAAAACTGAGACAGGACTTTATGTTCTTATTGCTCAGTAGTGGTTTTCATGTTGGAACTCTGCTATGCAGGCCATTTTTGCCCAGTGTCTTTCTTATGGTGGAGTCATGAACACTGACCTTAACTGAGGCAAGTGAGGCCTGTAATTCTTTGGATGTTGTTGTGGAGTTAATTGTGACCTCTTGGATGAGTTGCCGCTGCGCTCTTGGGGTAATTTTTGTCAGCCGGCCACTCCTGGGAAGGATCATCACTGTTCCATATTTTTGTAATTTGTGGATAATGGCTCTCATTGTGGTTTGCTGGAGTCCCAAAGCTTTAGAAATGGCTTTATACCCTTTTCCAGATTGATAGATCTCAATAGCTTTTGATGATCTTTTGGTCTACTTCACTTAGTCAGGCAGGTCCTATTTAAGTGAATTCTTGATTGAGAACAGGTTTGGCATGGGTGTGGCTAGGAAATTTGAACTCAGCTTACCAAAGCGGTGATAAACTAAGTTAATTTATGCATTAAGCGGGGGAGACAGGGGGCAGGTAATCACATTTTCACATTTTCATATAGGACCCTGTAGGTTTGGATTTATTCTTCCCTTAATAATAATGACCTTCATTTGAAACATTTAAGTGTGACAAATATGCAAAAGAATAGGAAATCAGGAAGAGGGCAAAAACTTTTTTCACACAGCTGTATATACTAGTGGCTTTGAACTTTTTCTGTATGCTGCTAAATTCCTAATGAAGTATAAATATACTTTTTTACGATACAGGATGAAACTAACAAATATAATTCTAGTGTGTTCCATTGCATAGCCTACCAAGGAGGCATTCTCAATAAATCTTTTTACAGGGAGTAGATTCAATCTCCTAATCTTTTCTAAATATGCATGTAATGTAGTCTAAGTGCCTTAAAATACTTACCAATTGCTGTCTTCCCCAATTTCCAGGGCAGCTCCTCTCTTCTTCTGGGTTACGTGACTTCAAATCAAACTAGTTGGATCACACAAAGGTCTATGTGTGAACCGGAAATCACTTTCATAATGTAAGTCTATGGAGCCGTGTTCTGATGAATCATAGGCTTACACTGGTAGACGTTACACCAGCGCTCACAACGGACTCCGTATGGGCCGTCAAAGAATAGGAGGCAGCCGTCAAACCCAGAAGAGGATCAGAGCGACACTGGAATCCTGGAAAGATGACGATCAGTAAGTTCTTGCTTTTTTTCTTTAAGTAATTTTATTGAAGATTATACAACATAACAAGATTGCATCATAGAACAGAAGAACAAACAAACATTTCTCACTGCTCATTAATGGAATCTGGCTATGTTAACCTTGGCCTTAAAATACCATGGGTCTAATATCTTAACCAAAAGCATAAGACACCCATGTCAGGCACCAAATATCACATATTTTAATCATGAGAGAAAATCTGAGAGAATTCCTCTCATAGCATGGGAACTAATGTGAGTCAAGGGGGAATCAAACCAAGGCTTCCATACCTTATCAAATTTTTGAGGACAAAGTCTATTTTTATATACCACCCTCTCATAGAAAGCTGCAGTATTTACAATATTGACCCAATGTGAAATTCATGGAGATCTTCTATCCATCCATCTCATGGCAATAGCCTTGCGGGCCAAAAACAATGTTTCGCTGAGTGCGAAGGTAGTGAGGACAGGTCTACTCATCAAGGATTCCCTTGCGGGCCAAAAAACAATGTTTCGCTGAGTGCGAAGTAGTAAGGACAGGTCTACTCATCAAGGATTCCCATTAAACAGAGCAGAGTTGTACAGGGGATTGTATGATCTTCATGAGGATAGCTATGACCTATTTCCAAAAGTCTGCAATAGTAGGTCAATACCACATCAGGTGTACAAAATTTGGCGCTATTTCCCCACACCCATGGCAATCTACAGTGCTGGGACTACCCATTTTATATAACCTTCTAGGAGTTAGGTAGCATTGATGGACTATATACGGTACATTTTGGACTAGCTTGTTATTAATTGCCGGTGAAACATATTGTGGTGAGGTCAAGGCCTCGCTCCAATCCTCCTCTGATAGGGAAGGTAGTACTGTCCTACATTTGGCCTCAACCAACAATGGCGGTGAGGAGCATCTCCTGCTTAGTAACGGGGTGTATAAACAGGAGAATAACCCCTTGGGTCCCTGGCTCCTTAGAATCCCAATCAGAGGGTATGAGGATATCAGAGAATTGATCAGTATTTTACATGCATCTACATTACATCATATATACAGTACAGACCAAAAGTTTGGACACACCTTCTCATTCAAAGATTTTTCTGTATTTTCATTACTATGAAAATTGTAGAATCACACTGAAGGCATCAAAACTATGAATTAACACATGTTGAATTATACATTACACTTTACAAAAAAGTGTGAAACAACTGAAAATATGTCTTATATTCTAGGTTCTTCAAAGTAGCCACCTTTTGCTTTGATTACTGCTTTGCACGCAGAAAAGGTGAACGGCTGGACTCTACATGCCTAGTTCCCACCGTGAAGCATGGAGGAGGTGGTGTGATGGTGTGGGGTTGCTTTGCTGGTGACACTGTTGGGGATTTATTCAAAATTGAAGCGGTGAGTGGTCCAGCTCACCCCAAACCATCTCGATTGGGTTCAGGTCTGGTGACTGTGGAGGCCAGGTCATCTGGCGTAGCACCCCATCACTCTCCTTCTTGGTCAAATAGCCCTTACACAGTCTGGAGGTGTGTTTGGGGTCATTGTCCTGTTGAAAAATAAATGATGGTCCAACTAAACGCAAATCGGATGGAATAGCATGCTGCTGCAAGATGCTGTGGTAGCCATGCTGGTTCAGTATGCCTTCAATTTTGAATAAATCCCCAACAGTGTCACCAGCAAAGCACCCCCACACTATCACACCACCTCCTCCATGCTTCACGGTGGGAACCAGGCATGTAGAGTCCAGCCGTTCACCTTTTCTGCGTGCAAAGCAGTAATCAAAGCAAAAGGTGGCTACTTGGAAGAACCTAGAATATAAGACATATTTTCAGTTGTTTCACACTTTTTTGGAAAGTGTAATGTATAATTCCACATGTGTTAATTCATAGTTTTGATGCCTTCAGTGTGATTCTACAATTTTCATAGTCATGAAAATACAGAAAAATCTTTGAATGAGAAGGTGTGTCCAAACTTTTGGTCTGTACTGTATATTTGGAAAGGATTAGGGAATACAAAGTGTTTTTTTTAAGAGGGGGATAACCACATAAGATGATGCCATACCACGTGGCATTTAGAATTACAAGACAGCTCTGTGGTCAGTAATTTTTCATTCTGTATAGTAGTCTGGGTTACACCACAACGGGTAAAGGAAACCTGGCCTTCAGTCTTTTCTACTCCTAAAACTTCTTCCATCCTTATCTGTAAACCATTCTCTGCATTCTAACCATCAAAGATTCTTATTTCTCTAATAGGGGCAGAGACTCCTTCCTGTATTTCTCTGTAGAGCAAAGGCCTTCAGTGTTTGATGAATAAATCCAACAGAATAACATAGGAAGTAGATGTTCACCCAAAACCTCTTTGATGAATTAACTTCTGGTTTATTTGAAGCTCTTTGTATTTTATATTTCTACTCTCCTACGCCACCTCCTTACTTTTCTGTATTCCTGCTCTTAGTTTTGTAGATCTCTCAGTATATTTACACTCGATTGCAAGGAAAGAAAATAAAAAACAGGTTTGATATGTAAAGCTTCATTATTCTTTCTACATATAGCTTTTTTTAGGTTTTGATAGGTTTGGGCATATTGAACATATAAAATCCCTTTACAAATTATGTAGGCTATGTACTCCTCAACATTGAAATTGCAAACCTAAGAAGGAAAAGTCATGAAATTATGAAAATCACAGAATCGATAGACATGTTAATGATATGCAAATGATGAAAAAACCGGAAACAGCGTTTTCCAAACATGCCTATGCTGTTATCAGTGAGATAATTAATGGTTGGATGAGCAATGTTCTGCCACCATGGATGCAGTTGAGGAGCAAATCATCAAGATTCGCTACTCTAATCTCCTTGTGTAATTGTCAACCAATGACATTCCAGATTTGCTCGATGGGAGACAATTCCAGAAACACTGCAGGCCATGGTAGCACATTTAGGTCACAAAGGGTGTTCACAGTAGCATCAAGAATATGAGGCTCAATGTTGTTTAAAAAGTTACTACAGGGGCACGTGTTGAAATGGCTGTACCACTGCTTCCATAATTGAGTCCTTCTGCATTGCAAGTGAAATTGGATGTCACATACTAAGCCTAAAGGGTATGCCACACTAAACAACATCGCTAACGGGATCGCTAAAAAACGTCACTATTTAGCGATCCCGTTAGCGATGTTGTTGTGTGCGGCATCTGTCAGCGACGAGCTCCCTGCTGAGATCCTGCTGTGATCTCGCTCGTCGCTGACATCGTTCCGGACCCTATTTAGATCGTCGGCGCCCCGCAGGTAAGTATATATTGCTAAGTGTGGCACCTTTTCTTAGCGATTTAGCGGTACTTTTGTACCGCTAAAGTCGTTAAGAAGATCGCTAACCGCGATAGCGTCGTTAACTATATCGCTAAGTTAAGCCGCACTTAGCGATATGAGAAACAATCCCGCTAGCGATCGCATTAGTATGCGTCTTTATCGCTATCGCTAGCGGGATTGTTTAGTGTGGCAGTACCTTAAGGCATCAAAGAGTGTCTACACAAACCAGCAGAAGGCGTTTGCATGACATTGGGCTATGAGCCAGACGTCTAGCTTCAGGTGTTTCATTGACCTCATGCCACTGCTCTCAAAGCCTATCATGATGCAGAGAAAAACAGCAATGGAAATTGGAATGGAGGTCCATCATCTACAGCAATGAGTCCTGTTTTCATCTTGGATGTAATTATTATTGGAGATTGGTCAGGAGACCACTTGGGCAATGGCATGAAGAGGCCTTAACGAATGAACATCATACCGGTTTTACTCCCGGGATCTTGGTATGTGGTGCCATAATGTATGGTAGTTGGACCTCTCCAGTGTTTACTCCAGGTACTCAAACAACTCGGTATTACATTGATTTGGTCGTGGAACCAATGGTTCGGCCATTTCTCCAAAGTGTGTTCTTCAATACGACAACACCAGGCTCATGCTACTGTGAGCACCGAACGTGGCCTAAATCTGCTACCATGGACTGCAGCATCTCCAGACTTGTTTTCCATCGAGTACATCTGAGACGTCATCAGTCTGCAATTGAAATGGAAGCTGAGAGCAGCAGACATTGATGATTTGCGTGTCCAAGTGCATTCAGCATGGAAGAACATTCCTCAGACTTCCATTAATACCCTTACTGATAGCAGTCAAGGCGTGTAAGTGCGCGTATTTTACTCAATAATGAACAAACTGAGATGTAAATGATGGAAAAAATGTAAACATTTTTAAATGATTAACATTACTGATCCTGTGATTTCCTTAATTCCACATTATTTTTTTCTTGGTGTTGCAATTTCAATGTTGGAGAATAGTGAAATAAAGTGTAATAAATCTGTTTGCCTGATTGCACGGTGCTGTGGAATTCTGATGCTAAATGAGTGAAGTATCAGCAGTATCCATTAGTGATTTGTGGGGATCTACACCTTGATCTTATTCCATCTCTACACATTATACATTATATAAAAGTTTCTCAAACAGTTTAAGAGTGACAGACAAAGCTACGGTAACAAAGGATGAACTGTGCTGTTCTTTGCGTGTGTTTTCTACATTGTATGTAGGAATTTGATCCATTACAGATGCAAAATATGAAAATGGAAATTACTGTATAATTTATTTCCAAAAGGATTAGAAGCCATTTAAAGCATTCTCTTGCACTCTACATCACAAATACATAAAAAAATCCTTTTCAACATTTTTTTCTACCTGTCAACAATATTACAATATATATAATTATAGAGTAAAATTTAACTAAGCAGCTTTTAATGTTTCTATGGATGCATTTGACTTTATTCACAGCCCATTCTTTATGTCCTTGTTCCTGATCCCTCACTTGACCCACCTTCCTGGAGTTCTCATCTACCGCTCCACAGTTATAATTTAGTACCTTGCCTACACATTGACATGATTGTTAAATGGCTACAATCAATTTGGAAGCAGTCATTGTATAACTGCTCTAAAGTTGACCATAAATTTTGTGATATTTTGCTTGGGCCAATAATCCTGTATAGTGAGCTATAACTGTCTTCTAAAGACCCAAGACTTTCCAACATTGCAATTATTTAACTCTTCCTTGTTAATTATAAAATGGGACAGAACTAACCTTAAGGGCAGGTGCAGACAAGCGTATTTTCGGTCTGATTGCAATCCAACAAAACATTGGATCGCACTTGGACCATTGTTATTTTATGGGGCCGTGCAAGCCAGTCCGAGGAAAAAATCACTGCATGCCCAACTTTGATCAGATCGCACTCTGCCAGTCAACGAGTTAACGGAAAACATTGGACTACACTTGGATGACATCTGAGTGCTGTCTGATTTCCACGAACTGACAGAATGGAGACGGTGGAGAAATTTTATTCTGTATCGTCTTCTCATCCGAGAGAACCAGATCGCACTATGCTGACACTCTGATCAGAATGTGATTAATAAAATCAACCCAATTTTCTCGGATGAGAAATATACGGTAGTCTACACCTATTGTGCTATTGGTTCTTTGGAGGTTTGAAATTTGGGGAAGTTTATATATAACAGCAGGACATAATAAAACATAATACAGGTATGGCGGAAACTGTTGGCACCCTTGAATTTGTTCCAGAAAATTAAGTATTTCTCCAAGAAAATTATTGCAATTACACATGTTTTGTTATACACGTTTTTTCCTTTGTGTTTATTCGAACAGCAGAAAAACAGAGAAAAAAAGGCAATTTGGGCATAATTTCACACAAACCCCCAAAATGGCCAGAACAAAATTGTCCTGCTGGAAGACCCATGATCTAGGACGCATACCCAGTTTTCTGTCAATGGGCACCACATTGCGACCCAAAATCCTTTGGTAATCTTCAGATTTCGTGATGCCTTGCACACAGTCAAGGCATCAAGTGGAAAGGCAACAAAACAACCCCAAAACCTCTTTGAATCATGTTTGACTGTAGGTACTGTGGTTTTTCTTTGTAGGCCTCATTCCGAAATCGGTAAACAGAATGATGTGCTTTACCAAATAGCTCTATCTTGGTCTCACCTGTCCACTAGACGCTTTCCTAAAAGGATTAAACTTACTCGCATATATTTTGGCAAACTGCAGTCTAGCTTTTTATGTCTCTGTGTCAGCAGTGGGGTCCTCCTGGTTCTCCTTCCATTTCCTTCAAATATTTTGCACTTACATTGATGCACCCTGAGCCTGCAGGACAGCTTGAATTTCTTTGGAACTTGATTGGGGCTGCTTAGCCATCATCCGGACTATCCTGCTTTGCAACCTTTCAGCAATTTTTCTCTGCCATCCACGTCTAGGGAGATTAGCTACAGTGCCATCGGTTGACAACTTCTTAATTATGTAATTATATTGCACACCATGGACAAAGAGACATCAAGATCTCTGCAGATGGACTTGTACCCTTGAGATTGTTGTTATTTTTCAACAATTTTAGTTCTCAAGTCCTCAGACAGTTCTCTTCTCCTCTTTCTGTTCTCCATGCTCAGTGTGGCACACACGTCACACAATGCAAAGATTGAGTCAACTTCTCCCCTTTTCATCTGGCTTCAGGTGTGATTTTCATATTGACCACACCTGTTACTTGCCACCGGTGAGTTTGAACGAGCTTCTCATGTTTAAAACAAAGTTGCTTACCCACAATTTTGGAAAGGTGCTAACAATCTTGTCCGATCCATTTTTGGGGTTTTGCCTTTTCTTCTTTGTTTTTTTTGTGTTTTTCCAATAAACACAAAGGAAATAAACATATTTATAGCAAAACATGTGTTACTGCAATAATTTTCTTGGAGAAATAATTCATTTTCTGTAACAATTTCTAGGGAACCAACACTTTCGGCCATGACTGCATATACATTTCTATAAGGGATAACAGAGGAACAGCACATAACAAAGATCTGATTCTCCATAATTGTCATCACCCACCAAATGTTTACCGCATTTTTCGGACTATAAGACGTACCGAACCATAAGACGCACCCCAAATTTTCAGAAGGAAAATGGGGAAAAAAATGAATGCATCAAATGGTAGTCGGTCTTACAGTCCTGAATTCAGCTTACCCGGGGGGGTTCCTCATTGCTGGTGACAGCAGGAGTTGGGCGATTCTTCCAGTGGTCCGACGCTGCAGGGCAATGAGCTTGCTTCCATCCAAGCCTGGTGCGGCAGGTTTGGCGTTGCTCCCATCCCACCCTGGTGCGGCAGGTTCGGCGTTGATCTCAATCTGCACATGCGACGCCTCTGGTGGCCATTTTCCTGGAGGCCACAGAATCGAGGCAATAAAAGTGCTGGGGCTTACGGCTTTCACAAAATGTTGCCGAAGCCCACCGCACCACCGAGCACTGCCGAAACTGCCGCACCAGGCTGGGATGGGAGCGAGATCATCACCCTGCAGCGTCGGACCACCGGAAGAATCGCCCGACTCCTGCTGCCACCAAGCTAACTGTAAGTACATTCTGACTATAAGACGCACCCCTGTTTTCCCCAAAAAAAATTTGGGAAAAAAAATGCGTCTTATAGTCCGAAAAATATGGTATATTGACTTCTATAAAAATAGATATCAATAAAAAATAGAAATACCATTAGAATATCATAATATGAATGAAGGTCAACATAGTACAAAATGTATAAAGGAAAAATAAATAACTTTAACTATATGTATATATTTTTTTTTAAATAAACATGCACCAATATACTATACTGCCATTATTATGGTACTATGGTACTGACTAAAATGGACATGTATTTGCAGTGCTGACCTGGCTCCTTTATAAAAATGCCATTTTCCTTTAAATATCTGAAATGTAGCCTTATGGATCATAAAAGAGAAAAATGGATGGTGGCAACTGAACAAAGTGAAGTACATGCGAACTACTTGACGGTGCTGAATAAAATTGGGTATATCCTGCTCTTTGTAAATAGGAGCAATTATTCAGAAATGTCAGCAGACAATGCAAGCTAACATTTACATTCAATTACAGGCCCCAATAAGTTTAGATTACCAATTACATGTGATACATAACTGGCACCAATTGGAATGTATTGATGCCACAACATCTACTTTTAATAGGTGGATAACGCCACAGAAACCCTGGAATGGTGTGAATGCAGTGAATGCATCCATATCACACAAGGGTCCAGGAAGCTCGCATATAGGGATCTGTCAGGCAGCGGTCTCAGAAAATCGCCAATGGTCACCAGCTCTTTAGATTGGTCTTAATTGAAAAATAAATGTCACTGCACATTATATGCTGATATTTCCTAACATCTTCTTAGCTACTGACAGTTTCTTAATCAAGGCGCTCATGCTAGCTCAGCCCCATATCTGACAAGATTTAGGGCAGTAGAGTTCCTCTGGATTAAGGAGGCAGAATGAGACAAGCAGTCTACTGGTCCAGGTCATGTAATAAAAAGCCAAAGAAGGACCCTAGTGAAAACTGGAGTGAAATAAAGCATCATCATACCCCCTAAAGAATCATTATGAGATCCAAATGTGTGCTAGCTGTGTTGGATTTCGAATAACACCTCTGCATTCTGTGGGTGACGCTTACAAGGCTCAAATTTTAGCATTAAAGGGTTGCCGAGCAACTTAAAGAGCACCTGTCATCAGATCAAAAGTGCCCAGTTTTTCATCTAATTTTATTCCTGCTACTCCACTAAGTATTCCATTTTTTTCCCTTTTAAATCCATAATATGGTTCCTGAGATATGGGCCTTTTCATTTAGTGCAAATTTTATGGTCTTCACGAAGTGGGTGTGGCTCACAGGGTAAAATCACAGAGCAGCCTGAAGACACGCCCCAAAGATCCCTATGAGCAACGCCCCCTTGGAGAGACCATAAAAAGTAGCACTGAATTAAAAGGCCTATATTTCCAGACTCGTAAGGTGGATTTAAAGAAGAAAAAAAATGCTCACTTCTGACCTGGTGACAGTAACTCTTTAAATACATGTATTTGTGGCTAAAAAAAAAATTACTTTGCACTGTCTGTTATAGGCTGCTTAATGAGTAAACCGAGAATCCATCAGTGAGCTCATTCTGTCAGGGAGTTTTTCACTGTTATCTGGCTTTTTCTGACCTGCTTTAAATAGATTGATGAGCACAGACTACATCAAAGTTGGATGTGCAGGAAAACAAAGAGCCCGTAAAAGTAAAATGGTGCAAAATTTCAAATGAAAACCAAATGTAAAAATTATTTTTTGCCCCAATTACATGATTTTAAGTTAAAAAAAAATACAAAATATCCAAAAAGTTGGACAACCCCTTTAAGAAGACTTTTGTTAAGAAATCTTCTGACAGGGTCCAACTACACATAGACATTACTTCATACCAGTAATTGGCAATAGCCGACATCAGAAATGGTAAAATGGATGTATATATATATATATATATATATATTAATTATATACCCATATATATATATATATACACAGTTCAGTGGTACAAGCTGGATGACCATGTATTGTACATGTTACATGTAATTTACTGATAACACAGGGGGAGCATTTTTCAAGCATGAATGAATATATTTGCCAATCGCTTTGCGCTGCTCATTTTTCGCGTTTACTCTCAGCAATTATCGTTATGAACCCTCATGATCTCCCAGATCTTAACGATAATTGCTGTGTGTAAATGAGCCTCTACATACAGCACCCACTGGAGCCATAGGAAGGACTTCCAGCGATGAGAGATGAATGAATGGCATCGTGTCTGATGCAAGTGTACATCGCTTTTTTAGATTGAGGAAATTAGTAGAGATTGGAAGTTTCTCAGTTGGAAAGATCTTCCGTCAATTCACTGCCAGTGTACTCGGTGTATCCCTCTTGACACAACTAATAGAAACCTGCAGCTTGTTCTGATCATCCGCACAGACACTCGTATATAAGGGCCTATGTTATTAACTAGCTGGCTGCCAGTCCATGCATTAGCCCCATAATTCAACCACATTTTATACTGATTGGCAAAGGGACATATTTTTATGTGTCAGTCTGAGTCTCCAGAAAGTATCCTTAACATCAGCGGATAATGACACCCATTGAACCCTAATGTCAGAATAACTGAATTTTCGGTCTCTATGTTTGGTCCAAGTGTGATCCAGCAAAACATCGGATCACACTGGGACCAATATTAGTCTACAAGGCCGTGCTTATGTCCAATTTTTTACTCGGACAGTCAATGCAAAACAATCGTAGCATGCCCCAGTTTCATCTAACATTTAGACTACAAATGGCCATGCAAGTCAATGAGTGCTTGGGAAATTTCAGACTGCACTTGGATGACATCTGAGTGCAGTCCGATTTCTGCACACTGGCAGACTGGAGAAGATGGAGAAATTTAGTTATCCATCTTCTCCTCATCCGAGAGAATCGGATCGCACTATGCTGACACTTTGGTCAGAGTTTGATCAGAGTGTCATTTCCATCATCGTCTCGATTCTCTCAGATGAGAGAAAACACGGTCGTCTGCATCTGCCCTAATACTGTAAAATTCTGAGGACACCAAGACGTCACATCGCTGTATAGAAGGAGAAGTGCTACTTATTACTCCATCAAGCATGTGGTGACATTCTCACGTATTGGGAGTTTGTGTGGTCTATCACAATAGTAAGCTAAGAAGTCACCGAGCTCTATAGTACATCGCTGTCTTTACTAATGCTCATCTACGGAGAGTGCATAACGTGCTGTAATGCACCTATTTAGAATGGCGTGACCTTATGCTTTGACTATTTAGGGGTAAAGCAGTTTAGAATCCTATTTTATTACACTTCTCCCTTACTCTATCAGTGACATCCCAAAATACACATGTTAAAGAGGTGTTCTGAAAAGGTAGAGACAGCCCATGTGCACACCTTAGGCCTCTTTCACACATCCGGTGTGCGCCTGACGGCGCCCCGGCATTTAGCCGCAGCGCCGCATCAGAAAACCTGATGCGCCGCTTGCGTTTTTTTTTGCATTGACTTGCATTAGCGCCGGATGGCGCCGCATGTCAATGCGTCGTATGCGATTTTGTCCGGATGCGGCGGAAATGTACATTCCGGCGACCGGACAAAACACAGCATGTAACGGTTTTTTTTTTTTGCCGGATTCCCCTGATGTCTCCGGGCATCAGAAACCATCCGCAAAAAAAACGCATGCGGCGCAAGCGGCGCATCAGGTTTACTGATGCGGCGCTGCGGCTAAATGCCGGGGGCGCCGTCAGGCGCACACCGGATGTGTGAAAGAGGCCTTATACATAACTCTACACTGATCTTTCAGAACAGTAAAACCACCAGACTAAGAAGAAGAAATCCCACTTAGTGTTGCCGAATCAACCCATCGAGGCACAGACTCCATAGAGAATCTGGAGGCCAAGACAACACCTTTAACTCTTGAAGGGGTGTACTATTTTAGATAAGTAGCACCTGCTGTAAAAGTAACATCCACATGAACGCCTGGACCCAAGGCTACCTTACTTCCACAGTGCATCATGGCTTCAAGTCATCCTTTCTCTCGGGAGATGACGCATGCCCCAGTTGGCCACAGGATGTATAAGAAAAAGGGATTTTCCCAAATCATCTTCTTCCTTTGCTTTACTGCTCATTTATCATGTTCACGTGACCATTGAAGCCACTTTCTGAGGTGGACAGCGTAGTCACTCTGAGCAGACTGGGGGTACACATAGCCATATGCAACAATGCATATGCACTTTATCTTCTGGCATGTTTCTAGCATAGCCATGATTTAGTTATTCGGCAATTTGTGCTTCAGTAGGTGTTTTGTGAGGTCAGATGAGATGAGCAAGCCGTTACACTCCATACACACACCATTGAGCCTTGGGTGCTCATGTCATCACTCCATACACACACCATTGAGCCTTGCGTGCTCATGGCATCACTCCATACACACCATTGAGCCTTGGGTGCTCATGTCATCACTCCATACACACCATTGAGCCTTGGGTGCTCATGTCACCACTCCATACACACCATTGAGCCTTGGGTGCTCATGTCACCACTCCATATACACACCATTGAGCCTTGCGTGCTCATGGCATCACTCCATACACACACCAATTAGCCTTGGGTGCTCATGTCACCACTCCATACACACACCATTGAGCCTTGCGTGCTCATGGCATCACTCCATACACACCATTGAGGCTTGGGTGCTCATGGCATCACTCCATACACACCATTGAGCCTTGGGTGCTCATGTCATCACTCCATACACACCATTGAGCCTTGGGTGCTCATGGCATCACTCCATACACACCATTGAGCCTTGGGTGCTCATGTCACCACTCCATACACACACCATTGAGCCTTGGGTGCTCATGTCATCACTCCATACACACACCATTGAGCCTTGAGTGCTCATGTCACCACTCCCATACACACACCATTGAGCCTTGGGTGCTCATGTCATCACTCCATACACACACCATTGAGCCTTGGGTGCTCATGTCATCACTCCATACAAACACCATTGAGCCTTGGGTGCTCATGTCATCACTCCATACAAACACCATTGAGCCTTGGGTGCTCATGTCACCACTCCATACACACACTATTGAGCCTTGAGTGCTCATGTCACCACTCCCATACACACACCATTGAGCCTTGGGTGCTCATGTCATCACTCCATACACACACCATTGAGCCTTGGGTGCTCATGTCATCACTCCATACAAACACCATTGAGCCTTGGGTGCTCATGTCATCACTCCATACACACACCCTTGAGCCTTGGGTGCTCATGTCATCACTCCATACACACACCATTGAGCCTTGAGTGCTCATGTCACCACTCCCATACACACACCATTGAGCCTTGGGTGCTCATGTCATCACTCCATACACACACCATTGAGCCTTGGGTGCTCATGTCATCACTCCATACAAACACCATTGAGCCTTGGGTGCTCATGTCATCACTCCATACACACCATTGAGCCTTGGGTGCTCATGTCATCACTCCATACACACACCATTGAGCCTTGGGTGCTCATGTCATCACTCCATACACACCATTGAGGCTTGGGTGCTCATGTCATCACTCCATACAAACACCATTGAGCCTTGGGTGCTCATGTCACCACTCCATACACACACCATTGATCCTTGGGTGCTCATGTCATCACTCCATACAAACACCATTGAGCCTTGGGTGCTCATGTCATCACTCCATACAAACACCATTGAGCCTTGGGTGTATGTCACACTCCATACACACACCATTGCACTTGGTGCTCTGTCATCACTCCATACACACCATTGAGCTTGGGTCTCATTCATCATCCTACGAACACATTGAGCTTGGGTGCTTCATGTCACCACTCCATACCACACCATTGAGCCTTGCGTGCTCATAGTCACTCCATACACACACCATTAGCCTTGGGTGCTCATGTCACCACTCCATACACACACCATTGAGCCTTGCGTGCTCATGGCATCACTCCATACACACCATTGAGCCTTGGGTGCTCATGGCATCACTCCATACACACCATTGAGCCTTGGGTGCTCATGTCATCACTCCATACACACCATTGAGCCTTGGGTGCTCATGGCATCACTCCATACACACCATTGAGCCTTGGGTGCTCATGTCACCACTCCATACACACACCATTGAGCCTTGGGTGCTCATGCATCACTCCATACACACACCATTGAGCCTTGGGTGCTCATGTCACCACTCCATACACACCATTGAGCCTTTGGTGCTCATGTCACACTCCCATACACACACCATTGAGGCCCTTGGGTGCTCATGTCACCACTCCATACACACACCATTGAGCCTTGGGTTCTCATGTCATCACTCCAAAACACACCATTGAGCCTTGGGTGCTCATGTCACCACTCCATACACACCATTGAGCCTTGGTGCTCATGTCACCACTCCCATACACACACCATTGAGCCTTGGGTGCTCATGTCATCACTCCATACACACACCATTGAGCCTTGGGTGCTCATGTCATCACTCCATACAACACCATTGAGCCTTGGGTGCTCATGTCACACTCCATACAAACACCATTGAGCCTTTGGTGCTCATGTCACCACTCCCATACACACACCATTGAGCCTTGGGTGCTCATGTCATCACTCCATACACACCATTGAGCTTGGGTGCTCATGTCACCACTCCCATACACACACCATTGAGCTTGGGTGCTCATGTCACCACTCCAAAACACACCATTGAGCTTTGGTGCTCATGTCACCACTCCCATACACACACCATTGAGCCTTGGGTGCTCATGTCATCACTCCATACACACACCATTGAGCCTTGGGTGCTCATGTCATCACTCCATACAACACCATTGAGCCTTGGGTGCTCATGTCATCACTCCATACAAACACCATTGAGCCTTGGGTGCTCATGTCACCACCCCCATACACACACCATTGAGCCTTGGGTGCTCATGTCATCACTCCATACACACCATTGAGGCTTGGGTGCTCATGTCATCACTCCATACAAACACCATTGAGCCTTGGGTGCTCATGTCACCACTCCATACACACACCATTGATCCTTGGGTGCTCATGTCATCACTCCATACAAACACCATTGAGCCTTGGGTGCTCATGTCATTGGTTGACCTGTTGTATTTATTGCACCACTTGCTATAGGCCCTGCATCACAGGAAATCGTCACAAGACCCACTCTCACCAGTCATCAGCCCTCGTAAAGGGGGCAGCTCACAGGGGAGGCCAGCCTTTTAGTTTGAGAAGTAGTCCGTCATGGCTAAGATGCTTAGATTCTAATACTTGCCCATTTTTCCTGCCTCCAACACATCAACATCATGGACTAAGTGTTCACTTTTTTTCCTAATTTATCCCACTCCTTGACAGGTACCATTGCGGCAAACTGATCAATGTTATTCACTTCACCTTTCAATAGTTATAATGTTATGTCATGATCATCATATTTATATGGGTGTACAGTTCTCCGTGTTCGTGGAGTTTTATGCAATATCGATTGCAAATGGGGCAAAGCAAGCTGGCTCAGTTTGTATGTCAAATACCCAATGGGGACTGTGACTGGTGACATGTAATGCGTTGCCGAATATGTTGGCAATAAATAAGCAAGTATAACAAATGAAATCTGAAAAGTTATACTTCTGAAATCAGCGGGAGCCTGACGGCATTCAACGACATTGACATTAAAGGAATTAGTTATACAGCCATTTAAAACTGATAGCAAATCCTTAGGATAGCCTGTCAAAATTAGATTGGTGGGAGTCTGGTTCCCGTCATTCAGCTGATTGGATCTCATGCGAGTACATTTACATCTGATCTCAGGCTGGTTCGTACTAGCATGTGCCATCTTTTATAGTGGTTGTCCCATTTAGGACGATTCCTGGAAAACTGCCCCACTTGGCCGATAGTCATCATTACCTGGTAAGAGCAATCCTGAGTTAAGTGTTGTGTAATTAATGTCGCTGTTAGCATCATGTACCTTTACCACCAACAGCATGGAAACAAGAGAATTATCATGATCACTGCCCATTGTAACCAGGCCTTCAGGCATGCACTAGCCCCAGATACGAGATCTTACGTAACTTCCAGGATAATATCCTATAACTAGGCCAACCAAAACGACTCTAAAACTTCTTGTTGAAAAGGCAGATTGTAAAAACTTCAGTTTATAACCAACAACTGGCCAAATGGATCCGATGTGACTGCTAAACATTTGGACAGATTGTTTCTCCGTTATCATTTATTTCCATAGAAGAACATGAGTCTAAAAAACAGCTGAGCGCAGCCATTTTGGATCTAATTTATGGCTTGTCTGCGGGCAATTTTAAACATGTGTATGGCCAGCTAACAGTATATTACACGTGTGTATATATATCATATATATAGTTATTGGTGCAGAACATCATGATCTGAAGAAAAGAAGGAACAAGGCGAAGAGGAAGACCAGCAACATGATCAAAATAATGGCTGAGAAGACCCTTTTAGACCTATCTAGGTTTGCACAAGATCAATTAACTTACAGATCGTTCATCCATCAAGTCGCTGAGGCCCTAGATCGAGCCGAAGGCCTTTCAATAATAATAATAATGCTGGTGCACCAAATGCTGAGCAGATATTGTGCGCCAGGGCCTAGCCATAGCACAAATCTGTAGGTATGCGAGTCTCCCACCCCAGACTACACTAATGATTGTTTGCATATCTTAAATCTAACTATTCGGTTATTAACTATGCGTATCACAATCTATACATGATAATTGTGTAGCCGTGCATTATAACATTACATGTATCCATTTAGCTAATGACCTTGCATTCCTCCCTATCTTTTGTGGAAGTCTATGATGAATCTTTCTACATCTAGAAACCGTTACTGTTATTCATTATCTCAATGAAAATGCCAGCATTTCTCAATATCACATTTCTAGATGTCCATATATAAATGCCTTTGTATCCTTGGAGCTGTTCATGGCCTGCTTCCCTGTCCCAGACCACGCATATGTGACCCTCCCGTAATATATCATATTATGTATTATATATTATATACATTGCACTATGTATTTTTATCTTGGTTTATCATTCCCGGGAATCGTGCTTACATTTATACATATACGCCATATTAATACAGCTGTTGTCTTTAGGTAAAGCTGAATTATCCTTCCTCTCTCTGCCTCTTTCTGTATAGCAGAACCCATATGAAATCACGTATTTGTGGCTGAACATCCAGTATCCCTTACTCGGCATATATATGGGCCTGTATTGCAGCGTCTGACTTTGTGATTACTCGAGCCTTCCTCCGTATTTCTATTTCTTTAAATCTGAATCTCTTTCCATGTTTTTCTTGTCTGTGTGCAATAAAGCCTTTCCATCATTAAACCAGGCTTGACATATGTGTGTATATCTCTTAATATATACAGGGTCAGGGCCTGATTATTATACCCGCGGTCAGTTGTCAGAGCGGACAACTAGGCGTCCCTCGTTATGCTTGCATTTCTGCATATATTTTGACCCCCCCTTTTTATGGCACTGTATATAGATGACCCTCCTGGCCTTTGTGTGTATGAAAGCCCCATCTATCTCTAAGTGCATAAATATATATGAGCCTTCCAGTGCATAGCTGGCATACTACCATTATCCCTGTGTGCGTCTGATTATTTGTACCTTATTCAGCATCTCCCTGCCTTCTACATCTGATCCCTCCCACAGATTCTGTGTACATCCAGAATACCACTGTTTCTATATGCACATAAATCTTATTCTGGTACAACCCACCCCCCATACCCTTCCACCATAAGCGGTAATGGCTGGATCAACTTGTATATGAGCATCGTCTGTGTAATATTACTATATAGCCTAGGCTTCATTATAACGCACATCTTATACATCATATACTGAAACTGTAGAATCATACAAATATATATGGCTACATTTTTGTTCACTCCTTCCCATAGTAAAGGCGCTCATTATCCCAGTAATGTGATGAGGCCATTAGTCAATCACCAGCGTACAACGGCTGTGATGTCACAAGACAGGTGTGAAGGACTGTCAGGCCGCCGCTGGTCTCGTTCAGAGTGTCTATTCCTCTTTGCTCCCCCCTGGCCCTGTCCTGGGTTTACCTACAAATATCTGACCACATCCCCGAAGCTAGAGCTGCTATAAGCAACCATAGCATGCATATATGTGTTTCATTGTGTGTACAGCCCAATAATATGCATATATGAGCAGGATATACCACAACAACCCCCCAATAATCTATGTATGTGTTTTATGTATGTATGTATGTATGTGTGTATGTATGTATGTATGTATGTGTGTATGTATATATGTGTATGTGTGTGTGTGTGTGTGTATGTATGTGTGTGTGTGTGTATGTGTGTGTGTATGTGTGTGTGTGTGTATGTGTGTGTGTGGTATGTATGGGTGTGTGTATGTATGGGTGTGTGTGTGTGTGTGTGTGTGTGTATGTATGTGTGTATGTGTGTGTTGGTGTGTGTATGTGTGTGTGTGTATGTATGTGTGTGTGTATGTGTGGGTGTGTGTATGTATGTATGTGTGTGTGTGTTGTGTGTTGTTTAGATGTGATCTGCACATGTATATATATATTATCATACATTATTGGGGGTTGTTGTGGTATATCTTGCTCATATATGCGTATTATATATCTATAGCTTAGATGTGATCTGCACATGTATATATACATGCCTATAGATGAAATAATACACATGATAGCGCATACCAATATGTATAAATAGCGGAAACACTGAAACGTATGGGCGTAAATAAATCAAATAGCGTTTGATGAGTATAGAAATATAATTTCCGAAGTGGAAGGATTTGTGTTGAATATTTTAATGCTACGGAGAGATTGGAAATAAAAGTGTAAGGTATTATAGGACTGCACATATACGGCGGACACATAACACACACATACATGTCAATGCTATGTACATACGTGTGTACGCACAGAGATGTATACATACATAGCGCTATATACACACATATGTAATTGCAGATAGAGCTGTTGCGTGTAACTGTAAATGGGTGGAATTATATATATGACAATTTCATACATCCATCTACTCCCCTCAATCAATTGCCTTCTGACCCACAAGCCACAAAATGAGAGAAAGAGGGAGAGAGATGGAGGGAGAGAGACGAAAAGAGAGAGAGGGAAAAAAAACAGGAATAGATTGTAAAATCAATGCTACTTACAGCTTAGCTGGTGCGAGAGGATAAAGCTGTGTCTGAGGGATGCTGAGGAGGCGGTCTCTCCCTCTCTCTCTCCCTCTCTCTCTCCCTCTCTCTTTCTCGCTCTCTCTCTCGGGCTTTCTTGCTCCCCCCTTTACAGAAGGAAGATGAAGACTAGGAAAAAATAAATCAATGTCTTTGTGGTGTGAGGTACTTTCTCTGTGTGGACAGGGCTTTTCCTATTGATTTACAGTCTCCGAGACACCTCTCCCCCTCTCTTTCCCAGATCCATTCACAGACAGCTCCTCTCTCTCTCCCCAGCACAATGGAATAATCAATAGGCACAGAGACACACACACACACAC